>OZ038512.1:32785140-32807640 GCA_964036315.1 Acanthosepion esculentum
ATGATCTCATGCCTGTTAAATAAATTATTTTTATTTGCAAACATATGTACATGAATCTCAAAGAATCAAAAAGGAGTAAAAATACTCTTTAGTTTAGTTAAATTCTCTGGGTAGTTGGGCCACAGAAAAATGTGTGGTTTAGAAAAGACTTAGTGGTCTACGGAAAAACAAAAAAAAACAGTTGTGTTTGAGAAATGAATGTCATCGACAGTGAAGATTTCCTGACTACTGTTGTAGTTGGAGATGATTTGTTTGAAGTCATCGACACATGTTTTTTTTTCAGAGTAAGTTCTTAGGGAGAGCTATGTAGTCATGTCTTCCTTTCTATTTGAACTACTTGAAGGCAGTTGCATCTTTTCACCTGGAAGTTGAAATCTGTGGGATTTTATGAGAATTTTTTTAAAGAAAGTAGGCTCGAAAAAAGAAAAAAAAGAAAAGGATTTTTAGTTTTCTCTGATTGGTCAAATATTTCGCATAATGATATTAATTTCTAGCCAATAGACACTTTGATTTAAACGGTGTGTTGTATTGTAGAATCTTTTTGGCATATTTGTAAATATTGTCTGTTGTTAGGTAGGAAATAAAGTTTTGGTGTGTTTTAATATGAAATGTATGTGGGAATGTAATTGTGTTGGAAATAGGGTTTATTTCCTCTACTTGAATAATAGATTGGTTCACTTATAAAAGGTAGGGGAACTTTTTCGGGAATATTTTGATGTCAACCTACAAAAACTTTAGACCTTCCTCAAGCCACCACATTTATCAGAATATAAAAAATATTGATATTTGTCGAATTAAAATAATAATATCAACAAGGTGTAAAATCGACTGCTAACTTTTTACAGAGTTATTGACCTTAGTTGTTTTGTATACGAAAATAAACTTTTTAATGAGGTGCGGTTACAAAAAAGTTTTCTTTAATAACGAACGAATGGGTTTATACATGTTTAAGTAAAGAACAAAAATTTACTTAAATTAATAGAAATTATGTATCCACTTATTCTTAATTTTAGATAAATAATTATGAACCTCAAACGTTTGTGCATGTCCTTCGGAAAAATATCACATACAACAAAAGTAAAAAATAAAAAAATAACTTTAAAAAAGTTATACTGAAAGTTTAAAAAATATGTAAATATCAATGTTAGCATATTATTAAACTTGGTATTTGTAAATATAAGTAAAAAGTGTCTTCGCCTAAGGCGAATAACTCTGTAAAAGTCAGGGTTCGATTTGATACTGTATCGATATTAAAAACAGGACCCCCTTTCTAAATCGATAAGAAATAATTATTTTACGATTCTGATAAGTGTCACAAAGTAAAGAATACTTATCTACAAAAATAACAAAATGAACAGCAAAACAGTAAATCTATAAAAATATAACAATAAAATGATTTAGCCTAAGGCCAATAACTCTGTAAAAGTCAGTGATCGATTTGATATTGTATCGATATTAAAAACAGGACCCCCTTTCTAAATCGATAAGAAATAATTATTTTACGATTCGGATAAGTGTCACAAAGTAAAAAATACTTATCTACAAAAATAACAAAATGAACAGCAAAACAGTAAATCTATAAAAATATAACAATAAAATGATTTAGCCTAAGGCCAATAACTCTGTAAAAGTCAGTGATCGATTTGAGATTGTATCGATATTAAAAAAAAGGACCCCCTTTCTAAATCGATAAGAAATAATTATTTTACGATTCTGATAAGTGTCACGAGGCAAAGAATACTTATCTACAAAAATTATTTCCTAAAACAAATTTTTTTTTGAGTGGACTAATCTAAGTTAGTGCCCAATAACCAATTCATCGTATTTGAAAAGTTTTACCAAGGGAGGCGATTCAGTAGGTACTATTTCTAGAGTTATCTACCTTTACATTGTGCATAAAATGGCTTTATTGATGAGTAGCTTTGATTGGCGCTTTTTTGCTTTACAAAATATTCTAATTATCACTAATATAAATCACAATTACAACGAAAAAGAAAACAAAGAGCCCACTTCTGTTCTATAATAGCGACTGATTAAGCAAACCCACAATTATTAGAGCATCAAGTGAAAATCGAATTCCCTATCCAGTTTTACGCAGTCCAACAAGATAAGCTTGCTAACCACGTCGAAATGCCTTTCTCCAAAAGTAAGAGAATTGTTGCATTTCGTATAGATATCTTCACAGAAACGCGATAGCTGAGGCTTAAAATTAATTTAAAAAAATGAAAAATCTTTCTTGAAACTTTTATTTTAGTTTTAATTTCAAGCTAATAGATTAAATTTAATATTTCCAATAACTAAAATACTTTTTCTGTGTTCCAAAACTAATTTAAATTGATTGAAAGGAGTATTTGTTTTGAAATGAGTAAAACCGCTGATTTTGGTGCCATTTTAGCCATCTGTCATCACAATGTAATTCTCTTTATTAAAATCTGTGGTAGTAAAGAAAAGGAAAAAATGATATCAACTTATAGTAGCAATAAACATCTGCAATAGATTTCTTCTGTCTTTCGGTCGCAACACTTGTAGTCAAATCACAGTTCAAACGATAGTCCGTCGTAGCAGTCCAACAGGCAACGTAGAAAACGACAAAATGGGTTCACACATCCAACCTTCATTTCTCCCCAGCAAAAACGCGTGTTCGTCCACCAAGCCCAGAAAACTCAAATCTCCCACATAAGCGAAAAACAACGGCTTTTGTTCACCGGGAGATCTTTCTGATTGGTCACGACATTCAGGGAAGGGAAGAACATTAGCATAGATTCTGGTCCTTAAAGTAGATTTTTGCTAACTACTTTTTGGTAATTTTTCTTCGGCAAATCGCACACAAAACACAAACTCTTTTTCGAGGTAGCTGATTATCTCTTTCACTACAAAAACTCTTTCAAAAATGAAATATATTTTTCTGAAATTTTATTTCAGTAAGATTAGATGATTTAACGTTTAATTAATCTGATTTGAAACAAATATAAATTTTAGTTAAAAATATCACAGAAAGGCATTTTTTAATAGGTGTAGGTGTTTATTTAAGGTGTTGGCAGGTTAACAGCTTGAATGACAGACAGAAGTTGATCTCCTTTTTTTCTATGGTAGACACATCTGTAAAAATTATTTAAGGCATATGACGTGAGCGCCATTTTTATATAATTTTTAACTATACAGTAATCTTAAAAAATTAGGAAAATATTCACTGCAAACTAATGTTTTATTGAATTGTAGCTACCTTGGCTTTAAATTTATGATAGTTATCGCTCTTATTTTTTAATGTTGAATATAGACGCCCATATTTACAAAAACTAACACGTTTATATACACACACGATATTTAAAATTCTTTATAAAATGAGTTCCAGGCTTTACGTTAAAGTTCCTTAACATGATTTCAGCCTGAAAAGAACACTTACTCACACAGCAATATTTTATTACGAACAATCAACTTAAGTTTTCCACATTCAACTTGATACACGAATCTTTGTCATACGCTTTCAAGCTTAACGTTAATTATTGCAATTAACAATAACACAGCTTAAGAACCACTTACTGCAACTACAGAATATTCCCTTTGAACGACAAGTGAAAACAAATCAAAGAGCGACAACTTCGTAACCACTGACGTAAGTCGTTAACTACTTCTCTACTTTAAGTACAAACTTGAACTGTTTATTTTTCTTTAAATTACAATAATACCCAAACACATTTTCTCATTATTGTACAGACCGTTCAACAACTTATAATCCATCAAACCAGAACTTTGATAACATTTCAATCTAAACATAAAAGAACGTTTGAGCTTTTTTAAACTACCTCTTTACTCCAGTTGTTTGTGTCTCTTGTTTATATATTTTATTCATTGTCGTGCAAAAACTGTTGTTTCTCATGTTTCTTCTTATTCTATGTTTGTCGAATGCTGAAATTTTAATGTGAGAGGAAATTGTTAATTTCATCACGCATCCTAATTTACTCAACAATTATTGATCCATATAATGTAATCCATTAACACAACCTTCACATGTGTTGTAATCTTTTTCATTTATAATTAGTAAATATAGATTTTACTTAAAATAACCTAACCGGTAAAAATTGATTCAGAAATGTAAAAGATTTAAAACTTTATAAATTATCCTAATAGAATTTTTAAAAATGAAAACAATTCTTGTAAAGATTCATTATTGATCGAAAATATTTTTTCTTGTCCATAATATATTTATTCATAAAAGTAATTAAAAGCTTTTCTAATTAAATAATGTCTTAGTTTTAATTTAATGCTTTTTTTATAATTCAGAATAGACTGAGAATCCTGTTTTAGGAAAAAAATTTTTTATAATTTACCAAGAAGTTCTGCGTATAACTAGAATAAACATTAAGTGGTACAAAAAATAATTTGTAGTGGACCGTGGGGTAAAGATGTGAAGAGATATCAGAAGGTTAAAATTTTCTTCTAGCCGGTCCAGCTACATGAGAAGGTTGGACTTTAATTATGTCCAAAGAAGACAAAGAAAACAAACAAGACCGATATATATGTGTAAACAAATATATATTAATAACAAATTAAACAAAGACATGGACGGTTACATAGAGTTTGTATGGAGAAATAATGTGTGTGTGTTGTGAGTGTTCGTACGTACGTGTATTGTTCTTAGCGTGTTCCCAGAATTTGGGAAACGCTATATCTGTAAGAGGTCACATATTGGTGTCAGTTGAAAAGAGTGATTTACCTCACCTCCACGCGAGGTGACGGCCCAAGGCATAAGTGGAAAAGAGAGATCGAGGCGAAGGGTCAGTCAGTATTTATAGCCAGGGGAGAGAGACCCCTGTTGAAGGATTAAGGAGCTGAGGAGGAGCTAACTCCGACAAATTTCTTGAAATTTCATAAAATTAAATAAATTAACAGATGTAAAAAAAATGTTTTTACCAAGATTTTCTATAAAGGAAACATTTCTAAAATAATCTCATTCATTTGTGAATAAGTCCTGGATGTTTCATTAAAATTCAACAATTATTTGATTTTTGCAAGAATTTCCAAATCAATGTGTTTTTCACCGAAAAAAAAAAAAAAAGAAATACGCTAAATTTTCTATACTAATCTTTCGCTTCCCCCTGCTGCCGAAAAAAAGAAAAAAGAAAAAAAAGACAAGATTTTTAATCAAAATTTCAGACATTCTAAAAAGTATTATAAAATATAATTTAATAATAAAAGAATCCTTTGGTCTTTCCTCTGTAGGGGATCGAATGGTCGCAATTCAGTCCCTATTATTTTTACTTTCAACAAATATATCAAGAAACAATAAACAAGAGAAATAAAAAATTCGACAAATCAATGCAATAACAAAAATAGGTTTTTCTTTTATCAGTGACAAAAGTGATACAAATTGAACTTTTGATATTGAAATTATTGTTGCATTTAACTTTGTGTACAACTGTTTTGTTTTTGTGTTACGTAGAAGTTTAAATTTAGTTCAATGTGCTTTCTTAATTTGTTTGAAATCGTAATTAAAGTTTTGCAAAATGAATGTGTGTTGAATAAATTGTTAGATGAAAATTTGCATAAGTTGAGAGAATACTTATAAGTATATGCTAAAATTAAATTTCTTGAAAGCTGAATTAAGTGTTTCCAATTCACAGTTCATTCAAAATTTGTTTTCTTTGATCGTAATCCTTTGTTTTGAAGATGATGCTGAACTGTTGATGTGAACTTTAAATATTGTAATTTAGTTCCGTTATCAAGTGTTGATATTGATAACGTTTCAATGAACTCACTGGCGAGAATGAATAATGATTGCTGTGCAAGTTAGTAAATCAGTGTTTTTTCTGCAGGCCGGAAATATGTTCAGAAGTAACTGGGAATTGTGTGACATGAATTCAATAGACGAATGATTGCTGGTCAGTTTCTCACTAGCGAGACTATATGATGATCGCTGTGTGAGTTAGTGGGCGAGTGTTCTTTCTGCGGGCTGGGATTATATTCAGAAGTATCTTTAAATCTGATAATTGTGTGATGTAAATTCAGAAGGCGATTGATTGCTGGTCACTTGCTCACTAGCGCGAATGTGCTAGTGTATCGTATTTATTTACTTTTTAATCACGTGATAGGCTCGAGAACACGTTTTCAGTTTTTGACGCCTTTTTTTGTTGGTACGAACAGGTCGTGCATATGCGGAAACATGACCTTGGCATTATTGGACCAATCAGAATATGTCAGTTGCTGAAAACTTGGTTTGGATCCTATATGTGTTTAGTAGTGCAAGATTTTAGAACTTTGCACGTGAAGATAAACAAGATGCAATTTTCATATTTATTGTCCAATCAGGACCTTGTTTAATGGCAGCATTATGGAAACTTAGGTGTGATCCACTGAAATGTAGAAGTTAGATTCTACACCTCTTAATAAAAAATATTTTGACGATAAAACTTTGTTTTTATTAAGTTTGGGGCCATTTTTTTTCATCATGGTATGCGGATTTTTAAAGAAATTGTGGAGGTACCTAAGTTAGTGTATGAAAATTTGTGAAAATGATATAACACTGATGGATTAGAGGTAATATTTGATTTTTTAAAAATGTAAACATTATTTTTATATAGCGGAAGAAAAATGATAAATAAGCATATCAGATTATGAGTAAAGTTTAACCTTCGTGCCCCAAAAATGTGCGAGAAAAGGACCGTTTTTCCCTTAACATCACTATTATTTTATACTCCCTTCACTCCTTCGGCAATATTTATTGCTTTTAGAATTTTAATGCGGTCCAACTGATAAAAAGCAATGTTTATCATTTACCAATTTATAAAGAAATAAATAAAAAAAAATTTTTTTCATAAGTTTAGAAATTACTAAATTATTTAAATATATGAATCGTTTATAATAAAATCTGTTATTTACCAATTTATTGGTTTGGTGCATAATTATCAGGCGTTTTTAAACAATATTTATTATGAAAAAAGAAACATAACAATTCAGCAATAACATTTTTAAATGATTATTCCAGACCGTATGATTATCGACACGCATTTTTATAACCTGAAAATAAAATAATATTTTTATTAAAAAATGAAACAAAACAGCAATTTTTATTAACTCGCCTACAAAAAACGCCTGATGATTATGCACCAACCCAATGTAATTAGAGCCGATGTTTTACAAACCATTCTAAAGAGCACAATTTGTCAGCTTTGATAATAGCCTTAATCCAAGTGCTTAGTGTTCACTCTTCATTTAAGATTTATTCATCACTCAGAACTTGGCTGACAACGAGTAATCTTTGGCAGATTTTTTTTTAAAATTATTAACGATTTAAAAAAAAATTCAAAATTGTTTGGCAAAATATGTAGAAAGGGAGGTAACTTTTGATTGCTGGAGTTTCGGGCCTTGGATTTCTATTCCTTCGGCATTCTCGATTATAACAAAAATTATTGGAATTATTGGAATTATTTTATATCTCAATTTACTTTTTGTTTTAAACAAAAAGTAAATTGAGATATAAAATAATTTTGGAAGAAAATGCATTATGCATTTTCTTCCAAAATTATTGAATAATACCCGGAAAAATCCTATGTTTATTTAAATGTTCTTGTTTTATAGTTCGTAGATATTTATATAAAATTATGAATAAAAAAAAAACGGGTATATACATGTTTAAGTAAAGGAGAAAAATTTACTTAATAGAAATTATCCACTTATTCTTGATTTAAGATAAATAATTATGAACCTCAAATGTTTGTGGATGTCCCTCGGAAAAATATCACATACAACAAAAGTAAAAAATAACTTTAAAAACGTTATACTGAAAATTTAAAAAATATGTAAATATCAATGTTAGCATATTATTAAACTTGGTATTTGTAAATAACAATAAAAAGTGATTTCGCCTAAGGCCAATAACTCTGTAAAAGTCAGGGTTCGATTTGATACTGTATCGATATTAAAAACAGGACACCCTTTCCAAATCGATAAGAAATCAATATTTTACGATCCTGATAAGCGTCACGGGGTAAAGAATACTAATTTACAAAAATTATTTCCTAAAAAAATCTTTTTATTTTTGAGTGGGCCAGTCTAATCCAATAACAAATTCATTGTATTCATTGAAAATTAAAGCAAAAAGTAATCTGAGATATGAAATAATTTGAGAAGAAAATGCATAATACTCGGAAAAAATCATATGTTTATTTAAATGTTTTTGTTTTATAGTTCGTAGATATTTATATAAAATTGTGAATAAAAAAATGTTTTCATGCCATTAATTTCTAAGTAGGCATTTATGCAGATGACATCACCATTTACTCCTGTCTCAATAGCAAATCCGCCAGAGCTGACAATATTAACCTGGATGCTGCTCTTGAAATGGACCCCCAATCAGTGGTTAACTGGGGCAGAAAATGGTTTGAAATTGTAATGCCTCCAAAACGAAACTGCTTTCATTTAACAACCATAAAGAAACATTTCTCATGGCTGATGTTCGACTCACTGCGCCATCTTGGCCTCACGTTTTCAACTGACTTGAAGTGGAACGACTACATCGAAATCAATGGCTGCATCTACTGCAAGGAATGTTGGGTCATTGTGTCGTGCTAGAAGGTTTTTTCTCGTCGGAGTCCATCTTGCACATATACATATCTACCATTCGTCCATTGAATACTGCTGTCATATCTGGTCTGGTGCTTCTGCTATTCATCTCGAGGTACTTGACAAAATCAAAAAAAAAGATCTGCAATGTAATCGATCCTGACCTGGCATCTCGACATCAGTCACTTTCTCACAGACGTGACATGGCTTCCCTATGTCTTTTTTTTACAAATATTTTCATGGCAACCGCCATGGTGATATTTTTCCCTGGTTCCCCGTCTACATGAAGTTCAGCGTTCTGCTAGAAAGGCATCTAGGTTCGACCCTTGTACTGTCGAAATAGTTAAATGTAAACGCCATTTCTACGCCAACAGTTTTTTTTCTTTCTCGCTCTTCCCGCCTGTGGAACTCCCTTCTGTTTTCTTGCTTCCCTGAAAACTGCAATCTTAAAAAATTTTGATGCACCGTCATTTACCATCTCTGTCTTCTTGAATCCCGTCATCTTTTATCCTTTCCTCCCCCCCCCCCGCCAACATACCCAGTCTTTTCTCTCACCTTCACTCTCTATATCCTCCTGCGTACTAGTGTCATTCCCGCCTTGCTTTTGGGTGGACTGATTTTTAAAAAAAGTTACAATAAATTATAAATATTTCATTATATTTGGTTACATATTTTTTTTTTAAATAATTTTTTTTAAATAAAATAAAATAAATTTAAAATTCCTTTTCAAATTGAATACTTTATAAAATCGTAAATGATAGGAGGCACGGTGGAGAAATCGGAGAGCCGAGTTCGAATTCTAGTCGAATCCATTACATTCACTTACGTGCTAATACCCTTGGGAAAGGTGTGAATCATCTTCTTCTCCCTCCAGCTATGGGTAAATAGCAGGACAGACTAGTTGGATTGCAACTGGTCTACTGCAGAAAGAAATGGCTACCTACTGCGGGGACAAATCTGCCGCGTCAGTCATGTATCACACATGGCACATAACTGACTGACTGAAATGACAAACCTTTATAAAAGGTAAATAATAATTTTCACTTATTTTCATTACCTTGTAAATAAATATTGCTGGTACTTATCTAAGTAATAGCGCTTATCCTTTTGTCCACACCGTCCTGGGTATGACGATAAACTACATCCAGCAGCTAGGCCTCTGATCAGGAGGTTTTGAGGAGCGTGGAACCACCTCTTAATTACTGGTGTTCCCAGGACCACCCTGGCCCGAGGTGGTAGCACCTGTTAGGGTCCCAGCTATGAGTAAATAGTTAACCCCCAAACCGGGGTCAAAACTCTATGAAAGTGTAAAAATAGGTTTTAATACAAGAAATACTTTGTAAAAAATTATTATCAGCAATAAATTTTTGAAGAAAAAAAACTATTTCCAACAATACATTTTTGAAAAAAAAATATTACCAACAAATGTTTTTGAAAAAAAATAATACCAGCAATACATTTTTTGAAAAAAATATTACCAGCTATACATTTTTGAGGAAAAAAATATTACCAGCAATACATTTTTTTTTTAATTATTACCAGCAATACATTTATTTTTTGAAGGAAAAAAATATTACCAGAAATAGATTTTTGACAAAACAAAATATTACCAGCAATAAAATTTTTGTCGGCATTAAATAACCCACTGAGGTTGATATGCCTTTAAAACAAAACAAACCAAACAAAACTTCGTGTCCTAAAAAAAAAAACAACAACAAAAAAAAAACTGTGTGTCAAAAGGATGGTGTTTCCCTTGGCATTTTATCTACCTTCACCGCCCACTCAGCAATGTTTGTTGCTTTAAAAAGCGATGATTAGAATTTTAATAAAAACCCGGACATGAAAATGAATTTCCACATTTTCTTTGTTCATTGAGAGTTTTCAGCAAAGATATTTAAACACTATTTATTTAGAGTGTTTATTTACAAGAATAATTTTATACATCATTCTAAAAATGCGAACCAACTAAAAATACAATGCAATGTTTATCATTTATACATTTATAAAGAAGAAATACATGTTTTATTCATAAATTTATAAAAAATGTCTGTCAAAAATGAAAATTTAAATAAACAAATAATTATAGTAATTCTGATTCTAAATTTTGAAAAAATGAATTTTCTACGCATTTCTTTCGTACAATTATTCAGATATTTTTTATAAAATTATGAATCAAAAATTTGTTTTCATATTTATTTATTAAAATAAATTGATAAAATAATAAATATTGCATCATAGATGATTCATAAATTATGTAATTTAAAAAAATTGATTAAAAAGACTTATTTTCACATTTATTTCTTTATAAAACGGTAAATAAATCTTTATAAAATATTAATAAATATCGCATTATAGCCCAAAATAATAGCGGTGTTAAGGAAAAACCCGTCCTTTTGATACACTTATTTTTTTTTTGGCGAAAGGAAAATATTTTAAGTTTATCTAGAATAAATAAAAAAAATTTTTAAAGAAAGTATTTTTGTTGTTGGCATTTATTGCTACTTTTACGGGAATACAATGGGTTATTAAAAACGTACTAGTGTTATGTTAAGTTTTATCGAGGTCTCTTTCTGATTCACAAATAAATTTCACTAGACATGTCGGCTGGATATGAGCACCGGGAAAGCAAATCCTAAAATAGAAGGTCGTCTCCAGCGCAGGGGCGCCGAGCATCACAGTCTGTCCACAAAAAACAAAAAACAAAACAAAAAAAAAACAGCGAAAATCTAACATACAATAGCCAATCACAAAAAAGAAAAAGATGAACCTGTTAAACCACAGATAATAAAATGTCACGCCACGCCGACAACTGCCAGTTCGACTCAACACCTCGATCTCTATACACTACCACCGGCCCACGCACACACTCGTCGGTGTCGATTTCAGCCCTGAGGATAGATGGATCAACCCCGCCAACGACACCTAATGTGTTGCCAATCGGATTCTCTCCTGGAGAATCTGATACTCACAGGTCGAATAGAGGGAAAGAGAGACAGAGGAAAGCAACGCATGACATACCTGACGGGCTTAAGCAAGTGGATGACAGAACATGGTCCGGGGGAGGTGGCATAGGGACGAAACTTATTGAGAGCTACAAGGGGTAGGGGGAAATGGAGAGCCATGATCACCTACGTCCTGAAGGGACATGGCGCAGAAAAAGAAAAGAAATCTACTCTACGCCTTTCTCATTGTCACCACTTTGACCTCGGCTTAGCAACAACACCCTTACACCTAATCACTTCCCTTAGCAACGGTAACTAAAGAAATACTTCTAAAAAATTTTGTCTCCCCTATTATACAACTGTCTCTCTCTCTCTATCCCTGTATATTAGTGGTCAATATAGTTATATACATATTTTTTTTTTTTTAAGCTTATCACCCCAAGCAATGTTGGAAGACACTAGCACGCAAGGGGTTACAGAAGGTTTGGAGGAAGAGCAGATAGGAGTGGTAAAGGAGAGGATGTGGAGAAAGATAGTGGATCGATCAAGGCAAGGGGGTTACAGAAGATTTGGAGCGAGAGCAGATAGGAATGAAAGGTGAAAGGATGTGGGGAAGGGAAGTGGATAGATCAAGGCAACTGGAGATGTCGATTGACGTTACACTTAAATAGTATATATAATATATATAAATATATATATGCAGTGTAACCCGGATATAAGAGAGTTGCCGGGACCGGATAAGTCTCTTATATCCGGGTTTCTCTTATATGCGAGTTTGGTCTATTATGTATACATTAACACAGGCTCTAATTTGGGACCAGAGAAAATCTCTCTTATATCCGGGTTTCTCTTATATCCGGGTATCTTATATCCGGGTTACACTGTATATATATATAAATATATATATATATATATATATATATAAATAATTTTTCAAAAGTTAAAACTTCTTTCTGTTAAATTTTAATCCCCACCTTTAAGCCTTTCCTGTTTTTCTTTCTTCTATTACACCCCCTCTCTAAAGCTTTGATACATATCATATTCAAACTTGTTTCCCAACTCCCACACATAAACTCTCACTGAAATTTTGTTTATATAACCGGAGTTATATTTTCCGATTTCTTTTTGAATTTGTAGGTCTGATGAATTGGATCGTGATTACGATTCCAATGTAATAAATTATAACCATGGAATATTAGTGTTTGAGCTTTTTATTATATTTTTTATGATATATATAATATATATATATATTGTGAAAATTGATCAATACACGCTGTTGAATTTTTAATCCTTGTTTGTTGATTGCTTTGGAACCGTACGTTGCTTATACTAGTAAAGTGGCAACATTTTCTTGTAAGAAATATTCGAGAAAGGTGAAATTATGTATTAAAGTAATTTAAGAGTAAATAAAATAAAAAAGAAATTGAATCAAGAAAAGAAAGAAATAAGAATAAAAAGAAAAGGAAGATAGGAGACAGTTATGATTGATTTGTGTTTTTACGGCTTATCAACCCTTTGTGGTTAACTTAATGCAGAAATATTCAGGACGGGACGTTGCTTATAGCAGCCGGTGTTAGGAAACGATCTACCATCGAAATGCTCCAACAGGTTTCGACGCCGTTTAACTTCAAAAACCGGTGTTTTCAGGTTGATTCGACTGAAGGCTCAGGAGTTATGAAGAATAAATAAAGGAATAAGCAAATAAGTGAATTAACGATGAAAATTGAAAGAGAAAAGAAAAATATGGCAAGAAATTAAAAAAAAAAAGAAAACGTTAAAAATGAAACGTCAAAAGGAAAGAAAGAAAGAAGGAAAGAACGAACGAATGAAAGAAAGAAAGAAAAGAAATAAAATTAAGGAACCAATAAAGGATTAGAATAAATAATTAAAGTAAAAAGAAGAAGAAAATGTAATTCGGAATAAGAATAGGAGAAAAGGAATTAAAAGTCAATAAAATGAAAAAGTGAAGGAAAGGAATAGTAAAAATGAAGAAAAAGGAAGAAAAGAGAAATTAATAAGAGATAAGGCAAAAATGAAGACGGAAAGAAAGAAGACAAAGAGAGTGAAAAAAAGAATGGATCGTCTTCTTTACTGGAATTTCAAACGTTGTTCAAAGGAATAAGATGAGGGCCGGCGCTCGGGTTCCCAACCACGAAACTTTGATATGCCCCCCCCCTCTACGTGTCGATTTCAAAGTTTCCCAACTTGAGGGTTACAAATTCTCGAAAGAAAATTAGTGGAGATGGGGGGGTGGTTGGGAGAGGGAAGCTCTTTTTTTTAAATTACTAAAAATCAGGGAATCAAAAACTTTCACCAGAAGATGCGACCAGAAAAAAATTTTGTTATTTAATTTATGAATATGTAAATTAGGAATATCCTTTTTGGACTTGAAGCATCAGTTTCAATACTATGCATGGAAAGCAGCAAACTCATTGAATTTAGTGAAATAATTAAACACGATTTCTTTGTTTGATTTTAAATTTATGAATCTTAATAATAAATTATTATAAATTGCATTCAATGAGGAAACATAAGGAAGCTATTTTTATTTCTATACATTTAATTTTTATTTTAATTATCCAATTTAAATGAAATTTTCAGTACATATTCATTAATTATTTACTTTTATAATAAATAAGTTTTTTATTTAAAAAGAAAATACGAAAATGTTACACTTTTTGTAATAAGCACCAACATTTTTATGACTAAATTTTACTCGAAAAAACATGTTAAAGTCGCAAATTTTTACATTTCCATAAAGATTAATCACCGACGTATTTCCGTTGAAATAAAAAAAAAAGTTTTACGAAGATACCAGCACAACACAAACGGGATTGTCTTAAAAATTTGTTCTAACAACAGCATTTCAGTTTTCGGGAATTTTTTTTTTCATGTGTTGAAATCTTTAAAAAATTTTATTTTTTAAGCGATCATTTTCTCGATTTTATTTTTCTAGAAATATAAAAAATAGTGACTAGAAATTTTATTTTAATTTTTTTAATTTTAATTACTAATAGTAAAGTAAAAAAACCCAGAGTTCCACCTTAGTGGATGATCTCGGAAAAAAATTAATTTATTTATAAGAACTGTTCAGAAAAAATATACAATTTTAAAATATAAGCACTACTGAAATTATCACTTCTGCCCCCAAGGCATTGACTCCCCCGCCGTTTGAGGGGGTCAGCGCAGTAAGTACCTGCCCTGTCGATTATTATAGTTGATGATTGACAATATAACTTCGGTAGAAAAAATTAAAAATTACAAAAAAAAAAAAAAACACTCTTGAAAATTTTCATTTTGGTGTTCCAACCTCGTCGGGGTTTCCTGCGTAGTACACACTGCACCGGCCATGCAGATACACGATACATATTATTAGTTGATGACTGACAATGTAACATCAGTTTATTAAAAATAATTTCAAAAATGGCGGATGGCCTTAAAACAGTGCAGAAAACATGGCAGATGCCATAACGCCCTCCCACCACCATCTCCACCACAAATAAAAAACGCTCTTGAAAGTAACCATTTTTAAAAAAAGAAAGAAAAGAGCAAATTTTTTTTTTTTTCCTTTTATTACTTGTTCTAAAGGAGATTGTAGCGGAAACGACATTGAGACTGAGCTGTCTACCACCACAACCACTGATAACGCTACTCGCCTAGTATGCTGTCTATGTAAAAAGAAAGAAAATGGCCGCCCAACCAGAGGCCGGTACGAACCGCGGGACGTGTGCTTATGAAGAAATAAAATATCCACCAGCTCCCCATCGGAACGGTGAGCTGAGCGGTATTAGTAATGCAGATAATTCGTTTTGTTAGCTAACCACTAATGTTTTGGGCTCAATAAAAGCAAGCATATCTATCTATCTATCTATCTATCTATCTATCTATCTATCTATCTATCTATATTTGTGGAAGAAAGAGCGGTCGGCCATGTTGAACGGGGTGGCGGTCCTTTCAGATTCTTCTGGAGGAATTGGTAGAGGAGGACCAAGGGGGGGGGGGTTCCCGTGGGGATGGATGCTGCAGATGTAGTATCTATTTCGTGCCGGAGTGCTTAACGCCTCTTTTGCGTTCACCCCACCACCGTTCCGTGACATCTGTTATGTAGCGGTGGTATGACCAGCTTAGACAAGCTCTGACCAGCTTAGACACGCTATGAACAGCTTAGACGAGCTAAGACCAGTGAATTGGATGAATGACACTCCTCTGAAAGAGTTCACAAACAAATATTTTCTCTGCGTTTCTGGGCACTCATTTTGCTATAGATATAACAATATATATATATATATATATATATATATATATATATATATATATATAAATATTGTTATATCTATGGCAAAACAGCTGACAGAGAACTCAATTCATTAATGAACAGCGGTGTCTATATATATATATATATATATATATATATATATATATATATATATATATATATATATATATATATATATATTATATCTCTATCTATAAAAGGCAGGATGTGTGTGTGTGTATGTGTGTGTGTATGTGTAACGAATGCACAGCCGCAATTTTCGACGGATTTGCACCAAAGTTTACATGCACATGCTCCAAGTTAGTGCAAGGCCAAGACCGACTTTGCATTTTTTAACTCCCATCGATAGTAGAAATAATCGATATTTTCATGCTTCTACGGTAGTTTTCATGTAATTTGCGGCCATTTTCTATTGGCCAGAGTGAGAGCCTATGGCTGGCTGCCACGAATAGGCAGGAAGATTCTATTGGCCAGCGTTATAGCCAACAGCCTACTGAATGTTAACTAGCATGCTAGCAGGCAAAAAAAATCGTCAGCTGCATTCGTCACAAGTGGAAAAAAATTAAATCTGCATGGCACTTTACTCCAATTGGCTCATTCGCTTGCTTAAACTCAACGTTGATTCTGATTCCACAGAACTGGGTTGGGTGTGAAAAATTATTGTTGTTAACATTCTTTTATCATTCGTTTTTTCCAGTTACGTATCCTTTTTTTAAAGCTGATCGTTTTGTGTTCATTTTGTTTAGTTCTTTTTTCGTAACAGATTTAATGTTTAGTATAGAGCTTAGAAAAAAATCGCAGTGTGAGATAGGCAAGAAGTAAGGCATGTAGCAACATCAGCACGGCAAAGGGCACTCCTTTAAAGGCAAGGAAGGGGGAAAATATTTTAAGTCAAGTGATAGCGATTGCTGTATGAGCCAAGCCCGGGCAACGCCGGGCCATGCTGCTAGTACATATATATAGGCACCGCTGTTCATTAATGAATCGAGTTCTCTGTCAGCTGGCGTTTATATACATTCCCATAGCTCAAGATCTTTGCATTATCAGCAGTAGCAGTCAAATAATACGTTGTAATTTCCCTTTCTTTGCTGTGCGCCGATAGCTTAAGGGTAGGATCTATGACTGGTGCCAAATCGAATGGGTTTCGATCCCGGCTTGAAGCAATCTGATGTTTAGTCACACTGATGAGCTGTGATACAGCGAAACAAACTTGTATGTGGATGACTATATATATATATATATATATATATATATATATGTTATAAGACTGACAATTGGAAACAATCTTGTTATTCTTATACTACACACACACACACACACACACACACACACACACACATATATATATATATATATATATATATATATATATATATATATATATATATATATATATATAATAAAAAGACTTAAACATTAATATTCCATGGTCATAATTTATTCCATTGGAATCGTGAAAACGATCCAATTTATCAGACCTACAAATTCAAAGAAAACAGAAAAAATAACTCCGGGAAAAAAAAAAAAAAAATTTAGTGAGAGTGTATGTATGAGGGTGTGGGACGAACGCTAGAGCAAATGAGATCTATAGAGAGGGGTAACAGACGAGAGAAGAACAGGAAGTTCTAAAGATGAAGGGGGATTAAGATTTAACAGAGAGAAGTTTTAAAGAGGGGGGGGGGGTGAAAGACGGTTTAAGTGAGAAAAATATGCATATTTTCAAATGTCCAAAGATACACCGGAAAAGTGTATACATTTCTTGGTGACATACACACCGATATAATCTTAAAGCTCAGAAGATGAGAGAAATAGAGGAAAAGAAGGAGAAAAGGGGGTGGGAGGAGGT
Organism: Acanthosepion esculentum; assembly: GCA_964036315.1. NCBI lineage: Eukaryota > Metazoa > Mollusca > Cephalopoda > Sepiida > Sepiidae > Acanthosepion > Acanthosepion esculentum. The sequence goes on from OZ038512.1 coordinate 32,802,764, forward strand.
TGGGTGGGACAACAAAAATCGAATGGCGTTTATATATATAGTAGGTTAATGCACCTTTAAAATTTTGTTGCGAAGGGATTTCGTCATTTTATATCATTAACTTTACTAATCTACTTTTTGTATGAAGGATTCATTGTAATATATATATATATATTTGTGTGTTTAGGCAGCAATCCTTCTTTCATGCACATTTCATTAAAAACGACTGACAAGGTGCTTTTATTTAGTTTTTTTATATAATTTCTCGTGCGATCTAATAAAGTTTTTCTTTTCAGAGGATAAATTATATAAAAACTGTCCGAATGTTCTTTTTATCCGAGCGCTTTCGGCTATACATTTAGCTATTTTCAAGGATTATATTTCAACTGTTAGAATTAGAAATAGATTGTTATATGTATGTTTTATAAAGTGATTCATTTTTTTATTTCAAAACACGGTCAAGATATTATGTCCATGTTCAAAGTTAATATTATTAAGTGTTGGTTTGGTTGTTTTTATTAGTAAGGCTTCCATTATATATATATATATATATATATATATATATATATATATATATATATATATATATATGTGCAGGTATGCAGAAAAATAGGAAAGAACACGTTAGGTAAATAATCCGGAGTTCTTTAGTATTTTTGCTTTTATTTTTAAAAAGACAGTGCTCCATACAGAAATAGAGCTTATATTATAATATTTAAAAAAAAATATGATTCCTACGCTACGTAAGAGTTCTCAAGTTTCAAAAGCGAGAGCCGAGACCCCTAATATAATTTTTGAAATTAAGTTGAATTAAGGTGTCTGGTCACTCTTAAATTCTCGCTTGACGAGGAAGCGTGACCAGACACCTTAATTCAACTTAATTTCAAAAATTATATTAGGGGTCTCGTCTCTCGCTTTTGAAACTTGAGAACTCTTATGTAGCGAAGGAATCATATTTAAAAAAAAAATTATATTATATTATATATATATATATATATATATATATATATATATATATATATGGTATAAGAATGACAATTGGAAACAATCTTAATTTTGCCGATGTGTTTCGTCTTCCGACTTTATGAAGGCAAACAATGAAAACGAAATGTTTTTGTTGTCATAGTTACATTAAATCCAGAAATTTAAAACCGAGAGACGCGCCTGTGTAAGCCTCTTTCTGGCTAATGGTAACTTCCTTTATACTAAGAGATTTAAAAAAAAAAATACTCATTCTTATACCGATTTGTCTTATTCGCAGAATTATTCTGGGAAATGTTACTATAACACTCTGTTGTAGATGACATTTTATACGCCCCCGAAAAAATACAATTCGGTCAAGCATTTTAGATTGAAAGCGTGAAGATGCAAACAGTAACTGCTGCTGCTGATAATACAAAGTTCTTCTATGAATCGAACACTCTGAGTCACTGGCGTGTTTATTCCAAAATAAATACGAAAAAATTCACCTTCCTCTCTTCCTGATAGCTTAGTGGAAAAATCTCCGATTGATGTCAAATCAGTCAGGTTTCGATCCTGGATTGAGGCAATCGGATGTCTAGCCACACTGGTGAAACAGTCTGTCTGTGGATGACAATGTGTATATATATTTTATGTTTATACATTCTTTTTATAGATACAAATATTTAAGTAAATGCTCTGTTTTATAATAAACAGTATTAATAACATTTACCGGCCTGAATGTCCTAGAGATTTTCATAGAAGGAATATTTTCTATGAAAATTTCTCGGACATTCAGGCCAGTAAATGCTATTAATACTGTTTATTAGAAAACAGAGCTTTTACCTAAATATTTGTACAGTGTAACCCGGATATAAGAGAGTTGTCGGGACCGGTGATAAAGTCTCTTATATCCGGGTTTCTCTTATATCCGGGTTTGGTCTGTTTTGTTTACATTAACACAGGCTCTAATTTGGGACCAGAGAAAATCTATCTTATATCCGGGTTTCTCTTATATCCGGGTCTCTTATATCTGGGTTACACTGTATCTATAAAAAGAAAGTATAAACATAAAAATAATCTTAAAATAATCGCCGGACTTTGTCCATTTCATAATATATATATATATAGTGTAACCCGGATATAAGAGACTTGTCGGGACCAGACAAGAAGTCTCTTATATCAAAATACGGTATACTATATATATATATATATATATATATATATGGTATACCGTATTTACTTGTGTAAAGTGCTACCCCCAAATCTTCACTTATAAAAAAATGAATTTTATCATGTATCCTGTGTATAACGCGAGTTCCTTTTTTGAGAGAACAAATTACATCAGACTAACTTCTTTTCCTCCGTCTCTTTATCTCATCTTCTAGCTAAATAAGTGAAAAAAGTAAAAGACAATGATAAAAGTATCGTTAATAACACTGTACTCATTGCGTAAACGAGTACAGCCATAAACAACCAAACGAGAAACAGCTAAACATCTGTGGGGTACAGCATACCCGTATTAAATGGAGAATTTAATGCGGGATACACTGTCGACAAAATACAACGCAAATTTCAAGAAAAGACAACACGATAAGGAATGTTTGTAGAAAAATAGAATATCGTACATTTAATGACATTCATTCAAAATAAACAAATTTGTATATTTATGTCTCTTGTTTGCATAAAAGATTAATGCTTTTTTAGTTCGTAAATGTGATTTGAATAAAAATTATATGTTCACTGTCTTTCAACGGAGATAATAATGTCTGTTTCTTGTTTTTGTTGTATCCGCCGAGTTGGTGAAAAAGGAAAAAGGGGCGATTAATTTAAGTTGAAAAAGAGAGTGTGAATGAGAAATAAAAGATAAGAGGAAAATGTACTTATCGGGTGGAATTGTTTTTGGAGTCAGTTGTAAATTTGTTGTTGTTGTTGTTCTGCTTTCCTACCCCACTTTCTGCTCTTAGTGCCGGGTTGAGTCAGTGATGGACTTTGACTGTCAGTCCTATGTCCTCTTTGATATCTGCGCCCTTCTGACCCTGATTGATTTGAATGTCTCTATTTATGGATGATTTCCTTTTCACACTGGCTCGTTACTTTTTTTCTCAGTTTAGGAAATCGCCTCCTTTCATTGGTCAGAAAATTAATTTCACACCTTATTGCAAAAAAATGATTTTAATCGTTTTGATCCGATTTTGCGGGTGTGCAAATCTACTTTGTGTTTTCAGTATTTTCTTGGGATAATATAGGATTTGTATCCTATACATCTTATAAACGTAAACAATGGAAACAATGCATATTGTCTATGTTTGTATTTTATAATACGATACTAATATGTGAATATTACATGCATTATTATTAAATACAGTTAAATAAATCATTTTGATCAAAATCAAGTTTATTTTAAATACACCGTTACTTTTTGACTACGGTAAATGGATATATAGTTTGACCACCGACATAGCCAGCAGTACAGATGCTAATTTCATATCTCATGTATAATGCGACCCCCTTAAAATTAGATTTAAAATTCTTCTTCAAACGTCGCATGATACGAGAGTATATACGGTATATCGTTGTATCTATGTAGTTTTTTTTATATTTTTGTATTTGTATATAGAAGACTTATTAAAGGGGGTCCCTGTCAGCCCATGCCTTAAAAAAATAATAATGATAAGTAAAAGGCTTTACTTTTTCATACATATAACAGATCCATCTGTTAAAGAATATGACGCAATAAGTGAATAATATACAAATCCCACGCTAAAGAGCCTCCAAAATGGTCGGCTGCTTGTACGTCCTGCCAAGATTTGTCTCTCCAAGAGCCAGATCAGATTTAAAAAAAAATGGCGTATTGCTGCTACATCTGCCCAGTTTTCACTTTTCAGCCTCGGCAGAATTCTAATGTGTTTGCGCAGCCTTGTGGGTGATGAATTGCTTTCCATCCTTCAACTCCTTTCCCATGAACGAAACGTTGCTAGCTTCTCGCTACTCTATCGCTATATCTATGGCAGATGTTCTGGCGAACTAAATTCCTTGGTTGCACCAATATTGCATTAACAATTCTATTGATGATAACAATGATTTTAATCCAGATACTAGTCCGACTGTTTAACCCACCGCTGGGGGGGGGGGAGGGAGAAGAGATGAAGGTATTAGCGCGTAAGTGAATGTAACGAACCTGACTTGAATTCGAACTCGGGTCTCTGATTCTTTAGTACTGAACAGGAAGCAAAAGAAGAAGATAGTAGTCGTATTATTATTATTATCATTATTATTATTATTAGTAGTAGTAGTATTAAAGGTAAGTAAATAATGCCACCACTCAAAGTTTATTTCAAATTTTGTTTATTTGTACGATTGTTTCTACAATTCTCTTTCTTTCTTTCTTTCTTCCTTTCTTTCTTTATTTTACAATAATATATATATTTTTAATTTCAATGGAAGTGTTCAATCTGCCTTTCCACCGAACTTGTTCTCTTTCACAGTGTCTTCTCAGGGAACCTGCAATAATAATAATAATAATAATAATAATAATAATAATCATAATAATAATAATAATAATAATAATAATAATCATAATCATAATCATAATAATAATAATAATCATAATAATAATAATAATCATAATAATAATAATAATAATCATAATAATAATCATAATAATAATAATAATCATAATAATAATAATAATAATCATAATAATAATCATAATAATAATAATCATAATAATAATAATAATCATAATAATAATAATAATAATCATAATAATAATCATAATAATAATAATCATAATAATTGGAGCATGATGAAGCTTATAAGTACATAGGAATTAGTGAGGGAGATGGCATACAACACTCCCAAATGAAAGAGAAGGTAAGAAAGGAGTACTACAGGCGTGTACGCCTGGTACTAAATACTGAGCTAAACTCAAAAAA
>OZ038512.1:32815140-32865140 GCA_964036315.1 Acanthosepion esculentum
TCATTAAGATATGCCTCATTAAATAATTTAGACAAGTTTTGTCTCCTTTTTAATATGATCCTCTCGTATTTACGGACCAGTTTTTTTTAATAACCTTATTGAAGGAAGAAATAAAATTACTATGTTGATGTATTCATTTTATTCCGAGTACTTTCGATATTAGCACAAAGTCGTCATCAGGGTCTTGTTTTTTTCTAAGACAAAATTGTTGTGTTCTTCTGAAAATTAAATTTTTACTTGTCAAGTAAAAACGCTAAGGTTATGTACTGTACGACTTTTTAATTTTATCATGGAGGCAGGCGTGCAAACGTTAAGGGAGGTAACTAAGTTATTGTAATGTCAAAATATTTTTAAAAACGAAAAAACTGAAAAAAAAGCAATAAAGAAAAAGAAGAAAAGAAAGACAAAATAAAGAGAATTGACTGATTGATTTGTTTTTTTTTTTACTGCTTTTCAGGTTATTCAAAATCAGAAAATTGTTATGGGAACTTACCCATAATAATAATGGACTATTCCGGACATTATAAATACTGCGCCTCAAGAGGGAGCAGAGGGTTATTGTAAGAACATTGGAATAGTGATACTTGTCGAGACAACATAGTTCACTCTAACCAAATCTGATAGTCATTACTAATACTTCTACTTCTCTGTATATATTTCTGTTTGTAATATATCTGTGTTATTCCATATCTGTGTTCGAGTTATTCTTCATTGGTTTTACCTTGGACCATCACCGTGGTACAAGGAACATGGACCATAACAAGTGGCGACGAGGAAACCCCAAGAAAAATCGAACTACGCGGAGGACATACCTTTTTCTGCTATCCCTCGCACATAATAAGTGGCGACGAGGTACTCCCCCCCCCAACAAAACGAACTCTCTACGCGGAGGACATACTTTTTGCTATCCGTCGCACATAACAGTGTCGACGAGTAAACTCCAAGAAACAAGTTCTACGTGAAATTTCTAAAAAAAAAACAAAAAAACAAGTTCTACGTGGAGATTTCTAAAAAAAAAAGTTCTACGTGAACACATATATATATATATAAAAAAATAATTTTATTTTTGGACATCAATTTTACTGGCAACAAAGGAATTTTTTTTTTTGCGTACACAGGTTCCAGAATATCAGGTTACACTAAGGTGAAATACTTACACAAAATTACGTTAACTTGGAAGATTTTAAGTCAGCCATTGTGGAACTTATCAAAATCCAATTTGAACAGCAATAAAAAAACGAACAGAAACATCTTGAATTACAAGAATTATTGCTACGTGTAATATCAAATAAAGGGCAACATTCCGAGAATGAAACAGTTCTCTCACGAGACGCTATTTGGAGAACTATCGAAGATTTCACGTATGCACCCGACGAAGACAAAATTTTTGAAACTTACTTCCGAAGGTACAAATATGAATTTGACTGCAGAGATTGGTCAGACGCACGAAAAGTACGTCTATTACTAAGAAAATTAGGCACATGCGAATATACCAAATTCGTAGATTATATCTTACCGAGGAAAACAAATGAGTTAACTTTCAAAGAAGCCATAAAACTGTTAACAGAACTTTTACCCCTAATACTCACTATTCCACAAAAGATGGAAATGTCTGAACCTAACAAAAAAGGACAGCGAAGATTACATAACTTTCGCTTCCATTGTAAACAAATATTGTGATGACTTTAAATTATCGGAACTCAGCGCGGACAATTTCAAGTGTTTAATATACATCCAAGGCCTGGTTTCAACCAAAGACGAGGAAATTAGACGCAGAATCCTTACAAAATTGGAGAGTGAACAAGATTTGACGCTTCAAAAAACTGGCCGAAGACTGCCAGAGATGCATCAGTGTGAAGAAAGACTCAAAAGATATAGAAGAAGCTGGCATCGCGCACATACGTAAAGTACGAAGACAAACCAACTTCCCCTCCTCAGAAACAAGCCAAACCAATTTTCCTCCTCAAAAACAGGTAAAACAAAATTTTCTACTTCTAAAAGTCAATATCAGAAAAAAACTACCACCCAGTCCATGCTATCGCTGTGGGACTTGGCATTGGTATAAAGACTGTCCATACCGTTTTAAAACTTGTCTATCATGCAAAAAATAGGACATAAAAGTTCTCATTGTTGGACTAGAAGAGAAAGCAAAAGCAGAATAAGAATCACGAGGACTGACCAAGCGGATGAGACTAACATAAGAAAATACGTACAAGTAGAAATGCAAAACAGAAAAGTCAGACTACAGTTGGATTCCGGCTCGAGCTTAATTATTATTAACGTTCAAACATGGAGAAAACTGAACAAACCTGCCATGTTAAAAACGGATAAAATTACTAGATCGGTAACTGGGAGATAAATAAAATTTGAGAGTGAAGTGATTACAAACGTGACATTTAATGGAATGACAAAAAAATTAAAAATGTATGTATTAAGAAATACAGAAAACTTATTCGGAACGGACTGGATGCAAAAATTCGAACTTTGGGATTTACCAATAAGTACGTACTGCCAAAATGTAAAAAGTTTATCAAGCGAGGCAGATAAATTGAAAGAGAAACTAAAAAAGAGTTTCCCCGAAGTATTTTCAGCAGGTCTCGGAAGATGTAAAAAATGGCAGCAAATATAGAAATAAAAGAAAACGTTCAACCTATCTTCAAGAAAAAAAGGAACGTACCGTTTGCGTCAATAGAAAAAATACATCAAGAATTGGCTAGACTCGAAAACACTGGCATATTGACAAAAGTAATATACAGTCAATGGGCCGCACCTACGGTTTACGTCAAAAAGAAATCGGGAGAGATTCGAGTATGCGCTGATTTCTCAACGGGTTTGAACGCAGCGATAAAAGATTACCACTATCCTCTACCCAGTCCAGAAGAAGTATTCACTAAATTAAATGGCGGAAATTTTTTTTCAAAAATAGATTTAAATGAAGCGTACCTACAAATTCCAGTCGATGAGGAAAGTTCAAAATTACTGTGCATAAACACATACAAAGGATTATACAAATACCAAAGATTACCATTTGGGATTAAGGTCGCGTCGGCTATATTCCAACAGACAATGGATGCTATGCTCGCCGGACTAGAGTTCACGATTGCATACCTGGATGACGTATTGATAAATAGCGAAAGTCTTGAACAACACCGGGAACACGTACAAGAGGTGTTTAAGAGAATACAAAGCTATGGGTTCAAGGTATTTTTTCATGAAGGAAATTAAATACCTGGGCCATATCATCGATCAAGAAGGAAGACGACCAGATCCTGAAAGGGCAACGACAATAAAAAAAAATGCCAATTCCAAAGAACATAACAGAGTTACAAAGTTTTCTAGGCTTAGTGAGTTACTACCAGGAATTCATTCCTCACATGCATAAACTTCGCGCACCACTGAACGAACTTCTGAAGAAAGAAAAGTTTGGCAGAGGACAGATGAATGCCAGAAAACGTTTGAAAAGTAATTAAGACGTTAACTTCGGATTTATTTTTGGCACACTACGATCCTAAATTAGAAATAATTGTAGCAAGTGACGCGAGCGCCTATGGAGTCGGAGTGTGTATACTGCATAAAATGCCGGATGGGACAATAAAACCCATCGCGCATGCTTCTAGAACCTTACTACCAGCAGAGAAAAATTACTCACAAATAGAGAAAGAAAGTCTGAAAATTATTTTCGCAGTCATAAGAATCATAAATATATCTATGGTAGATTTTTTACTCTACAGACGGATCACAAGCCGTTACTAACAATATTTGGTTCGAAAAAAGGTCTACCAATTTACACTGCAAATAGGTTACTAAGATGGGGTACAATTCTACTGAATTACAATTTCAGATTGGAGTATCTACCAACGAAAAAAATCGGGCATGCGGATGGTCTGTCGAGACTTATACCAACGAAAACAGCCATTGAAAGATTCGGTAATCGCAGCCCTACGACATGAAGAAGTCATCAGGACAGTACTATGTTGTACAGTTCGAAACCTCCCCGTCACACTACGAGAGATAAAAAATGAAGCTATAAATGATGAATTCATCAAAGAAACAAAAGCAAAAATAGCAGAAAAAAATAAGCAAATATCGGACAGCTTTTCTTTATGCGATAATGTGCTACTTTATAACGAAAGCGTAGTAATTCCCAAAACACTACAAAAGCGAATCCTAAAGGATTTCCACAGGGGCCATCCAGGAAAAAATAGAATGAAATCGCTGATGCGAATCTATGTATATGGGAAAAACATGGACCAGGATATTACTCAGATGGTGGAAAAAATGCAAGGGTTGTTCCTCAGCAGCCAAAGCACCGCCAATCATCCATAAGCCATGGCCAGAGACAGATCGTCCGTGGTCAAGAATACACGCAGATTATGCATGTCCAATAGATGGTTTCTACTATTTGATCATAGTGGATAGTTATAGTAAATTGGCCGGAGGTGTTTCGTTGCAAAAATCCTACTTCGGAAACTACCATAAATTGCCCCCACGAGCTGTTCGCTCGGTTTGGAATAGTGGATTGCCTAGTCACAGATAATGGAACGCAATTCACATCAGCGGACTTCCAAGAGTTTTGCGAAATTTATCAAGTCAAACATATAAAATCCCCGCCATATCACACAAGAACAAATGGGCAAGCGAAGAGATTTGTTGATACACTCAAAAGAGCGTTAAGAAAAGCATATGATGTGCCTACGGAAAAAGCATTACAACAATTTCTACAGGTATATCGAATTACGCCAAATAATGCTACGCCATCGGAATTAACACCCGCAGAAGTGATGTTCGCTAGAAAAATCAGATCTGTATTTGATAAATTGTTACCAAGTCAAACGAAGCAAATAACACAGTCGTGCGTACCAAAAAGAAAATTCCACCCAGGAGAAAAATTTTTTTTTAAAGCATATAAAAATAATACATCTTACTGGGAGCAAGGTACAATTGAAAAAGAATCAGGAATATGGTTTATATACTACAGGGACACAAATTCTCACATAGAAGACACGTAAACCAAATAAGGAAGAGACTGTTACAGGATGCTAACGGTCCACCTCAGGAAGAGGTGATGGATACGATTTTCGATACATTTGTTATAAAAAGGCCGCAAACAATGCCAGGACCACGAAGATCGTCTAGAAAAAGGAAGTTCACAGAACTTTTGGAAATAGATCCAAAGAAAAAAAAATTAAAAACCCCTGCTACGCAAAAGCTTCGAAAGGGGGGTGTTATGGGAACTTACCCCTAATAATAATGGACTATTCCGGACATTATAAATACTGCGCCTCAATAGGGAGCAGAGAGGATTATTGTAAGAACATTGGAATAGTGATACTTGTCGAGACAACATAGTTCACTCTAACCAAATCTGATAGTCATTACTAATACTTCTACTTCTTTGTACATATTTCTGTTTGTAATATATCTGTGTTATTCCATACCTGTGTTCGAGTTATTCTTCATTGGTTCTACCTTGGACCATCACCGTGGAACTTGGACCATAACAAAAATGTATTTAGAGTGTGTGATTTTTTGAGGGATAATAATAATTTTTATAAGTTCTACTAATTAACCCATAGCTAGGGAGAGAGGAAGTGGATTCATATCTTTCCCAAGGGTGTAGGCGCGTAAGTGAATATAACGGATCCAACTGGAATTGAAACCCGGCTCCCCGATTTTCAATTTCGAGCAGTTCTCCATTACACCAATTGCACATCCAAGTCTACAGCACCTGTTATTCCAAGAGGTCACCCATATAGGTAATGACTCGGCTCGACGTTGCTTAACGTTGGTGATCGCACGAGAACTAATGTTTCAACGTGGTATGGCCGAAATCCAAAGAGAAGTAATGAAGAAAAATAAAAGGAAGGAAGTACACAAGGTGTGTGTGTGTGTGTGTGTGGGTGGGGTGCCAAGCAGGCCGCCACAAAATAAAAAAAATTAAATATTATCAAAATCAGATGTTTAAAGTGGAGGTGCTAAATTAAATATTCAGTTTTAAAGAGTTTTAATTTATTATTTTTTTATCTGATTTTCTCATTAATTTAATTTTTTCTCATATCTGTAAAAAAAATTTAATATTTGTAAACCGTTTTATGAGCCTTGATTTGAAATATACATAAAAAAATCGCTTCTACTTATTTTCTGGAATGAAACTTATTTCTTAATCTGGGCGATATCGCACATCGGCGGGCGATTTCAAAAGTTGGATGGGCGATGTACAACTGAATAGAAAGGTGGGAGGCGAAGGAAATTTTACAGATCGATATAAGATATTGAGTACTGAAAAGGTATTTCAACATATGCACCCCCCAATATTCAAAGTAAACATGCAAAGAATCTGTAAAAACAAAAAAAGAAAACAGGAGACTAAATGGAAATAACTAAGTCATATTCCGAGATAAAATTTAAATGTTCCCGCATACAAGGAATATTTTGGTATTTTCTCGTTTTGAGAAGGGTCATTAACATTCAAATAGTTCTTCACATCAAATAACATTGTTTTTTAAAAAAATATAAATCAGATAAGGGAAAACTGTTAACAACATAAGATAAACAGATGACATAATACTGATAGCAGACACGAAAAAGAAACTATAAAATCTCCTACAGAAGGTAGCGACGGAGAGTGAGAAGAACGGACTAAGCATAAACTACAAGAAGACAGAATGCATGGTCATCAGTAAAAGGATGAGCCGAAATGCGATTTGCAGGTCAGGAACACTAGAATCAAGCAGACTCGGCAGTTTAAATATCTGGGAAGTGATTTCACAGAGGACTTCTACTACTAATACTGCTACTACTACTACTACTACTACTGCAAATATTAAAAGTCATAATAACGTTTTTTAATATAAAGCAAAAACGGAACAAATCAAGTTTTGTATCAATAAGGGTGGCCACTCAAAATCTGAAGATGGGAAGATGGGAAGAGTCATGACTTGTTCGTTTCAGATCTTTTCATTTTCTATATTCTTGTAGGTTATAGAGCATCCATTGGAGATTAAAATGGCCACGAATGATGTACAGCAAATAGTAAAACTCACTGGGTTTTTCTATTCCAATGAAAGATCAATTATTCAAACCCAGTGAAAATACCGGAAACATTTTAATGACAGAGTAACTCCTAACGAGTATTTAAATTTTTATTTTTTACTATCTGCAATCCTTTTTCGAAATTAACAAATATTTCGATTTTTGTATTTGATAATTTATATACGATTATTCGTAATATATTTTTCTATTACTTTTTCGTCCATCTTAAAGATAAGTTGTTTTAGTTTTAGTTTCTGTTACAGTGAGATTTATCTGTTTTTTTCTGCTGTCTATTATGTTAGTACTACGACAATTACTACTACTTCTACTGCTACTACTGCAAATAATAATAATAATAATAATAATAATTTTATTTAATGTTTTCTTAATATAAAGCAAAAACGGAACAAATCAAGTTTGCATCAATAAGGACAGTAAATATATTAAACAGTAGTCTTAACAAAATAAGATATGCAGATGACACAGTACTGATAGCAGACACAGAAAAGAAACTACAAAATCTCCTACAGAATGTAGCGACGGAGAGTGAGAAGGGACTAAGCAAAAACTACAAGAAGACAGAATGCATGGTCATCAGCAAAATGGTGAGCCCGAAATGCGATTTGCAGGGCGGGGACACTAAAATCAAGCAGACGCGGAAGTTTAAATATCTGGGAAGCGTTTTGACAGAAGAGGGTAAGTGCGACACCGAGATCCGTACACGTATTGGGGTAGCCAAGGACGCATTCCAAAAGCTTGGCAGAGTATTGCGAGGAGGCTTTCTTTGGTAAAGTATACTGAGCTGTTACGTGACATCTGTCCTTCTTTACGGGAGCGAATGTTGGACGATGAAGAAGAAACTCGAGGCGACAGAGATGCGGTTCTACAGAAGGATGCTAAGGATATCATGGACTGAACGTGTGAGCAACGATGAGGTCTTAGAGAGAATGCAAACAAGGAGGAGACTTATACTTAACATCAGAAAGAAGCAGCGGGTGTTTCTGGGACATATAATGAGGATGGAGGGCCTGGAGAATCTGATACTCACGGGTCGTATAGAGGGAAAGAGTGGCAAAGGAAAACAATGCATAACAGCGGGCTTAAGCAAGTGGATGACAGAACGTGGGGGAAATGGTAGAGGGAAGTAACTTGTTAAGAGCTGCAAGGAATCGAAGGAGGTGGAGAGCCATGATCGCCTACGTTCTGAAAGGACATGGCACATAAAAAGAAAAGAACAACAACTTTGCCAGGAAAATTAGGAAGTGACCTCAGGATAATTTTTATTTATACAAAATTGTTTTTACTTTTTTTTTTATCACATTCGCCATCACGAGTTTCTCAAAGCAGGAAAAGTGTCCGTCAAACGATAATTTGCCCAGCACTGGATGCATTTAAATATTTACTATACAGGTAGGCGGTGGACAAATTTCCCATGTGAAAGTGGGCGATGACGTAAAAATGTTTAGGAACGTATGATATAGACATTTTGATACAGAAATTTTGATATAAACATTCTAACATAGACCACCAGATAGGCCTACTGATACAGACTATCTGATACAGACCTTCCGATATATACCTTTTGATATAGACCTTTTGATATAGACCATCCGATATAGACATTTCGATATAGACCTTTTGATATAAACCTTCTGATATAGACATTTCAATATAGACCTTTTGATATAGACCTTCTGAGATAGATCTTCTGATATAGGCCTTCCGATTTATATCTTTTGGTATAGACGTTCTGATATAGACCTTCTGAGATATATCTTCTAATATAGACCTTCCGATATATACCTTTTGATATAAACCTTCTGATATAAACCTTCTGATATAGACCTTCTGAGATAGATATTACAATATAGACCTGATAATAACCTTCTGAGATAGACCTTCCGATATATACCTTCTGATATCGACCTTCTGATATAGACCTTCTGAGATTGACATTTCCATATAGAACATTTGATATAGACCTTTTGATATAGACCTTCTGAGATAGACATTTCCATATAGAACCTTCTGATATAGACCTTCTGATATAGACCTTCTGAGATACACATTTCCATATAGAACATTTGATATAGACCTTCTGATATAGACCTTCTGAGATAGACATTTCCATATAGAACATTTGATATAGACCTTTTGATATAGACCTTCTGAGATAGACATTTCCATATAGAACATTTGATATAGACCTTCTGAGATAGACATTTCCATATAGAACATTTGATATAGACCTTCTGAGATAGACATTTCCATATAGAACATTTGATATAGACCTTCTGATATAGACCTTCTGAGATAGACATTTCCATATAGAACATTTGATATAGACCTTTTGATATAGACCTTCTGAGATAGACATTTCCATATAGAACATTTGATATAGACCTTCTGAGATAGACATTTCCATATAGAACATTTGATATAGACCTTCTGAGATAGACATTTCCATATAGAACATTTGATATAGACCTTCTGATATAGACCTTCTGAGATAGACATTTCCATATAGACCTTCCTATATAGACCTTCTGAGATAGACATTTCCATATAGACCTTCCTATATAGACCTTCTGAGATAGACATTTCCATATAGACTTTCCTATATAGACCTTCTGAGATAGACATTTCCATATAGACTTTCCTATATAGACCTTCTGAGATAGACGTTTCCATATAGACCTTCCTATATAGACCTTCTGAGATAGACATTTCCATATAGACCTTCCTATATAGACCTTCTGAGATAGACATTTCCATATAGACCTTCCTATATAGACCTTCTGAGATAGACATTTCCATATAGACCTTCCTATATAGACCTTCTGAGATAGACATTTCCATATAGACCTTCCTATATAGACCTTCCATTGTTAGGTTTTCATTATTCTGCGTAACTTTCTTTATTTTTATTTAAGATTCAACAGTTTTTGGGCGAACCACGCTGATAACTTTTGAATGAATAGAGCCTATCTTGACATTTTAGTAGAAAATGAAGGATGATAACAGGTATTAAGTATACCTTGAGTATATATTTAACAGAAAACCATAATAATATTATATAATTTATTGACATAATGAATTATTTGGACACGTGTGGAGGACGAGTTGAATGTGTTAAGTGATATCAGAAGGTTTATGTTGTTAGATCGATGTGTTCTTTACATTCATCCTCAACAATATTAAAGTTCAAAAATATGAAACAAACAAGGCAAAGAATAAATTGAAATAATACAAACATTTATATACAACTGAAGAATATTTACAATAGTGTTTTTTTTTATGTTGCCGGATGTTCGATATTAGAAGTATTGTTAGATTGGTTTAAAACAAGAAAATTTGCGTACCCTTAACTTGGTATATTTGTACCTAAGCTCATATTAGAAGTAGATTGTAGATTATACTTGTGTAAGTGTCGTAAAGTTCTTTACTTATTTAGTAGTGAATGTTCTGTTCACTTTGGGTAAGCGAAGTTTGTTTTATGTTCGAAAGTTCTTTAACGTCTGACTGCGTTAGTCAAAGACGGGAGTTCCTTGAGGGTTACATTTTGCTAATGTGTGAGCGGTCGAAATTGGTTGTCGTTGTGGTTTGCTCGGGTCTGCTCTGCTCGAATCTGGATTGCTCGGCTCTGCTCCGGAATGCTCGGTGTGACACGTGTTTCCCGGTCTTTTTATACGGTCTCAGAGGCTCCAGGAAGAATGGCGCGTAACTTGATCGTGCGCGTGGGAGCGATCTGATTGGTCGAAACTGACCAATCAGCAAGCCGGATTTACGGTGATCGACCAATGGATACAAGAAGAGTGCATTTCCAGCGGAGGGTAGACTGGCTGTCGTGGAAGATTCCACACACGTAACCACCATTTCGACAGATAACTTCCAAAATCTTTCAGCCATAGAGAACTTTCCAGTTAGCAAAATCCAAATCACTGCTTTCAAACACACATCTTCGACGATCTTTCTCGATAATTCATTTCTGCTCCGAAAGGTAACCTAACATAATGTAAGGCTATATGATGGTTTCCTTATGGGATACAGGTTCGATTCCTATCGGAGAACGTATATTTTCTATGAAATTTCTCGAACATTCAAGCCGGTAAATGCAATTAATACTGTTTAATTAAAACACAACATTTACTCAAATAAGATTTATTCATAAAAATAATAATGGAAAATATATTAAGATATTTGTCGGATTTAATTCATTTCATTTATTATACAGGGTGTCCATAAAGTTTGTGTGCACTTTAAAAAATTTATAACTTTATTTGTATTTGCGATAGAAATAATCTGTAAAAATGTTATAAAGTTTAATGTACCTAGTTTTAAGTATAGCTAAAATAACTAATGTGATTTCAGGCATTACTGTAAATCAGTTAGCAAATGTTTTCCGTGAACTGCAAAATCGTATTACCCTCTGTATTGCTAATGATGGAGGACATGTGGAAACTTAAATAAAATTTCAATAAAACCTTAAAAATTATAGATTTACTTCTTTCTAATACTTTTTACAAATTATTTCTATCGCAAATACAAATAAAGTTATAATTTTTTTAAAATGCACACGAACTTTATGGACACACTGTATATATATATATATATATATATATATATATATATATATATATATATATTTTTTTTTTTAAGCTTATCACCCCAAGCAAGGCTGGAAGCCACTAGCACGCAAGGGGTTACAGAAGGTTTGGAGGAAGAGCAGATAGGAGTGGCAAAGGAGAGGATGTGGAGAAAGATAGTGGATCGATCAAGGCAAGGGGGTTAAAGAAGATTTGGAGTGAGAGCAGATAGGAATGAAAGGTGAAAGGATGTGGAGAAGGGAAGTGGATAGATCAAGGCAACTGGAGATGTCGATTGACGTTACACTTAAATAGTTGGAGATTGTATTTGTCAGGGAAACAGGAATAAGGAAGGGAGTTCCACAGGCGAGATGTGCGATACATGAAGCTATTGGAGTAGAAGAGACGTCTACATCTAACAGTTTCAACGGTGAAGGGGTGGGAAGGGGATGCCAGCCTCGTGGGACGTTTAAATTGATGAGGCCTAGGAACCAGCGAAAGCAGCTCCTTGGAGCAATTACCGTGAAAGTATTTGTAAAAAAGACAGAGCGAGGCAACGTCGCGTCTGTGAGAGAGCGACTGCAGACGAGATGACAGATCAGGGCCAATTACATTGCATATCCGTCTCTGGATCTTATCAAGAACCCTGAGGCAAACAGCAGGGGCTCCAGACCATATATGGCAGCAATACTCCATGCAAGGGCGAATGGTCGATTTATAGATTTGGAGGATCGATTCCGGTGAGAAAAATTTCCTGGCTCGGCACAGGGAGCCAACTTTCCTTGCGGTGGATGATGCAATTGACTCGATGTCTTTGTTCCATCTCAGATCAGCGGACAGCGTGAGACCGAGCAGCCGCAGAGAGGAGCTCTCGGGAAGTTGGTCTTCAGACATTCTAATGGGATGCAAGGATGGATCCCTGTGGTGGTTAATAGAGAGCAGTTTTGTTTTAGAGGCGTTAAAGTTAACCATCTATTTCTTGCCCCAGTTCACAACCGATTGGAGGTCCTTTTCTGATCGAACTGCCAGGTTAACTTTGTCAGCATCACTAGATTTGTGTTTGAGGCAGGAGTAAATTGTGGTGTCGTTCGCATAGATGCCGACTTGGGAATCTATGGCGTCAGGAAGGTCGTTTATGAATATGAGAAACAGAGTAGGGCCTAGGATGGAGCCTTGAGGAACACCTACGTTAATGTGATAGGAGCTGGAGATGAATCCATTGAGAACGACCTTCAATTCACGGTTTGACAGGAATGATTGTATTAGGTCAAACAATCGACCTGTAATACCATAACCCTGGAGCTTGCGAAGAAGGCCGGCATGCCAAACTCTATCAAACGCTTTGGAGATGTCTAGGCACAAGCTTCACCGTTATTATGAATAGTTTGGTAGACAAATTCAGTGATGGCCGTAAGCACATCAGCTGTAGATCGGGCAAAGTGGAAACCATACTGCTTGTCTGAGAGCAGATCATGGGATATCAGGTGATTAATCACTTCGGTGTTGATAATGGCTTCGAAGACTTTGCCGAAGAGGGGTAGGAGACTGATAGGACGGTAATTAGAAGGGTCGGAGGGGTCACCAGATTTCTTAAAGACAGGAACAATGGTTGAGGACTTCCAGCAGTCAGGAAAACAAGACTCCTTGAGGCAGTGGTTGTATAATTTAGAGAGGGAAGACGCCAGTTCAGGCGCGCTTTTCTTCAATGGTAGCCTTGTGGTGATCTAAGTTAGAAATAATGCCCAATACCAACGACGGGGATATGTGCAATCCGCTCAAAAGGTCCTCGGTTCTGGGAGGGAAATCGGGCATGGGTACCCCGGAAGAGTCAAACGTTGAATTGGAAGAAAACTTCCGAGCAAAGCATTCAGCCTTGTCGACAGATATGGTCAGGACCTCAAACTGATTGAAAAGGGGAGGAATGGAGGGTTTGCTATTGTTCAGAACGCTCTTGCAGAGGCGCCAATAATCTTTGCGAGATGCAATACGTTCCTTTATCCGAGCAGGAAATAGTGACTTAGCTTCGTTGAGGATACGCTTACACTCGTTACGGGCAGAGGTAAATAGGCGTCTATTGCAATCAGACATATCACTACGAAAACGGTGGAAGAAGTGGTTCCTATGGGCAATGGCGGCTGAGCAAGCAGCTGTGAACCAAGGGGAGGAGCGCGGTTTGACCTTGAATTTCCTTGAGGGGATGAAAGCGTCAATTCCAGCTTTAACCCAGGAAGAGACCTCTGAAGCACATTGTTGAATGGGGTGCTTAAATACAGCATCCCAGGGGACATCGCGGAGGAAGTCACGAAGCGAGTCCCAGTCAGCCCGTTGGATATATATATATATATATATATATATATATATATATATATATATATATATATATATATAAAAACCTAAAGAGCCAGGCAAGGCTACCTAGACCCTACCTGCCTAGCTCTTTAGGTTTATATTAGGTTTGGTCTACTTCGTGTATTGAGCACTTTACGTAGTTACTTTTACTCGTTTTGGAGGTTTTTTTTCTTTGAACTCTGACCTTGAACTCTGGACGATTGTTTTCGTTTCAATTTCATGTTCTTAGTCCTTTCCATTTTTTATTCCTCATTTTTCCTTGGGTACTGGTTTGTTCTATTTCAAGCCGAAATACCCAAGGTTTTTCCAAGCGAGTACCACCATATATATATATATATATATATATATATATATATATATATATATATATATATATCTTTGTAGGATCAATTTTTTAGTTAATATTTTCTCATTTTTTACATCCCAGATTGTCTGTCTATAAAATCGTATTATAATTGTGCTTGTTCCTCACTTCCTTAGTTCGCACGACCGTTATGCCCTGCCAATGCCTCATAAATACTGGACTATTCCGTCTTGATCTCGTAGAAAGAGGGGAAAATACATTACTTGGTTTCAATGAGAAAATTAAAGAAGGCCAGACAGACCTGTTTGACGTCTCCTGTCAATACCTTATGAATAACGGACAATTCTGTTTCAATCGCGTGAAAAAAGGGGAAAAGATACTACTTAGTTTCAGTGAGAAAATCAAAGAAAGAAAAATAGAAAGAAAAAAAGGAAGACAAAAATAAAGAAAGTTGTCAATTTAAGATCTTTTTATTTATCTGTCTATATTTTTGATAATAATAAGGAGTGCCAGAGAAAAGCGATAATAACAACAAAAAATTGCAACATGAGCTCTGGTAAAAAACATGCAGTGATAACAGCAAAAATTCTTCCATTTCACCTTCTTCCTCTTCGTCTTTTTATTCCTCCTTTTTCTTCTTCCTCTACCCTTTCTTTCTCTTCGTGTTATTCTTCCTGCTCTTCTTTTTCTTCTTCCACTTCCTCTTTCTCTCTTCTTTTTTTTCTTCCTCCTTTTTCTTCTTTCACTTCGTCTTTTTCTTCCTGCTCTTCTTTTTCTTCTTCCACTTCCTCTTCGTCTTTTTCTTCCTCCTTTTTCTTCTTCCTCTTCCCTTTCTGTCTGTTCGTATTTTTCTTCCATCTCTCCTTTTTCTTCTTCTGCTTCCCCTTCTTCCTCTCCGTCTTTTCCTTCCTCCTTTTTCTTCTTCCTCTTCCCTTTCTTTCTCTTCGTATTTTTCTTCCTCCTCTCCTTTTTCTTTTTCCACTTCCCCTTCCTCTTCGTCTTTCTTTATCACCTCTTCTTCTTCGTCTTCCCCTTCCCTTTTTTCTCTTCATATTTTTCTTCCTCCTCTTCTTTTTCTTCTTCCACTTTTAGTTCTTCCTCTTCGTCTTTCTCTTCATTCATTTTCTTCTTTATCTTACGCTTCTTCCTCTTCGTCTTTTTCTTCCTGCTCTTCTTTTTCTTCTTCCACTTCCTCTTCGTCTTTTTTATCCTCCTTTTTCCTCTTCTTCTTACCTTTCTTTCTCTTCGTCTTTTTCTTCCTGTTCTTCTTTTTCTTCTTCCACTTCATCTTCTTTCTCTTCAGCTTTTTCTTCCTCCTTTTTCTTCTTCCTCTTCCCTTTCTTTCCCTTCGTATTTTTCTTCCACCTCTCCTTTTTCTTCTTCCGCTTCCCCTTCTTCGTCTTTTATTCTTCTTCTTCTCTTTCTTCTTTCCCGTCCCCTTCTCCATCTCCATCTTTTTCTTGCCCCTCTCCTTTTTTAGTTAAACAACTTTAACAAAATATTTCGATAATAATCATGAATATGAATGCAGGTCGTTATTTCAGGAGTGGGTACAAAGGAAAGATTTGAACGTGGCAACTTTTCCATTTCATTGAAGCAGACGTTAAGCACTTTCTTTCATTCATTTTTTCTTTCTTTTTCCTTCTTTCATTTTATCACTAAAACCAAGCATGGCTTTTATTTTATTCAAAGGGATCAAAATAGAATAGTCCATTATTTATGAGGTATTGCCAGGATATATTAAAAAATTCTATCTTCCCTTTCTTTCTTTCCTTCTTTCTTTCTTATTCTCACTGAAACCAAGTAACATCTCTGATATGTCTTTTTCTTGTGGGGGCGGTGACAAGTAGAATTATAAGACAGAAACAATCAACGTTCCATGCTATGAAGTGAAGCCTAAAATTTAGTTTTAGATATCTCTTTTAATAACTTGATTATATGTACCACGAAACGTGGTCGGTGGGTGGGGCATGGCGAGGCCCTGAAACTGACAATAGGCCTCAACGGAATAGCAACAAGAAACTCTTGGAGGGACCGCGCATCTCGATTGCCATGTCTGACCGATTCTTTAATATGGCAGTGAAGAAGATCAAATATCTGTGAAGTGTTTTAAAAGAGGACTGGAAATGCAACCGCAAGATCCGAACATGCATTGCGTTAGCGAAAGAAGCATTCCAAAAGTTAAGCACGGTGCTGAGTATCAGAATGATTTCTTCAGAAACAAAGGAAAGAGTGATGAATTGCCATGTGATATCCATTCTCTGATATGGTAGTGAACGTTGGACAATCCCATCACGGATGAGAATAAAAATTCAGGCACCAGAAATGGGCTTCTACAGAAGGATACTGAGAATTTCATGAACGTAGAGAGTCAACAAAAAAGAAGTCTTAAAGAAAATCTATCTATCTATCTATCTATCTATCTATCTATCTATCTATCTATGTCTATTTGTTCATATCTATCGATCTGTCGATATCTTTTCATATCTATCTATCTATCTATCTATCTATGTCTATTTGTTCATATCTATCGATCTGTGGATATCTATCTATCTATCTATCTATCTATCTATCTATCTATCTAACTATCTATTTGTTCATCTCTATCTATCGATATCTATTCGTTCATCTCTATCTATCGATATCTATTCGTTCATATCTATGTCTATTTGTTCATATCTATCTATCTATCTATCTATCTGTCTATCTATCTATTTACAAATCCAGAATTAATTATGCATTTCTACACTTTATGCTCTGCGTCCATAAGTAGTTGTGGTGCAGTCATGCAAGGCGATAATTTGAAATCTGTATTCAAAGTTATTAAACAGTACAGGCTAAAATAATAGATCGCAAAAGGAAGTACGTTTCTCTAAAAAGCGTATGAAGTTGCGATACATGAAAAAAAAAAAAAAACAAAACAAAAAAATCAACAAAAAAACGACCTGTGACCCACAGAATGACGACGACGTGACAATCGGAAGACCAAAGAAAAACTTAGAACCCATCAAGCCACAAAAATTCTATTAATACCACAAATGTAATTGTGGTTGATCCAATTTCGACTGAACAAAGATTTCGGTCGTATTGGGAGACCAATACATTCGGCTTCTTTTTCTTCCACCTCTTCTTTCTCTTCTTCCACTTTCCATTCTTCGTCTTTTTTTTTTTAACTCTCTTGTTTTTCTTCCATTCCCCTTTTTTCTCTTCGTCTTTTTCTTCCTTCTTTTCCCATTCATCCTCTTCGTCCTTTTCTCCTTCCTCTTCTTTTTCCACTTCCCCTTCCTCTTCGTCTTTCTTTATCACCTCTTCTTCTTCGTCTTCCTCTACCCTTTCTTTCTCTTCATATTTTTCTTCCTCCTCTCCTTTTTCTTTTTCCACTTCCCCTTCCTCTTCGTCTTTCTTTATCACCTCTTCTTCTTCGTCTTCCTCTACCCTTTCTTTCTCTTCATATTTTTCTTCCTCCTCTTCTTTCTCTTCTTCCACATCCTCTTCTTTTTCTTCATCTTTTTCTTCTTCCACTTCCTCTTCTTCTTCCCTTTCTTTCTCTTCGTCTTTTTCTTCCTGCTCTTCTTTTTCTTCTTCCACTTCCTCTTCGTCTTTTTCTTCCTCCTTTTTCCTCTTCTTCTTACCTTTCTTTCTCTTCGTCTTTTTCTTCCTGTTCTTCTTTTTCTTCTTCCTCTTCCCTTTCTTTCTCTTCGTATTTTTCTTCTTCCTCTCCTTTTTCTTCTTCCGCTTCCCCTTCTTCCTCTTCGTCTTTTATTCTTCTTCTTCTCTTTCTTCTTTCCCGTCCCCTTCTCCATCTCCATCTTTTTCTTGCCCCTCTCCTTTTTTAGTTAAACAACTTTAACAAAATATTTCGATAATAATCATGAATATGAATGCAGGTCGTTATTTCAGGAGTGGGTACAAAGGAAAGATTTGAACGTGGCAACTTTTCCATTTCATTGAAGCAGACGTTAAGCACTTTCTTTCATTCATTTTTTCTTTCTTTTTCCTTCTTTCATTTTATCACTAAAACCAAGCATGGCTTTTATTTTATTCAAAGGGATCAAAATAGAATAGTCCATTATTTATGAGGTATTGCCAGGATATATTAAAAAATTATATCTTCCCTTTCTTTCTTTCCTTCTTTCTTTCTTTCTTTCTTTCTTTCTTTCTTATTCTCACTGAAACCAAGTAACATCTCTGATATGTCTTTTTCTTCTTTCCAAGTGATCATAATGGAATAGTCCATTATTTATGAGGTATTGGCAGAGCGTAATGGACGTGCTAACTAAGTGGGGGCGGTGACAAGTAGAATTATAAGACAGATATAATCAACGTTCCATGCTATGAAGTGAAGCCTAAAATTTAGTTTTAGATATCTCTTTTAATAACTTGATTATATGTACCACGAACCGTGGTCGGTGGGTGGGGCATGGTGAGGCCCTGAAACTGACAATTGGCCTCAACGGAATAGCAACAAGAAACTCTTGGAGGGACCGCGCATCTCGATTGCCATGTCTGACCGATCCTTTAATATGGCAGTGAAGAAGATCAAATATCTGTGAAGTGTTTTAAAAGAGGACTGGAAATGCAACCGCAAGATCCGAACATGCATTGCGTTAGCGAAAGAAGCATTCCAAAAGTTAAGCACGGTGCTGAGTATCAGAATGATTTCTTCAGAAACAAAGGAAAGAGTGATGAATTGCCATGTGATATCCATTCTCTGATATGGTAGTGAACGTTGGACAATCCCATCATGAATGAAAATAAAACTATAGGCACCAGAAATGGGCTTCTACAGAAGGATACTGAGAATTTCATGAATGTGGAGAGTCAGCAAAAAAGAAGTCTTAAAGAAAATCTATCTATCTATCTATCTATCTATCTATGTCTATTTGTTCATATCTATCGATCTGTCGATATCTTTTCATATCTATCTATCTATCTATCTATCTATCTATCTATGTCTATTCGTTCATATCTATCTGTCTATGTCTACCTGTCTATCTGTCTATCTATCTATCTATCTATCTATCTATCTATCTATCTATCTATCTATGTGTTGAGTCTTGACTCAATGTTGAATCTCGCCTATTGCATGGAATAATAATGCAACACAAAATGTACTTAGAACAAGAATGTATTATAACAAGAAAGTGTACACAATAAGTACATATAGTATTTCTGTATATTTCTGGGAAGACGTTCCTGGAGAATGTGTTGACTAGTCGCTGTCGATCAGAGTCTCTAGTTGGATCTCGTGATTCCTTCCTCGTCTTCCGGTATCAACCATTATTTATATAGTTGGTAGTCACCTATGCAGATTAGGTGGATTCTACACAACACCCCCCTCCCAAGCCTTGGAATCCTTTTGGATTTCAAACTGGCTTCTATATGGGATGATGATATGGTTATTTCTTTGTAGATCCCCTTTGCATAGTTCATATATATTTCTGTTTTTTTTTTTCAATATCTTTTTCGTTTTGGATTCACGTCCAGTGGGTCCGTGAACTTTCGTTTCCTACCGGATCTTCTCGGTTCAGAAGCACTCTGCGGAGGTTCTACTTGAAAAGTATCATACATTACATCAATGGGATCTTCCTCCTCATCCGGTATACTCTCTTCATGCTCTAGCACGTAGCATTTTTTGAGTTGGTTCTGGTGCCTCTTATGAGTATTCTTCGGCCCTTTTATTATGTAAATCAGGTCACCGATTCTCTTATCCACTATGCCTCGCTCCCAGAACTCAATGTTGTTTCTATAGCACTTGAAAAAGACCTTCTCTCCGGGGGTGTATCTTTTTCTAGCTGTATACATAGTGTTCTTTATTCTATTTCTTCCTGGCAAAAGCTTGTCAAACACTGACTTAACTTTCCTAGCGAACATTAGTTCTGCTGGTGCCATGTTCGATGGTGTTCTCTGGTTAGGCGTGATTCTGTATACTTGTAGGAATTGCTGAAGCGCTTTTTCCGTTGGAACTCCCGAGGCTTTCTTCAGAGCGCGCTTTAACGTATCTACAAATCTTTCTGCGAGTCCATTGGATCTCGGATGATACGGCGGCGTCGTTATGTGGTTAATTTGATATAACTCACAAAATTCCTTAAATTCGTCAGAAGTGAATTGTGTACCATTGTCACTCACAATACACTCTGGCACACCGAACCGTGCAAATAGTTCATGCAAAAAAGTTGTTGTGGTATTGGACGTAGGCTTTTTGCAGCGTAGTACTTCCGGCCATTTTGTAAAGCTATCTACCACTATTAAGTAGTAATAATCTTCTACTGGACCAGCGAAATCAATGTGTCATCTTTCCCACGGATGATCCGTCTTGGGCCATGGTTTGTGTACTATAGGTGGTGCCTTAGCTGCTAACGCACACCCTTTACATCGATGAGCCATGTTTTCGATATCCACATCCATTCCTTTCCAATATACAAAACTTCGCATTAAGCTTTTTGTTCTATTAATCCCCGGATGACCCATATGAAAGTCCCGTAGGATTTTTTTCTGCAACTTTTTTGGTACTACTACTCTCTCACCATATAGTAAAATTCCGTCACAAATTGAATAGATCTCCTGAACCTTTTGGTCCTTTGCTACCATTTTACTTTTTATTCCTAAAATGAAATCATCGCTTTCAGATTCTTTTTTGATTTCTTTTGATGTAACCGGTAGCTCTCTTACAATGTTGTTTACCATGCTTTTCACCTCATAATCTGCTCTGATATTTGCAATGATTGTTTCTTCGAATCCTTCATCTTTATTCGGCACGAGTCTTGATAAGGTATCCGCATGAATTATATTTTTGGATGATAGGTGTTTTATGTGGAAATCATAATTGAGAAGAATGGTTCCCCATCTTAACAGTCGATTTGCCGTGTAAACGGGTAACCCTTTCTTTGACCCAAAAATAGTGATCAGAGGTTTATGGTCCGTTTCTAACCTGAAATGTCTGCCGTAGATGTACCTATGAAATTTTGTTATGGCAAAAATGATACTCAGCGCCTCCTTTTCTATCTGTGAATAACTTCGCTCTCCTGGGAGTAATGCCCTCGAAGCATGCGCAATTGGTTTTCTAGAACCATCTGGCATTATATGTTGAATACATGCTCCTATCCCGTATGAACTAGCATCACTTGCCACTACAATATCCAGTTTAGGATTGTAATGGGTTAAAAAGAGGTCGGACGTAAGCATTTTCTTAATTTCATCAAAGGCTTTTTGACATTCTACCGTCCATTCCCATGCCTTGTCTTTTTTCAGTAGTTCATTCAACGGAGCTCTTAGATTGTACATTCCTTTAATGAATGCTTGATAATAGTTCGCGAGCCCCAGAAAACTCTGTAGTGTCGCCACGTTAGTGGGCGTCGGCATGTTTCTAATCGCAATGGACATTTCCGGATCTGGAAATCTGCCATTTTTGTTGATTATGTGACCTAAATATTTAATTTCCTCCAAACCAAATTCACACTTTGATTCTTTGACTTTAAATCCAAAGTCCTGAATCTTTTTAAATACTTGATTGAGGTGCTCTCGATGTTCGTCGACATTTGCACTCCTTACTATAATATCATCTAAGTAGGCACACGCAAAGTCTAAGTCATTCAACATGACGTCCATGGCTTGTTGAAAAATGGCTGGTGCCACTTTAATACCAAAAGGAAGCCTGTTGTACTTGAATAAACCCCTATGCGTGTTTATCCCTAGTAACTTCGAACATTCTTCTTCGACGGGAATTTGGAGATAGGCATCTGATAAGTCGATTTTCGAAAAAATCACTCCGCCATTTAGCTTGTTAAAAATCTCCTCAGGACTCGGTAACGGGTAATGGTAGTCCTTAATTACAGAGTTCAACCCTGTCGAAAAATCAACGCAGACTCTGATTTGGTTTGATTTCTTTTTTATGCACACAATCGGCGCAGCCCATGAATTAGATTCTACTTTTGAAATAATTCCCATTTTTTCCAACCTATCAAGTTCTTCGTTAACTTTCTCTACACTTGCGAAAGGCACGTTTCGTTTCTTTTTAAATATAGGCATAGTATTTTCTTTTAATTCAAATTTAGCTTCAAATTTGTTACATCTTCCAAGACCAGGTGTAAAGGTTTCCGGAAACTTTTTCTTTAATTCCTCTTTAATGTCCTGTCTTGATTGCGTATTACTTTCTACTTTTCTGCAGAAAGAGTTTAACGGTTTATCCCACAATTCGAATGTTTCAAAAAAATCTGTACCCAACAAGTTTCTCCATTTCTCAGAATGAAAACTTTTATTTTTTTAACGATCCCATTCACTTTCATTGGAAGTACAACCTCGCCTTCGAAGTTAATTTGCTTACCAGTTACCGTTCGAGCGAGTTTCGTTGACTTCATTATTGTAGGCCTTTTTAAAATTTTCCATGTTTTATCGTTCATTATTGTTAAATCTGACCCTGAATCGAGTTGAAATTTGATATTCTTTTTGAATATTTCAGTCGTCACATATTTCCTCAAATCTCTATCTGATTTGATATTCGAATTTGTTTGTCTAATTCGGTTCTTGAATTTTTTCGTTTTACAACAAGATCCTTTGTGACCCTTCTTTTGGCACACGAAACATTTCTTATTTCTATATGGGCAATTTACCTCCCAATGTCTTTCATTACAACGTCTGCAATTATATGGTGGGACTTTTTTATTTTCGTTCTTTTTATTTTCTTGTCTATTATTAAAATACGCTGAATTTTTTCTCCAATTTTTCTCTACTGGGTACTTTGACTGCTTTTTTATTTTTTTAATATAAGCACTGCCAGCTTCTTCGATTTTTTGCGACTCTTTCTTTAACTTTACGGCCCGTTGACACTCCTCTGCTAACTTTTGCAGGGTAAGGCCTTGTTCAGATTCGAGTTTAGACAAAACTCGACGTCTTATTTCGGCACTCTTACTGGATACCAGTCCTTGAGCAAAAATTAAGCACTTGAATTCTTCAACCGTAATCTCTGCCAATCTGAAATTGTCACAATGTCTATTTACTATAGATGCATATGTTAAGTAATCCTGATCGTCGGATTTAGAGACATTCATGCATAACCATCGCTTATGCCAAAGCGACATATTTGCTCCAAACAGCTCTTTTAGCAACTTCACTGTTTCCGAGAATTCCAATTCAGTTGTTTTTCTCGGTAGAATAAAATCTACAAATTTGCTATGTTCTGCTGTACCTAGCTTTCTTAGTAATAGACTGACTTTTCTTGAATTCGACCAGTTTTCACAGTCTGTGTAGAAAATATCTTCATATCGTTTAAAGTACGCTTCAAACGTTTTTTCTTCGTCTGGCACATAGTTGAAAGTTTCCAGCGAATTAAATATGGTGTTATTAGAATATGAAGAATTTCCCTCATTTGCCTGAAAGTTGTTTAATTTCTCCAGTGTTAACTTTTGAATTCCCAAAAGTCTTTCTTCTTGTTTTTCTTGATATTTTTGCAGCGCTATTTGTTGTTTTTGTTGTCTTTCATCTTGTTTCTCTTGATATTTCTGTTGTCTTTCATCTTGTTTAACTTGATATTTTTGCAGAGCTATCTGTTGTTCCCTTATTAATAAGGCAAACTGTTCCTGCTGTGCTATCTGTTGTTCTTGCTGTGCTATCTGTTGTTCTTGCTGACGTTGTTGACTCAACTGGGATTTTAATAATTCAGATATGACTTTGGATAGTTCCTCCATTTTTAGCTGATAGTGTTCATGCAACAAGAAATATACTTTTTAATTTGTGTATCCACTAATATCATATAAGCTGACCAAAAAAATCGAAACAACGTACGACTTTTTAATTTTATCTCTTGCTTTTACATTCACGCCCGTGCTAATCAACTTTGGTATTTTTTCTCGTGAACAGAGAGCGTCGGACTTTCTTTTTTTTCGTTTTTTTTTTTTTTTCCCGACTTCTGTTCGCGTATTTCAATGACACGTCTGATTTTCTTATCAGAAGTAACTCGTCACTATATTGTTGAACAAATAATTTTAAAAAAATAATTTTTTAAAGTTTGTTACCTTTCAAAGTCGACACGGTGTATTTGTGCTACTTTTAATCCATGCATGTGTTTGTAGTCGGCCAATTTTTCTTTTTAGCGGGTGTCTCGGTGTAGATAATTTTTTAATTTAAAATTACCGTTATTCGATTACGACACCATCCAATTTTTCTGAGTGAACGTTCCTTTATGCTTAGTCGTCTTTTAACGAGTTTTACATATCCAGACGTTCAGAATCCTTCGTCGTTACGTTAACGTTGGACTTTTAATTAATAGTTTTTTTTTCAGCCTGGGTTCTTCAATGACTTGTCCCAATTGTTGAAAACTCTCACTATTAATTCTTTCTTCTTTCCTTATGGTTCGTTCTACTTCTTTGCCTTTGTTGAAACTTGGCGTATGGTTCGTTCTACTTTGTGGCCATTGTTGAAACTTGACGTATGGTTCGTTCTACTTCGTCGCCATTGTTGAAACTTGACGTATGGTTCGTTCTACTTCGTCGCCATTGTTGAGTCTTGACTCAATGTTGAATCTCGCCTATTGCATGGAATAATAATGCAACACAAAATGTACTTAGAACAAGAATGTATTATAACAAGAAAGTGTACACAATAAGTACATATAGTATTTCTGTATATTTCTGGGAAGACGTTCCTGGGGAATGTGTTGACTAGTCGATCAGAGTCTCTAGTTGGATCTCGTGATTCCTTCCTCGTCTTCCGGTATCAACCATTATTTATATAGTTGGTAGTCACCTATGCAGATTAGGTGGATTCTACACAACACTATGTCTATTTGTTCATATCTATCGATCTGTGGATATCTATCTATCTATCTATCTATCTATCTATCTATTTACCTATGTCTATTTGTTCATATCTATCGATCTGTCGATATCTTTTCATATCTATCTATCTATCTATCTATTTATCTATCTATTCGTTCATATCTATCTATCTATCTATGTCTATTTGTTCATATCTATCGATCTGTGGATATCTATCTATCTATCTATCTATCTATCTATATATATATATATATATCTATTTGTTCAACTCTATCGATATCTATTCGTTCATATCTATGTTTATTTGTTCATCTCTATCGATATCCATTTGTTCATATCTATCTATCTATGTCTATTTGTTCATATCTATCTATCTATCTATCTATCTATCTATCTATCTATCTATCTATTTACAAATCCAGAATTAATTATGCATTTCTACACTTTATGCTCTGCGTCCATTAGTAGTTGTGGTGCAGTCATGCAAGGCGATAATTTGAAATCTGTATTCAAAGTTATTAAACAGTACAGGCTAAAATAATAGATCGCAAAAGGAAGTATGTTTCTGTAATAAGCGTATGAAGGTGCGATACATGAAAAAAAAAAAAAAACAAACAAAAAAAAAAAACAACAAAAAAACGACCTGTGACCCACAGAATCACGACGACGTGACAATCGGAAGACCAAAGAAAAACTTAGAACCCATCAAGCCACAAAAATTCTATTAATACCACAAATGTAATTGTGGTTGATCCAATTTCGACTGAACAAAGATTTCGGTCGTATTGGGTGACCAATACATTCGGCTTCTTTTTCTTCCACCTCTTCTTTCTCTTCTTCCACTTTCCATTCTTCGTCTTTTTTTTTTTAACTCTCTTGTTTTTCTTCCATTCCCCTTTTTTCTCTTCGTCTTTTTCTTCCTTCTTTTCCCATTCATCCTCTTCGTCCTTTTCTCCTTCCTCTTCTTTTCCCACTTCCCCTTCCTCTTCGTCTTTCTTTATCACCTCTTCTTCTTCGTCTTCCTCTTCCCTTTTTTCTCTTCATATTTTTCTTCCTCCTCTTCTTTTTCTTTTCCCACTTCCCCTTCCTCTTCGTCTTTCTTTATCACCTCTTCTTCTTCGTCTTCCTCTTCCCTTTTTTCTCTTCATATTTTTCTTCCTCCTCTTCTTTTTCTTTTTCCACTTCCGCTTCCTCTTCGTCTTTCTTTATCACCTCTTCTTCTTCGTCTTCCTCTTCCCTTTTTTCTCTTCATATTTTTCTTCCTCCTCTTCTTTTTCTTTTTCCACTTCCGCTTCCTCTTCGTCTTTCTTTATCACCTCTTCTTCTTCGTCTTCCTCTTCCCTTTTTTCTCTTCATATTTTTCTTCCTCCTCTTCTTTTTCTTTTTCCACTTCCGCTTCCTCTTCGTCTTTCTTTATCACCTCTTCTTCTTCGTCTTCCTCTTCCCTTTTTTCTCTTCATATTTTTCTTCCTCCTCTCCTTTTTCTTTTTCCACTTCCGCTTCCTCTTCGTCTTTCTTTATCACCTCTTCTTCTTCGTCTTCCTCTTCCCTTTTTTCTCTTCATATTTTTCTTCCTCCTCTTCTTTTTCTTTTTCCACTTCCGCTTCCTCTTCGTCTTTCTTTATCACCTCTTCTTCTTCGTCTTCCTCTTCCCTTTTTTCTCTTCATATTTTTCTTCCTCCTCTTCTTTTTCTTTTTCCACTTCCGCTTCCTCTTCGTCTTTCTTTATCACCTCTTCTTCTTCGTCTTCCTCTTCCCTTTTTTCTCTTCATATTTTTCTTCCTCCTCTCCTTTTTCTTTTTCCACTTCCGCTTCCTCTTCGTCTTTCTTTATCACCTCTTCTTCTTCGTCTTCCTCTTCCCTTTTTTCTCTTCATATTTTTCTTCCTCCTCTCCTTTTTCTTTTTCCACTTCCGCTTCCTCTTCGTCTTTCTTTATCACCTCTTCTTCTTCGTCTTCCTCTTCCCTTTTTTCTCTTCATATTTTTCTTCCTCCTCTTCTTTTTCTTTTTCCACTTCCGCTTCCTCTTCGTCTTTCTTTATCACCTCTTCTTCTTCGTCTTCCTCTTCCCTTTTTTCTCTTCATATTTTTCTTCCTCCTCTTCTTTTTCTTTTTCCACTTCCGCTTCCTCTTCGTCTTTCTTTATCACCTCTTCTTCTTCGTCTTCCTCTTCCCTTTTTTCTCTTCATATTTTTCTTCCTCCTCTCCTTTTTCTTTTTCCACTTCCGCTTCCTCTTCGTCTTTCTTTATCACCTCTTCTTCTTCGTCTTCCTCTTCCCTTTTTTCTCTTCATATTTTTCTTCCTCCTCTCCTTTTTCTTTTTCCACTTCCGCTTCCTCTTCGTCTTTCTTTATCACCTCTTCTTCTTCGTCTTCCTCTTCCCTTTTTTCTCTTCATATTTTTCTTCCTCCTCTTCTTTTTCTTTTTCCACTTCCGCTTCCTCTTCGTCTTTCTTTATCACCTCTTCTTCTTCGTCTTCCTCTTCCCTTTTTTCTCTTCATATTTTTCTTCCTCCTCTCCTTTTTCTTTTTCCACTTCCGCTTCCTCTTCGTCTTTCTTTATCACCTCTTCTTCTTCGTCTTCCTCTTCCCTTTTTTCTCTTCATATTTTTCTTCCTCCTCTCCTTTTTCTTTTTCCACTTCCGCTTCCTCTTCGTCTTTCTTTATCACCTCTTCTTCTTCGTCTTCCTCTTCCCTTTTTTCTCTTCATATTTTTCTTCCTCCTCTTCTTTTTCTTTTTCCACTTCCGCTTCCTCTTCGTCTTTCTTTATCACCTCTTCTTCTTCGTCTTCCTCTTCCCTTTTTTCTCTTCATATTTTTCTTCCTCCTCTCCTTTTTCTTTTTCCACTTCCGCTTCCTCTTCGTCTTTCTTTATCACCTCTTCTTCTTCGTCTTCCTCTTCCCTTTTTTCTCTTCATATTTTTCTTCCTCCTCTCCTTTTTCTTTTTCCACTTCCGCTTCCTCTTCGTCTTTCTTTATCACCTCTTCTTCTTCGTCTTCCTCTTCCCTTTTTTCTCTTCATATTTTTCTTCCTCCTCTTCTTTTTCTTTTTCCACTTCCGCTTCCTCTTCGTCTTTCTTTATCACCTCTTCTTCTTCGTCTTCCTCTTCCCTTTTTTCTCTTCATATTTTTCTTCCTCCTCTCCTTTTTCTTTTTCCACTTCCGCTTCCTCTTCGTCTTTCTTTATCACCTCTTCTTCTTCGTCTTCCTCTTCCCTTTTTTCTCTTCATATTTTTCTTCCTCCTCTCCTTTTTCTTTTTCCACTTCCGCTTCCTCTTCGTCTTTCTTTATCACCTCTTCTTCTTCGTCTTCCTCTTCCCTTTTTTCTCTTCATATTTTTCTTCCTCCTCTTCTTTTTCTTTTTCCACTTCCGCTTCCTCTTCGTCTTTCTTTATCACCTCTTCTTCTTCGTCTTCCTCTTCCCTTTTTTCTCTTCATATTTTTCTTCCTCCTCTTCTTTTTCTTTTTCCACTTCCGCTTCCTCTTCGTCTTTCTTTATCACCTCTTCTTCTTCGTCTTCCTCTTCCCTTTTTTCTCTTCATATTTTTCTTCCTCCTCTTCTTTTTCTTTTTCCACTTCCGCTTCCTCTTCGTCTTTCTTTATCACCTCTTCTTCTTCGTCTTCCTCTTCCCTTTTTTCTCTTCATATTTTTCTTCCTCCTCTCCTTTTTCTTTTTCCACTTCCGCTTCCTCTTCGTCTTTCTTTATCACCTCTTCTTCTTCGTCTTCCTCTTCCCTTTTTTCTCTTCATATTTTTCTTCCTCCTCTTCTTTTTCTTTTTCCACTTCCGCTTCCTCTTCGTCTTTCTTTATCACCTCTTCTTCTTCGTCTTCCTCTTCCCTTTTTTCTCTTCATATTTTTCTTCCTCCTCTTCTTTTTCTTTTTCCACTTCCGCTTCCTCTTCGTCTTTCTTTATCACCTCTTCTTCTTCGTCTTCCTCTTCCCTTTTTTCTCTTCATATTTTTCTTCCTCCTCTTCTTTTTCTTTTTCCACTTCCGCTTCCTCTTCGTCTTTCTTTATCACCTCTTCTTCTTCGTCTTCCTCTTCCCTTTTTTCTCTTCATATTTTTCTTCCTCCTCTTCTTTTTCTTTTTCCACTTCCGCTTCCTCTTCGTCTTTCTTTATCACCTCTTCTTCTTCGTCTTCCTCTTCCCTTTTTTCTCTTCATATTTTTCTTCCTCCTCTTCTTTTTCTTTTTCCACTTCCGCTTCCTCTTCGTCTTTCTTTATCACCTCTTCTTCTTCGTCTTCCTCTTCCCTTTTTTCTCTTCATATTTTTCTTCCTCCTCTTCTTTTTCTTTTTCCACTTCCGCTTCCTCTTCGTCTTTCTTTATCACCTCTTCTTCTTCGTCTTCCTCTTCCCTTTTTTCTCTTCATATTTTTCTTCCTCCTCTTCTTTTTCTTTTTCCACTTCCGCTTCCTCTTCGTCTTTCTTTATCACCTCTTCTTCTTCGTCTTCCTCTTCCCTTTTTTCTCTTCATATTTTTCTTCCTCCTCTTCTTTTTCTTTTTCCACTTCCGCTTCCTCTTCGTCTTTCTTTATCACCTCTTCTTCTTCGTCTTCCTCTTCCCTTTTTTCTCTTCATATTTTTCTTCCTCCTCTCCTTTTTCTTTTTCCACTTCCGCTTCCTCTTCGTCTTTCTTTATCACCTCTTCTTCTTCGTCTTCCTCTTCCCTTTTTTCTCTTCATATTTTTCTTCCTCCTCTTCTTTTTCTTCTTCCACTTCTAGTTCTTCCTCTTCGTCTTTCTCTTCATCCATTTTCTTCTTTATGTTCCGCTTCTTCCCCTTCGTCTTTTTCTTCCTACTTTTTCTTTTTCTCTTCTCTTCATCCCCTTCGTCTTTTTCTTCCACCTCTTCGTTTTCTTCTTCCACTTACCCTTCCTCTTCGTCTTTCACTTCCACCTCTTTTTATGAGTTCTTTTTATTGTTCTAATCCAAAAGCAGTGTATTTGAAATAAGCGTGACAATTTAATATTACAACTAAATGGTGTGTAGATTTAAGCATGGCTCAAATGAAATTTTAAAAAAAGCTAACAAACAACACCCCCCCCCCAAAAAAAAACCCCAAGAAGCCACAAAAAAACAAAAAAAAAAAACAAACAAACAAAAAAACGTTAAAACGGAGCTTAACAATTGGTCATGATATTTTCATTACATGTCTGACGGGGATCACCAGATATGTGCACAATAATATCAACCGTGACTCAATTGTACCTAGTTAAAAAGTGAATAAAAAGAACACTCCTTTTTATTCCCAAAGATATTTGCATCCTCTTTTACTTCTGCTTCTTTGTTTCTTCTTCCTATTCGTCTTGTTCATATCTATCTATCTATCTATCTATCTATCTATCTATCTATCTATCTATCTATCTATCTATCTATCTATCTATCTATCTATCTATCCCAGTCTGTTCATTATCTATCTATCTATCTATCTATCTATCTATCTATCTATCTATCTATCTATCTATCTATCTATCTATCTATCCCAGTTTGTTCATTATCTATCTATCTATCTATCTATCTATCTATCTATCTATCTATCTATCTATCTATCTATCTATCTATATATCTATCTATCTATCTATCTATCTATCTATCTATCTATCTATCTATCCCAGTTTGTTCATTATCTATCTATCTATCTATCTATCTATCTATCTATCTATCTATCTATCTATCTATCTATCCCAGTCTGTTCATTATCTATCTATCTATCTATCTATCTATCTATCTATATATCTATCTATCTATCTATCTATCTATCCCCGTCTGTTCATTATCTATCTATCTATCTATCTATCTATCTATCTATCTATCTATCTATCTATCTATCTATCTATCTATCCCAGTCTGTTCATTATCTATCTATCTATCTATCTATCTATCTATCTATCTATCTATCTATCTATTCGTTCATCTCTATCTATCGATATCTATTCGTTCATATCTATGTCAATTTGTTCATATCTATCTATCTATCTATCTATCTATCTATCTATCTATCCCAGTTTGTTCATTATCTATCTATCTATCTATCTATCTATCTATCTATCTATCTATCTATCTATCTATCTATCTATCTATCTATTTATTTATCCCAGTCTGTTCATTATCTATCTATCTATCTATCTATCTATCTATCTATCTATCTATCTATCTATCTATCTATCTATCTATCTATCTATCTATCTATCCCAGTTTGTTCATTATCTATCTATCTATCTATCTATCTATCTATCTATCTATCTATCTATCTATCTATCTATCTATCTATCTATCTATCCCAGTTTGTTCATTATCTATCTATCTATCTATCTATTCGTTCATCTCTATCTATCGATATCTATTCGTTCATATCTATGTCAATTTGTTCATATCTATCTATCTATCTATCCCAGTTTGTTCATTATCTATCTATCTATCTATCTATATATCTATCTATCTATCTATCTATCTATCTATTTGTTCATCTCTATCTATCGATATCTATTCGTTCATCTCTATCTATCGATATCTATTCGTTCATATCTATGTCTATTTGTTCATATCTATCTATCTATCTATCTATCTATCTATCTATCTATTTACAAATCCAGAATTAATTATGCATTTCTACACTTTATGCTCTGCGTCCATTAGTAGTTGTGGTGCAGTCATGCAAGGCGATAATTTGAAATCTGTATTCAAAGTTATTAAACAGTACAGGCTAAAATAATAGATCGCAAACGGAAGTTTTGTGACCCACAGAATCACGACGACGTGACAATCGGAAGACCGAAGAAAAACAGAAACCCATCATGCCACAAAAATTCTATTAATACCACAAATGTAATTGTGGTTGATGAATTTCAACTGAACAAAGATTTCGGTCGTCTTGGGTGACCAATACATTCGGCTTCTTTTTCTTCCACCTCTTCTTTCACTTCTTCCACTTTCCATTCTTCGTCTTTTTTTTTACTTCTGCTTCTTTTTTTCTTCTTCCTATTCGTCTTTTTCCTCCCCTTTTCTTCTTCCACTTTCTTTCTCGTCGTCCGTTTCTTCCTCCTCTCCTTTTACTACTTCCCCTTCCCCTTCTTCCTCTTTATTTTTTCTTCTTTCTCTTCCCCTTCTTCCTCTTCGTATTTTTCTTCCTCCACTTCTTTATCTTCCTCCACTTGCCCTTCCTCTTCGTCTTTTACATCCACCTCTTCTTTTTCTTCTTCTCCCTCACCTTCTTTCTCTTCGTCTTTTTCTTACACCTTTTTCTTCTTCAACTACCTCTTATTCTTTTTCGTCTTTTTCTTTCTCCTTTTTCTTCTTGCACTTGTCCTTTTTCATTTTCGTCTTTTTCTCCTTTTAATTCCTCTTCTTTCTCTTTGTATATTTCTTCTTCCTCCTCTTCTTTTTCTTCTTCCACGTCCCCTTCGTCCTCTTCCTCTTTTTTTCCTCCGCTTTTTTTTTACCTCTTCAAACTTCCCCTTTTTCCTGTTCGTTTTTTTTCTTTCTCTTTCTTCTTTCTCTACCCGTTCTTTTTCCTTGGTCTTTTTCTTCCTACGCTTCGTTTTCTTCTTCCACTTCTCCTTCCTCTTCTATTTTAATTACTTTTATAGTGTTTTAACTCCAGTTTGTGGGTAACTATTTGCTCATACATGAGGCACTAACAGGTGCTACCAACCCAGCATGGACGTGGGAACAACAGCAATTAAGAGATGGTTCCACTCTCCTCAAAACCTCCCGATCGGGGGTCTTGTTGCCGGATTTAGTTTATCGTCATACCCAGGATAGCATTGTTTCTGTACTAATTTAGAAAGATTAAACGGAAATAGCTCTGACGTATGTAAAACGCATATTATTATTATTATTATTATTATTATTATTATTATTTTTATTTCCTTTGATATCTGGCGTTTACACATTTCTTTCCGGGTCCCGCCCAGGGACCTAAGATTAGAAATGGTATCATGACACTTTCCACTGAAAAAATATGACATAGATAAAGCCCTTCGTAAAGTGTGGGCTGTACTTGTCAGAATAATATTTTGTATCTCTTTGGGGCATGGACTTCCAGGGATCCCTTCAATTAGTCTACTGGAATCTTTTCCAACCAATCCTAGGGCTCCAACTACAACAGGGATTGTTGATGTTCCCATGTGCCACATTTTTGAGATTTCTATTTCAAGGTCCTTGTATTTTGATAGTTGAGATGTTGAGTGTTTCCACGTGAGTGTATGGTAATAACGAACAAACACAGTCGTAGGGAAAATACTGGTATATTCAGAGAGGTATTTACATCAGAGAGATTAGTAGTAGAACGAACGTAGGTTAGTAGTAACAATAAGTAATAGTAATAAAGTCCAACGGTATCTTCCGGTCGAGAAACGGAAGTGTAACTGATCACTACAGAAGTCTCACTCTGCACTGCACTACACTGCTACACTCCTCACAGTCTCTAGAATTACTGTTCTATTTATAATAACAGGATCAGTCTATTGTGGTTGTGATGGTGGGTGCGCCCCAACAGATAGCTTTTTGAATATCTTCAAAGATTCATTGCAGTCTGTAGGAACTGCCATATCAAGAGGCACTTATTTTGTTTGTGGTCTTTAATAACAATGTCTGGGCGGTTGGCTTTGATTGTTCTGTCAGTGTGTATTGTGTAGTCCCACAGAATTGTAACAGGTCCTATCTCCGTAACCGGGTTTGGGTGGTGTTCATACCAGTTTCTTTCAGTTTCATTCCCGTAGAAGTTGAAAATTTTCCAGTGCAGATATTGGCCCACTCTCTCATGCCGTTATTATTATTATTATTATTCTCAATCGGTTTCACCCCATGCAAGGCATTAAAGCCACTAAGACACAAGGCATTACTGGGCGTGAAAGAATTAAATACAGAAACATTACTTAGGAGCGAGAACAAAAGAAGAGTAATCAGGACAGTAGATAGCGGTTGACATTGCATTTAAAATTTTGCAGATTAAAGTTGGCTGGAAAGTATGGAGCCGGAAGGGGCTTTCACAAGTGAGGAGTGTGAGAAAAGAAATTGTTAGCATAGAATTTACGGTTACATCTAGCCATCTAACCTGTAAACCGATGAGATCTCGACGCCAGTAATACTCTTGAATTCATAATGGTCTAGGTACCACAGCGAAAAGCTCATCCAAACAATTACCATGAAAGTATTTGTAGAAAAGACACAGAATAGCAACCTTGAGGCGGTGGGAAAGTGATTGAAGCCGAGCCGCCACATCAGCACTAATAATATTGCTAATTCTTATTTGGATTTTATGAAGGAGCTCAAGGTAAATAGCCGGGGCATTGGATTATATGTGGTAGCAATCTTCTAAGCATGGACGAATGGTAGACCTATAGATATGCGTGATAGATTCTGGAGTTAAATTTAACGTAACTTTCATTATCTATTTCTAATATTTTTCCTCTGTATTTTCACTTTTTCACATCTGACATCGAGCACTGTACTTTTTACTGTAGTTGTCGTTCTTTGACGCACATTTTAGTGTGGTGTTTAACCCTTTGCATGTCCTATGCGTCATATGGGATGCACAGCTTCCCCGGTCGCTACAATCTTAACCTGTTCAAGTCTAGGGTTAATCGTTATCGTCCACACATATTCGCATAAGATGTGTCTCTGACTATGTAACCCTTTTCACAAGTGATACTTTGACCTTTCACTCTCATTGTGAAAAAAAAGAAAAGAAAAAAAGAAAAGAAAAAAGAAAAGAAAACCCTGCGTCTGAACGGTGAAAATGAAACGTCACGAGTTTGTTTTTTGAGGCACTCAATGGATCAAAGACACATTCAGTAATTATTTTTATAACAAATAATAATAAAAAACGTTAAGGTTTCGGACCTCAACTTTTTTTTACTCCTCATATTCATTTTATTAAGATGTTTATTTTATTAGGACTTTTATTTTATTAAGACGTTTATTTTATTAAGATGTTTATTTTATTAGGACTTTTATTTTATTAAGACGTTTATTTTATTAAGATGTTTATTTTAATACATTTATTTTATTAAGACGTTTATTTTATTAATAGGTTTATTTTATTAAGATGTTTATTTTATGAGGACTTTTATTTTATTAAGACGTTTATTTTATTAAGATGTTTATTTTATTAGGACTTTTATTTTATTAAGACGTTTATTTTATTAAGATGTTTATTTTAATACATTTATTTTATTAAGACGTTTATTTTATTAATAGGTTTATTTTATTAAGATGTTTATTTTATTAGGACTTTTATTTTATTAAGATGTTTATTTTATTAGGACTTTTATTTTATTAAGACGTTTATTTTAATAAGATGTTTATTTTAATACATTTATTTTATTAAGACGTTTATTTTATTAATAGGTTTATTTTATTAAGATGTTTATTTTATTAGGACTTTTATTTTATTAAGACGTTTATTTTATTAAGATGTTTATTTTAATACATTTATTTTATTAAGACGTTTATTTTATTAGGATGTTTATTTTATTAAGATGTTTCCCTATTAAAACGTTTATTTTATTAAGATGTATATTTTTAAGATGTTTATTTTATTAAGTCTTTTATTTTATTAAGATGTTTATTTTATAAAGATGTTTATTTTATTATGACTTTGATTTAATTAAGATGTTTATTTTATTAAGATACTTATTTTATTAAGACGTTTATTTTATTAAGATGTTTATTTTATTAGGACTTTTATTTTAGTTAGATGTTTATTTTAAGACGTTTATTTTATTAAGACGTTTATTTTATTAAGATGTTTATTTTATTAATATGTTTTTTATTAAGACTTTTATTTTATTAAAACGTTTATTTTAATAAGATGTTTATTTTATTAAGACTTTTATTTTAAGATGTTTATTTTGTTAAGATGTTTATTTTATTAAGATTTTATTTTATTAAGATGTTTATTTTAGTAAGATGTTTATTTTATTAAGAATTTTATTTTATTAAGATATTTATATTAAGACTTTTATTTTATTAAGATGTTTATTTTATTCGGATGTTTTCTCTATTAAGACATTTATTTTATTAAAACGTTTATTTTATTAAGACGTTTATTTTATTAAGACTTTTATTTTATTAAGATGTTTATTTTAAGATTTTATCTTATTAAGACGTTTATTTTATTAAGATGTTTATTTAATTAGGATGTTTATTTTATTAAGACATTTATTTTTTTAAGACGTTTATTTTAAGATGTTAATTTTATTAAGATGTTTCCTCTATTAAGACTTTTATTTTATTAAGACGTTTATTTTAATAAGATGTTTATTTTTTAAGACGTTTATTTTATTAAGATGTTTATTTTATTAAGACTTTTATTTTATTAAGTCGTTTATTTTATTAAGACGTTTATTTTATTAAGACGTTTATTTTATTATGATGTTTATTTTAAGACTTTTATTTTATTAAGACGTTTATTTTATTAAGACTTTTATTTTATTAAGATGTTTATTTTATTAAGTCTTTTATTTTATTAAAACGTTTATTTTAAGATGTTTATTTTATTAAGTCTTTTATTTTTTAAGATGTTTATTTTAAGACTTTTATTTTATTAACATCTTTATTTTATTAAGACGTTTATGTTATTAAGATGTTTATGTTATTAAGACTTTTGTATTATTAAGATGTTTATTTCATTAAGATGTTTATTTTATTAAGATGTTTATTTTATTAAGACTTTTATTTTATTAAGATGTTTATTTTATTAGGATGTTTATCTTATTATGACT
Source organism: Acanthosepion esculentum (assembly GCA_964036315.1). Classification (NCBI taxonomy): domain Eukaryota; kingdom Metazoa; phylum Mollusca; class Cephalopoda; order Sepiida; family Sepiidae; genus Acanthosepion; species Acanthosepion esculentum. Next base: position 32,851,912 of record OZ038512.1, read on the forward strand.
TATTTTATTAAGATGTTTATTTTATTAAGATGTTTATTTTATTAAGATGTTTATTTTTTAAGACTTATTTTATTAAGATATTTATTTTATTAAGACGTTTATTTCATTAAGATGTTTATTTTATTAAGACTTTTATTTTATTAAGATATTTATTTTAAGACTTTTATTTTATTAAGATGTTTATTTTATTCAGATGTTTATTTTATTAAGACTTTTATTTTATTGAAATAATTTATTTTAATAAGATGTTTATTTTTTAAGATGTTTATTTTATTAAGACGCTTATTTTATTAAGATGTTTATTTTATTAAGACTTTTATTTTATTAAGACGCTTATTTTATTAAGATTTTTATTCTTTAAGACGTTTATTTTATTAAGACCTTTATTTTATTAAGATGTTTATTTTATTAAGATAATTATTTTATTAAGACTTTTATTTTATTAAGTCGTTTATTTTATTAAGTCGCTTATTTTATTAAGACTTTTATTTTATTAAGATGGTTATTTTATTAAGATGTTTATTTTATTAAAACCTTTATTTTATTAAGACATTTTTTAAAACGTTTATTTTGTTAAGATGCTTATTTTTTAAGACGTTGATTTTATTAAGATGTTTATTTTATTATGATGTTTATTTTAAGACTTTATTTTATTAAGACGTTTATTTTATTAAGATTTTTATTTTATTATGTCTTTTATTTTTATTAAGATGTTTATTTTATTAAGATGTTTATTTTATTAAGACTTATTTTATTAAGATTTTTGTTTTATTAAGATGTTTATTTTATTAAGATGTTGCTGTGCATAAAATTAATTAATTTGTTGTGATAACACTACTTACATTATTCGGACTATTGTTTTCATCTTTGTTGCCATATTTATCACAACGTTTCGGCCGTTGTACGCTCCCGCCTTCTTCAGGTAGTTTGAATGTCGACATGAACCATGTATTTCGCTCGCTGGAGTAGACTATTCTACAGACTGTGCCATGTCTAATGGATGTCAATTATCAGCTATTTCCTTTTAATTCACTTCTCCAACTTCTCCACTGCCTTAACCAGGCATTGAACTCACAACTCTTTGGGTCCTGTTACTGGATCTAAGAAACGCCTTTATGCACTGTGCCATGTGTCCTTAAAGAAATATAAACAGATATTATTGTGATAATCTTGTAATTCCGAGTATTTGAAACTTGATATATTGCATACATCTGAGATAACTGTACCCTTTCCAGCATATGACTATTTGCCTCTCTTTTGAGCATCTTTGTTCGGAAAATAATGTACGATTTTAGAATTAATTTCATGAGTAAATAAATGTATTTAAACTGTTTAATGTTTCGTTTAGGTTTTAAGTTATTTGGAAAATAAAGTCCGATTTTTTATTCAATTTGATTTCTGAATAAATATATTCAATCTGTTTAAATTTTTTTACAATAATGTTCACGCTGTACAATGCCCAAGAGCCACTCGTGGTAGAAGGTTATAGAGTAAAAATTAGAGTTCATGGGATTATGTTGAAAAGATAACGGTTAACCCTAGATTTGAATTAGTGAAGATAAACTGATAAGCGCAAAATTAACACCCATTTTGAATTGGTCATTTATTTTTATATTACTATTTTGGAACGGTTTACTTGAGCACGTAACATATCTATCAATCGTTAATAAAATGAAAAATTCCCAAATCTAATTTTAAAAATATATTTCGTGACTCTACGGTGTAAAAATTAAAACAATAACATGGGAGAAGCTTTTCAAAAGAGAGCAAATGGCTCTCCTTTGACCTTGATTCTTTTCAAATTAGATAATATTCGAAGCACAATGAAAACACGGGTACCATCCTTAAAAGCAACTCGAGAGGAAACCATGAATCAACATACGTTGTCAGAATGACTTTGTCAGTTTGTTTTTAAGGAAACTTTAATATTTAGCTGTTTCTTGTTCGGTTGTTTATGGTTGTACGCGTTTACTCAACGTGTATAGCTTTTCCAATGATACTTTTATCATTTACTTATTAAACTAGAAGATGGGATAAAGAGATAGAGGAAAACAGCTTAGTCGATTGTAATTTGGCCTCTCAAAAAAGAAACTCGCCTGATACATGAGATACATGATAAAATCATTTTTTTATAAGTGAAAATTTGGCAGTCGCAGGATACGCGAGATCGCGCGTTACACGAATATTTATATATATATATATATATATATATATATATATATATATATATACAGTGTAACCCGGATATAAGAGACCCGGATATAAAGGAAACCCGGATATAAGAGAGATTTTCTCTGGTCCCAAATTACAGACTATGTTAATGTATATATAATAGACCAAACCCGGATATAAGATAAACCCGGATATAAGAGACTTCTTCTCCGGTCCCGACAATTCTCTTATATTGGGTTACACTGTATATATATATATATATATATATATATATATATATATATTGTGTGTCAAAATACAGACACGCACGCACACATACACACACGCACGCACACAAACACGCACACACAAACAGACACAGTGTTTGCCAGCTCGTGACCGCGAGAATACGATGTCCAACGTAGTAAAATGCTCTTGATTGGGGTTGTTCAATTTTAATTAAAGTATTAAATACTCAGAAAAAAAATGAAAGAGATTATTTTTAATTCTTCCCGCTTCTGTAAGTCTACATGTGAAAATCTTACAGCCATTTTGAATGGGGCAATTATTTTTATAGGATTGCCTATCGAGTACGCACTGCTTCTGTCAACCGTTAATAACATGAAAAATTCTCAAATCTAATTTTAGAAAAAAAAAATTACGTAAAAATCAAAACAAAAACATGCGAGCAGCTTTTCAAAAAAAAAAGAAAAAGAAGAAAGGTGAAAACCAAAAATTGAACTTGATTCTTTTCAAATTCGAAGCACAATGAAAACACAGGTTGCAACTTTAAAAGCAGTCGAGAGGAAACCATGAATTAACATTGGTTGTCAAACTTTGCTATTTTTTCAACACAAAACTGAACTTGTTTTTATATTTTACGTAATAATTATTGCAGCAAACTAATCACGCATCGCACATTCGACTGATTCTAGTCTTCAAGTTCTTACCTTAATTTTATTATATTTTTGTTCTTATCAACACGCTGAGAAGAGTAGCATATAAAGGGTTGAATTTGCCAAAGACATAAGTTCTTAAATCTGAAAGAAAAAGAAAAAAAATCATTAGACGCTTCAACTTAATTCACATTTAAAATCGGTCCAAGTTATTGGAACACCGTATATTTGACTTTAGATGTATCAATCGTTTGCTGTCTGTTCGCATTTGCCATTCGTATAGAATTTTGACTTGTTAAAAAAAGAAACTACGAAAAAATAGTTCAGATAAATGTTTTAGGTAACATTCGATTTTTATATGGGAATGTATAAAAGACGGACGACATGAAACTTGTAACCAAGGACTTGATAATGTCTCCATTCATAAATGAGAACAATACAATCTCTATGTTATGATCATCATAATTATATCTACGAATATTATATTGTTTTCATTCATGATTTAGAAAAATACAATTACACTGTCATTAACATTATAATTATATTCAAGGACATTATAATGTTTCCATTCATAAATTAGAACAATTCAATTAACTCTCATTGGAAACTATGCATTATATCCAAGGACACTATTTCCATTCATAAGAGAGTAATAAAATTACATTGTCATTAACATCAGGCATTATATTAAAAAAACTTCATATTATTTCCATTCATGATTTAGACAACAATTATACAAAATATTATAATCATGGATTATATCCAAAGGCGTTATATAGTTTCCATTCCCAACAGAGAAAAATAAAATTACACCGTCATTATCATCATTCATCATATTCAAGGAGTTTATATTGTTATCATTGATAACTTAAATCAATAACATTATACTGTCATTATCATCATTCATTATATCAAATAACCTTATATTGTTTACATTCATAACTTAAAACAATATTAATATTTACTGTCATAATCATCAGTCATAATCATCACTATCATCATTCATTATATCCAAGGACTTTATATTGTTTACATTCATAACGTAAAACAATACAATTACACTGTCATTATCATCAGTCATTATATCCAAGGACTTTATATTGTTTTCATTGATAACTTAAATCAATATCATTATACTGTCACTATCATCATTCATTATATCCAAGGACTTTATATTGTTTACATTCATAACGTAAAACAATACAATTACACGGTCATTATCATCATTCATTATATACAAGGACTTTATATTGTTTTCATTGATAATTTAGAATAATATAATTACACCGTCATTATCATCATTCATTATATCCAAGGGCTTTATATTGTTTTCATTCATAACTTAAAACAATATAATTACACCGTCATTATCATCATTCATTATATCCAAGGGCTTTATATTGTTTTCATTCATAACTTAAAACAATATAATTACACCGTCATTATCATCATTCATTATATCCAAGGGCTTTATATTGTTTTCATTCATAACGTAAAACAATACAATTACACCGTCATTATCATCATGCATTATATCCAAGGACTTTATATTGTTTTCATTGATAATTTAGAACAATATAATTACACCGTCATTATCATAATTCATTATATCCAAAGAACTTTATATACTTTTCATTCATAACTTAAATCAATACAATTACACTGTCATTATCATCATTCATTATATCCAAGGACTTTATATTGTTTTCATTCATAACTTAAAACAATACAATTACACTGTCATTATCATCATTCATTATATCCAAGGACTTTATATTGTTTTCATTGATAACTTAAATCAATATCATTATACTGTCACTATCACCATTCATTATATCCAAGGACTTTATATTGTTTACATTCATAACGTAAAACAATATAATTACACCATCATTATCATCATTCATTATATCCAAGGGCTTTATATTGTTTTCATTCATAACGTAAAACAATACAATTACTCTGTCATTATCATCATTCATTATATCCAAGGACTTTCTATTGCCTCCATTCATAACTTAAAACAATACAATTACACTGTCACTATCATCATTCATTATATCCAAGGACCTTATATTGTTTTCATTGATAACTTGGAACAATACAAGATTTATATGTTTATCATCATTGTTATATCCATGGACATTTAGTTTCCATTCATGCCTGTGTAGCTTCTGATCAAAAACATGAAATGACCTCACCCATGAGAAATCACCGACCTTTAAAGTAAATGGCAATTTCCTAATATTCCATTAATTTGGTTCAGTATACAAGTGATAGCTAACAGCTCAACGGGATAACAGCTCAATTGTTGCCTATCGTGATGAAAGTATGTTTTCTGAGAGAGGCGCCCTACTTTAAGCGCCTATTAGAACTTAAACCCAACCCAGAGCTAAAGTGGAACATACATACGATCCATCTCTAAATATTCTGGAAAAAATGGTCAGTTCCCTGTGCTGCTCTAGTAAGGGCATAGCACCTGTTTTCTTCTACCTTTTGCAAGAGTCATCTCAGTCAAGTACTGCTGCCATCTATGGTTACTCGCTTTCTAGACTTGACAGAATTCTAAAGAGTCTCACCCTTGTGGGTGATCAATTATTTTCCACCCTACAACCTCTTTCTCGCAGACGAAAGGTTTCAAGCCTCTTGCTCTTCTACTGCAATTTCCATAAAAAGTGTACAGGTGCATTACATTAGTTCGTTCCGCCAGTTAAGCTAAGACCCGCCCTGCTTCGCACGTTGTAGCGAACCACCTTCATTCCCTTCGTACTTCACCGGTGAGATGTAAGGTCCACTAGAGCAGCTTCTTCCCACGATCCGCTGCTATATGGAACCGACTCCCAAGAGGTCGCTTCCTCGATCACTACAATGTTAACCAGTTAAATGTCTATAGTGAACCACTACGTTCCCCACATATCCCCACGAACAATGTCGCTTACTCTGTTACCTTCTAACTCGAGTGGCTCTTGGGCATTATACAGAGTGAACATTATTATAAAAAAAGAAGAATCTATGCAGCAGTTAACGTGCTAAATAGTCAGAACAAAATTTTTAATTTGTTCCGCTCCTCTAAGTCGATATGAGCAACTCTTATAGAAATTTCGAAGGGGGGCATTTATTTAAAATTATTATTATGGCGGGGGGTGGCTATTATTATTTCTTTTCTCTTAGAACAAGAAAGTCAAGGTACGATGAAATATTGGGTTGGTGCATAATTATCAGGCGATTTTTAAACAATATTTATTATGAAAAAAGAAACATAACAATTCAACAATAACATTTTTAAATGATTACTCTAGAGCGTATGATTATCGACACGCATTTTTATAACCTGAAAATAAAATACTATATTTATTAAAAAAAGTAAACAAACAGCAATTCTTTTTAGCAAATAACTCACCTACAAAAACGCCTGATAATTGTGCACCAACCCAATATTATACAATAGAGAATTGGAAAACACGTTGCCTGGTCTGACGAGTTTTGATTTCTGATGCGACATTCGAAATGGGATGACAGGGCCAAGATAAAGTGTATTGATTTATTTTTTACGGATTATCAAGCTTTTTCAGGTTATTTAAAACCAGGAAAATATTTTAGATTGTAAGAATTTGTGGGTTATAATAAAGATTTACTGATACAAGTAGTACTAATTAACCCGTAGCTGAGGGAGAAGATCTGGATTCATGCCTTTCTCAAGGGAATTTGCACGTAAGTAACTGGAATCTACTGCAATTCGAACTGGACACTTCGATTTTCGAGTACACCACCCGAACATCCAAGCTTACATTACCTTGTATTCTCATGCTGTCATCCATCTGGCCAGTGTCGACGTTGTTTAACTTCAGTGATCGTACGAGAGCATTATGGGTAATATTTTCTTGGCATAAATTGGACCTTTAGTACCAATGAAAGATCATTTTGATTTTTACACTTGCACAAAATATTATTTGCACTGGCAACCATGTCAAACAAAAATACAGAGTGTAAATGTAAGGGTCGACATACTTTTGCACATCTAAATTTTTAATTAATATTTTATTCTAGCTTGATAGAAAACTTGAAAGTGGTTGTAATTGATTTAATAGGAGCTTTTCTTAATGAATATATTATTCAACTAAGTATTGTTGATTATCTGAAAAAAGAGACATCATATTAATATTATCTCGGGAGTTCACTTACTTTTTTGCAGCACCTTATATATATATATATATATATATATATATATATATATATATATATATATATATATATATATATATGAAAACACCCTTGCACAAATTAATAATTGAAACTACCACTGGAATGACAGGGTGTAATCGATTTATATTTTTTTTCTTCAGATTAGATCATTTGCAGTGGTGTGCAGTAATATGAATCTATTTTCGGGGTGTATGATGAAATTTATTTGGTCTTGAAAAATATTGCCTCATCTGTGATTGAATAAGATTTTCATCACGCCCAAACACTATTTTCTCGACTGTCGATTAGTTGTCCTACGGCCATTATCTTCAATAAATCCAAAAACAGAAAAAGGAAGATTATATGGTTCAACCCACCATTCTTCAAATTATCCAACATCAATATAGGAAAGTACTTCTTAAATTTAATAGATAAACACTTTAGTAAAAACATGACACTGAATTTTTTTTTAATAAAATAAATTTGAAGATTAGTTACTCGTGTGTGAACAATGTAGAGAAAATTATAAACTCTCACATTAATAATATTATTAAAGGATTTAAGGCTAATCCCTTACAAAAAATATACATCTACATGTACTTGCAGAGTAAAAACTGAATGTCCAGTGAGAGGAATATGTATGACAGAAAATGTGGTGTACGAAGCCACAATCTCTACCAAAGAAAAAAAGATTTATATTGGAATATCTACAGGGAATTGGAAACAGCGATTTTATAACCATCGTCATTCCTTCACTAATGAATCCCTTAAACACCAAACAGCGCTATCGAAATACTATTGGGATCTGGTTGAAAACGGATTCACCCCACGGATGAAATGGAGAATTATCTCTAGAGTTCGAACTCATAAAAACTTTAGAGACAGATGTGACCTCTGGATTAAGGAGAAAATCTTAATAATCAGACATAATGATCCCGAGGAATTACTAAATCACCGAAATGAGATTATCTTTAAATGCAGACACAGACATCGTCTCAAAATAAAAAGATACATCTAATATTTGGAAGACCTATCCATGGAAACTCCGGAAGTTTAAATTATCTATACTTGAAATAACAACTGGAGTCTCTCTATATAAGTTTAATCGCTTATATTATACTATATATGCCTATAGATATTTGTATATGGGCATATGTGCGTGTATATGTATCATTATAATTATGTTAATATTTGTCGGTGATCATATGGTATTTATAAGCATACACATATGTTGGTGTATATATATGTAAGTGTTTATATACAGAGGTATTTACTTGCTTATATTTGGATGTGTAGATGTATACATGCACTCTCTCGCGCACACGCGTGTATGTGCGTGTGTGTGCATGTATGTATGTATATGTATATATACGTGTGTGTGTACGTGTATGTATATGTATTTATGAATGTGTGTATGTGTATGCGTGTATATAGATGTGTATAAGTATGTAAATATATATATATATATTTGTATATGTATGTGTATGTGTGTGGATATATATATGTATATGTATGTGGTTGTGTATATATGTGTGTATATATGCTTGTATATGCATGTAGATGTGCATGTGTGTATGTATGTATATATGTATATGTACGTATATGTGTATATGTATGTATGTATAGGTATATATCTATGGGTATATGTGTGTATGTATCTGTATATATATATATGTATATATGTGTGTGTATGTATGTATGTAGGTATGTAGGAATGTATGCTTATGTATATGTGTGTATATATATGTATGGATATATATATATATATATATATGTGTGTGTGTGGCTGTATTAATATTTGTATATGTGCTGATACTTATATGGACATATATATAGTAATATATATGGTTAAATAGGTTATAACTGATCTAATATTTCCTCATTATAAATCTACCGTTATTCCTGTCATTAGTATGATTTCTATTATTATTACTATTATTATTATTATTATTATTATTATTATTATTCCTCTCATAGGTAATTCTGTATTAGGACTATTATTATAATTATTATTACGATTATTTCATTTTTATCATTATTACAATATTAAAAAAACACTATTATTACTTTTAAGTCTTATTTTATTTCTAAATACTTTTAAATATTTTTTAAAGATTCAAAATTTAAAATTCAAAACTTTAGATTTTAATTAAAAACTTTTTACTCTTTAATTATTATTCATAATATTAATAATGTAAATAATAATAATATTGTTTATTTATATTATATTCACACTATATTTATTTCCTAGCTTATTTTAAAAAAAGTTTTAAATGCTTAAATTAATGTCAAACGTTAACAGCTAAATATATAAATCTGTTTTTTCAAATTAACCGCAATATGCCCATATATTTTAATTTACCCTTCCTCTTCCTTTTCTTTTATTCTTTACAAATTCTCTATTTCCTTTTCTTTCTCAAACCCCTACTTCCACTTCTGCTTTCTTATATCTGTATTCTCTTGTTTCGCTTTATCTCGTTTCCTGTGAGACGAATTATTAAATAGGTCAATGTCTGGTACTTAATCCCACTCCCTTACTCTTAAATGTCTCAATAAAAATAGATTTAAAATTATTCCTAACTCTCCCTTCCTTCTCTAATTTCGACCATGTCTGTCATACTCCCCCTCTATCTATATCATCTTACATCAACTTAAAACTACCCCTCAAAAATGTGTAAAAAATATATGTAAATTTAAAACATTTTTTCACCCTTGGAAGTGCGGTCTGATCAACCAGGTAAAAACCATATATCTGGGGAAATAAATTATAACCATGGACCCTTAAGATTGTCTATTTTCTATTTAAATTAAATTAATATATATATATATATATATATATATATATATATATATATATATATATATATATATATATATATGAAGTGAGGGAGATAGGTTGGTAGATTGATATGAATAGTGAAATAGATAGATATGAACGAGGCGAAATAGGTACATAGATATGAATATTAATGTACGTAATATAATCTTAACCTTAATACCATGAATAATAATCTTAGTTTACACTTAATACGCTTAATCTTAGTAATTTTCGTAATAATCTTAATATACGTTTGATAATCTTAATCTTAAAATTCTTCGTAATAATCTTGATATAAATTTTAATAAATTGCGTAATAATCTTAATCTAACTTTGATAATCTTAATCATAATAAGATACATAATAATCTTAATCAACGCTTGATGATCTTAATCTTAAAAATATAATCTACGCTTTATAGTCTAAATTTTAATAATCTGCATCATATTCTTAATATTCTATTATGGAGTTTATTAAGATTAGCAATAGACGTAATCTACATCTGATAAACTTAATTCACATACACAATCTAATAATCTTACTCTACGCTTAAATAAGCTTAATCTTAATAATTTCCGTGATAATCTTAATCAGCGCTTTATAATTTTTTCGTAATAAACTGTGCGATAATCTACGCGTAAGCGGGTTTAACATGGGGCGTTTGGCCTCGTCTTGGACATACTTAAGCATAATTAAAATCTGAAGTAATGTTTTTTTTTATCTTTTTCTGGTTCAGTGCTTTTGAATTCAATGCGAAGTTTGAAATGTAACAAAATCTTTTTAAACTCGTATTTGTCATGATCGTTACACAGGTTAAGAGTATAAAGTTTGAATAAGAACACAAATTTATATAAATAAAGCGCAGTGTACGTGTGTCCGTCTGTCCGTCCATCTGTTTTTCGGTCTTGGCGAATCATAAACAACCTAAAGTAACAGGAATTTAAAATTTAGATAACTCATCTGAAGTTAAATATCGAACAAAGTGGAAGGTTTAAAAAAAATTCTTTATTAAATTAACCCTTAGCTGAGGGAGAAGAGCTGGATTCATACCTTTCCCAAGGGCATTTGCACGTGACTGGAACCTGACTGTAATTCGAACTCGACTCTTCGATTTTCAATTACACCACTCGAACATCCAAACTTATAGCGCCTTGTATTCTCATGCTGTCACCCATCTAGTTACTGGCCAGGGTCAACGTTGCTTAAATTTCATTTTTCGTCGCTGTTTCAATTAATATCGTCTAATTAAACTGTAATAAAACTTAAGCGAGGCACGGTACGTTGCTCATATGTCTTTTCTTTTTCTAGTAAGTGTACTGTGCTATATTCAAAATATTACATAGTTCGGCTTCTCTAATGTCTTTTAAGAATGACTTCATGTGAAGGGATCCTAGAGAATGGTGATTTTAAAAGAAAATAAAAATGGCGCGCAAAATAAATGTAAACAAACTACGGAGATCGTTTGCGTATACGAAGAAAGATTATGCCGAATTAAGGTGTCGAATAAAGATAAATTAATTTTATTATTTCTAAATTCATATAACTTTTACGTACATAGGACGTTGAAGGTTAGAGCTGGAGCTAGCCTAAATTTCTAGGCTGGTAAATGAATAAAACAACGGAATAATAAATTTAAAAAAAAAAGCAAAATAAAAGGGAACAAATATAAAGAAAAACAGGAAAATGGTCATAGAAAAAAATCGACTCCTACCAAAAAGAACAAAAAAAACCCCAAAAAAACAAACAAACAAAGCAATAACAACAACAAAAAGAAACAGGCAAGAAAACCCGGAGATCATACAAAAAAAAAAGTGTCTTTCGTTTGGCGGCACCCATCTCAAATTTTTTCCCTAGGCGTATGCTTTTACGGTCTTGTATATATCTAAGTCGATCGTCAAGGGGTTTGGACTCCGACTTTTGCACGTTTCGTCAATGAATCGACATCGACAAAAAATAATTTTATTCCATATGAAACAATTCTAAATCATCGAGACGAAACAAGATTCATGTGATCTTTCAGGGTGTGAGTCATTGTGGCTCTCCACAACTTCTTGTACATTTTATCCCTCAGTAATGTTTGTCTTTTCACTATCACTCCTAATCCCTATTCTACCAGTCATTTACACAAGCCCGTTAGGCAGGTTATTCGTTGCTTTACCATGTTTCGCTTGCCTTGAACACTCCCTGTGAGTGTTAAATTCTCCAAACTCTCTTTCCTCTTTATATGCCCTAAACATTTCATTTGTCTCTTTTTGATGCTACGTATATGTGTCCTTTTTGTTTCAATCTTTTCGTATCTTGTCATTTGTTAAAACTCTTCTTAGATATTTACTTTTTTGCACCTGTTCGCTTTTTCTATCTCCAATTTGTAATTCGCATGTTGGGCTGCTCCTTTTTGCTGGTAACCATGCAGTCTGACTTCTTACAGCTGATGTTTAGTTCTTTCTTCTCGTTTTCCTTTATCACATTCGTAATTATGTAATTTCCTTTTAATTTCAGCAATATAATCATTTGCATATCTAATAGTGTTATGATTGTGACCGCCAATAATAAATCCTGGTAGGACTTCTAGTTCCCTCAGGATTCTTTCGCTTAAAGTTTGAATAAGTCCGGTGAGAAGACCCATCCTTGTCTTACGCCCCTTTCTATTTTTGTGTATTTACTGAATTCATTTGCTGTCCATATCCTGGCAATTCGCTACCAGTATAAGTTCTGGATTATTCGAATATCCTTTCCAAATAAATGCAAACAGTTCTTTGTGATGTACCTTGTCCAACGTGGAATATTTTTTTGTGATGACGCCGAATGATTGGTGAAACGTATCTAGTTGAAATTTACCGTTCCTTCGAACACGCATCCAATATTGTTCTTTCTCTCACCCTCACACACACACACACACACACACACACACACACACACACACACACACACACACACACACACACATATCAGTAAAATGAATTGGAGCACTCCGCCTTACTGGCATTTGTTTACATTCGTCAAAACAATACGCTAGATTTAGCAGTTTCTCTCTGTCGAATGAAGATAGCTCAGTGGTAGAAACTCTGACTAACACCAAATCGGTTGGCTTTCGATCCGGGCTTGAGGCATTCGGATGTCTAGTCGAACTGAGGAGCTGTGATACAGTGAAACAGTACTGTCTGTTAATCATAATTAATGCA
>OZ038512.1:32867640-32935140 GCA_964036315.1 Acanthosepion esculentum
ACTATCTTCCCTACTAACCAACGCTGAGAGAAAACAGATCATTCAGGCTTTCAGTAATGGTACCAGCATTCATATTTTGGCTTCCATTTTCAAAGTTCATTCAAGAACCATCAAGAGAACGGTGAATAAGTTTTAAAAAAGGCAACAGTAGAGAGAGAAACTAGATCAGGTCACAACAGCAAGAGGGATCATCATTTCAACTTACAGCTAAAGAGAGCAATTAGAAAAGATCCAACTCAATCCATATGACGTTTGGCACGTGAGCGGAGTTTCAGATATGACAGTCTAAAGAGCGGTAAAAAAAGGCTTGAAAATGTAATCCTACGTGAAACGTGTGACACACCTTTTTACTCCAGGACAGAAAGTTAGAAGGTTAGAGAGAGCGAAGATCATCTCAAATAAGTTTAAAAATGATCTTAGAATAATATATATATATATATATATATATATATATATATATATATATATATATATATATATATAGTTGATCTTTATTTCAATTCTTCATGAGCTTCTGATCCTTATCTATGATTAATTAAAGATGACCATGTCATTTTCGTTCATGATCGATTTCATCACGGTTCTTCTGTTAAACTTAGAGAGTAATGATACATTCTTAGAGTCCAGTAGTGCTATAAAAACCTCATTGAATTCAAACAAGATATCTTTTGTCACTTCTAAGATACAACAGTTCAAAGCTTACTCTAACAATTGAACAATTTTGAATATATATATATATATATATATATATATATATATATATATATATATATATATATATATATATATACATACATACATACATACATACATATATATATATATATATATATATATATATATATATATATATATATATATATATATAGAGAGAGAGAGAGAGAGAGAGAGAGAGAGAGAGAGACTAAAATGAGGATTGGAAAAAAAAGGCACCTAATACTTAATATAGTGATATTTATTTATAAAATGGATTTTTACAGAGAAGAATTAAAATTAAAACTTTGTTACTTGCAATTGGATTTTCAGTGTTTATTTTTCTTTACTTTTTTCTTTAATCGTTTCGCTTAGCTTTTCAAAAAGTTTTTTTTTACTGTTTCTATCTCCACGTGTTGATGCTTATACTTTGAACAAAAAGCTAGTGAACTGGTTAAAGTAAAGCAAGTAAAGAAGAGGAAAACAGCAAATTATTTTTTTAAAGAAAAAATCACTGAAAATCCACCTGTAAGTAAAATAAAATTAATTTTAATTCTTCTCTGTAAAAACCCATTTTATAAATAAATATCACTATATTAAATATTAGGTGCGTTTTCCCAATCCTGATTTTCGTCTGCCGAACATGTTTTTTTTCTATACAGAGATGGAAGAAAAATGAAAACTGGTTTTCAAACGGAAAAACAATTTAAAATAGAATACATCGAAGGAAGTCATCTAAAACATCTAAAAGAAATTAATACAAAACTCTCTACACTAACAGAAAAATTTTATGAAATTACAGAAAAAACATTCAATGAACGATGACAACAGTCAAATAAAAAACGACATAGAAAAAGTAAATAAAAATATAAAAATAATCAAAGAATTATCAGTATATACCCCCAGGGCTAATTTTCTTTTAAAAACACAAATAAATAATATATGGACCAAAAACCTCAACCTCAGAAAATTCACATTCTGGAACATGATAAAAAATAATAACAAGGCAGAGATCTACGAACGCTGGGTAAACTCAACGTCATTGATATTAGCAAGGAAAGTACAACTAAAACCGATCCATGAAGAACCAGAACCACAAAGTACAAGTACGACCAAAACTATCACTTGAAAAAATGCGTGACGAAATCAAGCTGAGGAAACTAAGAGCAAAAAAAAAATGAACAAAAATACTGATTTAATTTCGCTATTCAAATCTACTCCAAACTCAATAAAAAAAAAAATACGCGCGCGTGTGCGTGTGTACCCGAGACTCTCTCTCTCTGTGTCACAATGGGCATATGTGTGTGTATATGTATCATTATAATTATGTTAATATTTGTAGGTGATCATATGGTATTTATAAGCATACACATATGTTGGTGTATGTATATGTAAGTTTTTATATACGGAGGTATTTACTTGCTTATATTTGGATGTGTAGATGTATACAGGCACTCTCTCGCGCACACGCGTGTATGTGCGCGTGTGTGTATGTATGTATATGTACATATATGTATATATACGTGTGTTTGTACGTGTATGTATATGTATATATGTATGTGTATGTGTATGTGTGTATATATTTTCACTTAAAAAAATGCGTAGCGAAATCAAGCTAATGAAATTAAGGGCAAACACAAATGAACAAAAATACAAAGTCATTGAATAACAAATGGAAATTGAAATCTCAAAAAATTACATTGTGCTTTTCCACACAAATTTACGCGTACAAACGCGAGATTTAAAAACATCAGTTAAATCAGGACGTGTTCTGATTGAAATTTGTAAGCTATGCATTTTATGCCGTCAATCGTTTATAAAATGCATCTATGTAGTAAAATAATTCATAATGCGTGTACATTCATCTTCTATGAGCCGAGTCTTCAGGACATAGGCTTCTGTGCCGAGTCTCTTCAGGACATAGGTTTCTGTGCCGAGCCACTTCATGACATAGCCTTCTGTGTCTCTTCAGGACATAGGCTGCTGTGTCGAGTCTCTTCATGACAGGCTCCTGTGCCGAATCTCTTCAGGACATAGGCTTATGTGGCGAATATCTTCAGGACATAGCCTTCTGTGCCGAGTCTCTTCAGGACAGGCTGCTGTGTCGAGGTTCTTCATGACAGGCTCCTGTGCCGAATCTCTTCAGGACATAGGCTTATGTGGCGAGTATCTTCAGGACATAGCCTTCTGTGCCGAGTCTCTTCAGGACATAGCCTTCTGTGCCGAGTCTCTTCAGGACAGGCTGCTGTGTCGAGGTTCTTCATGACAGGCTCCTGTGCCGAATCTCTTCAGGACATAGGCTTATGTGGCGAGTATCTTCAGGACATAGCCTTCTGTGCCGAGTCTCTTCAGGACATAGCCTTCTGTGCCGAGTCTCTTCAGGACAGGCTGCTGTGTCGAGTCTCTTCATGACATAGGATTCTCTGCCCATTGTCATCAGGACATAGGCTTATGTGCAGAATCTCTCCAGGACATAGGCTTCTCTGCCGAGTGTCATCAGGACATAGTCTTTTGTGCAGAGTCTCTTCAGGACATAGGCTTCTGTGGTGAGTCTCTTCATGACATAGGCTTCTGTGCCGAGTCTCTTCAAGACAGGCTTCTGTGGCAAGTCCTTTCAGGACATAGGCTGCTGTGTCGAGTCTCTTCATGACATAGGATTCTCTGTCCATTGTCATCAGGACATAGGCTTCTGTGCAGAATCTCTTCAGGACATAGGCTTCTCTGCCGAGTGTCATCAGGACATAGTCTTTTGTGCAGAGTCTCTTCAGGACATAGGCTTCTGTGGTGAGTCTCTTCATGACATAGGCTTCTGTGCCGAGTCTCTTCAAGACAGGCTTCTGTGGCAAGTCCTTTCAGGACATAGGCTGCTGTGTCGAGTCTCTTCATGACATAGGATTCTCTGTCCATTGTCATCAGGACATAGGCTTCTGTGCAGAATCTCTTCAGGACATAGGCTTCTCTGCCGAGTGTCATCAGGACATAGTCTTTTGTGCAGAGTCTCTTCAGGACATAGGCTTCTGTGGTGAGTCTCTTCATGACATAGGCTTCTGTGCCGAGTCTCTTCAAGACAGGCTTCTGTGGCAAGTCCTTTCAGGACATAGGCTGCTGTGTCGAGTCTCTTCATGACATAGGATTCTCTGTCCATTGTCATCAGGACATAGTCTTTTGTGCAGAGTCTCTTCAGGACATAGGCTTCACATATCGTGTGGCTCCCGGCAGTTTTTCTCTCCTTGCTAACGCAAGGAACGCACCCCGTTCTGCCATCCTTCACGCAAGCTTGCTAGCCATGTGGCTCTCCGCCACCCACCATGTCTCTTGCCTTCTATATTCCTCGTGAGGTTTAAGTTTTCCAAGCCTTCCTTCTTCACTGCGTGTTTTTGTAACTTCAACTGGCTTTTCCGGAATTCGAGTAAAGATAAGTGTTCTTTCTTTTGCCTTTTTTTCTTGTTGCTTACTCTCTCTGTCCAGGGAATTCTCAGTATCCTTCTGTAGAACCACTTTTCTGCTGCCTCCTTTTTTTTTACACATCTGTGGAGAGATTGTCCGGCATTTACCGCTATATTGGAAGATTGATATTACATTACAGCTCAGCACATTGTTTATTTCTAAAAAAAATTCCTGTTTCTAAATACTTTGCTTACGTTTTGGAAGGCATCTTCCGCTATCACAATGCGCATTCAGTATTCGGCGTGACATCTTCTGTCCTCTGTTAAAACACGGCCTAGATATTTAAATCTACGTACTGTTACGTCTCTAGTTCTTTGTTCGCATGTTGGGCTGTGCATTTTTGCTGATAACCATACATTCTCTTCTTCTTCTTCTTCTTCTTCTTCTTCTTCTTCTTCTTCTTCTTCTTCTTCTTCTTCTTCTTCTTTGTGTCGCGTCCCTTGAGGACATAGGCGATCATGGTTTTCATAAATTTCCTATTCCGTGTTGCTATTAACAGTTTTTCTCCCTTTGCTAAGTCTTTCCGACATCCATTCACAAAAATTTGTCAGGTAAGTTTCAACATTACTCTTGCCCTCAATATGCCACGTGAGTGTTAATCTTTCCAAGCCCTCCTTTCACACTATGTAACCAAGGAATATCAACTGTCTTTCTGATTTTGAGTATAAGTGTTCTTTCTATTGCCATTTTGCTTAAGACTTTCTTGTTGCTTAATCGATCCGTCCTGAGAATTCTCAGTATCCTCCTGTAGAATCACATTTCTGCTGCTTCTCGTTTTTTCTCATCCATGGGGAGACTGACCAGCAATCGCTGCCATATAATGTTGTAGATAATACATAGCATTCCAGCAGGCTTTTTCTTTGTTTCTAACGATATTCTTCCGCGTATCAGCCCCTTGCTTAGCTTTTGACATAAGGCATTTAATAATACCTCAATTCAATGATTTAACAGATGATATAACAGATTATTTAACAGATTATTTAACTGATCATTTTAACAGATGATTTAACAAATGATTTAAACATGATTTAACATATGATTTAACAAATGGTTTAACAAATGATTTTAATATGATTTTCACATGATTTAACAGTTTATCTAATAGATGATTTAAAAAATGATTTTAACAGGTGATTTAATCAGATAATTTAACAGATGATTTAACTGATCATTTTAACAGATGATTTAACAAATGATTTAAACATGATTTAACAGATGATTTAACAAATGGTTTAACAAATGATTTTAACATGATTTTAACATGATTTAACAGTTGATCTAATACATGATTTAACAGATGATTTAACAAATAATTTTAACAGGTGATTTAATCAGATAATTTAACTGATGATTTTAACAGATGATTTAACTGATGATTTTAACAGATGATTTAAATAGATGCGTATAAATCTTGTCGTCGTCTAATGGTTTTGTTACATTTACTTTCGCGCAAATATCTTTAGGAAAGGTATGAATCTATCTCTTTTCCTTTCTCCTTGTTATGGAGTCAAATAGTAAGGCAAAATGTGCTCTCCAATCTTGTTTGGCAACCAGTCTAATAGAATGTAAACTGAATTAAAGACCGTATGTAGACCTGGTGAAACACGTATTATGCAGGTAACGACATTGCATGACCGCCGGCTCAACACCACCAACTCATCTCCGTAACAAAACTCCAGGATAACACACCAACAACATACTTAGCGGGATGATAACTCAGCGCTAGCGTCGAATTCATAGCGTCAGACCAATATTGGTTCTCATAGTGTGCACATCTCTTCTTAGCCCGGCTTTGAGAGGTAGAGATTTTGAAAGTACGGCTGTTTGTCTTAGAGATTTAATACTTACAACAGCCTATTTGGCTGACTGGTGTTTAATTTTCAAGATCGAACAAATAACCCTGCCGAAGCAGCAAATAGAAGCATTCCACAATATGAAGATTCATTATGAGGCTGCAAAACATGCAAAGAAACGGAGATTTTTTCGAGAAATTAATTGGTGGTCACCCCGCCTCACCCTAAATTGAAGAAGTCTCTGAAGGCAAATGAAAGAATTTTGCATACTGTTTCTTCTTTTTCATAACAATCTCCAACTGAATATTTGAGGGGAATTGCATACAATTTTCAATAATTTTTTAAATTACAAATGAAGTCATGTCTTTAAAAACGTCCCTTAATAAATTGCTTTTATTTGTTTTCAAAAAGTCGACAAATAAGTGCCATAGTTTGCATGTCGTTGAATTGTCCTCGCTTTGAGTAGGCTGGTGGTGAGCTGTCCTAGAGTTAAATTGTCACGGAGATGAGTTGGCCAGTGTTGAATCTGCAGCATTGAGTCGGCGGTGTTGAGTCGGCAGCGTTGAGTCGGTGGTGATGAGTCTGTGGTGTTGAGTTGGCAGCGTTGAGTCGGCGGTGATAAGTCGTCCTGGATCCAACAAAAGTATCGTGGAATTTACAATGATACCGATTGCGGATTTTAATGAAACAATTCTTCTTTAGATATCATGTCCTCCAGGACGTAGGCAATCATAGCTCTCCATAATTTTCTGTCCTTTGTAGCTCTTAATAAATTTTGTCTTTTTATTATCTCTTCCAAAACCTGTTCCGCCAACCACTTACTCCAGCTAATCAAGTATGTTATACGTTGTTTTCCCCTGTCCCTCTTGCCCTCAATCTGCCTTGTGTGTATCCAAATTTCTAAGCCCTCCTCCCTCATTGTATATCACATAAATTTTAACTGCCTCTTACTGATGTTAAGTATGTTTTCTTTTTGTTTCCATTTTCTCTAAAAACTCATCGTTGCTGACATGTTCGGTTCATGGCATCCTCGACAATTTTTTGTACAATCACATTTCTGTTGCTACAAGTCTCTACTTCATCTTTGAGGAGATTGTCCAGTATTCATAGGAGGACAGATATCACGTAACAGTTCAGCACTCTTTGTTTTTTTTTTAGGTGTAACGAATTCAAGAAACCATACTGGCAGCAAACCGCAAGGATACGGATAAAAAATGACTTCAGCAGATATTAAAAAAAAATAAAATAGAAAGGCCGTAAGACAAGGATGTGTCTTCTCACCGGACTTATTCAACCTATACAGCGAGACAATTCTGAGAGAATTAGAAGTTCTACCCGGATTCATTATTGGCGGTCACAGTCTTAAATATATAAGATATGCAGATCACACAGTGTCGATAGCAGGCACAGAAAGAAAGCTACAAAACCTCTTAGAGAAGGTAGTGAATGAAAGCGAGAAGAAAGGACTAAGCATAAACTGCGAGAAGACAGAATGCATGATTATTAGTAAAAGGACGAACCAAGATGCAAATGACGAATCGGAGATACTAAAGTCTAAAAGATGTACAAAATTTTAAATATCTGCAAAGAAGACGGAAAGTGCGACATTGAAATCCAAAGACGCATTGTGGCAGCCAAAGATACATTCCAAAAGCTAAGCAGAGTATTAAGAAACGGCAAAACAATTGTTACAAAAAATTAATAGGAGGATGGCCGAAAGGTTTAAAACGTTCTTTTTCTGACCATGACACCAGGGTTCGAATCACACCATGGTCAGGAAGGTGATGTTTTTTTTATTTATGATTTTGTCGGTCTGTAGAGGGGATACCTTTGGGAAATGCCCGAAAGCCATTCCACGGGTTGATCCGAGCCTTGTGAGTGAATTTGGGTAAACGGAACTGTTTATATTACCCAATTTATGTTTCATTTCACTTGGAAGTGCAGGCTGATGCTAACCCCCAGGAGAGCAACTCATAGCACCTTCCTGGTTTCACGTTTTCCAATGACACGGCATAGAACGATTACATTGAATCAACTGCTAAGCCTGCTGCTAGGAATGTCAGTTTGGTATGTCGTACTAGACAATCTTTCTCGTCAGAATCTAAAACAGTTGGCGATGGTTGTGATAATGCGTAAGTCACTGAGGTTCTGAGTGTAGTTCAAAAGAACGACCACACCAATTTATGTGTTCTTCCCCATAAATTGTAGCTAAAGTCTGCACCGCTTAGTTGCAGTATAAACAAAAGAGAAGGCGTCTGTAATAGGCAAGATGCCCTGGCAGACGGGTGTGCCTGGAAACGGGTACTTGTTTAGCCATTATTATAAAAAATAAAGCCCCCAAACTTGATAAAAACAAAGTTTTATCGTCAAAATGTTTATGTTATTATTAAGAGAACATTTTTTAAATCCATTCTATCACGTCCGAAATTTTAGTTAAAAATTTTCCGCCAGCAGCTGGAGCAAGAGATTAGATTAGTATGGGAAATTTAGCGTCACTTTTGCGAAAAAAAATCCTTGCAAAAATCAAATAATTGTCGGATTTTAATGAAATTTTAAAGAATCATTCACAAATGAATTAAATTATTTTTGAAATATTTATTTTAGAAAATCACGGTAAAAATATATTTGTTTTACATCTATTACTCCCACTTATTTAATTTTATGAAATTTCTTCGTATTTATAGATACAAGCAGGACTCCTTGGAGAATTTAAATCATCAAATTGTTTTTGTCAAACAGAAACACCATGTACCGAAAATCTACTCTGAATCATAAAATAAACAAAGCAATAAAACTGTGACCTTCTTTAATTTGAAAACGCTTTTAATTGCTTTTATAAATAAGATTTATTAAGGACACTATTGTCTTAAGAAAAATATTTTCGATGGATAATGAACTTTTACAAGAACTGTTTTCAAATTTAAAAAAATTTAATTATTGTGGTGATATGCAAAGTAGTATAATTTGCATATGAGCAGGTAGCTCATATATATATAAACCGACACCAACTAGAACAAGATGAAATACTTATTCAGCATTATTCACGTCACAACAATGGCGTCAGAAAAGCAGCGACAGTACTACAACTGCTTTGAAAGACAAGCTTGAAGCGAACATACGCACAAAAAGCCGTATTGACCAAAGGCCTGTTAAGTTTCTGTTTTTGATATTTTATTTTCTGTTTTTGATATTTTATTTGCTAAAAACTTTGCCCTTTTTATTTTCTGGTTATCTGTATTTATACATTCTTTTCTCTTTTGGTTATTCTCCTTCTTGCATTTTTCCCCCCTCACTGTTTTTGTTTGCATTATTCTGTTTATTTTCCGTATTATTTGTTTGAGTTATCTTTTGTTGTCCACGTTTTTTCTTTCCGGTTATTTTTATTTCTAGTCATTATTTAACGGTTAAAACAAAACAAAAAAAAAAAAGTGAGAAGAAATTATATTATACGTCAACCATAGCCGACTTTGTCGGTCCCATGGTTGACAAAAACAGCGACAGCAACACTCCATATACACCGGTAACAATACCGGTGACACCTGAAAAAACGGTCTGGAACCAAAATAGGCCGCCAAAAAAGGATGGCACATTTTATGCCAACGAAAGAGAAAAATACGAAAAAAGCTTCAATGGGAATGAATTCCTAACCATAAAAGAAGCCTTTGAAGCTGTTAACACGCGGACCATTTCCTTGCTTACCTCTGACGTCAAGTCACATAGACTGATTGGAGTGAGCAGGGAAAGTATGGAGGAGGCCCTGAAAACCCTCAACATAAGTCCAAAGATACTCGCTAGAAGGACCAATGCACTGTGGGATATTCTTCTCCAGACAGAAGAACAGGCCAAGCGGCTGGCTGGGTGTGTTTTAAACACCAAAGCCCTAAGGCTTCAAACTGAATATTTGGGCACCCGCCGAACCAAAGTAACCATTCACGGGGTGCCAATAGACATCCCGGAAGACCGGATGGGGGCCTTCTTCTCCATATATGGAGAGGTAAACGAAGTAAGGGCCATAAGCAGTAAATCTGGAATAGAGACAGGTGATATGGAAATACAGATCACCCTAGACAGAGAGGGTTTTAAAGAAATCCCCAACACCCTGATCTGCCGTAAGAGAAAAATGTTGGTGGTGGTGGAGGGGAGAAAACCATGTTGTTGGCTATGTGGAGACGTGGGTCACATGGCGAAGGTGTGCCCTTCTAAGAAGAAAGATCAAGTCCCACCTAGCCCGGCAACTTCAGCAACAACAGCTAAGAAACCTGAGGAGATTCCGAAACCTGGTGGAGAATGGACGGAAGTAACCAGAGGAAGGAAGTCTTCAAGTGCTCCATCTCCACCCAAAAGGAAATTCCGCAAAAAAGGCAGTCAGAAGTGGAAGTGAAACAACACCCTAAAGAAGGCCAAAACAAGCGGCCCGAAGAACAGGCAAAACTGCAAAGCCAGCAACAGCAGAAGCTACAAGAACAGCAGCCTCAACAGCAGAAACAAGAACAGCAGCCTCAACAGCAGCGGTCTCAACACAAACAACGGAAGCAGCAAAAGCATCCACAAACGCAGCAGCAGCAGGAAGCACCAATGGAGGTGGAGAGTATGCCTCCGCCTCGAACTTCCTCATTGAAAAGATGTAGGGAGGAAGACTCGGAAGAACAAGAAAAGAATATCTCTGGTCGTAGCAGGGTGGAGCGTAGCATGGATAGAACCAGGCGGCGCTCCTTCCCTGCATCGCCAATAAGACATACTGTTTTCCCCAAAGATAGGAGTCTCCCTTCCTCCCCTACACGTACTCCATCCCCCTCTCCCTCTATTTCTTCCCCCAGTTCTGTGAGCACGCCACCCCATACATCCACTTCTTCCCCTCCCCATCCTTCAAGGGAGAAGAAAAAGAAGAAAAAGAAACTATTTGAGAGCCCCGAAACTATTTGTCAGGTAGACAAAGAGGAATACACAAAGGTCCTCTCAAAACATAAAAGGCCCCTTTTAAAAGCCTTGTATAAAATAAATGAGGTAGATGGGAAAACAACGGAAGACCCTCGCAATTTCCCCAAGGCCCCAGGGGTAATTACGTGTGTGAGGGACACGGGGAGCTTCTTAAAAGTATGGAGCCATCTTTTTGAAGCAAAAGAAGACTTCCCCAACATCAGGATGCTGGAAATAGACGATCCGGAGATTAAGAAGCTACGCCAATTTTGTGCTGGGATGGTCCCTGTTTTGGTTCATCCCTCCTTATATAGGGCCATCAAATTAACATACCCCACGGAC
This sequence comes from Acanthosepion esculentum, assembly GCA_964036315.1. Lineage (NCBI taxonomy): Eukaryota > Metazoa > Mollusca > Cephalopoda > Sepiida > Sepiidae > Acanthosepion > Acanthosepion esculentum. Next base: position 32,878,833 of record OZ038512.1, read on the forward strand.
GTCGGCGGTATTGCCCTGGATGGACGTATTATGTCAGAGTTGGGTGTAGGGAGCCTGAGGCAATCCGTCGGGGTCCTGTCCGGCTCAGATTTCCGCCCCGTATGTGAGTAGGTTTTTGCCTTAACTCTCTTTTATATTTGCAGGCCTAGAAAATGGAAATGAAGATAGCCAGTCTGAATGTGAAGGGCTTGAGAGATCGGGGTAAGGCTGGCCGCCTGCTTCGGGATCTCTTGTCCTTCGATGTGGATGTTGCCGCGATCGAAGAGACCCACTTTGTTTGCACTTCCGATACGTGTGTGCTGGAGGATGACTTTGTCGTCTATTCAGCATATGGGAACCGGTTGGCCAGAGGAGTTTCTTTGTTAGTCAGACGTACTCTTGATGCGAAGGTGGACCTTGTGCATACCGATGCCGAGGGCAGGTTAATCGTGGCCGATATTGCCGTGAAAAGTGGTTCGTTTCGGGTCGTTGCGGTTTATGCGCCCAACGACCGGGAGAAGCGGTGTTCCTTTTTTCGGCGGTTGGGGCCGTTCCTAGTCGATTCTTCGCGCCTAGTTCTAATGGGGGACTGGAATGCCATCCTGGACCCCAAGTTAGATAGGGGGCGGGGCGCTAGCGGGAGAAGGGGCGATCGTAGCCTGGTCGATCTGATTGGCGATTATGGTCTCGTCGATAGATACCGGGTCGATCATCCCAGGGGGAAAATGTGGACGTGGGCTCATAGCTGGCCGTCTGACAAGGTAGTTAGCTACCTTGGCAGAATGTTAGTTCGTAGAGCCGACATAGACTTGTTAGATTGTCCCACGTTCCACTGGGTAGGCTACACGGATCACAAACTCGTTTGTGCCCGGGTGGCGTTAGAACATAGGCCTAGAATGGCTGGTTACTGGAAGTTCAATCTGTCTTTACTGGACAGGCGGGACTTCCAGGAGCAGCTAACTAGTGTAGTTCAGCGGGAGCTAGTGGGGGCGGTTATTGGGAATAGGTGGTGGGGCAGACTTAAAGATAGAATTAGGTCTTTCACCACTGATTTCAGCAGACGGCTCGCTCTAGATAGAGCTGAAAAGGTGAAGACACTTAAGGCTAATTTTTCCCGGGCGGAGGCTGGGGGGGATCCCCTAGAGATAGCCCTAGCTAGGGAGGCCCTGCAGCGTTCGAATAGCGAGCGCTACATGGGTCAGGTAATTAGGCATAAATTAAGTAAGATGTCTAACGAAGCTGTGAACCTAGGCGCAGATCTGCGTCGGGAAGAAGTCCGTCGAGGTGGTAATCGTTACATTCGTCAAGTCGAAACCCCGGAGGGGCGTACTCTGCGGTCGACTGGCGATATGTGCGAGGCGTTTCGGCGGCATTTCGAGAACCGCTTTACCAAGGAGCCTGGTCTCCGTGAGGAGGTGTTTCGCAGCTATTTGGCTGACTTTCCTCGGTTTGAGCCGACTGAAGCAGCTAGCTGCGAGGGAGAGATCACAGAGGGCGAAGTCTACGAGGCATTGAAGAAGGTCGGCAGAGGCAAGTCGCCCGGTCTGGATGGTTTGCCTTATGAATTGTACTTGAGGCTGTCGCACATCTTTGTTCCGATTTTGACAGCAGTGTTCAACAACTGGTTTCGGTCGGGGTCCATCCCCAATCGCATTTCCAGGGGTGTGATCACTCTGTTGAAAAAGGGCAAGGGTGTTGGGGGGAAACTAGATGATTATAGGCCCATAACTCTGCTAAACACAGAGTTAAAGATTATGGCCAAGATCCTGCAGGAGCGGTTGCAGTCAGTTGCCGAGTCTCTGTTGGGACCCGACTTGTTCTGTGAGGGGCCGAACAATTCAGAGCAACCTGCATTTGATCCGCACGATCCTAGAGGGCGTAAAAGACGACGAAGAAGCCGCGCTGATCAATTTGGATCAGTCCAAGGCATTTGATAGGGTCGACCATCGCTACCTTGCTACTGTCCTGCAGGCCGCCGGATTCGCACCCGACTTCTGCCGCTGGATTAGCCTCCTGTATCGCTCCCCCAGTGCTGTGGTACAGGTGAACGGAAAGTTGTCGGGCGCTTTTGTTCTGTCGAGGTCGGTTCGTCAGGGTTGTCCGCTGTCGCCTCTCCTTTATGCTTTGGCGTTGGAGCCTCTCCTGCGCTGGCTGAAGGACGAGGCGTGCAGTCCGGCCCTACGCGGGATCGCCGTTCCTGGAGGGTCTCGAGCCAGGGTTTCCGCGTACGCCGATGACGTATCTGCTTTCGTGTCGTCCCTTAGCGACATTGAGGCGGTACAGAAGGTGCTTGATCGGTACGAGAAGGTGACAGGGGCCAAGATAAACCGCGACAAGTCGTCCGGCTTGCGGTTAGGTGCCTGGAAGGGGCGTGATCTTCCAGGCCGCTTCGGTTGGACGGACGGTCCTGTCCGCATTCTTGGAGTGTGGTTTGGACCCGACCTCCAGCTGGAGAAAAATTGGTCTGAAGTACTGGCAAAGGTCGTTTCTGCCGGTAAGACTTGGAAGCGACGGAGGTTGTCCGTAAAGGGCAGGGCGGAGGTGTGTGTTACATACATTTTCCCCCTGATTCTTTATCGATTGTCAGTACTTCCTCTCTGTAAGGCCCACATGAAGGCGCTCGAGCAAGCGCTATCCTCCATTTTATGGAGGGGATGCGCGAACAGGGTCGACAGACGAGTCTGCACCAAACGTCCGTGTCATGGGGGGCTGGGAATGCCACACTTGAAGAGTCACATCCGTGCCTCTCGGTTGGCTTTCCTACGCCGCGCATTGACTAGAGGAGATCCGATTCTGGAGGGGATTGTTAGGGACGCCTTCCCTAGCCTTACCATCAGTCCCCCCATCTCGAAGGCTGAGCGCCGTTGTAAGTCTCGAGATGAATCGCTTTTCCTCAGCGAGTGTCGGTCAGCCTTGAGGGCTATTCCGCGGTCCAGTGACCTTTCACGGCCTAGGAAGGTCTTCTATCGGGGATTAGTGGAGGGTCGCGCGAAGGATCTCCTACGTGATACGCTCTGCTTTTCGGAGGAGGAGTATCGCTCCTACTGGTCTTGGGCGCCAGCGGCGGATTATCTCAGTAACCCTGAGTTTTCGCTTACCTGGCGATTGGCTCGGAATCGGCTGCCTCTCAACGACAAGGCTTTCATATGGGGCTTGGCGGATTTGCCAGACTGCGAACGGTGTGGCCTTGGTTTAGAAGAAACGGCTTCGCACGCCTTCTACCATTGCCCCCGGGTCCGCCCCTTATGGGACCATGTCGGCGAGCTGACGGCTCGTCTCGCTCCCGAAGAACTCGTGTCCATTGATCGTGCATACGCGTGTGACAATGTGTCGCCCCCGTATTCCGGGGTGAAACGAATGGTGTTTCTGATGCTGCTAGCCACGGCCCGAATGGTGATATGGACGACGCGCATGGAGGAAGTCTTGCGAGGCAATTAGCTTTCTTATCAGGATCTAATCCGATTCTTTGAGCATCAGCTCAAGATGAAGATTAGAACTGATAGAAAACGATTGCATTCGACAGCCTTTAGCGAAAGGTGGGTAAAAGCGGCTAGCTTGGTTCGTTTGAACGGGGCTAGCCTTGATTTTCTTTTCTAGGTCAACCAAAGTTACATCGGGGTGGTTTCCTGTGGAACCCTGCCCTTGGTTAGGTTAGACAAGCTTAAGTGTACTTAGTTAATATGAGTAAGTGTTGTTCCCGGCCTGTTTCCCGGCCATCATTTTAGTTATGATCCAAGTCGAGATTCCCAACCTCCCGAGTTTGTTTTGGCCTCTTTTTCATCTCAACTGGATCAGCCTTTTACTTCCCCATGTCCAAGTTATTTTATCTCTTTCCCACTCCCTTAGCGAGAGTGCTTCTTGATTTTGTCCTCTGGGCAGAATACAGCGGCCTCTCTATTTTGAGGGTTGGACGGGTCCTACTAACATAAATTATGTTTATTTAAAAAAAAATTTGAATTTTTAGTTTGTTATGGGGTTCATCTCCCTCCCCCTACATCTTTCCATGATTAGATTTTTATGTATTTTATTATCATCAAATTTTTATGGTGTGGGGCGCGTTTTTGTAGGTCCCCCCCCTGGTGAGGATGTGGTATTATGGTGTATGGAGGATTGAATGGTGATGGACAAATTCTTGTGGTGAATGTGTCAATTGTAATGTATGAATGGGTCGCGAATCTGATTAGCTAGGTATAGGATAGTTAGTTAAGACCAGCCTTTACCCCTCCCCTTTTTCGGCCTTGTGCCACAATTTGTACATTTTTGTATAAATAAATCTTGACTCATACCCTATTCCGAATGTGGAAGTAGCTTTACATAAACTTGCTGGAATGAAAGTATTTTCGAAGATAGATCTAAAATCAGCTTACCACCAAATACCGATAGATGAAAATTTTAAAGAAGTGACGACCATAAACACACCTATAGGCCTGTTAAGGTGGAAAAGGATGCCGTATGGCATAAAAACTGCAAGTGCAATTTTTCAAAAAGCTATTGAAAAAGTAATAGGAAATGTTGAAAATACCATCTGTTATCAAGACGATATATGTGTTGGAGATTTAAATGAAGATGGTTTAAAGAAAAAAACTGAGAATATACTAAACCGATTAAGAGACGCTGGTATGACAATAAATACAAAAAAGTGTGTAACCAACAATAATGAAATATCATTTTTGGGTTACTCAATATCAAAGGAAGGGATCTCTCCAGATAAAGTACTAATAGAGAAAATTTTAAAAGTGGCTGCACCAAAAAATAAAAAGGAGTTGGAGTCCTTTTTAGGTTTGGTAAATTTTTATAGAAAATACGTACCGAAATATAATGAATTGACAGAACCATTTGCGAAGTTAAGAAAAAAAAATGTGGAATTCATTTGGTTAGAACGCCAACAGAAAGCCTTTGACAACTTAAAACAAATTCTGGCAAAAAAGCCAATAGTACAAATTTTTGACCCTAAGAAGGACATAACTCTAACTACTGACGCCAGTGAGCAGTCCATATCTGGTATCTTGTCACAAGAGGGGCATCCCATAATGTACTTATCAAGGAGATTAACGACGACTGAACACAATTATTCGAATATAGAAAGGGAGGCACTAGCCATAGTGTGGACAACGGATAGAGCAAGACAGTTTTTGATGGGAAAAAAATTCTTGTTGAAAAGTGATCACAGACCACTGGAATTTATTTCCAACCCAAGAAAAGAACTACCGAAAGTTACAACGTCCAGAATATTACGTTGGACGATTAGACTGATGGCGTTCGACTTTGACATTGAATATGTTAAAGGGAATACGATACCGCACGTTGATGCCTTATCTAGATTGAGGTTTTATATAGAGGAGAAGGACAAAAACGACGAGGAATTTGAAGACACATTCTTGCACCTTGTAGAAACCGATGTAATATCTGTAGATAAAATGGCTAATGAAACTACAAATGACCCAGTGTTAAATAGAATAATGTCGAGGATAAAACAGAATCGTTGGGGAAATTGTTCAATGGCTGAAAGACCATTCAAAGAAATCAGACATAAAATGACGATAGAAAACGGGGTAATATGTAATGGAGACTTGATAGTTCCCCCAGAAACACTGAGGAGACAGGTTATAAAAAGTGTACACGATGACGTACATTGTGGAGTGGCAGCTACGCAAAGAAGATTAAAATTGGAAGCGTGGTGGCCAGGGTTCTCAAGAGACGTAGAAGACTACGTAAAAAGATGCAAAAAATGCACAGAACTCAGGAATTTCAAGCAAAAGAAAATACATGTGTGGCCCCGAGAAGTGGAACCATGGAGCAGAGTACACATGGACCATGCCTATGTCAATGGGATAGGATTATTATTAATATTAGTAGACGCATATTCAGGTTGGCCTGAAGTGGTGAGAGTACCTGATAAAAAAAGTACCACCGTCAAACAAATATTAAGAGTAATATTTTCGAGAAATGGGATACCTAGAACATTGGTGACCGATAACGCACCAGAATTTGCAGATATTGATTTGCATGAATGGCTAAGAAAAATAGGATGTAGACCTTACAAGACCCCTCCCTACCACCCTCAAAGTAATGGGACAGCGGAAAGGATGGTCCAGACGGTAAAGAAGGACATAAAAGCATGCTTGCAACAGAAGGAGGAAATCGATGCTTTCCTACCAAGACTATTATTAAGTTACAGAACAATTCCGCATGCGGGCAGGCCGGAAAGTCCATCTGCCTTAATGGGCAGACAATTAAGATCCCCTTTGACTATGTCATATGCCACAAATCAAAAGATGTGGTACAAAAGAAATAGGAATATGCAACCCGAGTCAGCCGAATTTATTATGCAGAAAGGACATAATACTGCAATATTAAATAAAGAAAATGGGAACAGTGTTCTAGTTCATGCTGACCAAATAAGATCCCAAGGAGAAGAATCGGATGAGGAAATGCCTTCAGAGATGCGCATTATTGATGTAACAGAAGAGTTAATGCAGAGTGAAACTGCGGAGGAAGAAGTAGAGTGGGACGAGTTAGAAGAAGACCAGAGCATGCCAGAGGAACAGTTTGATCATAGACGTGATAGATCTAGATCTCCAAGGGAAAGGAGAGAGATAGGGGAAGATGTTCAGGAGGGCACAAGAAGAAGTACAAGAAGTACTCGCGGCATAAGGCCCCTCCGTTATAGGGAGATGTGGTGATATGCAAAGTAGTATAATTTGCATATGAGCAGGTAGCTCATATATATATAAACCGACACCAACTAGAACAAGATGAAATACTTATTCAGCATTATCCACGACACAACAGTTATAAAACTTTATTGTTTTAAATCTTAAAATTCTGTATTAATTCCTGCGGTTTTGATGATATTATTATTAAGTAAAAACTATATTCATTAGGTTGGTGCAAAAATAATGTCGTTTTTTGACGTTCATGATCATGTCAAAAAACGACATTATTTTTGCACCAACCTAATACTAATAAATGGAAAAGCTTAATCAAACCTTAATATTTTAAAAGTAATTTAAATTTTTTTATAAGTGTATAAACGTGTCGTTTTTTGTAAGTACGGACGACCGTACGCAGCATTATCAGATAATAATAGCGATAACTATAGTAAATTTAAAGCCGAAATTATAAAAATTGAATTAAACATTAGATCATGGAGAAAATATTCCTAAATTTTTAAGATTACTGAGTACTTCAAAATTAAATAAAAAGGGCACTCATTTCATTTTCTTCTATTGTCGAGTTAAAAAAATGCATTTCTGTAATATTTTAAACTTAAAGCAAATAATATTTGTCTCAAATCGGATTAATTATATTTTAAATCAGCTAATATTCCTCAAATAAAGTTTCAAAACATTATATTTTATTTTGGGAAGATTTTGGAACAGAATTACATTGCCATGAAAGATGATTAAAAAATAAGCGCTAATCAGTTATTTTAGAAAAAAATAAAAAATAAAAAATAAAAAAGGAATTGTTTCTAGTCAATTTAAATTAGTTTTTGAAATACAGCAAAGTATTCTGCTTATTGGGAATATTAAAATGTAATCTATTAGGTTGGAATTAAGACTAAAATAAAATCATCAAGGAAGACTTTTTTCATTTTATTTTTCAGGTATCGCGTTTTTAGCGGCGATTCTTTATTATTCAGTCTTCTGTCAAACGAAGTTTAGTAAAAATCTAATTCAATGGGCCTGACATGCATGGTCAAGTAGACAGTTCTAACATAAAACACAGACTTTATACAATCTTCCTATCACATATTTTAACTTGTGTTAGACGAAACTAATCTTTGTAAATAATCTAATCTGACATGCCCTACTATCGATCCTGACATGGCATCTCGGCATCAGTCGCTTTTCCACCGCCGTCAAGTAGCTTCTTTGTGTCATGTTTTTAAATAAATACTTTCTGATCAACTTTCCTCTTTGGTACCTAGAATTTATGAATTTTAAGCTCCGTACTAGATTGGTAGGAAGTTCTCATCATTTTACTGGTGAAATTGTTCGATGTAACCGTAAGTTCTATGTTAACAGTTTCTTCGGTTACACTTCTCGCTTGTGGAACTCTCTACCGGCCTCTTGCTTTCCAGTCAACCATGATCTTTAACAATTTTAGTACAATGTCAATCGTTATCTTTTGTTTTCTTAATTTCTATTCTGTACCCGTTATCTATCCTTAATGTTTTTCTTTTGCTCTCATTATGTTACGTTTATATCGTGTCTTAGAAATTTAAACTGCCTGAGTGTGGATCGTTTGCCTTTCAGCGAGAAAGCAGACTCTACGTGGGGATCTTGCTTAAATTTTTGAATTTCGAAAATATTTTTGGTACATTTCGATTTGTGGGAAAATAATTGCGTTTGTTTTTTCATTCAAAACCAATAAATGGTTTCCCTTCAAATTCCGAGAAGTGTATTTGGAGCCTGCATGTAGGTTATTTAGGGGTCGGGGGTTTGGATTTAATTTTCGGAGTCAACAAACACTTGCGCCGGTCCAGAAAGAAAAAAAAAAAACAACGCAGAAGAAATTTGACAACCACCAGACCAGACGAGAATTGAAAGGAACATCAAAGTCGCTCCCACATCAAAGAAAAATCTTAGGTTGGTGTTCTTGTGCTATTTTTCGTTGTTAACACGAACTTTGCTTTGAAAATTGTACCAATTGTTTGTCGCCATATAAAAACAGAATGTTATTGCAAACATTTATTTGAACTATTTTTTTCACAGTTTTTTTTTCCAAATGAAAATCCCATATTAGCGGATTGCTTGTTATGAAATGGAAAAAAAAAAAAAAAAAAAAAAAAAAAAAAATTTAAAAAAAATCTTTTTATTTGTAAACAAAAACTCAATTGACGTCAATGATGAGGGAATTGACGTCAATGACGAGGGAATTGACGTCATTTTCTTAGAGGATTTTTTTCAATATATTTTACTCGTATTTTTCTAAACAAGAAAAAAAAAAAAAACTAAAAAAAAACCTAAAACGATAATATAACTTTCAGTTTCATTGGTGAAATTAGTATCTATGCTCATGACACGGCTAGTAATTCGGAACAGCTCGATAAAGTCAAATTAGCAAATTGACCTCAAAAGATGACATGCAAGCTGTTATTAAATAGGACAAGGAGTGGCTTGTTAATTTTAACGCCTCAAAAACGAAATTGTTCTCTTGTAAACATCTGAGAGAACTCTTGAATGGAAGGTAACAAGTCTTTAACTCCCATCAGCATGGCTGATGCTAATCTCCAGGAGAGTTACTCACTGTGTCTTACATCAAGTGGAAAGATTATATTGAATCAATTGCTAAGGAAGATGGTTCGCTCTGTCATACTGGATAATTTTTCTCGCCATAATCTATCTTACATAAGTCTACTATTCGTCCTTATTTGAATATTGCTGCCATATCTGATCTGTTATATATTTAAACATTCTTGAGAAAATTAAAAAAAGAAGAATCTGCAATGTTATTGGCACTGACCTGGCATCTCGGTTTCAGTCATTTTCCCACCGCCATAACATACCTTCCCTGTGCCTTTTCCAAAAATACTTCCATGGTAATTGTTCTGATGAACTTTCCTCTATGGTACTTGTTCTGTTCTGCGCTGTTAACACGAACTTTGATTCAAAAATTCTGCCAATTCTTTGTACCCATGTAAAAATATATACCGCAAACATTTATTTGAACTGTTTCTTTTCGCAGTTTTAAGCGCAGTGCTAGATTGGCGACAAGGTTGTATCATTTTACAGTTGAAATGGCTAGATATGACCGTAAATTCTATGCTAATAGTTTCTTCTAGCGCACTTCTCGCTTGTGGAAATCTATTCCGGCTTGCTTTCGAGTGAAGTTTGATCTTCAAAAATTTAAATGCAATGTCAATCGTTATCTTCTGTCTTCTTATTCTTTTATTGTCACCTCTCCTTAATAGTAGTTTTTCTCATATTCTCTAACACTTAATAACAACTTGCATCCTAGTGGCTTTATTGCCTTGCTTGGTATGATTAAGTCAATATGCATTTTTTGTCTGTAATTCTACCACTGGGATGGAACATATCTGAAGGGTATCGTTTGCAATCTTCTTCTTCTTCTTCTTTTTCTTTTTCTTTTTCTTTTTCTTTTTCTTTTTCTTTTTCTTTTTCTTTTTCTTCTTCTTTTCTTTTCTTCTTTCCTTTTTTTTCTTTTTCTTTTTCTTTTTCTTTTTCTTCTTCTTTTCTTTTCTTCTTCTTTTCTTCTTTCCTTTTTTTTTTTCTTTTTCTTTTTCTTTTTCTTTTTCTTTTTCTTTTTCTTCTTCTTTTCTTTTCTTCTTCTTCTTTTCTTCTTTCCTTTTTTTTTATTTTTTATTTTTTTATTTGTCATGTACTTTCAGGACGTGAGCAATCGTGGCTTTCTACAACTACCAGTAATTTGTAGCAATTAAACTGTAATTGATTTAAAGTAGTATTCTAAGTTAGAAAAACAAACTGTGTGATAATGAAAAACACTGTAAAATCTAAGCGGGAGGGTGCAGAAGGCAATGTTACAATCAAGGGGCGTGCTCTAATATCAAGAAATCCCAGCACACAAGTCTTTTTCACTATCAGTCCACTGGTCATTCAAACCGTCCGATTCAAAAAATTGCATTATTTACATTATTCGGACTATTGTCCTCATCTTTGCCGCCATGTTTATTACAACGTTTCGGCCGTTGTACGCTCCGGCCTTCTTCAGGTGGTTGGAATGTCGAACTGAACCCTTTATTTCGCTCACTGGGGTCGAATTAACAGGAGATATTTGATAACTGACATGCATTAAACATGGCACGTGGAACCAGAACAGTCTACCCCAGTGAGCGAAATAAAGAGTTCAGTTCGACATTCCAACCACCTGAAGAAGGCCGGAGCGTACAACCGCCGAATCGTTGTAATAAATATGGCGACAAAGATGAGGACAATAGTCCGAATAATGTAAATAGTGTACATGATAACTCATCTCAGAAATATAGTAAAAAAAATTGCGCCCTGGAAAAAGCACATGCTCTTATATCAGTTACGTCCTCGCACATGCAAAAATCCCCAACAGGTGCGCTATGACGGGATTACAAATGTCGACCATGACCGCTTTTTTGGTCTCACTTCACTACATAAACTTTGTCTTTTTGTTATCTCCCCAAAATATTGGTTCACCATCCATGTTCTCAAACCCACTTAGGTAAATTAGGCGTTGTTTTCCTCTGGCCTATTTCGTATTTATTCTTTATTGGGAGTATCATTTTTTTTCAAACGCTCTTTCTCCGTTGTATGCCCTAAAAATCTCAACTGTTTCTTCCGATGTGAAGTATAATTATCCTACTTGTTTCCGTCACATATTCGCTCCATGGTATTTTCAGCATCCTTCTGTAGAACCACCATTCTGTTTTTACAAAGTCCCATCTTCATCTGTGAGGTGATTGTCCAGTATTAGCTATTATGTAGGAGAACTGATAATAACTAACAGTTCAATATTTTTTTCTTTGTTTCTAAAAAAAAACATTTTCCTGTTTCTTAATACTTTGATTAGCGTTTTGGAAAGCGTCATTCGCTATCACAATGCTCCCCCGAATTAAAACACTTCGCAGATATTCAAATTCGCATAGAGTTCTGCAGCTAAAATCGAGTATTACTTCCACATCTTGGCTGGAGCTTCCTAATACACACTTCCCAGTCCCGATAGAGTTCAAAATGTTTAAGCGGCATTGTGAAAATTGTCCATTATTTATGAGGTACTGGTAGACTGTAACTCAGTAACGCCAGAAGAATCAGAACTCTAAAGTACTTAATGATCTTGTTTTGTCCATAGTAGGGATACCCCCTACCCCCTACCCCCCCATTAAAACGCTTAAAGTTTAAGATGAATTTAAAAAAATGAGAAATCTTTTAGTTTAAAATTCAAGCAGACAGATTAAATTTAATATTTTCAGTAAAATACATTGATATATTTCAAAAAATTTAAATTGACTGGAAAGAATAACTTTTTTTTTCTTCTTTTTTTTTGTTAAAATAGTTGATTAGCTCCTATTTTTATTCGTCTTTCATCGCAATGTAATTCTCTTTATTAAAAATCTTTCAAAAATAAAATGTACTTTTCTGAAACTAAAACTTAAAATAACCGCAAAAATGCATTTTTTTTTTAACCCCACGGTAGTTGTGATTTTAACCGACACTAGCTATGGTGACGTGTTTGACAAGGTGATGACAAATGTAATGTTGTTCTACGGAGAACATTAATTGAAGAAAATGACGTGAGCGTCTTCTTCAATTTAATTTTTAAGAACACAGTAATCATAAAATTGTAGGAAAACATTCTCCGTAATTTAAAGTTTTATTGAATTTTAGAAATTTTGGACTTAACTTTATTATAGTCGTCGCTCTTATTTTCTGATGCTGTTGTTTATGGTCACCCGTACTTACAAAAAACGACACGTTTATACACTAATAGAAATAATTCAAAATTATGTTTAAATAATTGGTGTTTGATGATCTGTATTAATCTTTTCCATTTAGGATTAGTAAATATAGTTTTCCCTTAATATCATCAAAACCGCTGAAATTAATACAGAATTTTAAAACTTAATAAATTTTTATACAAGGTAACCAAAAAAGTTCTGTCCGTTTTTTGATTAGTCATTGAATGAAATTGAAATATATACGAAATGCGTGTAGCAATTGTTTTCATATTCGGACAGACGGAAGTAGGAACATCAGACGTTATAAAAAACACGCGCACCGTGCCCAGCCATCAGTTATAAGCCGGACAGCTGTGAGAAGGATGGAAGTGTCTAGCAATCTCGTTCGGGGCTCTTTGCTTTACGACTTCAAAGTGGGCTTATCAGCAGCTGCATCAAGTCGCCGCACATGTCAAGCGTTTGGGGATAGTGCTGTGGACGAACGTACTGCAAGGCGTTGGTTTCGAAAATTCAAGTCGGGAGATTTGTCTCTCTATGATGAGCCTCGCGGTGGACGACCACAGGTCTTGAATGACGGAGTCCTGAAGGCGGTCATTGAAGAGGACAGTAGTCTAACGTGTGGTGAACTTGCAAGACAGTTCAACGTTTCTGATGAAACAGTTAGACTTCACCTGCACCGCCTATGTAAGACGTATAAACTGAGCAAGTGGGTTCCGCAAACGCTGTTGGAGGTCCACAAGGGACAACGAGTGGCAGCCTGCGTATCGGTGCTTTCTCGCCACCCTACCGCATCCTTATTCAATCGAGTGCTTACCAGTGATGAAAAGTGGGTTCTGTACGACACTCCCAAACGTTCCAGACATTGGTTGTCTCCTCAGGATGCTGTCCCTCACACCGCAAGACCGCCTATGCACCCACGCAAGATTATGCTTTGTGTCTGGTGGACAGGTCGTCAAGTGGTTCCTTATGAACTGCTAGCAACGGGCCAAACGGTCACTGGAGACCTATACTCGCAGCAATGGAAACGTGTGCAACAGACATTGCGCCAGAAGGAGCCAGCACTGGTGAATCGCAAAGGTGAGCTTTTCCTCCATGACAACGTCAGGCCGCATGTCGCGCGAGTGGTCAGGGTTATCATACAGCAACTTGGGTGGGAGACTTTGTGCCATCCACCTTATTCACCTGACATTGCGCCATCTGATTACCACCTCTTCCACTCCCTGGATAATCATCGTGCGAAATCCTTCACCAATGAAGCAGACTTGCGCAAAGCCCTCACGGACTTCTTTGCATCAAACCCCCCCGAGTTCTACCACAAGGGCATTGAACAGCTGGAGACACGTTGGCAGAAGGTGCTGGATGCCGATTACTTCGAAGACTAAATATAAGTTACACATACTGTGAAGCGCTTTCTTTTTTTCTTTTAAAAGCGGACAGAACTTTTTTGGTTACCTTGTAATTTAAATAAAAAACTTGAAAAAAAATCTTGTAAAAGTTCATTATTTATATAAAAAAAAATTCTTAAGACAATAGGGTCCTTAATATATATAAAAGCAATTAAAAGCTTTTGTAATTAAATAATTTCATTGTATGATTGCATTTTTTTAAAGATTCGGAGCAGATTTTGGGAAAATTGTGTTTCTGTTTGACAAAAACAATTTGATGATTTAAATTCTCCAAAGACACCTGCTTTTAACTGATATAAATATGAAGATACTAGAATTTTAGTTGCTCAAAATTTTGTAAAATGAAATAACGGGGTGGGGGTGGGGGGTAAACATATTACAAAAATGTTTTTACCAAGATTTTCTAAAAAATATTTAAAAAATAATATTCATTTGTGAATAAGTACTGAAAATTTCATTAAAATTCGACAATTATTTGACTTTTTCAAAAAAAAAAAAAAAAAAAAAAAAATTAACGCTACATTCCCCATAGTAATCTTTGGCCCACCCACTGACGCAAGAAAAGCACGATTTTTAACCAAAATTTCGAACGTACTAGAAATGATTAAAAATTTAGGAAAATATTAAAAAATGCTTTTGTTTTCCCTCTTACTAATAACATAAACATTTTGACGATAAAACTTTGTTTTTATCAAGTTTTCTTCATGATACGCTTTTTTTTTTCTCGAAAATGTTTGCGTATACATACTCCGTGGTACGCTAATTTCAGAAAAAAATAGGAAATTAGCTGAGTTTTTTATTTTTCCATTCGGGTAAAAAAATAATATAATATCTGGTATGTAATGACATCAATGAGATTTGCAATGACCTAAATCAATGATATGAATACATAAAACTTTTTCATATTTTATGATTTGTTTGTCTAGTCAGGATATTGTTAGTCATTGCTCAAAGCTTTTCTATGTACGAATGTCGAAAATTATGGAAATAGTGCATATAATTCTTTTTCCAGTTTTCTTTTTCCATACAACTTTCTGTGTACCCATGTCAAAAACCATGACACTGTGTCAAATTTTCCAAGTATCCTTTGCTCATTATATGTCCTGGAAGTTTGAAATGTTTCTTTCTGTTTTTATGTATAGTACTTCTTTTGCTTCCATTTTTCTTAAGACTTCCCCATTGCTTACATGCGTCATCTGTGGTCTTCTCAGCATCCTTCTGCAGAACCATGTCATGTTGTCTCAAGTATTCTCTTCATTTGTGACGAAAATGTCTAGAATTCAGCGCCATATCGGTGGATTGATATTAAATAGCAACCCGGCATTCTTTTCTTTTGTTTCTAAAGACATTTTCCTATTGCTATTTGATAAAGGAAAACTGAAATTAATCTTTCTGATTTACCATTGAAGTTAAAATGCTCTTAAACAACTCTAGAAGTCGCATGCGCATTGTCTAACAGAATGCGGAGCCTGGGTCGGGATGGTCAGCGATTGGTCAGAATATATCTTGGACGTGGTATTTGGACAGTGATCATGGATATAAGCCCAAAACGGCGCGAAGTTAACAGTGGTCCATAGGAATTTTGAAGTGTCGATACGCTTACCACACTCAATTTCAAAAGACAGGCTAAGACTACACGCAGAGGAACGCGAAGCCAACAAGCAGGCATGTACCCTCTTGAAATTATTCTTCCCGCTGACTCCTACAATCCATTCTACGATATCTGCCCCTTCTCCTCTAATAAAAAAGAGAGTAAATAAACCGGCTTTCGTCGATACTATCGATAAAGTAGTGCTGGAAGCTGAAGTCTGTGACAACGACGAACGCACAAATTGTATGACAGAAAATATGAAAGGTCTCTATCCGAGGAACATTGATTTGATCCAAAATTTTTAATATTAGGTTGGAAAGAAAGTTCTATCGTATTTAGATATGGACAAAAAACAAATGCTTCTTTGTTCTCAATTTCACAGTTTTCCTATTTTAACTTTCTGATGAATGTTAATTCTTCAGTTAATGATTGAATAAAATCATGGCGAGTTCTATGACGATAAAATACCCGTAGAAATTCCCCTATCGTATCGTTAAATATTTGAGCTTAACAACTTTAACAAAATATTGCAATAACAATCATAAATATGAATGTTGCAACAGACGTTAAACATTTCTTTCTTTCTTTCTTTCAAACTAAGGGACTAACGAAATTAGGGTCAAGTACAGTTATTATATTATATTTTATCAAGATAATTTTATCAAGATAACATAATTGCATCAAATTGTTGATCTCTTGGGCCTAAAATGTTTCAAAGCAAAGAAACATTCAATATCAATTTTAGCCTCTTCACAATTAATTCAGCGTGTCTCACTGGCGATGGTGCGAAATAATGCTTTCTCCATGATTGCGGCTGGCAGAGGATAGCCCCCCCCCCCAAAAAAATTGTATTTGTTTATAGATACTTTGTTCAAATAAAAAAACAAACTTTATTTACTAATAAACTGTTTTCTCTCTAAAAATATTACAAAGATCTCAGATAGTCAGATGGAGCATAGACAGGAGCGTAAGGGGGATGAGGCAGAAACTTTCAAATTTAGCGTCATTATCGGTTCCTGAGGGACTCGAGCAATATGTGGTCTTACACTACCATGATTTGTGCCCAGAATGCTATTTCTGCTTATTCTACCGAATTTCGCTGCCTAACCAAGAGATTGCACTTCCAACCACAGTTAACTGCATATATTTAGCCAGCGCCTATATCCGCAAAACAAGGAATACTGCAATGATGGTAAACATCGAAATAACAATTAAAAATATCTACCATTATTATCTGATTATCAAATATTTATTTTCTACATAGTAATCTCCCACGCATACATCCCATATATATATATATATATATATATATATATATATATATATATATATATGAGATGATATTTCCCCTAATTATCGATAACATAACCCGTACTCATTGGTAATTGTTGATCGACTGGGTATAAAATTCTTCATGTTTTGATACAAAGAAACGTTCAATATCAGTTTTACCCTTTTGACAAATATCACACTGATTTCCCTACAAAAGATTTTGCAATATTCTGAAAAGATGATAGCAGTCAGATGGAGCAAAGTAAGGAGGATGAGGCAAAACTCCCATACTTTCTGCCATAATAGTTTCCTGATTGACTCGAGCAGTCTTTTCGATTACCGAATGATGGACACCTTTCCAACAAATTATGGTGCCATGCTTCCAAGTCACAACAATACTTTTCTGTATTAACTCGTTTTAGTTTTGCATTTCGTAATTGACAACACCCTTCAAGCAACTGCTTGTTTTCTTTTATATTTTCTTAAAGTAATATTATTTTTGTTATAAAAACAGTTGCTTGTTTAAAATATTTCCTCAAAATAAATCACATAAAAATGTATATATTCATTTCCTCCAAATTCAAAATAAATGTTTTTGCAAAAAATGTAAAAAAGAGATATCTGTTTTGTTAATCTGATTAAAAACAATGAAGAAAATACCGAATTTGGAAAAAAGGACAACACACATAGGCACGGTTTCAAGACTCGACATTTGTAAATAAAAGCAAAATACAGTAAACATTTTATCAATAGGGGTCGACTGAACACTGTTTATTCTATGAACAGAGCCCAGTTTCTAAAAGGATAAAAAAATGTCAATATTTTTTCGACTCTGACAAACGTAGCGCTAAGGAGAAGGTTTAATGGATGCTAAAATACGAGAACTATTAAAAATACGTTAACATTTTTTAAACAAATACAGTATTTGGTTGGTGATTTAAAATCTGTGTTAGACGTTAATTTGTTTCGACAACAGATATATATTCAGTTGTCGGCTTTAGCTCCTCCTCAGTTCCTTAATCCTTTAACAGGGGCTCTCTCCCCTGGCTATAAATACTGGCCCTTCGCCTCGACCTCTCTTTTCCGACTCAGGCCTTGGGTCGCTACCTCGTGCGGAGGTGAGGTAAAGTCTCTCTCCTTTTCACTTAGGCCAATATGTGACCTCTCTCAGATACAGCGTTTCCCAAATTCTGGGAAGACGCTAAGAACAATACACGTACGTACGAACACTCACAACACACACATAATTTCTCCATACAAACACTATGTAACTGTTCATGTCTTTGTGTAACTTGTTATTAATATATATTTGTTTACCCATATATATCGGTCTTGTTTGTTTTCTTTGTCTTCTTTGGACTTAATTAAAGTCCAACATTCCCATGTAGCTGGACCGGGCAGCAGGAAATCTTACCCTTCTGATACTACTCCACATCTTCACCCCCACGGTCCGCTGCACGGTCATAATATCGCAGAAATGCATTTTTTTAACCCGACAATAGTTGTTCTTTTAACAGATAGTAGATATGTTGACGTGTTTGACAAAGCGATATCACATCTAATGTTGTTCTACGGAGACTTTATCTGTAAAACATAATTGAAGAATATGACGTAAGAGTCTTGTTTATTTATCTTTTAAATATACAGCAATATTAAAAATTTATGAAAATATTATCCGTAATCTAACTTTTTATTGAATTTTAGAATCTTTCTGACTTTAAATTTACTATAGTCATCGCTCTTTTTCTGATAATGTCGTGTATGGTCGTCCATACTTATAAAAAACGGCACGTTTATGTACTAATAGAAAAATCCAAAATTATTTTTAAAATCTTGGTTTTAGATGATTTGGATTAAGCTTTTTCATTTATGATTAGTAAATATATTTTTCAATTAATAATAATAACATCAAAACCGCTAAAATGAATTCAGAATTTTAAAGTTTTAAGTTTTTTTATGATTAAAATGAAAAAAATGAAAACAATTCTTGCAAAAATTAATTAATTATTAATCGAAAATATTTTTTTCTTCTTAAGACAATAGGGTTCTTAATATATCTTATTTAAAAATTAAATTATAAGCTTTTTCTAATTAATAATGTCATAGATTTATTACATTTTTTATTTTACAGTTCAGAGTAGATTTTCGTTAAGTGGTGTTTGAGTTTGACAAAAACAAATTGATGATTTAAATTCTTCAAGGAGTCCTGCTTTTAAGTAATATAAATATGAAGGTCCTAGGATTTTAATTTCTCGAAATTTCATAAAATTAAATAAGTGGGGATAATACATGTACCCTCCTACTAAAAAAAAGAAAAATTTTACCAATATTTTCTAGAAAAATATTTAAAATATAATTTCATTCATGAGTGAATAAGTCCTTAAAATTTCATTAAATTCCGACAATTTGATTTTTGCAATCATTTCCAAAACGATGTTGTTTTTTTTACCGTAAAAGACGCTAAATTATGGCGATTTTCTGAGCGTAGCTTAGATATAGCACAAGGTAAAAAGTATGGGGCTCCCCGTGAGGATCAAACTCACTACACAGTCATAATTGTTCTGTTGAGACAATCTTGCAAACCATTAAACTACGTTGAGCTCCCCAACGGGTATTATTTATTAAGATTCACCAATATTTAATCAACACAAAATAATAACAATAATAAAGCCTAAAGGATCGATAAAAATAGATTTCAAAATATATAGAGAAAAAGAAATAAAACAAAATAAAAAAATCATTATGAAATTTAAAATATGAATACATGACCGTAAAAAGGGTGTGTTAATTATAGTTATAATATAAATTTATATTAAAATCATTATAAGTTACATTATAATGAAAAGAAAAAGAAATTTAATTTTTTTTTTAACTTTTCACCACAATCAAGGCGGGAATGCCAATAGAACGCAAGGGGTTACAGAAAGTGGGAGCAAGAGGCGTGATAGAGGAAAGGGTGAAATGAAGGAAAGGGTGAAATGAAGATCAAGGCATCTGGAGATGTCAATTGACATTGCATTTGAATAGTTGGAGATTATAGCTATCAGGGAAGCAAGTAAGAGGAAGGGAATTCCACAGACGGGAAGTGAAAGTCATGAAGCTACTGGAATAGAAGAGACGGCTACATGTAACCATTTCGACAGTGAAAGGGTTGGACTGAGATGCCGACCTAGTGGCACGTTTAAATTCATGCAGTTTGGGAACTTGCGAAAATAGCTCGTCGGAGCAGTTACCATGGAAGTATTTGTAGAAAAGACTGAGATAGTCGACGGCACATCTGTGAGAGAGCGACTGTAAACGAGATGCCAGATCAGGGCCGATTGCATTGCATATCCGTCTCTGGATTTTGTTAAGGACCTTAAGACGTACAACAGGGGCTCCAGACCATATATGACAGCAATATTCCATGCAAGGGTGAATGGTTGATTTATAAATTTGAGGGATGGAAAATATATTGAAAATGCATTAATTTTGGAATCTTTTACGGCTATGACTATAGCTTCTATAGCCATAACTGTAGAAGATTCTACCTATCAAACATAGATGGCAACTCTCAGAAGACATACTCAATGCCATTTATTCGTGATAGGGTGGAAAACATTGGACTTTTAAGTAGGCAGTTATAATTAAAAGGGGAAATATATTTATTAAGGCGAAAAGAAATTGAAAGTGCATTTATTTTGGAATCCATTCCGTTAATTTTACTTCCGATGTAATCTAATAGATCTTCATTTACTTAATATTGTCAATACAACGTGGGATAATTGCGGACAGTTTAAAATGATAAGAGACTGAAAGAAATTTGAAAATTAGATAAATTGTTCATTTCCTGATGAAGATACTTTGAAAGGACACCAGTGACAAAGCAGTTTCCGGTCGTGTTTAATCGCAATTGTTTAGATATATAATATATATTTCACACCCCTCCTACAGTATATATATATATACATATATATATATATATATATATATATATATATATATATATATATATATATATTGTGGGAGGTGTGTGAAATATATATTATATATCAAAACAATATATATATATATATATATATATATATATATATATATATATATATATATTGTGGGAGGGGTGTGAAATATATATTATATATCAAAACTATATATATATATATATATATATATATTGTGGGAGGGGTGTGAAATATATATTATATATCAAAACAATACATATATATATATATATATATATATTGTGGGAGGGGTGTGAAATATATATTATATATCAAAACTATATATATATATATATATATATATATTGTGGGAGGGGTGTGAAATATATATTATATATCAAAACTATATATATATATATATATATATATATTGTGGGAGGGGTGTGAAATATATATTATATATCAAAACTATATATATATATATATATATATATATTGTGGGAGGGGTGTGAAATATATATTATATATCAAATCAATATATATATATATATATATATATATATATATATTGTCGGAGGGGTGTGAAATATATATTATATATCGAAACAATATATATATATATATATATATTGTGGGAGTGGTGTGAAATATATATTATATATCAAAACAATATATATATATATATATATATATATATATATATATTGTGGGAGGGGTGTGAAATATATATTATATATCAAAACAATATATATATATATATATATATATATATATATATATATATATATATATAACGTGGAACATCAAAATTGTCCAAATGTTAGATTAAGCTCTGTTCTGAGAAATGATTAACGATATCTTACTGGAATTCTCCGAGGTTTTTATAACACTATTGGACTCTACTTTCAGCAATAAGAGTATATAATTACTCTCCAATCTTAGCAGAAGAATCGAGATGAAATAGATCATAAACGAAAATATCATGTTCATCATTAAGTTAAGGATCGGAAGCTCATGGAGAATTTAAATAAATTTCAAATACACACACACACACACACACACACACACACACACACACATACATTTATATATATATATATATATTATTCCAGGATCATTTTCCAACTTATCCAAGATCATCTTCGCCCTCTCTAACCTTCTAACTTTCTGTCCTGGAGTAAAAAGCTGCTTACAGATTTCACGTACGATTTCATTTATAAGTCTTTTTTCACTGCTCTTTGGACTGCCATAATTGAAAGTCCTCTCTCAAGTGCCAAACGTCTGATAGATTGAGGTGGATCTTTTCTAATTGATCTCCTTTGCTCTAAGTTGAAATGATGATCCCTCCGCCTGTTGTGACCTCCTGATCCAGTTTTCCTCTATACTGTTCCCTCTTTTTTAAACTTATTCACCGTTCTCTTGATGGTTCTTGAATGAACTTTGAAGATGGAAGCCAGAGTATGAATTTTGGTACCATTACTGAAGGTGTGAATGATCATTTTCCTCTCACCATTGCTCAGTTGGGAAGACAGTGTTTCTGACGCAAAACAATTTTAACCTGTTCTCCCTTTAGCTGAATATTTGGATTTCACAGCGTTGGTGCTAATGTGAGCGGCTGACACTCGTGACAAGAGGTTTGCATTATATGACTATGTCCTGTACGACATAACGTTGTACATTGTGTTCTAAAAGCAGGCCTGGGGGCACCTTAACGCCGAGCAATATATATCTAATTTCAAAGTCTATCAATTCTGTATTGAGTGCGAACCTTACTAGAGTCCCCCCGTTTTCGATCTTATGCCAAACTATAACAGGCTTACGAGAAATCTGCAATTCCAGGGCACAGTTGTTAGATTACTTCTCTCAAATGCAAATTTTTTTAGTGGTTCTTACGAAAAATGATGTCAAGATGGCTACCTGAAAACCTGGAAAAATGAAACTCAATCAGTTTAGTGTTTATTTTTTTTTTTTAGATATTAAACATTTTGCGGGATGGACAATTATGTTTTTACACGATTTGGACATTTTGCTGTTACACCTGATGTGTACACACACGCGCGCACACACACACACACACTGATATATATATATATATATATATATATATATATATATATATATATATATGAAGGAATATAGTCTTCGGGTATGCTATATTTATGGGATAAAGTGCTCAATATTAGAGACAGAGCGTGTGTAAATATGAAATATAAAAGTGAAATATAAAAGAGGCGACAGTCTATTTCATGCTAGACGCATGACGAGATATATATATATATATATATATATATATATATATATAGTCACTGTGTGTTTATCTAAAAATAAATATGCTTAAATTCACCTTCATCCGTGCACCAACGGCTTAGTGTTAGAATCCCCGACTGACGCCAACGTTGGGTTTCGATCCTAGCTAGATGCGACCGGACGTCTAGCCACACTGATGAGCTGTGATACAGAGAAACAGTCTCTTTGTGGATCACAATATATATATATATATATATATATATATATATATATATAATGTGTGTGTGTGTGTGTGTGTGTGTGTGTGTGTGTGTGTGTGTGTGTTATGCACAAATATATATCTGAGATTAAGTTGGATCTTTTCTAATTGATCTCTTTAGCTCTAAGTTGAAATGAGGATCCCTCTGCCGTCGTACCTACCGGTATAATGATAAACATGATATTTTCCTTTATGATCTATTTCATCTCGATTCTTCTGTTAATCGGATACGTAGACTAAGCGAAACTACAGAACTTCTATTTATGGGTTTATGTTAAAGATATCGTGTATCGAACACAGATACAGGACATGATTGATCTAAAGCAAAAGATCATTGATGCCATTGCCACCATTGATGAGGTTCTGCTACAGCGAACATGGCAAGAAATCGAATACTGTCATGATGTGCTTCGTGCAACTAATGGTGCCCATATAGAGGTGTATTTAATTAGTTAAAAATAATTGGTTATCTACTCCTCATTTTGTAACAATTTCCACATATTTGTCTGTTGATTTGCTTTTGTAATAAATTCTTTGAATTTTAAATGGACACCCTATATATATATATATATATATATGAGAGAGAGAGAGAGAGTTATAACCAAAGTAATCTTACTGATGTCTCCCACCTCTTTCTCTCTCTCTCTCTCGCTCTGTCTATGGCGCCAGTAATCTAATAGGTCGTGAGAAATCTTCATTTAAGGGTTGATCGCTATACCATAAAATATATGATTTCCATTTCTCGTGGGTGAGAAATAGCTGTTGAAACCGCTTGAGTGATATTTACACTATTGTGGTCAGATAATATCGCACAGTTTCATTGTAATAGCACATATAATTGCTTAACTACCAGAAGAGAATTGAAACCGTATCTGTGGTTTCCTATGTTCAATTCATTGAAAAGTTGTGAACTAACACCGCCGTGGGCTCTACCTGTTCTATATACTTCTTAAATCTATTATTTAACCTACAATCACCAAAGTTAAGCAACATCGAGCCTGGTCAGTACCTAGATGGGAGACTAGTTGGGAATAGCAGTAAGAATTGGATGTGCGGGTGGTGTAATGGGTAACAGTTCGGAATTGAAAATCAGAGAGTCGATAAGTGTTAAAGCCAAGAATTTGTATACTGATTTTTTTTTTAGTTTTATCTTAGAGGTTACCAAGGGCAGGAAGCCTAATGGCCAATGTAAAGTCCCATCCGATTGGTTCTTCTGTATTTTGATTCTTCTAGCATGCATTTAAATTCCCGAGCTCTTCTTGTACAAATTGCTTAAGGTGTAACTTCATTCCAGTTTTTAATGACTCCCCGAGAAAAGTGATAAAAAATGAACAATTTTCTTGTTGTCATTAAAGTTTTACTATGTCCTCTCAAAGATCTACCATTGTCTCGAAACACAAAGAACTTTTTATAATCAATTTCTGTAAATCTATCTTTCAAAAAAAAAAATTTACCCCCCCCCAAAGCAAGGCGATAATGCCACTAAGACGCAAGGGATTACTGGTAGTGAAAGAGAATGAGAAGACTAGTGACGAGAAATGACAATAGTAGAACAGGTTTCAGGAAGACAGAAGGTGGCGACTGATGTTGCCCTTAAATTTTTGAAAATTCTATGTCGTAGGGAAGGAAGAAGCTGGAAGCTAGTTCCACAGGCGACAAGTGTGATAGGAGAAAATATTAAAATAGAACTTATGGTTACATCTAGCTAATTCAATAGATTGTTTTTTATTACTAATGTTCCCCCAATAGAATGCCCAAGAGCCACTCAAGGTAGAAGGTTAATGTGTGGAGTTGTATTAGCATAAGAAAGGGCAACATAACAGGAAAGATAGTTAATTCTAGACCCGAAGAAGTCAAGATTTAATTAGCGAATAAAATTTCAGAGTTAAAACTGAGATATTAGTAGAATAGAGTTGAAGTAGCCTTTAGAAGGAACTGGAAACACAATCCTTAACAGAAAACAAGGGATGAACCTCTACTCCTGTTCAAAAGATATTTGATGAGTGTGAACCGGACGATAGATAAACCTATCTACTCCTATTAAGTTAAAAAAAAATGAGACCTACTTGCCACTCTAGTAGTACAGTTACATTCACGTGGTCGGGATACCACGGAGGACAGTTCATTAGAACAAATGTCATGAAAATATTCATTAAAAAAAAGGCAGAGGAAATCCATGTCACGGCGGTGGGGGGGGGAGCGACTGAAGTCGAGATGCCAGGTTAGGGACAATAACATTACAGACCCTTGTATGTATTTTATCAAGAATCTCGAGATTAATAGAAATTGCAGTAGTGAAAGCTTTAATTTCTGTTTCAATTCACTTAACATGAAAAAGCTCGTAATCGAATGACAAAATATATTGCTCAAAGGTGTGCGTCAGATATACAAACGGCCATCACTTTCTTGACATTTAATATCATACAGCGATTTCCTCAACACTCAGTTGTGTGCTTCGTCCTAGCTGTGATTTCAAACCATTTGCTTTGATCAATACAAGCCCCAAGGGTCACTCAAGGTAGAGTGTCACTAAATGAGACTGTCATAAGGGAGAGTGATGGAGGTGGTAAGAAGGGTATATTATAACGGTAGGTACGACAAATATCGGTTGATACTGGACTTGAGGTTAATATTGTAGTGGTCAGGGAAGCAACTACTCGGGAGTCTGTTCGACAAAGTAACAGTTCTGCAGAAGAAGGTGTCTATGTGGAACTTACTCCTTACCAAAGGGACATGAAGGGAATGGAGATGGTCTGTCATGGCAACTCCTATTTGTTATAGTATGAAGTGATGAAACTAAGGGGTGTAACTCGTTTTCACTTTTGTCATAGAAATAGTGAGAGTCTATTGAAAGGCTATCGACGTTTTGTCAAGCGAGAGCCTGTGCTATCGGTTCTCAAGTTCATATCTATGCTCACGATACAATCATTTACTCCTGTCACTCTGATTTAGTGATACAAGTCTTACTAATTAACCCATAGATAGATGGAGAAGATGTGAATTCGTACCTTTCGCAAGGGTATTTGTCCGTGAGTGGATAAAGCGAACCCAACAGAAATTGGAACTTGGCTCTCCGATTAACAATTCTGAGCCAGTTTCTATTGCACCACCCGCACATTCAAGCTTACAGCACCTAGCATTCCTCAGCGATCACCTATCTAGGTACTGACCAAGCTCGACATTACTTAACTTCGGTGATCGTGCGAGAACAGATGTTTCAATGCGATATGGCAGTAAGCTGGGATCAAGTTGACACTGTATTTATATGCTGTGTCCGTCGGACAACTTAGGTCGTTAATGAAGAATGGCGATATACTCGATTTCTGAAAGAAGTAAAGAGCTTATCTATTTTTTTTATACTAGAAAAAGGTCAGGTTGTGACACATGGTCGGTTTAATGTGGGGAGCCCGAGCGCGTACACCCGGGCAAGGAACAAATATTCCCCGAGACCCTGCAATCGTCGGTTACGCTGGCCTCGATGCGTACACTGATACCTCTCTCTAGTGCAATGAGAGGGTGCAGTCTTGGGTACTGTTCCCCAGGGCCGGCACCTCTCAGTATAATTTTCCTTAGCTGCGACTCTGTACTTTGACGGAGTCGACCCTGAGTGCACTCTGTCCAAGGACAGAGACGCAACTGAGAGATGATAAGTCATGTGTTACAAACCACACGAGAGAGCAATTTACACAACTTGTTCTGTTTATTTGTAACTAAGTATTAATTGTCACAGTCCAAACTGCAAACACAAAGAAAAAGACTTCAGATCCAAGGTAACGTTTTGTCTTTAAACTGTCTTTTAAAGCCACTTTAAGCCAATAAAGCTTAAATCAAAAACCAAATAAAAAACAAACAACGCGCATGCGCGAAAATAAAATATAAAAGGGCAACAATTTGCTCATCACACTCTGTTGAATATCTCTTGTATCCCCTGAGGTATGCGCAACAAATACCTAAAAATAAAAGAAATAGCACCTTTACAGCTTGTTATTAATTTTGAGTTGATTGCATCATCCACATTTCGTCATTTCCCATATGACGAACAACAGTAAAACTGAACACGACCAGAGTCTGTCCAAAAGTAGTACATAATTTAATTTCCCCAAACTTCAGTTGAGTCTACATTAACCAGTGTATACCTCTGTCTACTATATGGCCGTTGACTCAGCTGTAGAGTTAATTAGCCATTTTATGAATCTTATTTTTCATCCTGTTGGATGACTAGCCAAACACCTAATCAGTTATCATAAAATAAATATATTTTTTGAAAAATCTAGCCTGGGACCAAATCATGCGTTGAGTCACCCAGACTCTAGCTCTGACAGGGCTACTGTGAAGA
Organism: Acanthosepion esculentum; assembly: GCA_964036315.1. Taxonomy (NCBI): domain Eukaryota; kingdom Metazoa; phylum Mollusca; class Cephalopoda; order Sepiida; family Sepiidae; genus Acanthosepion; species Acanthosepion esculentum. The sequence continues at coordinate 32,906,255 of OZ038512.1, forward strand.
CATAGGCAGCAGGATTTTGAATGTACTCATTGTCAGACTCTAAAAGAACAAATTTGTGGAGCTGAACTGCAATAGGACATTTCACTAATATTCTTCATACTGACAATGGATGAGAGCTACTTATTCCGATTCGGATGGAAATTGCAGGAACGCATTCAGTAGCTTTTAGTGTCTCCTAATTATTTTCTGATAATGTCCTGTATAGACATCCATTTAATAAAATCAGTACGTATATATGCAAAAAAATTCAAAACACTTTTAAAAATACTGGTGGTCGCTAAATTGTAGTAAATTTGCCATTTATGACTAGTAAATATAGTTTTGAATTTATAATACTAAACCTGATACAAATTAATACAGAATTTTAAAAGATTTAAAACTTTATAAGTTATTCTAATTAAAATTATAAAATGAAAACAATTCATCGAAAAACGTTTTAAGAAAATAATTTACATAATATATCTTAACACTTCCGCTGCTATCTACAGAGATCTTCGTTTTTTGCATATCGCTGGTATGAGTGTCCCGTTGCGCCATCTATCGTAAAATACGGGAAATTCTAACTGTTCTATCATGCAAATTATTAGTCAGCCTCGATTTTTCTCTACGTCATGGTAGTTTCGTATCTAATTTGAAAAATGATGAAGATCGGCTCTACAAGATTCGTCCTGTTTATGATTACATTATAAACAGGTTCAAAGCTGTGTACACTCCTGAGGAAAAACTTTCCCTAGATGAAGGGATGCTCAAATGGCGTGGCCGTGTGAGATTTCGGGTCTATAATCCTCAGAAGCCTGACAAATATGGGATGAAAGGGTACATTGTTTCCGAGTCGAGTAGTGGTTACGTCTGCAACTATGAACTCTATTGTGGTATTGGCAGAAAGGTTCAGCAGATCTGTGGTGAACTTCTGGAGCACCTATATGGCTAAGGCTATAAAGTGTACTTGGACAACTATTACAACAGTGTCGCATTGGCCAAATTCTTTCTGGAAGATGAGCGGAAAAGTTCATGTTTGTGGTACACTTCGGCTGAACCGTGGTGCTCCTCGTGACCTGCGGCAGGAAGCTGATCGCCTTCAGCGGGGACAGGTGACATTTCGTAGGGATGGAGATGTGTTAGTGCTCGTGTGGAAGGACAAACGCCCAGTGAAAATGATCTCCACTCTCCATGACTCTAGGATGGAAGATTGGGGTACTCAGGACAAGAACAATCAGCCAATTCGTAAACCTGCATGTGTGCTGGACTACAACAAACATATGTCAGGTGTTGACAAACTGCACCAGATGGCAAAATATTATCCCTGTACACGCAAAACCATCAAGTGGAGCAAGAAATTTGTGCGATATTTGTTTGAATTGTGCATTGTGAACTCCCACATCCTGTACAACAAGGCAAATCCACAGAAAAAAAACTTGCATTGCTGGATTTCAGGATGGAACTGATTGATGACATTCTTGCAGAATTTGGTCAGGCCGAGGCTGCCTCCCCCGATCCATCATTCCTCTGACTCTGAAAATGAAGGGGAAGCTCCTCAAGCTGTGGTATGTCCAAGGGCACCTAAAATTGGCCCTGCCAATCGCCTGGTTGGTGGAATGAAAGCTCATGACTTGGTAGAAATTCCACCAACCAATAAGAAAAGGTACCCCTCCAAGCCATGCAGAGTCTGCAAAAAAGCTGGAAAACGCTCAGAAACAAGGTACTTCTGCAAAAAGTGTGAAGTCCCACTCCACAAAGGACAATGCTTCAAAAGATATCATGTGTATACCCATTACTGATCTAGTATGTCATTCCCAGGTATATCCATCAAAATGGAATGCTGTAAAACACACTGGTGCCAGTTTTCTGTGTAATAAAATATGTAGGTTAAAATTTGGCATTTTCTTTAAAAATGGCTGGCCGGATGGGGGCAGCACTGGGCAAATGAGTAGCAGTGAAAGTGTCAATTATAAAAGCAATTAAAAGTTTTTCTAATTAAATAACGTCATTGTTTTAGTGCATGTTTTATTTTACAATTTAGAGCAGATGTTTTGTAATTGGAGGTCCTTTTTTACGAAAAAAATTGATGATTTAAATTCTCCAATGAGTTCTGCTTATAAATTAAATTGTACAAAAATGAATCCCTCGAAATTTTCTAAAATGAAATAAGTGGGGGTAAGAGATGTAAAAATGTTTTTTACTAAGATTTTCTGAGAAGAAACATTTCTAAAATAATTTCATTCATTTGTGAATGAGTCCTAAACGATTCAGTAAAATCCAACAATTATTTGATTTTTGCAAGTATTTCCAAATCAATGTTCTTCATCGCAATAAGAAGCTAAATTTTCCTTTACAAATTTATGGTCAACCTCTGACGCAAGAAAAAACAAAAATTTAAGCAAAATTTCGAAAGTTCTACAAAGGATAAAAAATATAATTTAATACTCAACGAATCCTTTAGTCTTTCCTCTTAATAATAACATAAACATTTTGACGATGAAACTTTGCTTTTATTAAGTTTGGGGTATTTTTAAAAAAATCATGTGTTCCCATTTTCTAGTGAATCTTTAGAGGTAACCAAAAATTACTATTAGTTCTTCTGACTGGAGGTGTCTCTAATAACACACGATAATCAGTTGGCAGTTATTTTGTGGTTGCATTCAACTAAGCGAGAAGAATTTAAATATTTGCATCCAACCAGGCAGAAAACCAACCAGGTAGAAAACCAACCAGGCATAAAACCAACAAGGCAAAAGACGAACCATATACAGTGTGTCCATAAAGTTCGTGTGAATTTAAAAAAATGTATAACTTTATTTGTATTTACGATAGAAATAATCTGTAAAAATATTATAAAGTTTAATGTACCTAGTTTTAAGTATAGCTAAAATAACTAATGTGATTTCAGGCATTACTGTAAATCAGTTTCCGTGAACTGCAAAATCGTATTACCCTTTGTATTGCTAATGATGGAGGACATGTGGAAACTTAAATAAAATTTCAATAAAACCTTAAAATAATATAGATTTACTTCTTTCTAATCCTTTTTACAAATTATTTCTATCGCAAATACAAATAAAGTGATATTTTTTTTAAAGTGAACACGAACTTTATCGACACCCTGTATATTGAATGTTCAGATAATATTCACACACACACACACACACACACACACACACACACACACACACACACACACACACACACACACACACACAAAAAAAAAAAGAAAAGAAAAAAGAAACTGTGCTTCTTCTTTGTGCCGTGTCTCTTCAGGGCGTTGGCGGTCATGGCTGCCTACAATTACCTGTCCTTTGTAGCTCCTAATAAATTTTCTCATTTTGTTATCTCACCTAAGTTTTGTTCCACCATCCATATACTCAAACTCGTCAGGTACGTTATGTGTTGTTTCCCGCTTTCCCCTGTTACTTTCTATCAATAATGGGAGTATCAAATTTTCCAAGCCCTCTTTTCTCATTATGTGTCGTCAAAATTTCAATTGCCTCTTCCTGGTTCTAAGTGTGAGTGTCCTTTTTCTTTCCATTCACGAAAAAGTCAAGAAGTTACTTTGAATAAAATATATATATATATATATAATAATAATATTGTTTAGAATTGTATTTTGTTTGGAAGTGACTTGTTACCAACGTTTTATTTTTAAAAAAATTGTGCTTTTCACATTTAGAATATATCTGTGTGTTTACGTGTTATTTTTGCTAAGAATTTTTAAAAATATTTGACAATGTACTTTCAGATGTAATAACGGTGGATATTTAAAACTGTTATGTATTAGGTTGTTATATAGAAGAGGCATGGCAAGTGGAACTAGAACAGTCTACGCCGGTGGACGAAATAAAGATTTCGGTTCGAAATTCCAATCACTTGAGGAATGCCGGAGCGTACAACGGCCGAAACGTTATGAATGTGGCAATGAAGATGAAGATAATAGTCCAAATAATGTAATTAATGTAAGTAATCATAATACATCATCTCAGAGATATAGACAAATAGTAAATGATGACATATTCAATTCTGTATATAGTTAAATGTATTAAAAAAGTTCTATATAAAAATAATGACTTCAATAGACACTGCATTTTATACCTGATGCGTTTGTATATTAATATTAATTCATTACAGCTTTCAAAAGAATTCTTTAGAATCTATCTTACATATCTATGTCAACCACTCGTCCACGTTTAGAATATTGCTGCCACATATGATCCAGTGTCCCTGCTATTTACAGTCCGAATAATGTAAATAATCATAATGCCACATCTCAGAGTATCTGTCTATATTTCTGAGATGAGGTATTATGTACACTATTTACATTATTCGGACTATAGTCCTCATCTTTATCGCCATATTTATTACAAACTTTCGGCCTTTCAGTATCTGTCTATATTTCTGAGATGAGGTATTATGTACACTATTTATATTATTCGGACTATAGTCCTCATCTTTATCGCTATATTTATTACAACGTTTCGGCCTTTCAGTATCTGCCTATATTTCTGACATGAGGTATTATGTACACTATTTACATTATTCGGAGTATTGTCTTCATCTCTATCGCCATATTTATTACAACCTTTCGGCCTTTCCGTATCTGTCTATATTTCTGAGATGAGGTATTATGTACACTATTTACATTATTCGGACTATTGTCCTCATCTTTATCGCCATATTTATTACAACCTTTCGGCCTTTCAATATCTATCTATATTTCTTAGATGAGGTGTTATCTACACTATTTATATTATTCGGACTATTGTCGTCATCGTTGTTGCCATATTTATCACAACGTTTCGGTCGTTGTACGCTGCTGCCTTCTTCACGAGGTTGGAATGTCGAACCGGTTATTTCGTTCACCGGGGTGGGGGGGGGGGTAGATTGTTCTAGTTCCACGTGCCATGCCTCTTCCGGATGTCTCAGCTATTTCCCTCTAACTCGACTCTCCAAGTTGGTTATCTCACAGATATAGACAGACAAAGCGATGTTATTGTTAATATTGAGTTCGTAAGTCAAGTGTAAGACAGAATTATTCTCTGTTCATTTCTGTGTTTCTTATTAGCTGTTTGCGAGTATGAATATGTCGTCGCTATATCGTGCGTATTTGGTGGTGAATTGAATTGAAGACTTTGTTTGCCACATGTAGAAATTAGATAGAGTCGATTCAAGAACCAAATCCACCGATAAGCCGTCAGTTTGTGCCTAAAATTTGCCATCGTGGTCGTAACGTAATACAGGATAGAAAGAAATTTCCACAGAATATTTGGTCGAATTTTAGGCGGCGGAAAAGTCACTGAAGACGTGTCGCATGATCAGGACCAGTAATATTATTGATTCTTCTTTGGATTTTATCAAGAAGCTCAACGTAAATAGCAGGAACACTGGACCATATGTGGCAGCAATATTCTAAACGTAGACGAGCGGTAGATATTTAAGATAGATTCTAAAGAATTCTTTTGAAAGCTATAATGAATTAATATTAATGTATAATAATTAATATTACAATGAATCATTCATACAAAAATAAATAAGTAAAATTAATGATATAAAATGGCGAAATCCCTTCGCTAACAAAATTTTAAAGGTGCACTCAATGAATCGTTATTATCGTTTTTTTTTCAAATTTTAAGCTGTATAAGGTCTTTCTATAATACGCAATTTCTTTAATTAATAAATAATATATAATTTCTTTAATTAATAATAATTAATATTAATATAGAAGTATTAATATTACTATATAATAATTAATATTAATATAGACGAATTAATATTACTATATAATAATTAATATTAATATAGAAGAATTAATATTACTATAAAATAATTAATATTAATATAGAAGAATTAATATTACTATATAATAATTAATATTAATATAGAAGAATTAATATTACTATATAATAATTAATATTAATATAGAAGAATTAATATTACTATATAATAATTAATATTAATATAGAAGTATTAATATTACTATATAATAATTAATATTAATATAGAAGAATTAATATTACTATATAATAATTAAAATTAATATACAAACGTATCAGGTATAAAATGCAGTGCCTATTGAAGACATTAAGTCATCATTTTTATATAGAACTTTTTTAATACATTTAACTATGTACAGAATTGAATATGTAATCATTTAGAATTTGTCCATATTTCTGAGATACACCGTCAGTTTGTCGTAAAATTTGTCATCGTGGTCATAAATTGATACTTGTGTCGGGCAGAATAGAAGAAGTTTTCCTAGAATATTTGGTCTAATTTTAGGCGGTGGGAAAGAAGAGTGACTGCATACGTTCAATGTCTATAGTTTCTTTGACTGGGACATTGCTTAATACTCTAGAGCATCCAGTGCAAATAAAATCTCAAAAACTCTACAAGCTATTATTATACAAAACAAACAGCCCACATGAAATAAAATATCATCCACCACATATTACACATCTAGAAGTGCATATGACATAATTCATGTGCGCATATAAAGGAGTCGAATGTCATTATATTTGTAGTATAATAAAATGAATTAAAATAATGTAAATGATCATTTAGATTTGGCTATTTATATTTCTAAAAAGGAATTCTTTTAAAAGTTATCATAATTTAATATAAGCGTAAATCTTTAGGTGCTATATCTTTTTCCTTAATAGTTTCATAACAGCTTCAATAAGCACAATTTTCATCGAATATGTTCTTATTAAAGTTAATGAAACTTTCAGTAAGTATAAATGTTTAGGTGCTAATTATTTTACATTAATGCCTCATCAACTGATTTAGTAATCATTACTGTTTTCATCCTGTTATCTTACTGAGTACAAAATTGGTTCAATAAGCAGTAATAAGCATGCCTGGTGGAGTAATGGATAGTAGCTCGGATTGAGGAATGGGAGAGCCGAGTTCGAAATCCAGTCAAATCCATTGCATTCACTTACGTGCTAATACCCTTGGCAAAGTTATGAATCCTCTTATTCTCCCCCATGCTATGGATAAATAGCATGACAGACCGGGTTCTATAGCCTTGGATGGCAAATGGTCTACCGCAGAAAGAAATGGCAACCTACTGCGGGAAAAATATGCATAATCAGTCATGTATCGAAAGATACATGATCGCCTAAGCGTGTATTGATTCAATCGGATATAGCTTTTCTTTAATCTTGGTTTTCCTAATTACATCCAGAAATTTCTGGCTATCAACGTCACGTCACTTCCCGTAAATAGTTACATGTCCAATAAAACATTATTGATTCGAGTTTTTAATAACCCTTTTTTATTTTTTTATTTCAATGAAAAGAAGCCTATTCTTATTTCCTCTTCATTTTGTTGGACCGTCTCTACGTTTTTCTTTTGGGATTTACGCATACGTTTAAAAGAAAGATATATGATCGGCTAAGCGTGTATCACGCATGGCACATAACTAACTGAGTGAAGCAATAATCTTCAGATTCGATAGATTTTACACAAAAAGCATTCATTATGAAATGAGTACACACTGTTCTTTAAATTCAAGTTATTTCTGTAAATAATTTAATGGGGACTTCACTATCCTTCTCCTCATCCTTTCCTCTAACACTTCTATCTGCTATCGCTCAAAATCTTCTGTAACCCTTTGCCTTGATCTATCCACTATCCTTCTCCTCATCCTTTCCTCTATCACTCCTATCTGCTCTCGCTCAAAATCTTCTGTAACCCCTTGCCTTGATCTATACACTATCCTTCTCCACATCCTTTTCTCTATCACTCCTATCTGCTCTCGCTAAAAATCGTCTGTTATCCCTTGCGTGCTAGTGGCTTCCCGCCTTGCTTGGGGTGAAATGCTTAAAAAATGAATCTACAACTGCAGGATATCTGTTAAGGCTTAGTTGCACCTTTTTTATTAATGGCATGAAAACAAATTCATGAAGCTATATTCTTTTACTTGAAATATCTTCATATTTCTTTCATATGAACAAGTTCAAAATATATTCAATAAGCTTTACACTTTAGAGATACAATATTTATTTATTTTTATATAAAATACTTAGGACAAGAACAACACATATAAGATTCGCCAGCGGCGCGTAGAAGTAGTCAACTACTAGAAGTGAGTCAAGTGAATTCCACAACGAATCTCCAACTGCAGGATATCTACCAACCGCTCCACGCGGTCAGATGTGGCACAAGGCCGAATTTAATGTGTGGTATCCGATCCCGTAGGCTCAGCCAAAAATTCCCCGTTGACTTCGTATAAAACGGGGTTGGGTAGCTGTTTCCCGAGACGAGACACTCCTCTTCGACAAAGTCTCGTCTGGGGATCCTCTCTGTCCGGAGGCAGAGAGTTCGGGAAGCACAGATGGGGACGAATCTCTTACTACAGACAAACATACAGTATTTACTACTGTATTTATGCGAATGGGAACATATCCATGATCGTCCGTAGGTATGTTACAATAATAATACTAGATAAATATATAATAATAGAATCAATACAATTTTTTCGAACCATTGAATTTTTAAATATTTTCATAAAAATTGTCATCTTCATATGCTTATGAATGCAATATATTTATATATTAATTCATTGCAATTTCTCGCCGTCTTCTCCTCAAAAAGTATCGACACTGTTGCCATGGCAACGGATCTAAAAAATATAGAACGAAGACACTTGGTGCACGCTGACATTATCTGTATCGCGCATGCGCACTAAGTTACTAAATATTAATGAGTGAATGAATGTAATTATTTAGATACTTGATTTTTTTTCAATGGCTCCATACCAGCTTCAATATACAATGTAATTATGATCATTACACAAAAATTCAAATATCTAGGATGTGATTTAAAAGAGGACGGAAAGTGCGATATTTGTCTATATTTCTGAGATGAGGTATTATTTACACTATTTACATTATTCGGACTATTGTCCTCATCTTTGTTGCCATATTGTTGAGTCTTGACTCATTGTTGAATCTCGACTAATGCATGGAATAATAATGCAACACAAAATGTACTTAGAACAAGAATGTATTATAACAAGAAAATGTACACAATATTTACATATAGTATTTCTGTATATTTCTGGGAAGACGTTCCTGGAGAATGTGTTGACTAAGTCGCAGTCGGGCAGAGTCTCTAGCTGGATCTCTGTATTCGCCTCCTCGTCTTCCGGTACCAACCATTATTTATATAGTCGGTAGTCACCTATGCAGATTAGGTGGATCCTACCACAACACATATTTATCACAACGTTTCGGCCGTTGTACGCTCCGGCCTTCTTCGGGTGGTTGGAATGTCGAACTGAACCCATTATTTCGCTCGCTGCTCTAGACCGTTCTAGTTCCACGTGCCATGTCTAATGGATGTCAGTTATCAGTTATCTCCGGTTATTTCCCCTCTCCGTGTTCTCCACGCCTTTATCCACTGTGCCATGTGTACTTGAGAACACATGGCACAGTGTGTAAAACCGTTAGTTAGATCCAGTGACAGGACCCAAAGAGTCTGAGTTCAATACCTGGTTAAGGCGGTGGAGAACTTGGAGAGGGGAATTAACAGGAAATGACTGATAACTGACATCCATTAGACATGGCACCTGGAACTAGAACAGTCTACCCCAGCGAGCGAAATAAAGGGTTCAGTTCGACCCACCTGAAGAAGGCGTACTTGTTGGCATCAAATAACCCATTGGGGTTGATATGTCGTAAAACAAACCAAACCAAAACCTTACTTAAATGTAAGCTGGTGTTAATGTTAGTTAATAATAAAAAAGAAAACGCCCTTTTCTTCATATTCTTGTTGTATCATTCATATCACCCGATAATCAACTAGGGCATTCGGTGATGTCAGTGATTCTTTAAGTATTATGTAATTCTTTAAGTATTAATCATCAATACAGAAAATCTTAACCTATCTTGTCCGGTTAGAAGATAGCTGTTACGGCAGATTGCTATGCATACCAAGCATATTTCTTCTACTTGACTAATTTGATTCAGTCAAGGTGTTCTTGGTTAGAGCCATACCAATCTCTATGACTCATTCATTGCTCAAATATCGCCATATTTAGACTAATTGAATTTCAGTTGAAATTTTTTAAGCGTTCGAAGCGGATTTTGTTAAGTTTAAAATTTTAAAGTTTAAAATATCCCCTTTATTAGCACATAAGTGAATGTAATGGATTAGACTCGGCCAAAAATTCCCCGTAGGCCCCGTATAAAAAGGGGTCGTGTAGCTGTTTCCCAAGACACGATTCTGCCCTTCGGCATAGCCTCGTCTGGGAATCCTCTCTGCCCGGAGGTAGAGAGTTTAAACAACACAGCTGGAGACGAATCTCCAACTGCAGGATATCTACCAACCTCCCCACACGGTCAGATGTGGTACAAGGCCGAAATTAATGTGTGGAATCCGAGCCCGTAGGCTCGGCCAAAAATTCCCCGTAGACCCCGTATAAAACGGGGAAGGGTAGCTGTTTTCCGAGACGCAACTCTGCTCCTGCCCTTTGACATAGCCTCGTCTAGGGATCCTCTCTGAGAGTTTGATCAGCACAGCTGGAGATGAATCTCCAACTGCAGACCGACATAGAGTATTTACTACTGTATTTATTTGAATGGAGACATAACCATTATCGCCTGTAGGTATGCTACAACAATATTGCATTTAAAGTCTTGAAGGACAAATTTAACAGAGACACAAGAAGCCGGAAGAGAGTTCCACATGCTGTAAGTTCGATAGAAGAAACTGTTAGCATATGACTTACGGTTTCATCTAGGCATTTCAATTGTAAAATGATGAGATCTTACCGAAAAACATTATTGCACTGAATGGTCCATGTCATTTTAGGACGAACCCTTGACCTTTTGCAGCATTGATGTATCCAGTTTAGAGCAACTTTAATCATTTCTAAGATACAACGATTTAACAATTTTGCTTTTACACGATTTGGACAATTTTTATACTTCACTGGGTATATATATATATATATATATATATATATACACACACACACGCACATATATATATGTATATGTATATATATATATATATATATATATATATATATATGTACACACACACACACATATATATATATATACACGCATATATATATGTGTATATATATATATATATATATATATATATACATATATATATATACACACACACGCATATATATATATATACATATATATATACACACACGTATATATATATATATATTTATATATATATACACACACACGCATATATATATATATATGTATATATATATACATATATATATATATTCATATATATAAACAAACACACACACACACACACACACACACACACACACACACACACACACATATATATATATATATATATATATATATATATATATATATACAGAGTGCATAAAAAATACTTTTACAAACTTTTGGTGCGGGTTCTTCACACCAAAACAAGGACAAAAGTCGATATAAACATATGTCCACAAATCCTTCGTTTTTGAGTTATTTAGTTTAAAGTATATTTACGGTAGATGGCGCTGTGTTATCATTAGGACTAGGTTACACTTGTAATTCGTGTACATTTGTGCCTAGTCTGTCTTCAACGTTTAACGTGAGTATTAGTGAGTTAACTCAGAAGTTCCCCGTTTAACAATGGCAGGAAATTCATATTATGAGCAGGCAGATATGATTTTTACATACGGCCGCGGGAATGATAATAGACGCGAAGCTGCATGGCTGTATCTGGTCGTGTTTCCAGACCGAAGGCAGCCGAGTCATCCGACCTTTGTTGGTGTTTATCATCACGTTGCTGAGATAAACTATGGATCGAAGAGCACCGACATCCGCTCGTACACCTGATCACGAAGAACACATTCTACAGGTTGTCGGAGACAATTCAGGTATCAGCACACGCCAAGTGGCCCTAGCATGTTTTAAATCTCATATTACCTCATGGAGGGTACTTCAAGAGCAGCTCCTCTGTCCGTATCATTTGCAACGTGTACAGGATCTTTCGCCCTCTGATCCTTCACCACGGGAGAACTTTTGCCGATGGTACATTGCACAAATTTCCCATCCGTTGTTTGTCTCTTCAGTCTTGTTTACGGGTAAGGGAACATTTGGAAGAGATGCAATAACAAATTTACACAACCAACATTTGTGGACGGGTTAGAATTCCCATGGTACAACGCAGGCTAGACACTAGCATCAGTTTACTATTAATGTGTGGGTTGGAATTGTAGGTGACTGTCTGGTAGATTCATATGTTCTCCCAGAACGTCTTACATGAGCTGTCTACAGGAGATTTTATTTTATACACTTCCAAACCGGCTAGAGGATGTACTCCTGCTAATATGAAGACACATGTGGTTCATGAATGATGGGGTTCCGGCACATTGTAGTCACATTGTTCGAGATGGGTCTTGACAAAGAGGAAAACGTTGCTTAGAGTTACAAGGATACGAGGTTTGTGGAAAGGCTGAAGAGACACGGCATAGAGAAAAACAAGAAACGTATAAAAAAGGATGGAGACATGAAACTACCTTATGATTCTGTTTTTCATGGATTATCAACCCAATTTTTACATTATGCAGAAACATTTTTTGGTTGTAAGAATTATTAACACTATTTACATTAAATTAAATCAAATTGCAATATGAACACTGGTAAAAAATGGATACTGAAGACATTAGGTTTATAAAACCCAGAAATTCATACACAGAAGTCCTCAAGGAGACATGTCACAGTGGATAAAGGCGTTAGTTAGATCCAGTGACAGGACCCAAAGAGTGTGAGTTCAATATCCGGTTAAGACGGTGGAGAATTTGGAGAGGGGAATTAGCAGGAGATAACTGAAACCTATTAGACATGGCACGTGGAACTAGAACAATCTAATCCAGTTCAGTTCGACATTCAAACCACCTGAAGAAGACTGGAAACATTGTAATTAATATGGCGACAAGGATGAGGACAATAGTCCGAATAATGTAAATAGTGTACATAATACCTCATCTCAGAAATACTGAAGAATTATATATATATATATTTTGCCAGTGAATATTGCATTAACAACTTATTTTTCCAGATACAAGTCCTACTATTTAGGGGCTTGGATTCATGCTTTTCCAAGGGTATTTGCGAGTAAGTGACTGTAACAAACTCCACTGGAATTCGAACTCGGCTATCCGCTTTCTCGTTCGGAGCCGCTTATCCATTACACCACCGGTACATCCAATAAATAACCAATTTGAAGATTATTTGTATGACTCCCCATGTGTCGAAAAACCCTGTCTCTATCTCAAAGATAAAACATGAGGGAAAGCTTAATGCTCCATGAACTACGACCCTACGACCACACCCGGTCATGGAGATAATGAAGATGATGAGAATGAAGAGGGGGAGGACGACGAGGAATTAGAGTCAATCTGTTTTCATGAGTTCGTAAGGTAGTGAACATTTATATACAATGAATATATATATATATATATATATAAATAATATCTGGATAAAATATATATATAGTGTATTGGGACAGCAGATCATTATTTAAACATATATCATTAAATACAACAGACAATGAATGTCTATTATTATAAATTACAAGTCACTGAAGGTGAGGTTCCATAAACCGTCAAACTGAATTTTTTTAGGCGGGTGCGTATGTGTGCATTTTGTTGATTTTGTTTGGAATTTTAAAGAAAAAAGATCCACACTAAAGAAAAAATTATTGCCCAAAAAAGACAAAAATCTAACAATAACAATGTCAAAATAACGGTGGATATCTTTGTTTCATGTCAGTATAACCACTCTGAGGATGGCTCATGTTAGCCGAAACCTTAGGACCAACTTAATAAGAAATTATCCAAATGTTGGACAATTTTCGTCTTTATTTTCACCAGAAAATAAAGCAAACATTCGAACATTAGAACGGCTCATGATCAGACATAATAGACATTATATATATATATATATATATATATATGTATATATATATATATATATATATATATATATATATATATATATATATATATATATATATATATATATATATATATATATATATATATACATACATATATATGTGTTTAGAATCGTAGTAGGAGCGTTTATTCCGAGTCTTTGTGTGTTGAGCGAAGCTGGAATTCGAGTGAGCGTCCCTCTGTTTTGAAAAAAAATAAATTTCAGGACGAACCTTACTGTAAAAAAAGAAAAGAAAAAGAAAAGATAGCCGGAAGTACTTCTGATGTCATTCTGTGCTGCACTTCCGGAAGTGGGTTCCACTATATTGGTTAACCAAAAATGCTTATACAAGGTGCACTATGCGAGTGACGAGGCATGTGGTCTCGCATGTTACTGCACCTAAGTTTTAAAATCGCGCAGAAAAGTATTTTTAACACGGGATTGGGTGTTAACACATTTATCTATAACAGTTATGATAATATAGCTTCCGATATTTATGTCAAGTGAAATCACATGACTAATACAATGTAAACGCCCTTTTTAGATAATTTTTATCTACTCAGTAATGTTAAAAATGTTAAATATTTTAAGCATTCTAATATTTTATTGAATTTTAGGTACTTCGTACGAAGACGATTGTTGAAATGTTAGAAAATTACCAATGAGTTTTAAATCTATTATAGTTACAGCTCTTATTTTCAGATTATGGCATGTATGGACGTTCGTACTTACAAAAATTGGCTATCCACCGTGTCATTGATGATGATGATGATGATGATGATGAAGTCGATATTATTATTATTATTATTATTATTATTATTATTATTATTATTATTATTATTATTACGAGCACGTGGCTGAGTGGTTAGGACGTTCGTATTCTGACCATGAAACCTGGGTTCGAATCTCACCATGGTCGATTTGTCAGGAAGGAGATTTCGGACGGAAGGGGTCGATTCCAGCGTGCGACACCTTTGCAAAGTGCCTGAAAACTATACTACGGATTGACCGAAGCCTTGTGAGTGAAATTGTGTAGATGGAACTAGCTGTTCTAGTCATAAGTCATAGTGACCAAGTGTTTGAGCGTGCTGGCATTGTTTAGATTGTTGATCACGCTAGATAACACGCTCTTTTCCAGAAACTGTAACTAACGTCTGCTCAGCATAGTTGCATTATAAACCACAGGTGAGCACTGTAGCAGGGATTGGCTATCCGCCCTAGTAGACCGGTATCCTCGAATACAGGTGGCTACGTATACATACATTTCCTTTGATTTCTGTTGTAATCAATTCCTTTCGTTTCCCAACCAGAGTCCTAAGGTCAGAAAAGGCATCATGACATTTTCTACTGAAAATGTTTATAAAATTATAAAATTAAATAAAAACTAAGATTACACACATTTTACATAGCTCAAGCCCTCGCTAAGGTTTGAGCTGTACCTGTGAATACAACTTTTGTATTTCTTTAAGGTATGGGCGATCTGGAATCTCCTCAATGATTCTAGCGGAAAACCTGAGTACAATTTTTGCCTTTATTTAAGGTATGGGCTACCAGGAATCTCTTCAGTGAGTTTAGCAGAAATCTTGAGTACATGTCTTGTATTTCTTTATGGTATGAGCTACTAGGAATCTTTTCAATGGCTCTAGCAGCACCCTTGAGTACAATGTCTGTATTTCTTTAAGGTATGGGCTAACTTTTGTATTGTCTTTGTATTTTATGGGCGATCCGGAATCACATTAATGACTTTAGCGGAAACTAAGAGTACAATTGTTGCATTTCTTTAAGGTATAGGCTACCAGGAATCTCTTCAATGACTCTAGCAGAATTTTTAAATACATTTCTTGTATTTCTTTACGATATGGGCTACCAGAAATCTTTACAATGAGTCTAGCAGAAGCTAGGGGTACAATGTTTGTATTTCTTTAATGTATCGGCGACCAGGAATCTCTTCAATGAGCGTAGCAGAACCTTTGAGTAATTTTTTGCATTTTCTTAGGTATGGGCTACCAAGAATCTCTTCAATGGGTATAGCAATTTTGAGTGCAATTTCTGCATTTCTTCAAGGTTTGAGCTACCAGAAATCTGTTCAATAAATCTAACAGAATGTTTGAATACAATTTCTGTATTTCTTCAAGGTATGGGCTACCAAGAATCTCTTCAATGAGTCTAGCAGAATCGTTGAGTAAAATTTTTGCATTTCTTTAATGCTACCAGGAATCACTTCAATCACTTCAATGATTCTCAAAGTGACTTTGAGTATATTTTTTGTATTTCTTTAAGTTATGGGCTAAGGGATTCTCGAGTACAAATTTTGTATTTCATTAAGGTATGGGCTACCAGGAATCTCTTCAATGAGTCTAGGAGAAACTTTGATTACATTTTTTGTATTTCTTTAAGGTATGAGCTACCGGGAATCTCTTCAATGAATCTAGCAGAAACTTTGATTACATTTTTTGTATTTCTTTAAGGTATGAGCTACCGGGAATCTCTTCAATGAATCTAGCAGAAACTTTGATTACATTTTTTTTGTCTTTATTAAGGTATGGGCCTAAGAGATTGACTCTAGCAGAACCTTTAAATAAAATGCTTCCATGTCTTGAATGAGTCTAGCAGGACCTTAGAGTAAAGTTTTTGCATTTCTTTGGGGTATGTGCTATTAGGAATCTCTTCAATTAGTCTAAAAGTGACTTTGAGTACATATTTTTGTATTTCTTTAAGGTATGGGCTAAGGGATTCTCTGCAATGACTCTAGCAGAAACTTTGAGTACAAATTTTGCATTTATTTAAGGTATGGGCTACCAGGAATCTCTTCAGTGAGTTTAGCAGAAATCTTGAGTACATGTCTTGTATTTCTTTATGGTATGAGCTACTAGGAATCTTTTCAATGGCTCTAGCAGCACCCTTGAGTACAATGTCTGTATTTTTTAAGGTATGGGCTACCTGGAATTTATTCAATTACTCTAACAGTACCTTTGAGTACAATTTATATATTTCTTTAAGGTATGGGCAACCACGAATCTCTTCATTGAGTCCACCAGAACTTTTGAGTAAAGTTTTTGTATTTCTTTAAGGAATGGTCTACTATGAATCTCTTCAATACTTCTAGCAGGCCTTTGAATACAATTTTAAAAAAAAAATTCCGCTGGTAGAACATTTTCCCAATAAACCAAGGGATCCAACCACAACTGGTATTATTGGTGCCATGTTGTACCACATTTTTGTGATTGCCGCTTCAAGATATTTGTATTTTTATCGTTGTGCTGAAATCTTCAGAGAAGCATTAATCTGCAGGAACTGCCACAAGAAATCTTATGTTTTTGTGGTTTTTGATCACGATGTCTGGGCGATTCGCTTTGATTGTTCTGTCTGTGTTTATTGTAAAATCCCATAAAACCCTACGTTTATAACAGAGTCTGGGTGGTTATAATAATAATAATTTTTTTTTAAATCGGTATCCCTCCGTGCAAGGCAGTAAAGCCACTAAGACGCAAAAAGGTTACAGGGTGTAGAAGAATTACGAACAGAAATATTAATAATGAGCGGGAAGAGAAAAGAGTCATCAGGAGGACAGTAGATAGCGATTGACATTGGATTTAAATTTTTGCAGATGAAAGTTGGCTGGAAAAAAATGCTAGCATGAAATTTACATTTACAGCTCAACTGTAAATTGATGAGATCTTGATGCCTGTCTAGTACTGCGCTTAAATTCAAAACATCTTGGTACCATAGCGCAGAGCTCACCCTCACAATTACCATGAAAGTATAAAAAGAAACAGAGATGCAACCTTATATCGATGGGAATGTGACTGCAGACGAGCAGCCAGATCCGGACCAATGTTACTGCTGATTCTTCTTTTGATTTTATTAAAGAGATCAAGGTAAATAGGAGGGGCATCGGCCCATATGTGGCAGCAATATTCTAAGCAAGGACGAATTATAATCATTATAGCGAAGAAAACGGCAAATTACCTTGTCAAACCAAACGACAGCGTGTCGCGTATATCCTACGATGGAAAATATGGAGAAAAAGAAAGTTACTTGCCGAAAAAAAGGTCCCGTGTTCTGCATGATATGCTGAAAACGGAATATTTATATCAGAAACAAGCCAGTCGCTGGAGTCGGCATTAAAGTATTTTGGATATATAAATATTGTGCGACCTCTCTCAGCTGTCGACGAACGAAAAAATAAAAATAAAAAAGCAGTTGGTGTTCTCGAATCGGGGATCAAAGACAAAATTTGTGTATTTTGGCTACCGCGGTTGTCATCGATGAGGGAGTTATTTTTCTGACTGGTTACATGGATTGTGATTTGTGACATAGTACATGCGAATCGAGATTTCGAAATTTCCTTTTGGCTCTGATCTTCGAGTCTGAACTTACAATGATTTGTTCTCTTCGTTGTGGAAGCAATCTGCGACAAATATTTCAATCGCAATCCAAGAACTCTTACATTATTAATGATATATCATTCGATATGGATCATTGCAATAACTATAAAGACTAATTGCTTGAAATATATAGCCTACAAAGATATCTACATAATATACATACATACATACATATATATATATATATATATATATATATATATATATATATATATATATATATATATATATATATATATATATATATACACAAATATATCTCCTACAAATATATCTATATAATATACATATATATACAAATATATCTCTTACAAATATATTTCCTACAAATATAACTATAATATATAGATATATTTGTAGGATATATATATATATATATATATATCTCCTACAAATATATCTATATAATATATATATACAAATATATCTCCTACAAATATATCTATATAATATATATATATATACAAATATATCACCTACAAATATATCTATAATATGTATATGTATATATATACAAATACATCTCCTACAAATATATCTATAATATATACAAATATATTCTCTACAAGTATATCTCCTACAAATATATCTATATAATATACATATATATACAAATATATCTCTTACAAATATATTTCCTACAAATATAACTATAATATATAGATATATTTGTAGGATATATATATATATATATATATATATATATCTCCTACAAATATATCTATATAATATATATATACAAATATATCTCCTACAAATATATCTATATAATATATATATATATACAAATATATCACCTACAAATATATCTATAATATATATATGTATATATATACAAATACATCTCCTACAAATATATCTATAATATATACAAATATATTCTCTACAAGTATATCTCCTACAAATATATCTATATAATATACATATATATACAAATATATCTTTTACAAATATATCTCCTACAAATATATATATATATATATATATATATATATATATATATATATATATATATATATCCTACAAATATATCTATATAATATATATATATACAAATATATCTCCTACAAATATATCTATATAATATATACATATATATATATATATGTATATATATATATACAAATATATTCCCTACAAATATATCTATATAATGTATCTATCCATCTATCTATAAATATATATATATACAAATATGTCTCCTAATTATATATATATATATATATATATATATATATATATATATATATATATATATATATGATATATGTATATACAAATATATCTCCTACACATACTCTAACCGATCATATTTGAACGTAGCATATTCTTCACTGTAAAATAACATCACAAAGTTATCAAATACGTGTACGATACGATATCTATCATTCTATGATGTTTATCCTACTATCATATCTGCTGGACAATCTCCTCAAAGATGAAGAAGAGACTCAAAGTACAGAAATATGGTTGTACCGAACATGGGAGCAATGACGAAGTTTAAGAGAAAATTGACAAAAAAAGTAAAAATATTTAACATCAGGAAAAGACAGTTGAAATTTCTATATCTAATAAGGAAAAAGCGCTTGGAAATTCTGGTACTCACAGGATAGATTAAAGGCAAGAGAGGCAGAGAAAAACAACGCTCAACATAATTAGTGAGCTTGAGCAAATGAATGACGGAACAGGGTTTATTAGTGAAATAACAAAAAGACAAAAGAACTAAATTGAGTGTAATTTTCATATAGAAGAAGAAGGGGGAAAAGAGGAGGAGGAGGAGGAAGAGAAGAAGAATAAGGAGGAGGAGGAGGAGGTGTAGTAGAAGAAGAAGGAGGAGGAGTAGAAGAAGTAGAAGACTGCTTGCCTGGAATATATTTTCCAGAAATATCACATTTGAACGAAACATTTTCTTTGCTTTAAAATAACGTATAAAAAGTGAAAAGAAGTTAATCATTTCCTTTTGCTTTTGTCAAGTTTTTGAATATGTGTACAAATTTATGCTTCAGGGATTATTTAGTGAAAGCAGAGGAAAAAAGTGTGACTATGAGTCATCGAAATCGGAGGATAAGTAAAATCAAGCACACAATGCATCTGATGTAAATGCAAAAATTCCAACCGGTTATTCGAGGCACGGTAGAGTAATGGATAGCAGCTCGGATTGAGGCACTCGCAGAGCCGAGTTCGAATTACAGTCGAATCCATTACATACGTAAATGATTACGTGCTAATACCCCTAGGGAAGCTATGGAATCTCTCCTGCCAGCTATAGGTAAATAGCAGGACAGATCGGGTTCTATAGCCTTGGATAGCAACTGGTCTACCGTAGAAAGAAATGGCGACCTACTGCCGGGAAAAAATCTGCCTCGTAAGTCATGTATCGAAAGATGCATGATAGCCTAAGCGTGTATCACGCAAATAACTGATTGATTCCTTGTAGTTCGAATTCCAGTCGAATCCATTACATTCACTTACGTGAAAGTAATGTGAAAAATATGAACCCCCCGCAAAAAAAATAAATGGAAGGCTAGACCGGATTCTATAGCCTTGGATGGCATCTGGTCTAGCGTAGAAACAAATTTTAACCTATTGCCGGAAAAACAATCTGCCTCGTCAGTCATGTATCGAAAGGTACATGATCGCTTAAGCGTGTATCACGCATGGCACATAACTGACAGACAATCTTTAAGTCAAAATTAGGGTTAAACTCATTACAACGAACAACTAACGGATTGTCTATATTGCTTCGTAAATATATATATTGCTTTGTTTTAATATATTCTCTAATTCAAATTCCTGGAAATGTTTCTTATGACTCTTAGGCACGGTGGAGTAATGGATAGCGGCTCGGATTGAGGAATCGGAGAGCCGATTTCGAATTTCAGTCGAATCCATTGCATTCACTTACGTGCTAATACCCTTGGGAAAGCTATGTATCCTCTTCTTCTCCCGACTATGGGTAAATGCATGGCAACTGGTCTACCGCAGAAAGATATGCCGACCTACAGCCTGGAAAAAATCTGCCGCGTTAGTCATGCATCTAAATACACATGATCGCTTAAGCGTGTATCACGTATGGCACATAACTGACTGAACCCGTACATAAGATACAAATATGCATCAAACAGAAATTTTCAATGCATTGAACAAATATTCTTTCTTGAGGAGCGAGTTCCATTTAGAGAGTTTCTTCCCTAGAACTGTTGCTTTGTGAAACAGGCTCCCGAGAAAAAGTCCAGGACCAACCGATATCTACCTTACATGTCCTTATATTGTACAGTTCTTAATTACTCAATCACCCTCTTTTAAAACAAACTTACACACTGACACTCGTCTTTGAGTGGCTCTTGGGACTGGGATTAGGTGAACTGTCAGTAAATAATAAATACATAAAGGAAAACAAGAAGGAAACATTCAGTTCAGTGAAAAAACTTTACTTTTTTCTCACATAAATCATAAAAGACGATTTCAAAAATATTTAAATTATATGAAATTTTAAAAAAATTTAATATTTATAAAAATTTTAAAATTAAAAATTACTGGTTTGAAAAACTTAGCGTTAAAAATTTACCAATTTCAAAAGTATTTAAAATATTTTACAATTAAAAAAAAAATTTAAAAAATACTAATTTGAAAAATTTTTAAATTTAAAAAAATTAGATACGATTTAAGAATTTAAAAATTGATAGCAATTAAAAAATTAAATTTCTTTTTTAAATTTTAAAAGATTTAAAAAATAAAAAAAAATAAGAGAAAGACATTTTTTAATAAGTAAAACTAATTTAAAATTAAAAAAAAAATTAATTTTTTAAATGTCATAAATTTCTTATCGTTTCTAATTTTAATGTCCAGAAATATGGCGGAAGAGAAAAGGATGCAAAATGTTTGAGTGGGAAAGTAGCCGAATACTTAGTGCGTTTTTTTTTTTTTTTTTTAAATCAGTGTCACTCCCCAAGAAAATCAGTGCAGACACAAGGTGTTACAGGGTGTGACGGAATTAGGAACAGAAACATCAGTAATGATTAGAAAGAGCAAAGAGCAATCACGAAGACAATAGATAACGATTGACATTGTACCTAAATTTTTATAGATTAAAGTTGGCTAGAAAGCATGGATCCGGGAGGGAGTTTCACAAGCGAAAAGTGCAAGATAAGAAACTGTTACGGCCACATCTGGCTAGCTCGACTGTAAATTGATGAGATCTCACCGTCATTGGCTATGAAATTCAGGTGCAAATCCCAGCGTAACAAATGACTGGTTATAACAAACTTGGCAGCCGATTACAGCCTGTGGTTCTATTGGGAAAAATACCACAAGTTCGCACAAGCCGTTGATGGTTGTGCGATAAAAATAGTTATAATAGGAGTAACCAAGCATTAAACTTCACATGAAATAACCAATAAGAATTAGGGGTTATTACGTCCAACACCGCAGAAACCAAAACATTAACCTAAAAGCATGAATCATGTTCTGAAATAGCTTCGTCAGCATAGCACTGATCTCATTCAGAAATGTCTAAACTGTCAGTTGTATGAAACCGCTTTCTCAGCTCAGTGGTTAAAATGGCGTTGAGCGAATGAAACTTGTCGGATCTGGCAAAGACTGTCCTTCTCCACACTTGTGGACTGGCGCTACAGAATCGTAAACAAAGAACTGTTCCAAATAATCGAAAGCGCATCAATGGAGGACTACCAACTACAAAAATGGATAGCATATGTAACTGAAAGAGAAAGTAATGACATATTCAAGATGTTGACATCCTACATAGCTTTCGAACAAAAGGTTAGGAAGGGAACATCCACAATACTGAAATGAGCAATAACAGCTACTGGACACGAGGAACTTAGTCTTCTTAAAAATTGTTTTAATAGGTTTAAAAGATTTTATGAATTTCAACCAAAAGAAAGAACTGGTTACACGGTCAATAAATTTCGAATGTTTCTTTATAAGTAAAGGACTAATGTTACCATTAAAGACAAGAATAATAGATATTGTATATTGAACCCATCCCAATGTCCTGGGGGTGAAGAAAAGCGTAACACTATTTGCTCGGTCAACGAATGCCGAATGTTGCGTTAGAAACTAATATTACGATGAGTGATGAGAACAGATGAAGCAGGCCTGATAGCCAGGGAGTGATGAAAAGATTAACTCGAGTAGCACCCACTTCTCGACCAATGAATAGAAGTGAGAAGGAAACGTCTAGTATTACTATGAATCATGGGATAACAGACCAGCGAAAAAAAAGGGAATTAGACTCAATCTGAGCCGCTATCCATTACTGCACCGTGCCTCCTGGTTTTGTTAGATAACAGAAAAGTCACTCGAAAAAAATAAATTGAATAACAGAAAAAAGTATTTATATACAATTCCTTGATACAATAGTTCCTTGATAGTACAGTTATTGATGGCTTAAGCAGACCAATATTCTCCATGCAATGACTATCGACCCTTCCTGATGATCGTGACACATCGATTGTTGTTAGGGTTCTGAACTAGTCTTTTGGGACAGGGCTTTAAGTCGGAGGCTTTTTTTTCAGAGCGACGAATCACATCAGATCAGGTGAAGCGGTGGTTCTCGCCTGTCCGTTCAGTCTCGTCTCCGCAGTGTCCTCTCGCATCTACATAGAGTTCTATTTTTATCGACCTCTGCGCAAGGGCTGGGGTGGAACATGATGTGCTCTGGGAATGCCAGCGTTCTTCAACCAACCAACCAACCAACCAACCAGGGATCTCTCTCCAAATGTCCAAATATGATCGAGCCCTACTACCCTCCTTGGAATTCTACCTGAGCCTTCTCATTCTTTTGGTCACCTGATCAAACCCGTCTCCATCCTACTCTGTGTGAGTGCCTCGCATTGCCCGAGGTGCGTCGTAAGTCCACCGCCTTCCCTGAAATTTCACCTGGGCCTTCTTTGGACACCTGATCAAGTCCGTCCCCCAAGGGCTAGGCGCGGTCTAGCCTAAAAGTCCAAATTTTGATTATCGTTCAAAAGACATTGTCGTGCTTTTGTGTGTGGTCGTTTTCGCATCTGGGATTTATCATGTTTTTATACCCTCGTCAACCTTTTATACACTCGTCAACCTTTTATACCCTCGTCAACCTTTTGGCCAACAAGTGACAAAAAGAGGACAATCTCTTGATTTGGGAAGTTTGATCGCATTTCAGCAGGCTAAAAATTTTATTGCCATTCTTTTTCTGAGCTGTCCGCTTTTAAAAGTTATTCCTTATCAATCGACCGAATTCGCGGCCAGAGGTCACTCTTCCTCTCCGTCACTCAATGGTCGTAAAAATATTATCGGTTTCTTTCCGGGAGGTTCTTGGACCGCCAAGAATATGCCATCACTTAATCTCAGTTTGACCCAAACCAGATGGTCTCTTTGTTTTACATCATCAGCAAAAGGAAAAATTTAATTACCATTCTTTTTCTATTCTCCTCCATCAGAGCATCAGTATATTTTCACTCTATAGAAAATTAGTGTTTTTCTGTCTTCTATTTTTTTTCAATTTACTAGCGCCTTTCTAATAGTGTCACAGGAAACAACTATATATTACCATAAGGGATGAGAACAGACACTATGCTATGATCCCTGCCCCGATAGCTAGGGAGTGAAGAAAAGCGTAAATCGAGTAGCAACGACTTCTTGGGCACTAAATATTGATTGTTTCCTTAGAAGAAAACTTCTAATATTACTATATTGGAAACGTTTGGCGGTCATTAATATGATATAAAAATTTTACAAATAGTGTCACAGGAAATGGCTATATATATATATATATATATATATATATATATATATATATATATATATGTGAAATATGTGGTGCAGTTCAATTTATATTACAATGAATCATTCATACAAAAAGTAGATTAGTAGGCGAAATCCTTTCACAACAAAAACAAATCACTCGATGAATGTTATGATCGTTGTTTTTAAAAATGATCCGACGTGCAAAAGTTTGTATCCGGTAACAATAACACATTTAAAAAAAAACGTACTTCGATTCGCATTTTAATATTTTCGTCTCGGATGCTACCTGAATTTTAACAAAAACAAAATTATTTCCATGCCTGAGGATGACTGAATGTACAGTTGAAAGTACTTGCGAAAGACCTTATACAGTTAATAATTTTTAAAAACAAGGATCATAACATACATCGAGTGATTTGTAGGTTAATGCACCTTTAAAATGTTGTTTATATATATATATATATATATATATATATATATATATATATATATATATATATATATATATATTTCATTAAAAACGACTGACAAGGTGCTTTTATTTAGTTTTTTATATAATTTCTCGTGCGATCTAATAAAGTTTTTCTTTTCAGAGGATAAATTATATAAAAATTGTCTGAATGTTCTTTTCCGAGCGCTTTCGGCTATACTTTTAGCCATTATCAAGGATTATAATTCAACTGTTAGAATTAGAAATAATTTCATGGAGACCTACCGGACACTATTCGGAATATACTTGTCGACAACACTAATATAATAGCATCATCCACTTGCAAAAAAAGGCTAAAAATAATGGAAGCCTTACTTATAAAATTAAACAAAGCAACCCTTAATAATATTAACTTTGAACATGGACATAATATCTTGACCGTGTTTTGAAAAAAAAAAAAAAATGATTCACTTTATAAAACACACACAAACTATTTCTAATTCTAACAGTTGAAATATAATCCTTGATAATGGCTAAAAGTATAGCCGAAAGCGCTCGGAAAAGAACATTCGGACAATTTTTATATAATTTATCCTCTGAAAAGAAAAACTTTATTAGATCGCACGAGAAATTATATAAAAAACTAAATAAAAGCACCTTGTCAGTCGTTTTTAATGAAATGTGCTTGAAAGAAGGATTGCTGCCTAAATACACAAATATATATATATTGACAAGGAAGCGGGTCCAGACACCTTAACTCTACATAACTTCAAAAATTATGTTAGGGGTCTCGGCTCTCGCTTTTGAAACATGAGAACTCTTATGTAGCGAAGGAATCATATTTTTAAAAACTAAAAATATTATTATAATATATATATATATATATATATATATATATATATATATATGTATATATATATATATATATGTATTTAAAGACATTTATATTATGTTTAACGTTCTTTTTATAGATACAAGTATTTAAGCAAATGCTCTGTTTTATAATAAACAGTATTTTATAGATACAAGTATTTAAGCAAATGCTCTGTTTTATTATAAAACAGAGCATTTGCTTAAATACTTGTATCTATAAAAAGAACGTTAAACATAATATAAATGTCTTTAAATAAATTGTCGGACAATGTCCAATTCTAAAATATATATATGTATGTATATACGAAGTCTGATAAAAAATATCAGGTTTGGTGCTATAAAAAGAAAACTACAACACCTATCAATTCTGGTTTTAATCTCCTTCCAAGTAGTCACCTTCTGAAGAGACTTACTTCATCCAGCACTCTTTTCATTGATGGAAGCATTCCTGGGCCTCATTTTATGGGGATAGCGAGCAGCTGCCTCGTCGCTTTCTCTTGGCTCTCATCGACGTTTTGAAATCTTGTTCCTTTTCAGTGGGGCTTGATTTTGGGATAGAGGGAAAGTAGCTAGGAGCGAGATATGGGTAATATGGTGGTTTTCGAACATGGGGAATGTTATCTTGGCCCCAAACTCTTAAACAAGTAGCGCCGAATGGGCAGGTCCGTAGTCACGGTAGAGTTGCCACTCACTGGTAGACTCGATACAATAATAATGTTTATTATTAAAAAATTAATGACCACAGGTGTGATGTCCGACACAACAATATAATATCCGTAGAGATTTTTTTTTATCACAAACGAGTTTAATTTCGATGAATATCCCGTGGTGACATTGTGAAAAATGATCCTGAATCCACTGCAATTTCAACCATTATATCGCTTGAAGACAATGTTATAAATAATCAAGAGTGGTTTCCCCTTGTTTTGTTACTCTCCTCTTTGAGAGAGCTATTTCTGTTTACTGGGACTATAAAAGGAAACTATATGCGAACCTTGTATTCTCAGTTGAATAAAGATTTCTTGAAACCTACACACGTGCACTTTTATCACTACAGACAATTACAGAGGTAAACTACTAACGGAGGAAGGAACAATGTAAAATAAGTGGCCATGTTTAAATGTAAACAAATAGCAGAATTGACAACAAACAGAATTGGCAAATTTTGCAATAAACAATAACAAGAAAACGAAAAGAACAGGGCAAAAATAATTTAAATCAAGCAAACAATATAGGGGAAAGTGTTCTGCAGTCTTCGCCACCAGGATTGGAAGCAAAATGACAAGAGAGTCCCATAAAAACTATATTAAACTATTTGACTAATTATTCTTACTAAGTAAACAATTAACAGAAAAGTTCAAGATGAAGACAACCCCATCATGTTACTTGCATTTAGTTGCATTCCATTCGCGCTGGCAGCGTTTTATTCGTTTTGTCGGGTCTTTTCCAGTGCAACTGTTTTTCTCAAGACAAGCGACATTTTGTAAAAAAAGACTTGTATTTTTAAATATTTTGAATACTTCTATGTAATATGTAATCATAACTTGAAGAAGACAGATATTCTGTCGAAATATTGTTAAACCTTGCTAAACACTGTGTCTTTTTTTTCTTTTCCTTAAATCATGCTATTCTGTAAGTGTTGCAAAATATTGCATGAGTTACGTCAATAATTCTTTTGTTAATAATAATAATAATAATAATAATAATAATAATAATAATAATGATAAAAATAATTACTAGCCGAAAAATTGTCTTGGAAACATTTCTGTTAATAAATTAATTTATAAGTGAGGGT
Source organism: Acanthosepion esculentum (assembly GCA_964036315.1). Lineage (NCBI taxonomy): Eukaryota > Metazoa > Mollusca > Cephalopoda > Sepiida > Sepiidae > Acanthosepion > Acanthosepion esculentum. The sequence goes on from OZ038512.1 coordinate 32,934,413, forward strand.
GAACAAATGAAAAGATTTGGAAGAGTTAAATTTTTCCATTTCCCCGAATCAAAGCTTAAACACATCGTTCTTTCTTTCTTTGATTTATTTTCTCGCTAAAACCAAGTAGCATCTCAGATATGTTAGTTCAATGTATTCACGCGGTCAAAACAAAATAGTCCATTACTTATGAGGTATTGGCAGGGCGTCGCGGGTGTGCGAATGAAGGAACTGACTAACTAACTTACTATATAGATTATTATAGGGATCTCCACCAAAAGTAGGGACCTCCACAAAAACGCGATAGCTAAGGTTTAAAATGATTTAAAAAGAAATTAAAAATCATTCTTGAATCTTTTAAGTTTTAATTTCAAGCTAATAGATTAAATTTAATATTGCTATTAAGCAAAATACTTTGCTGTATTTCAAAAACTAATTTGAATTGACTGGAAAGATTTTTTTTTTATACCAAAATAGCCGATTATCGTCTTGTTTCAGTCGGCTTTCATTTCAATTATCTCTATTAAAAAATCTTTCAAAAATAAAATATACTTAATTTAAAATTTATTTGGGGAATATTACTGAGTTAAAGTATAATTAATCTAATTCGAAACAAAAATTATTTAATTTAAGTTTAAAGTATCGTAGAAATGCTTTTTTTTTTAACTTAACAGTAGCTGTGTTGACAAACAGATGACAGATCTAATGTTATTCTACGGAGACTTTATCAGTAAGATACAATTGAAGAA
>OZ038512.1:32940140-32942640 GCA_964036315.1 Acanthosepion esculentum
CTTGAAATTAGTCGGTATTAATTGATCCTTATTAAATTAGTGGTGAAAAAGGCGCGCAATATTTAAAATTTACGGCGTTTTTTCAAAATCTAGATGGTATCCCCAAATATTTTGGTGTATTGTGTATATAGACTATTCAATAACAATAATTGAAGTCTTCTAGATTAGACGAAAATTTTGTAATCTTTAAAAAATGTCAACTAAAAAAATAATTATAATATTTATTGTTATCTTGGTGATCAATTTCTTTGGCTAAATATGAAATCAAGTTATTGATGTAACAGATTAAAAAAAAAAATCAAATCCAAATATCAGTTGTATATGAATGGAGCCGAGGAATAACCTATTTTATCAACATGAAAACGGGTCACATGCGATTAGTCATTTTTAACAAACAAAAGGCAGATAGCGTGATTTTAAGACCAAATACATGAGTTATGAGAAGACTCTGCTTTCTGTTTAGCTAAACAACTATTTTGCAGTGACTTCCGCTTGAACGTATAGTGTAACCGTAGTAGCTATTTTTGTCTTCCCCGATCCCCTGATATTGTTGCCGCATGCGATAGGCAACAATAAACTACAGGATAACTAATAATTGATCGCTGCATTTAAGTATTGCATTAATATTTAAGCATACGTTTAAAAACTTCAACGATAAATTCTTCTGCCACCATTTTAATTTAAAGACAGTTAGATGAACGTAGGTCCTTACTTTCAGTACAAACAGCTATTTTTATTTCATGGGTGAATTCCGCTGGATTTCGCAATTAATTTTGATTATTCCCAAATTTACTTCCAAGTTATAAAAATTGTTAACGTACAAAAGATTCGATGCAAAAAATCACGTTAAAAAAAAAAATCATAGAAAATATGCATCCTCCGACCTTACTAACCAGACAGTCCTTCGTAGCTAAACTGGTATAGCACGTCAGGCTATATGACGGTTCCGTGTAGGATACAGGTTCGATTTCTGTCGGAGGACGCATATTTTCTATGAAAAATTTCTCTGACATTCAGGCCGGTAAATGTTGTTAATACTGTTTATTATAAACAGCATTTACTTAAATATTTGTATCTATAAAAAGAACGTATATATATATATATATATATATATATATATATATATATATATATATATATATATATATATATATATATATATATATATATATACTATTTAGCTACAGAGGAAGCGTCTTTTAAACTACAAATTTCACATGATTTCTATCGAACGCTCGTAAACAAATGACGTCATGTATTATGAAATGGATTAAGTTCGACAATTATTTTTATATATTTATTGTTATTTTTATAGATACAAATATTTAAGTAAATGCTCTGTTCATAATAAACAGTATCAAGTATAACTTTAGTTACAGCGTAAGCATTTGGTTAGCTAAATGGTATAGCACGTCAGGTTATATGACGGTTCCGTGTAGGATACAGGTTCGATTCCTGTCGGAGGACGCATCTTTTTCTATGAAATTTCTCGGACGTTCAGACCGGTAAATGTTAATACTGTTTATTATAAACAGAGCATTTACTTAAATATTTGTGTCTATATAAATAACGCATAACAATAAAATATATTAAAATAATTGTCGGAATTTGTCCATTTCGTAGTTGTAGTAGCATATCTATATATATAAACATATATCATATAATCAACAACGGCTTCCCTAACCACCTTATAGACCACCAAATTAGACTATTTCTCGCCAAAGTAAGCAATAACGATAGTGAACACACAGTCAAAAATCACATACACATTTATTACAAAAACCAAATGCATATGAATTACAAACAAGACGAATCTTCACTGAGACATATTATAAAGAAATACACTACCCCAATTGACTCGAATAAAAAAATCAAATTAATTATCTATTATAAAAAATTTAAGACAGCTAACCTTATCCTCAAAAATAACAACACACCAGCTAAGTCAAAATTACAAAGAACGAATATTATCTATGAGTTCAAATGCTCCTTACGGAACTGTGTTCCTCATCAAAGCGGACTCAAATAATTACATCGGTTACACAACTACATGCTTATCCAGACGTCTTACGTTACACCTATCTGAAAACAGCTCTATTAGAACCCATTTAAACACACTCACAAATCTACCAGACACCATTAAAAACATACTAGTAGAAAACACAAATATATTAACTGCATCCACCTGTAAAAAAGATAAAAAATAATGGAAGATTTAATAATATAAAAGAAAAAGCCAAATCTTAACAATATTAACTACGAACAAAGCCAAAATGTGCTCACTGTATTCTGAAATTAAAAACATCCCTACTACACACTAAGACATACACATAATGCACACACTCAACTAAGCTGAAAAATCGAATCATCCTTGATAATGGCTAAAGGTATAGCCGAAACCGCTTGGAAATATAAAACATTTGGACAGTTCTTACACACCCTTTGTCCAGAAAAGAAAGCTCTTGTTCGAATGCAAGAAAAATTAAATAAAAAGCTTAAC
>OZ038512.1:32947640-32992640 GCA_964036315.1 Acanthosepion esculentum
CAATATATACTGAGATAGATAGATAGATAGATAGATAAAAGATATTACCAGCAATAAAAATCTTGTTGGCATTAAATAACCCATTGAGATTGATATACCGTAAAACAAACCAAACCAATATATACTGAGATAGATAAAAAATATTACTAGCAATAAAAATCTTGTCGGTATTAAATAACCCACTGAGATTGATATACCGTAAAACAAACCAAACAAAACCAATATATACTGAGATAGATAGATAGATAGATAGATAGATAGATAAAAGATATTACCTGCAATAAAAACCTTGTTGGCATTAAATAACCCATTGAGATTGATATACCGTAAAACAAAGCAAACCAATATATACTGACATAGATAAAAAAATATTACCACCAATAAAAATCATGTCGGTATTAAATAACCCATTGAGATTGATATACTGTAAAACAAACTAAAACCAAACCAATATATACTGAGATAGATAGATAGATAGATAGATAGATAGATAGATAGATAGATAGATAGATAAAAGATATTACCAGCAATAAAAATCTTGTTGGCATTAAATAACCCATTGAGATTGATATACCGTAAAACAAACCAAACCAATATATACTGAGATAGATAAAAAATATTACCAGCAATAAAAATCTTGTCGGTATTAAATAACCCATTGAGATTGATATACCGTAAAACAAACCAAACCAAACCAATATATACTGAGATAGATAGATATATCGATAGATAGATAAAAGATATTACCAGCAATAAAAATCTTGTTGGCATTAAATAACCCATTGAGATTGATATACCGTAAAACAAACCAAACCAATATATACTGAGATAGATAAAAAATATTACCAGCAATAAAAATCTTGTCGGTATTAAATAACCCATTGAGATTGATATACTGTAAAACAAAACAAATCAAACCAATATATACTGAGATAGATAGATAGATAGATAGATAGATAGATAGATAGATAGATAGATAGATAGATAGATAAAAGATATTACCAGCAATAAAAAATCTTGTCGGTATTAAATAACCCATTGAGATTGATATACCGTAAAACAAACCAAACCAATATATACTGAGATAGATAAAAAATATTACCAGCAATAAAAATCTTGTCGGTATTAAATAACCCATTGAGATTGATATACCGTAAAACAAAACAAACCAAACCAATATATACTGAGATAGATAAAAAAATATTCCCAGCAATAAAAATCTTGTCGGCATTAAATAACCCATTGAGATACTGTAAAACAAATCAACCCAAATCAATATATACTGAGATAGATAAAAAAGTATTCCCAGCAATAAAAATCTTGTCGGCATTAAATAACCCATTGAGATTGACATACTGTAAAACAAAACAAACCAAACCAAATAGGCAAGTTCATTAGAACATTGCCGTAAAATGTTTATAGACGATACACAGAGAAACAACGTCACGAAGGATGACACATCCAAGCTTACAGCGCCTGGTATTTCCAAGCGGTGGTTCCATGCTCCTCAAAACCTCCTGATTAGAGGACTTGCTGTCAGATGTAGTTTATCGTCACACCCAGCACGGAAGGAATTCTAACTTTCACACAGACACCACATCGATTCTTGATAATGACTACGAAAATCGGAAGGACTTTTTAATCCCAACTTGAGCACAATATTCGACGCTTTAACCCAAAATTGGAAAAATATAATAAAAATTAAACAGACAGATATTGTCGGTTCTTTTTAATCAGCCTTGTTTTGATAAACAGGGTGCGATGTGTAAATTGTCACCATATTATATTTTTAATTTCGCGCATGCGCGTTTCTTGTTTGTGATTTTGTCAACTGCACAGCATAGTAGGATCAATGGGGCACCGTCTGTGAGAAAAAAAAAAGACCACTATGATGCAATTCACTCCACCAGAAATTTGGAAAATGTACTGCTTGGCATTCGAACCGGAAGCTCCAATACGAACATTTCAGAGTGTTTGGGCATCAATCTGTGGACGGTGCAGAGGATTCGGATAGAGTTGGATGAGTCTAATGGTGATTACGAAGGTAAGGCTGCTCGGAAAACTCACTCTGATCATCCTGATAAGAAAAGGAATCCTGAATTTGTTAGTGATAGCATCAGACTCAACACGGAGACCTACATCATATGCCTTGATGAGGTAGTGCTGCCCTGGGTCAAGAGGGTGGCTGCTGGAAGAACCTATGTCTAGCAGCAGGACTCTGCACCATGACTCACAAGCAAGAGAACCCAGTCAAGGCTGTCAGACAATTTCTGGGACCACATCACCCCTACATCTGGCCACTTAACTGCCCAGACTGCAACTCCCCCCTTTGATTATTATGTGTGGGGCGCAGTAGAGCGAGATACCAAGAAAACTCTCTGTAACTCCAAAGGTGAACTGAAGCTAAGGATTATGGCAGCAGAATTCACCAACTTAAACAAAGAAACCGTCTAGAAGAGTTGCAGGAGATTCCAAAGTCGTCTGGAGGCCGTGGTTGAAGCCAATGACGATTTTATTGAATAATCTTTAGTATTTTAAGATATTATTGTGTAAATTTGGTAAATATATCTGTTAGAATGAAATGTCAGTGTTATTTTCACTTTTTGCGTAATTTAGACGACAGTTTATCCCTCGCACCCTGTAAATATATATAATTGCATATAACTGTTAGAATAAAATACATTTTTTGTAAATAGTATAAATAATGCTAAGCGAACTGTTACATAATATCAGTGGCAGTGGGTGCTGGGCAATCGGCTCACATATGAAGAAGAGACTTGAAGCAATAGATATATTGTTCTACAGAAGGATATTGAGAATACTATGGACAGGGACATATGAGCAACAAGGAACATGGAAACAAACGGGACACTTACATATAAGATCAGGAAGAGAGAGTCGAAATTTCTAGAGCACATAAATGAGGAAAGAAAGCTTGGAAAATTTGTCACTCACAGGACAGATTGAAGGCAAAAAGGACAGAGGAATACAACTCATAACCTACCTGTTGGGACCAGGTTTAGGAGAGATAACAAAAAGACAACGCTTACTAAAAGCCGCAAAGAAGGGGAAATTGTGGGGAGCCATAATCATTAACGTCCTGAAGGAACACGACATATAGATATATATATATATATATGTAGTTTGAAGTTATGTTATTTTGAAAGTCGTGAATAAGAGAGAGATTCGAAACGGTGTCCTCCTTTTTAGGAGAAACCGTCGTCAGATCTGACGTGCTTTAACCAACTCGGCCACAAAGAGCGTTTTTATTAAGCAAGATTCTATATTGCCTCTTAAGCACATTTTTCTCGTTTAGAATCCCGAAAGTTCATAACTGTTTATTTTTCATATCTGAAACCTAAACAAAGCAATTTCTAAAGAAATAATTGATTTTTATTTATTAATCCGTCATATTTTGCTTATTAATCCGGCATATTTTATTTATTAATCCGGCATATTTTGCTTATTAATCCGGCATATTTTATTTATTAATCCGGCATATTTTATTTATTAATCCGGCATATTTTATTTATTAATCCGTCATATTTTGCTTATTAATCCGGCATATTTTATTTATTAATCCGGCATATTGTCATTACTTTAATCGTTATTTTTAGTGGATATCTGATGCTCCGTTTATTTTAACGACGGTTCTCCTGTAAAGTGAGACGCAGCTTAGAATACCACCGGAGGACGCATTTAGCTTTAATAAGATTTCTCGAATATTCTGGACGGTACACAAAAATAAAATACTGTCTAAAAATAAATTGTACCTCTACTCATACGCGGGTATCAACTAAAAATAATGTTTAACTTAATATATATATATATATATATATATATATATATATATATATATATATATATGGTGGACTCTCCCATCGTATTCGACGTATGAGGGTCAAGCAGCTCAGTTCCCAGGAACCGACAGCCCAGACACCAGCACATATGATTTGATTATAGTGGTAAAGGATTTGTGAGTACCAACCAAACTTTTGTGTGGTCAGCTATATTTGGCCCTTCATATATATATATATATATATATATATATATATATATATATATATATATATAAGCTGTATTCGGACCTTCATTATATATATATATATATATATATATATATATATATATATAGTTTGAAGTTATGTTCATGGTTATAACTGACCAATATCAGCTAGAGATCGTGTATATACATCAGAGTGGACACTGAAATCTACACATAGTCCTGAAGATTGTGTTCAAGCTTGAAACAGACGGTCACCACCCGTTGTTCACTTTAGTGTCCACTTATATATATATATGTTGTTAGATTTAGTATATAAAAATGCATTGTTGTGTCAAATATTATGGGACAGAGCTGAGAAAAACACGTTGTCCCATAATAGTTGTTAGATTTAGTGTATAGAAATGTATTCTGATGTCACAAATATTATGGGACAGAGTTGGGTAAAAGACACTGTCCCATAATAATTTTTAGATTTCGTGTATAAAAATGTATTCTCCAGTCACAATTATTGTGAGACAGTCTCCTGAAGAAGACATTGTCCCATAATATTTGGTAGATTTAGTGTATATACATGTATTCTCATTACACAAATATGTATTCTGTTGTCACAAATATTATGGGACAGAGTGGGTAAATACATGTTGTCCCATAATAGTTGTTAGTTTTATTGTATAAAATGTATTCTCATGTATCAAATATTATGGGACAGAGTTGGGAAAAAGACATTGTTCCATAATAGTTGTTAGATTTAGTAGATAAAAAAGCATTCTAATATTACAAGTATTATGGGGCAGATTTGGGAAAAAGACGTTGTCCCATAATAGTTGTTAGACTTATTGTATAAAAATGTATTCTCATGTCACAAATATTATGGGACGGAGTTTGGAAAAAACATGTTGTCCCTTCATAGTTGTTAGATTTAGTGTATAAAAATGTCATGTCACAACTATTATGGGACAGAGTTAGGAAATAGACGTTGTCCCATAATAGTTGTTACATTTAGTGTATAAAAATGTGTTCTCATGTCACAACTATTATGGGACAGGGTTGAGAAATAGACGTTGTCCCATAATAGTTGTTACATTTAGTGTATAAAAATGTATTCTCATGTGGCATACATTATGGGACAGGATTGGGAAGAAGACGTCGTGCCATAATATTTGTTAGATTTAATGTATAAAAATGTATTCTCATGTCACAAATATTACGGGACAATGATTGGAAAAAGGACATTGTCTAATAATATTTGTAAGATTACAGTATATTCTCATGTCACAAATATTATTTGATAGAGGAAAGAAAAACACGTTGTCCCATAATAGTTTTTAGATTTAGTTTATAAAATGTATTCTAATATCACAAATATTATGGGACGGAGTTGGGAAAAGACATAGATGTAAAATAATTTTTAGATTTAATGTAAAAATATGTATTTTCCTTTTACAAATGCTATGGTACAGAGATGGAAAAACTGGTGAGTATTAACTCTGGCTTTACCAGTTTGAGTCAAAAATTTTTTTCGGATATTCACTGATAATTTTTGTAATTTTTGTCTCCATTTTATATCGCTCATTCGATACAATTTGCCGTCCAATCGTTGTTGAATTTTTTGTTCTTTTAACCTGTTTTATGGGGAAAATAACTCGAACTCTTTCTAGAATAGTGTATTCACCATAATGATAATGCTACTGTGCATATTATTCGTGCATAATATTCGCAATATCTGTGCGTGTTTCATTTCTGCCTACGACACAGCACGTAGAGTGTCCGTGTCCGACATCTTGTTCCCAAGTGTCCCTGTGGCGAAGACGCCAAATGAAAGCATCGCCGACATTTTTTTCAGCTCGTTCATTTCCACGGTCGTCTCGCGTGGGTCAAGATGAGTTTTAGCGATCTTTGTGAGGTTTCCAGTGATTTGCTGCGGGAAATATGCAAATCAGGGATGTACAAGCTTTTATCTTATTTTCTATTTTCCATTGGTTGTTGTGCGACATCAGAAGATGTTGCTTGTACCCAAATAAAAAAAAAGAAAAGAAAGAAAAGACGATACGCTGAATCTTTCTAACATGGCGTTGAAACAATAAAATCGGCACATTTCTTCTGTGTTATTAATTACTGCGCATACAAAAATCGGGTGGCAGCTTTTATCTGTATCCATCAAATGTGCTAGATGGTACAAATATGATAAACTGATATATGTACCTCGGTATTGCTTTTTCAAGTTTCTGGCCGAGAAATCCACCTTTTTCACTAGACTTACCCGTCGTGGGTGTTGTTGGCTTATTCCAAATTGAAAAGCGCCGACAGGACAAAGACTTGCTGCTATTTCTTAAGTTCAGCAACACGTGACTAAATATTATTACAGAAAACGAGTTCAAAGTTTTCACAATGAAAAGTATCGTCTTGCGAAGTGGATAGCTTTACAAGGGTACGAGAACTGAACATGGCGCGAGGAGTAAATTGTCGCCATTTTACATTTTCAAATTCGCGCATGCGCGTTGTTTGATTTTGATTTTGTCGACTGCATATTGTAGTAGGGTCAGTTGGGCACCGTCTTTGAGAACAATAGCACCCTGATGTAATTCAGGTGCAGTAATGGATAGCGGCTCAGATTGAGGAATCGGAGAGACAAGTTAGACTTACAGTCAGATCCATTACATGAAAGGTATTAGTCCTTTTCTTCTATTATATAGAAGCAGAACAGACTCAACCCGGGGGCCTCCATCATATGCCTTGACGAAGTAGTGCTGCTAGAGAACTCTGCAACATGCCATACTAGCAGAAGAACCTAGTAATTGCTGTCAGACAATTTCTGCGACCACTCCTTATATATTTGCCACCTAACTTCCCAGACTGCAACCCCCTTGATTATCATGCAAGAGGCACAGTTAAGCGAGAGACCAAGAAAACTCCTTGTAACACCAGAGATGAATTGAAGGCAAGGATTATAGCAGCATTCACCAACTTAAACAAGGAGACTGCTCAGAAGAGTTGCAGGAGATTGCGAACTTATCTGGAGGTAGTGTTTAAAGCCAATGGCAGTTTTATTGAATAAATGTACTCTCTAGTATTTTAAGATAATTTTGTGTAATTTTGGTAAATATATCTGTCAAAATGAGATATCAGTGTTATTTTCATTTTTGCGTAATTTAGACGACAATTTATCCATCGATCCATGTAGGTGACTGCAGCCAAAAGTGTCCGGGTAAGCAAACTTTGCTTTAACATGAACGTTCTGGAAATTAAAAGGCCATACCTAGTCTTTGAACATTTTTGTTGGCAATTTTTACAACCATTGCCCAACAAGAGCCCCCGTCTTCATTTTTGGCTTCACTAGCGTTTACCAAGAACGCTTAGAAAAAAAAACGGTAGTGTACATTTTAATTTTAATTTTCGGCATGTACACAGATATATCGTGTGTAGTCTAACTTACTTCGGGTATTAGTAACTAGTGTGACTCTATTTGTTCGATAAAAAGCCAGGAAAATGAAGAAGAATTTTTTTTTTTGCTTTTTGTCTTATTTTATTTGAAACGCAAAGTCGCCATTGGGTTTACATCAAGGTTGGTCAATGTAGCATGTCATTGAAGTCTCCCCGCTCGAAAGTGTTTTTGTCTTTGTTTAACCTGCCAACTCCATAACCCATCCAATCCGGCGCATTTGGGCCCTGAAATGGGGACGTATTTAGATTCTGCCACACGCTTTTTTCTATGATGTTGTTCGGATGTATTTTTTAAAATTTTTATTTTCCAATCTGTTAGGTTAATGTTTAAATTTAAATTTTCGACATATAATCTCATATTTCGTGTGCAATCTGGCTTTGATCTTGACCAGCAACTACTCAACGCCAGCACCACATCGCAACGCCAGCACTGGATATTAGTTTTAAACCAGCAACTACTCAACGCCACCACCACATCGCAACGCCAGCACTGGACATTAGTTTTGACCAGCAACTACTCAACGCCAGCACCACATCGCAACGCCAGCACTGGACATTAGTTTTGACCAGCAACTACTCAACGCCACCACCACATCGCAACGCCAGCACTGGACATTAGTTTTGACCAGCAACTACTCAACGCCAGCACCACATCGCAACGCCAGCACTGGATATTAGTTTTGACCAGCAACTACTCAACGCCAGCACCACATCGCAACGCCAGCACTGGATATTAGTTTTGACCAGCAACTACTCAACGCCAGCACCACATCGCAACGCCAGCACTGGATATTAGTTTTGACCAGCAACTACTCAACGCCAGCACCACATCGCAACGCCAGCACTGGACATTAATTTTGACCAGCAACTACTCAACGCCAGCACCACATCGCAACGCCAGCACTGGACATTAGTTTTGACCAGCAACTACTCAACGCCAGCACCACATCGCAACGCCAGCACTGGACATTAATTTTGACCAGCAACTACTCAACGCCAGCACCACATCGCAACGCCAGCACTGGACATTAGTTTTGACCAGCAACTACTCAACGCCAGCACCACATCGCAACGCCAGCACTGGATATTAGTTTTGACCAGCAACTACACAACGCCAGCACCACATCGCAACGCCAGCACTGGACATTAGTTTTGACCAGCAACTACTCAACGCCAGCACCACATCGCAACGCCAGCACTGGACATTAGTTTTGACCAGCAACTACTCAACGCCAGCACCACATCGCAACGCCAGCACTGGACATTAGTTTTGACCAGCAACTACTCAACGTAAGCACCACATCGAAACGCCAGCACTGGACATTAGTTTTGACCAGCAACTACTCAACGCCAGCACCACATCGCAACGCCAGCACTGGACATTAATTTTGACCAGCAACTACTCAACGCCAGCACCACATCGCAACGCCAGCACTGGACATTAGTTTTGACCAGCAACTACTCAACGCCAGCACCACATCGCAACGCCAGCACTGGACATTAGTTTTGACCAGCAACTACACAACGCCAGCACCACATCGCAACGCCAGCACTGGACATTAGTTTTGACCAGCAACTACTCAACGCCAGCACCACATCGCAACGCCAGCACTGGACATTAGTTTTGACCAGCAACTACTCAACGCCAGCACCACATCGCAACGCCAGCACTGGACATTAGTTTTGACCAGCAACTACTCAACGCCAGCACCACATCGCAACGCCAGCACTGGACATTAGTTTTGACCAGCAACTACTCAACGTCAGCACCACATCACAACGCCAGCACTGGACATTTAAAAGGACACTCTCTTCTCTTTGGCTATGTCGTCCAGATTCATATAACCTATTTCGTATACCTTTGTTATAATTCCACGGAAGGTTTCGCCATTGGACTTCAGCACCATCACAGGACATTGGTTTTGACCAGCAACTACTCAACGCCAGCACCACATCGCAACGCCAGCACTGGACATTAGTTTTGACCAGCAACTACTCAACGCCAGCACCACATCGCAACGCCAGCACTGGACATTAGTTTTGACCAGCAACTACTCAACGCCAGCACCACATCGCAACGCCAGCACTGGACATTAGTTTTGACCAGCAACTACTCAACGCCAGCACCACATCGCAACGCCAGCACTGGACATTAGTTTTGACCAGCAACTACTCAACGCCAGCACCACATCACAACGCCAGCACTGGACATTTAAAAGGACACTCTCTTCTCTTTGGCTATGTCGTCCAGATTCATATAACCTATTTCGTATACCTTTGTTATAATTCCACGGAAGGTTTCGCCATTGGACTTCAGCACCATCACAGGACATTAGTTTTGACCAGCAACTACTCAACGCCAGCACCACATCGCAACGCCAGCACTGGACATTAGTTTTGACCAGCAACTACTCAACGCCAGCACCACATCGCAACGCCAGCACTGGACATTAGTTTTGACCAGCAACTACTCAACGCCAGCACCACATCGCAACGCCAGCACTGGACATTAGTTTTGACCAGCAACTACTCAACGCCAGCACCACATCACAACGCCAGCACTGGACATTTAAAAGGACACTCTCTTCTCTTTGGCTATGTCGTCCAGATTCATATAACCTATTTCGTATACCTTTGTTATAATTCCACGGAAGGTTTCGCTATTGGACTTCAGCACCATCACAGGACATTGGTTTTGACCAGCAACTACTCAACGCCAGCACCACATCGCATACATACAGACCAAAGTGAAGTCACATTTGTTCGATAAAAAGCCAGGAAAATGAAGAAGAAATTTTTTTTTGTTTGCCTTTTGTCTTATTTTATTTGAAACGCAAAGTCGCCATTCTCAAAGGTTTACATCAAGGTTGGTCAATGTAGCATGTCAGTGAAGTCCCCCCCCCCCGAAAGTGTTTTCGTCTTTGTTTAACCTTTCATCTCCATAACCCATCCAACCCAGCGCATTTGGGCCCTGAAATGGGGACTTATTTAAATTCTGCCACACTTTTCACTAAATGACCATTAATCCGAGGTCAGCAAGATTAACATGAAATTCCAATTGTAAGTGTAAAGAATCGAAATGGTAATTAATTTTTTTTTTGTAAATCCAGGTAGTAGCGGGACATGAAAGATTAAATGCGAATCGAAATATGTTTTTGTTTTTAGAATTTAATTTAATTTAATTTAATCTTTCGTTTCCCGCTACTACCTGGATTTACTAAAAAAAACAAATTAATTTCCATGCCTGAGGATGGCTGTATGAACAGCTGAAAGTACTAGCAGAATAAAAAAAAAGACCTTATACAACTTGAAGTTATTAAAAACAATGATCATATCATTCATCGAGAGGGTCGTGGGTTAATGTGACTTTAATAAATTTGGAGATATTTTTCACCATTTATATCATTAACTTTACTAATCTACTTTTTGTATGAATGATTCATGTAATATAAATTGAACTGCAACACATATTTGATATATATATATATATATATATATATATATATATATATATATATATATATATATATATATATATATATATATATATATATATATATATATAGGGAACTCATATATATATATATCTCTGTGTGTGTGTGTGTGTGTGTGTGTTACGGTGGAGCAGTACTCGGATTGAGGAATCAGGGAGCCGAGTTCAAATTCCAGTCGAATCCATTAGATTCACTTACGTGCTAATAACGTTTGGAAAAGTATTAATCCTCTTCTTCTACCCCCCAGCTATATGTAAATAGCAAGACAGACTGGGTTCTATAGCCTTGGATATGGCAACTGGTCTAGGAGAAGGACAACTCTGAATTCAAAACCTGCGGAGTGTCATTTGGGGACTTTGTGGAACTTAGTACACCAGGTCTTTGTATTCGGCCTTTCAAAAAGTGTGGTTGGTTCTGCACAAAGCCTTCACCACTATAATCAAATCATATGTGCTGGTGTCTGGGCTGTCGGTTCCTAGGAACTGAGCTGCTTGACCCTCACACCGTCGAATATGACGGAAGAGTCCACCATATATATTGGGTAAGTATTCCACAGTCGAATTATCGGCGACTAAACCGACTGCCCACTCCAAGTTCTTGAAAGTGAGGCGGTTTGTTAGCGAGCCAGGAGGACAAGAAATAAGACCTACAAATGGCCAACGATCTCTCAATGAATTAACGGCCAGTTAACTAGAGGTGGTGTCTCAATAAATACCCGTGGAGGCAACGGGGAAACACTCCAATATTAATCCCAAGATATATCATGGCTAATAACATACTCAATTGAAACCTAACGGCGTGAAGGGGGTTAAGTCAATGGGAATTAACTCCACGCCCGGTAAAGACAGGCGTGTGCAACAGATGTCACCTGACCGCTATTCAGCGACTGCTAGCACAAACGGAGTAAAGCGGATAAAATTCCTCGGAACCTATCCCTCGCTCGGAAAGTAACGACATGAGCGACAGGTGTCACCGGCCAGTTATCTCCCGATTGCTCGCATCAAACAGAAAGTAACTAAATAATAATGGAAGGTTCGGACGTTGTACAACTGCGGCCAGTTAGATAATGTAAAAAAAAGACACGAGTAGGCTAAAAATCAACATTTTAAGTGGACGTGAAATTAGATAGCCAAACAATGGAGATTTTCTGTGTCACTAACAATCACAGGATTATTTATGCAAGCGGAGAGGAAACCATAAAGGAGTAGGATTGATACTAGATCAATAATTCAAGAAATGCGTTCTGAGATACCATTACATGGTATTACAGAAGATGTGCTCGTCAACAATAAGATCACAGAAATAATAAATGAAATCTACAACAGTGGGAATATACCGGAAGATCTCAGCAGATCTATTTTCAAAGTACTGCCTAAAAAACCAGGCGCAAACGAATGTGAACTCCACCGAACAATCAACCTAATGAGCCATATAACAAAACTCATCATCCATATTCTGATGAATAGAGCGCACAGCAGAATCAGGCCAGAGACTCAACTACCCGAAAGAATTCTGGTAGTCAAGCTGAAAGGAAAGCCTTTCAATGTAGCTATTATAATAGTGTATGCACCGACAGCACAAAGTAAGGAAGAAGAAATCGAATCTGTCTACTCCATTCTAGACAATGCCAAGGCTCATTGCAAATCGAAAGAAGTCAGAATTATCATGGGAGACCTGAAAAAGTAGAAACAAAATAGGCAGGGAGAGGGCAGGGGATTATATCCGGAAAAATTCGGGTTAGGAACCTGCAACGAACGTGGAGAAAAATGAATCCAATGGTGCACAGCCAATGACCAGATAATATCCAGTTTGGTTCCAAGAACATCCGAGAGGATTAGGGACACGGAGGATCCCAGGAGAAGAAACTAAAAACCAAATTGACTACATAACTATGAACAAAAGATTCAATAATGCAATGGTTCAATGTAAAACCAACTTAAGTGCCGACTGCGGAAGCGATCATCAACCTGTTATATGTAAAGAATGAAACTGTTGAAATTGAAGAAGCCTAACGCTGCACCCAAATTGCAATACAAAAACTCCTGAGCGACCCATACCTGAAAGAGAAATATATGGACAGTGGGAAAAGAAGATACGAGGGATACAATGAAAATGGGAACTCGAAATGGGACGCATTAAAAAAAGTTTTAGTAACATCGGCAAACGATATCATCCCAAAGGAGAAGGTACGAAGAAAAAAACGAATGGATGACTGATGAGATTCTCGACAAGATGCACAGAAGACAGAAAACACTGGCAAGATGCGGAACGGAATATAGACAACTACACAATGAAATAAGGACCAAATGCAGGTAGGCTAAAGTAGAGTGGCTAAATAAAAAATGTGCAGAAATAGAGGGCCTGAGTACCACCAACAAAGGAGACATGCATAAACAAGTATGCGAACTAACAGGACAGAATAAGTGCTCGTTAACCGGCTGCATAAAATCAAAGGATATAATTCTCATATTAGAGAAGGAAAAAATTCTTCAGCGTTGGAGCCAGTATATTGGAGAACTCTTCCACGACGAAGGGGAACTACCAGTAATACACAGAACTAGCGACGGACCGGAAATTCTGAAAACTGAAGTAGAAGCTGCACTGACCAAGCTGAACAGAAAAAAGGCGGCAGGGCCAGACGGAATTGTAACGGAAATGCTGACAGCCTTAGATGACTTTGGCATAGACAAGATCACAGAAATAATAAATAAAATCTACAACAGTGGGGATATACCGGAAGATCTCAGCAGATCTATTTTCAAAGCACTGCCTAAGAAACCAGGCGCAAACGAATGTGAACTCCACCGAACAATCAGCCTAATGAGCCACACAACAAAACTCATCATCTATATTCTGATGAATAGAGCGCACAGCAGAATCAGGCCAGAGATAGGACGTGAACAGTGCGGGTTCGTTAAAGACACCAGAACAAGTTATTCATACTCAGAATGTTATCAGAAAGAGCAAAGCAAATGCAGAAGGACGTTCACCTGTGTTTTATATTACTACGTAAAGGCGTTCGACAAAGTACGACTCAAAATTCTGTTGGAACTGCTTAGAAACCTCGATATATTTGGGAAAGATATTAGAGTAATCAAGATCCTATACTGGCAGCAAACGGCCTGCATGTGGATGGAGAATGGGTTCAGCAGATATACAACAACAGAAAGGGGCGTAAGGAAAGGATGTGTCTTCTCACCGGACTTATGCAAACTATGCTGCGAGGCAATTCTGAGAGAATTGGAAATCCTGTCGGGATTCATCATTGGCGACAACAACCGTAACAACGTAAAATACGCAGATGACACAGTGCTGATATCGGACACGGAAAAGAAAAACCTCCTACAGAACGGAGCGACGGAGAGTGAGAAGAAGAAGAGACTAAGCATACACTAAAAGAAGACAGAATGCATGGTCATCAGTAAAAGGATGGGCCCGAAATGCGATTTGCAGGTCGGAGACACTAAAACCAAGCAGTTAGTAAATTTAAATATCTGGGAAGTATTCTGACAGAGGACGGTAAGTGCGACGCTGATATCCGAAGACGTATTGGGATGGCCAAGAACGCAATCCAAAAGCTAGGCAGAGTATTACGAGACAGGAGGATTTCGTTGGCAACAACGAAAACAGTACTGAATTGCTACGTGATATCTGTCCTCTTTTACGGCAGCGAATGTTAGACAAAGATGAAGAAGAGACACGAGACAAGGGAGATATGGTTCTACAAAAGGATGCTAAGGATATCATGAGGTTTTGGAGAGGATACAAACAAGGAGGAAGCATATACTTAACATCAGGAAGAGGCAGCTGAAATTTCTGGGAAATGTAATTAGAAAAAGTGTTTGGAGAATCTGATACTCACAGGGCGAATCGAGGGAAAGAAAGACAAGGAGAAGCAACGCGTGACTTACCTTGCGGGTTTAAGCAAGTGGATGACATAACGTGGATGACATAACGAAAGTAGCAAAAGGACAACACTTATTGAGAGCTACAAGGGATAGGAAGAAGTGGAGAACCATGATCGCCTACGTTTTGAAGGGAAACGTCACATAAAAGAAATGATTTATCGTCTGCTTAAACTTGAAATGCTTATCTCTCTATCCTGTCCTATCAAACTTCCACTTTTGAAATATTTTTTGTCTATATCGCCAACATTTTCTTCAGTTATCTCACAGTCTTGTACAATATTTTCAAACAAAACACCAAAGCAACATCCCGACTGTCAGGTAATATTTTGGGACTACCTATCCGAAGATCCTTCTGCAGAAATACATGAAGTACTTTGTTTTCACAGTACTAGGAAAACTTTAGTATCTGTTCTGGCTTTGTCCTTACTTAAAGTTATTTTCTACCCTATTGCTGAAAAGTATTTAACGAATTTTAACGACAGGATAATCAATTCTGTATGCGGTTTCAGATTTTCTGCTGCGGTCGCTGGTGGAAGATTACATTTGAATTCGCCTCTCCGACTGAATAGAGAAATATATATATATATGTGCTTGTGAGTGTATGTACGTGAGTGTGTTCTTTGTGTGTGTGTGGGTGTGTCTGTGGTGAAGCAGCAAAATTAGGTGAGAAAGATCTAGAGGAAGAAAAAGTCGTCTTTCAGTTTCAATTTGACTTCGTCTACGACATATTACTGTAATATATATATATATATATATATATATATATATATATATATATATATATAATTCTGTGTGTGTGTGTGTGCGTGCGCACGCGCGTGTATGTGTGTCTCTGAGTGTGAGTGTGTATGCGTGTGTCTTGTG
The DNA here is from genome assembly GCA_964036315.1 of Acanthosepion esculentum. Lineage (NCBI taxonomy): Eukaryota > Metazoa > Mollusca > Cephalopoda > Sepiida > Sepiidae > Acanthosepion > Acanthosepion esculentum. The sequence goes on from OZ038512.1 coordinate 32,963,354, forward strand.
CGTGTGTGGGAGGGGGTGAAGCAGGAAAATTAGAAGAGAAAGATCTAGAGGAAGAAGGAAAGTTATCTTTTAGTTTAAATTTGACTTCGTCTACGACAGATTAGTGAAATATATATATATATATATATATATATATATATATATGTGTGTGTGTGTGCATGTATGTGTGCGCACGCGCGTGTGCGTTTGTGTGTCTTTGAGTGTGGGTGTGTATGTCTGCTGCGTGTGTCGTTGTGTGTGTGTGTGTGGTGAAGCAGGAAAATTAGGAGAGAAAGATCTAGAGGAAGATGGAAAGTTTTCTTTCAGGTTAAATTTGACTTCGTCTAAGACTGATTAGTGGTATATATATATATATGTGTGTGTGTGTGTGTGTATGTGTGTGTGTGTGTGTGTGCGCGTGTGCGCGCGTGTGTGTGTCTTTGACTGTGTGTGTGTGTGAATGTGTCTTTGTGTGTGTGTGGTGAAGCAGGAAAATTTGGTGAGAAAGATCTAGAGGAAGAAAAGTTGTCTCAGTTGAAATTTGATTTCGTCTACGGCTGATTAGTGAAATATATATATATATATATATATATATATATATATAATTTATGATTTGTATGTGTGTGGTGAAGCCGGAGAATTACGAGAGAAAGATCTAGAGGAAGAGGGAAAGGTGTCTTTCAGTTTATATTTGACTTTTAGTTCATTAGTGGAATACATGTGTGCGTGCATATGTTGCATGTCTGTTTGTGCGCGCAAGTGTGTGCATATATGTGTGTGCATGTTTTCTGTGCATATGGTGAACGCAGAAACATTAGGAAAGAAAGTTGTAGAGGAAGGAATATGTTTTTCAGGTTAAATTTGACTTATTCTCCGACTTATTAGAGAAATATATATATATATAAATATATATATATATATATATATATATATATATATATATATATGTATATATAAATAAAAAGGAAAGAACAGTAAGATATAAAATCCGGTGTTCTTATAGATATTTTTATTTTTACACAATAGTGCTCTATGTAAATTTAAATTTACAGAGCATTAATATTATAAATTAATAGATTTAAAATATGGTTTTACCGCTACACAGTGATAACCATGTTTCAGAAATGGAAGCTAAAGCCTCTGAATTTAATTTTGTTATTAAACCAAAGACATTAGTTCCATTTCCTCATCAAGCGAATTTTGGAGTAACTTACTTTTTAAAATTTACGGTTGTTAACGGCACAGGAAAGATTCATAATTTGAGGGTTTCCAAGGTTACCGATAAATCCATTCATCTAGACAAGGGGTGGTAGAGGATTCAATTTTTAATTTTCGTTGTATCAGTTAATAGTTACATTTGAAAGCAGGGTTATGTTTAGGGATGGGTAGGGATGTATCTTTTAACAAATTCTGACATCCGCTAAATTCATGTCATCTGGGTTTTTTTCTAACGGCAAAAATTCTTATGGTATTTTTCCTATTTGTATATTTAAAGATTTTGAGGGACTGTTTAGGCTAGAATATATTTTATCCACCTTTCTAAAAAATTATTTTTAATATTTAATATACTATACTTCTTTTCAAAAACCAAGTAAATGTATTAGGATTACTTACAGTATTTAAAATTATTTATTCTTATCGAGTTTAAGTAAATATTATTTTATTTATTTTATTTTATGTAAACTTTATGACAATGACGGCAAAGGTGGTTAAATTATTTCACTAATTCAATAAACTTTTATTTATAAATTTAGTAATATAAATGTATATATGTATGTATAAAGGACATTTAATGTTCAATATTATATTCTAACTTATTAATTTGATTTGACTTTAGGTGTTCACTTGGATTCTTTTCAGTGTTTGAGTTGCTTTGAGAGAGGTGTTATGGTTAGAGTACGTTTTATTTAATTACAATTTTAAAAGATGTTTAGGTTAGAATCTGTTTTATTTAATTTCAATTTTAAAACATTTTAAAAAATTTTACTTTCAAATTTAACTTTTAAATTTAATCGGCTATATTTCTTTATAAATCAAGTAAATGTAATAGAATTACTTACATTATTTAAAATTATTTATACCCATCAAATATGAGTATGCATAATTATCAGGTAATTTTTTTTTTTTTTTAAATATTATTTAAAGATTATTTAAAGAAAACTTTTGGCAATGACGACATAAAATAGCTATTTCATTTCTCTGATTCAGTAAATTTTTATTTTTTATAAACTTAGTAATATATAGTTTCTCATGTATGCATAAAGGACATGGGTCATTTAATGACCTACATATTCTAGCCCTTCTTATTAACTTCCATTTCACTGTGGGTGTTTTATTGGATTCTTTTAGGTGCCAGAAGTACTTCGAGAGAGATGTTTGACTTTTATACTTATTTATCCTAAACGAGCATTGATGTTGGTTGAACCTCTTTTTGAACTCATGGCTAGTGCAACCTATATAAATTTTTATGTTTTCAGGGTTTTCAATAGAAGATATATTACATTGGTATACTACTGATTCCATGCAACATTTATTTTGTAGAGGACAGTTTTGAGGGTTTCTACAATTACATAATTTTTGTTTACCCTCATTAGTTGTTTGCATTTTTCCCTTGTCTACAATTTTTTGGTTCTGGTATAAGTGTTTATTTAAGATATTAGTATTATGTTTCTTAATAATCTTTTCTAGGTTATCAGTACAGCTATAACTTAATTTTAGTGTATTTCTATTGAAAATAGTACTTAGTTTACTTCCACCGGGAAAATGCTTGAGTATTAATGCGAGGAATTTTTGTCCCAATTTGTTTTTTACCATTTGGTTGTATATATATATATATATGTGTGTGTGTGTGTGTGTGTGTGTGTGTGCGTGTGTTTGTGTGTGTGTATATGTGTGCGTGCGTGCATGTATGTCTGTGTTTGAATGTGTTTTTGTATCTGTATGTATAGTGAAGGCAGACAAATTTGGTAAGAAATATCTAGAGGAAGAAAGAAATTTAGTTTTTAATTTGACTTTCTCTTCGACTTATTAGGGAAATATTTGTGTGTGCGTGTGTGAGTGTCTGGTGAAGGCAGCTAATTTCGGAAAGAAAGGTCTGGAGAAGAAAAGAAAGTTTTCTTTTACTTTTAAATTTAACTTTTTAATAAACATATTGACCATTTTCTACTTGCATATTTTGTAGGAAATCCCAGCTTATTTGTTCTCTCTAGGTTTTAGTACTTTGCGAGACCATCAAATGTTGTTTCACCACCTTCATATAACCACGGCGACTTCTAGCCAAATTCAGGGCGTTCGGCCAGAGGAGTTGTAGAAACGCCGTCCGCTGACCACAATGGCCAGGTCTCTGTATTAAATTACGGGACCATTTATTTTTGTCTGCCACCTGGACGTTAGTTGTGTTTTCCTATCTACCCTTGATTCTGGCACTCTCGGCCTTTCCTATTCCCGGCGCACCCCTGCCCTCCATGAATTCAGTCCGCCACTGGACCTTACTTCTGGCATTCTTGGCCTTGCTACTTCCTCCCACCATGGGCTCTTACTTTTTCGCTAACGCAGATCTTTGTTTATGTCACTCTTGGCGTTGCTATTTCCGGCTACATCACTTCAACTTAACCCACTTGATTGACGGCGTAAACGGACCTGCACTCTACAGCCCCGAACTTCGGGCTACACATCGGTCCCTACTTGCGGCATGCATATCGTTCCAGACTTTAATAACCTATCCCATACACTACAGTTATAATACTGCGTGAGGTTTACCGCTGGACTCGACCAGCACCACATCCCAACGCCAGAACCGGACATTAGTTTTGACCAGCAACTACTCAACGCCACCACCACATCCCAACGCCAGCACCGGACACTTAAAAGGACACTCTCTTCTCTTTGGCTATGTCGTCCAGATTCATATAACCTATTTCGTATACCTTGGTTATAATTCTACGGAAGTTTTTGCAACTGGACTTGACCAGCCCCTTCAACACCATCACAGGAGTCACATGCTAACCTACAACGACTGTATTGTAAATAAATTTTTGTGTTAATCTTAAATATCCTCGTTCTGTTGTCCATTTTGTATAAACTGTCAGATTTCACGTCTTTAATTCAAAAATGTTAGTGGGCCTCTTGTGACCTCAAACTGATTAGGGCGCTCGGGTCATATAACATCGCTCCACCCCACCCCGACACTCGCCACCAGGAGGTCCACAACAGTTGAAATTTGATTTCTTCTCTTCGTCTTATTAGAGAAATGTGTGATGAAGGCGGATAATTTAGTAAAGAAAGATGTAGAGAAAGAAAGTTGTCTTTTAGTTTAAATTTGACTTCTTTTTTTCCGACCTGTTGGAGAAATATATGTGTGTGTGTTCATGTGTGTGTGAGGTTAAGGCAGAAAAATTAGGAAAGAAAGATCTAGAGGAAGAAAGAAATTTCTTCTTCTTCTTCTTCTTCTTCTTCTTCTTCTTCTTCTTCTTCTTCTTCTTCTTCTTCTTCTTCTTCTTCTTTCTTCGTCCTCTTCTTCTTTCAGCTTCTATCGAGATCTTTAAACATTCAGTGTCCCTTTTCTCCTTTCTGGGCTCCATTTTGTTGCTATCTGGCGCATTCTGATCTTCTTAATCCTTACGTCAGAAATTATTAACATTCCATAAGTTTATTACTTCATTATTTATTTCTCTCTTTCTTTCTGTTAGGCATCATTATGCTTTCATTTTTTGTTGGTATTCTTACTACTAGTTGATGCACACAGTCAAAAAATGACGACAATATTTAAGTTGTTGATATTCTTCTCAGCAGTTTTTAACAATTGGAGATATTTTTTTATTTAAAAAAATTTCTTCAAATCATTTTCCACAATTTTTTAAAACAATTTCCTGTCATCTTTTATCGGAATTCATTTTCACTGGTGCAAATTTTCTGTTAGTCAGACATTTTTATTATACCGACATTTTGAAAGAAATGATATTTGGTTTCTTCTTTTGTGAGCTGCATTCCTTCATAAATAAAAAAAAAAGTCAAACATTATTTTCAACAGCATCGAGTCCCTAAATTGACCTCTTAACCCTGAATCTTTCTTTTTGTCTAATACAATTGCATTTTTTTTTTGGCTCCCCATACAATTTTGTGGTTAGAAATATCCGAGTATGGCAATGTAAAAATATCTTTAGAAAATTGGAATTAACAGATTTCTAGAAATCGTTAATAGCGTAAATTCCTGCTTCTTTTTCATCGATCTTCATCTCTGGTAGACTTTCTTGCGCTTTATATATTTCTTGAAAACGAAATAGCTTTTTTTCTTTTTATCAGACAGATGTTCATTTACATAGACGAGGTTGATTGTAGAAAAAACAATGAAGAAAATGATTTTTCTTCTTTTTCTCTGTGTCATTTCCGTTCAAGATTTCTTCTTCTTTCTTCTATTTCGACTTTTTTCTTCTCTTTTCTTCTTCAAAATAAACATTAGCTATGTAGTATATTATTGCAAAATACAATAATTGCGGCACATGGCCAAAAAGTGTGAAGTGGTTTGAGGCTAGAGATCATTAACTATCCTCTCCCTAGCTAATCCGATTCACGACCCATTCATCCAATACAAATAACACATATACCAAAAGAAGATACCCTTCACCTTTTACTCCGAGGCTGGCATCCCGTTCCCACCCCTTCACCGTTGAAACTGTTAGATGTAGACGTCTCTTCTACTCCAATAGCTTCATGTCTCGCACATCTCGCCTGTGGAACTCCCGTCCTTATTCCTGTTTCCCTGACAAATACAATCTCCAACTATTTAAGTGTAACGTCAATCGACATCTCCAGTTGCCATGATCTATCCACTTCCCTTCTCCACATCCTTTCACCTTTCATTCCTATCTGCTCTCGCTCCAAATCTTCTGTAACCCCCTTGCCTTGATCGATCCACTAACTTTCTCCACATCCTCTTCTTTACCACTCCTATCTGCTCTTCCTCCAAACCTTCTGTAACCCCTTGCGTGCTAGTGGCTTCCAGCCTTGCTTGGGGTGATAAGCTTAAAAAAAAAATAAAATACCACAATACCACATGCACAAAGGGAACCTAAAAATTAAACCCCATCATTTAAAAATTTCTCATGTACAAATGTTCGTACAAATATATATATATATATATATATATATATATATATATATATATATATATATATATATATATATATATATAAAAAAACATTTTTGATATGTTTAACGTTCTTTTTATAGATACAAGTATTTAAGTAAATGCTCTGTTTATAATAAACAGTATTAAATAACATTTACCGGCCTGAATGTCCGAGAAATTTTCATAGAAAATTTTCGTTCTCCGACAGGAATCGAACCTGTATCCTATACGGAACCGTCGGAGAACGAAAATTTTCTATGAAAATTTCTCGGACATTCAGGCCGGTAAATGTTATTTAATACTGTTTATTATAAACAGAGCATTTACTTAAATACTTGTATCTATCCAACTGATTTACAGTAATGTCTGAAATCACATTATTTATTTACCTATACTTAAAACTAGGTACATTAAACTTTATAACATTTTTTACAGATTATTTCTATCGCAAATACAAATAAAGTTATAAATTTTTTAAAGTGCACACGAACTTTATAGACACCCTGTATATATATATATAACAATCTGAAGATGATATGAAATGTGGAGGGGGGTTGTAAATCAATTGCAAACAAAATGTAACAAAAGTAAACAGAAAATAACATGCTAGTAGGACATAGTACTTGCCGCTGTATTCTGGCATTAGACAGAATCAAGATGCGAAGGATAAAATAAATGTGAGCGCGGGGAAATCAAAAACTGAACCAGTCGAGATGAAAAAGGGGCATAAAACAAACTGGGCGTGGGTGGGGTTCTCAACTGGGATCATAACCAAAAGAAGAAGCCGGGAACAGGCCTGGAACGGCCCTCAGTCACATTAATTAGGTGCACAAAAGAGAGTCTAACGTAACCAGGGGAGCGTTTTCAGGAAACCGCCCCTGTTTTGACGAAGAGGACTTAAAAAAAGGAACTCAAGGATATAGCCCTTTTCACACTAACCAAGCTTGCTAACATCAGGTATGTAGTATGCCAACAAGAATTTAAACATATCCAGGACAGTGACTATGTAGTCCTTAAGGTAGAGGCTTCCTGAATTATGTGTTTGATTTGAATACAAGTGTTGAAAGTGAAGACCTTGGGGATAGATAATGACTAACTCTCGAAGTAGTTAAGATTGTGACGTTTGGAGGGAAGCAACCACGTGTCAGTCTATCCCACAAAGTAGCAGCTCTCATGAAGAATTTTTCTAGACGGAACTTCCTCTTTACAAATTGAATACAGGAGGAATGTGGATGGTTCGACTCCGTGGATGCAAAATGGAGGGTCTTATATATAAAGACCTGAATTGGTGGATTTAATGAATGGAGCTCGTTTGAATATTTACCATTTAAATAGCAATAGAACAGCAATAGTTTTGTGATATTCCGTCGGTGGAAAGAGATGTTTTCCTGTACAAGGCCCGAGAGCCATTAGAGGTAGAAGATCTCAGAGTAAGAGGCACTGCCCATGCGGATATGTGTGGAGGATAACGGTTAACCCAAAACTTGAACAGGTTAAGGTTACAGAGATCGGGGTAGCAACCTCTTGGGTATCAGTTCTACAAATCAGTGCTTCGTGAGATGCTTGAGTAGAACTTACATCTCCCCAATGGAACACGAAGTTAATGACAGTGGTTCGTTAGAATGGGTGTGGCATGGCGGATCTTGGCCCTGAAAGTTACGACTGGTGGAACTAAGGATTGTAGTTCACCTCCCTGAACACAAACCCTGGAAACAGTCATAAAACAGCGAGAGGCTTGCGACGTCTCGTCTGTGAGAACGAGGTTTGTCGAGCAGAAAATAATTCATCTAACTGCAAGTACACATAGACGCATTTGGACTCTATCAAGAGAGGAAACTGAAGGCTTAGCAGCTCCCACGCAAATATGACAGTATTACTTCCTTTTCCGTCTGATCTGGCTCTTGTAAAGTTAGAGAAAGTCTTAAGTAATTGTATATGAGAAAGTCTTAAGAAACAGTATATGAGAAAGTCTAAAGGTATGTGTATATTAGAAAGTCTTAAGGAACAGTATATGTGAAAGTCTTAAGGAACATTATATGAGAAAGACTTAAGTAATTGTATATGAGAAAGTCTTAAGGAACAGTATATGAGAAAGTTTTAAGGAACAGTATATAAGAAGGTCTTAAGTGACAGTATATGGGAAAGTCTTAAGAAAAAGTATATAAGAAAGTCTTAATGAACAGTATATGAGACATTTTTAAGGAACAGTATATAAGAAGGTCTTAAGTGACAGTATATGAGAAAGTCTTAAGGAACAGTATACGAGAAAGTCTTAAGGAACATTATATGAGAAAGACTTAAGTAATTGTATATGAGAATGTCTTAAGGAACAGTATATGAGAAAGTTTTAAGGAACAGTATATGAGAAGGTCTTAAGTGAGAGTATATGAGAAGGTCTTAAGGAAAAGTATATGAGAAAGTCTTAAGGGACAGTATATGTGAAAGTCTTAAAGAACATTATATGAGAAAGACCTAAGTAATTGTATATGAGAAAGTCTTAAGGAACAGTATACGAGAAAGTCATAAGGGAGCTGCTGGAGCGTTACAGAGAACAGACCATTTATCGTATGTATGAGTTCCACTTGAAGTGTGGGCTGAGTTTAAGCCCCTATATCATGAACCGGGACATCCTTGAGAGAACATCCGTTCATCACGATTAGTGAAAATACAGGTCCCGATCGATAATTATTACGTATTAAACGTATTAGACTATAACAGTTGCAATCAAACACCGTTGTGAAGGAAATATTTAAAATAAATTTTTCATTAATTAAACTTAATTTCTTACGATGCCTAGAAGTAAGGAGACATATGTACATAAAGGCAAAATCTTAAAATCATAAAGTCAAAAAAGGAATGAGTTCTTTTATTAAGAATAGTATATGAGAAAAGTATTAAGGAAAGGTATATGAGAAAGTCTTAAGGAAGAGTATATGAGAAAGTCTTAAGGAAGAGTATATGAGAAAGTCTTAAGGATCAGTATATGAGAAAGTCTTAAGGAAGAGTATATGAGAAAGTCTTAAGGAAGAGTATATGAGAAAGTCTTAAGGAAGAATATATGAGAAAGTCTTAAGGAAGAGTATATGAGAAAGTCTTAAGGAAGAGTATATGAGAAAGTCTTAAGGAAGAGTATATGAGAAAGTCTTAAGGAAAAGTATATGAGAAAGTCTTAAGGAAGAATATATGAGAAAGTCTTAAGGAAGAGTATATGAGAAAGTCTTAAGGAAGAGTATATGAGAAAGTCTTAAGGAAGAATATATGAGAAAGTCTTAAGGAAGAGTATATGAGAAAGTCTTAAGGAAGAGTATATGAGAAAGTCTTAAGGAAGAGTATATGAGAAAGTCTTAAGGAAGAATATATGAGAAAGTCTTAAGGAAGAGTATATGAGAAAGTCTTAAGGAAGAATATATGAGAAAGTCTTAAGGAAGAGTATATGAGAAAGTCTTAAGGAAGAGTATATGAGAAAGTCTTAAGGAAGAGTATATGAGAAAGTCTTAAGGAAGAGTATATGAGAAAGTCTTAAGGAAGAGTATATGAGAAAGTCTTAAGGAAGAGTATATGAGAAAGTCTTAAGGAAGAATATATGAGAAAGTCTTAAGGAAGAGTAATATGAGAAAGTCTTAAGGAAGAGTATATGAGAAAGTCTTAAGGAAGAGTATATGAGAAAGTCTTAAGGAAGAGTATATGAGAAAGTCTTAAGGAAGAGTATATGAGAAAGTCTTAAGGAAGAGTATATGAGAAAGTCTTAAGGAAGAATATATGAGAAAGTCTTAAGGAAGAGTATATGAGAAAGTCTTAAGGAAGAGTATATGAGAAAGTCTTAAGGAAGAATATATGAGAAAGTCTTAAGGAAGAGTATATGAGAAAGTCTTAAGGAAGAGTATATGAGAAAGTCTTAAGGAAGAGTATATGAGAAAGTCTTAAGGAAGAGTATATGAGAAAGTCTTAAGGAAGAGTATATGAGAAAGTCTTAAGGAAGAGTATATGAGAAAGTCTTAAGGAAGAATATATGAGAAAGTCTTAAGGAAGAGTATATGAGAAAGTCTTAAGGAAGAGTATATGAGAAAGTCTTAAGGAAGAGTATATGAGAAAGTCTTAAGGAAGAGTATATGAGAAAGTCTTAAGGATCAGTATATGAGAAAGTCTTAAGGAAGAGTATATGAGAAAGTCTTAAGGAAGAGTATATGAGAAAGTCTTAAGGATCAGTATCATGAGAAAGTCTTAAGGAAGAGTATATGAGAAAGTCTTAAGGAAGAGTATATGAGAAAGTCTTAAGGAAGAGTATATGAGAAAGTCTTAAGGAAGAGTATATGAGAAAGTCTTAAAGAACAGTATATGAGAAAGTTTTAAGGAACAATATATGAGAAAGTCTTAAGGGACAGTATATGTGAAAATCTTAAGGACAGTATATGCGAAAGTCTTAAGTAATTGTATATGATAATGTCTTAAGGAAAAGTATATGAGAAAATCTTAGGGAACAGTGTATGACAATGTCTTAAGGAAAAGTATATCAGAAAGTCTGAAGGAAATGTATATTAGAAAAATCTTAAGGAAAAGTATATGAGAAAGTCTTAACGAACAGTATATGAGACAGTCTTAAGTAATTGTATAAATTTTTTTAAGCAACAGTATATGAGAAAGTCTTAAGGAAAAGTATATCAGAAAGTCTTAAGGGACAGTATATGTGAAAGTCTTAAGGAACATTATATGAGAAAGACTTAAGTAATTGTATATGAGAAAGTCTTAAGGAACAGTATATGAGAAAGTCTTAAGGAACAGTATATGAGAAGGTCTTAAGTGAGAGTATATGAGAAAGTCTTAAGGAAAAGTATATGAGAAAGTCTTAAGGAACAGTATATGAGAAAGTCTTAAGTAATTGTATATGAAAAAGTCTTAAGAAACAGTATATGAGAAAGTCTAAAGGGATGTGTATATTAGAAAGTGTATATTAGAAAGTCTTAAGGGAAAGTATATGTGAAAGTCTTAAGGAATATTATATGAAAAAGACGTAAGTAATTGTATATGAGAAAGTCTTAATTCTTAAGGAAGAGTATATGAGAATGTCTCAAGGAAAGGTATATGGGAAAGTCTTAAGAAAAAGTATATGAGAAAGTCTTAAGGAACAGTTTATGAGATGGTCTTAGGGAACTGTATATTAGAAAGTCTTAAGTGTCAGTATATGTGAAAGTCTTAAGAAACAGTATATGAGAAAGTCTTAAGTAATTGTATATGAGAAAATCTTAAGCAAAAGTATATGAGAATGTCTTAAGGAACTGTATATTAGAAAGTCTTAACGAACAGTATACGAGAAAGTCTTAATCTACAGTATATGCGAAAGTTTTAAAGAACTGTATATGAGAAAGTCTTAGGGAAGTGTATATTAGAAAGTCTTAAGGGTCAGTATATGTGAAAGTCTTAAGGAACTGTATATGAGAAAGTCTTAAGTAATTGTATATGAGAAAGTCTTAAGGAAAAGTATATGAGAAAGTCTTAAGGAACAGTATATGAGAAGGTCTTAAGTGAGAGTATATGAGAAAGTCTTAAGGAACAGTATATGAGAAGGTCTTAAATTTGAATGAATATGAGAAAGTCTTAACGAAGAGTATATTAGAAAGTCTTAAGGAACAGTATATGAGAAAGTCTTAAGGAAAAGTATATGAGAAAGTCTTAAGGAAGACTATATTAGAAAGTCTTTAGGGACTGTAAATGCGAAAGTCTTAAGGAACAGTATATGAGAAAATCTTAAGGAAAAGTATATGAGAAAGTCTTAAGGAAGAGTATATTAGAAAGTCTTAAGGGACAGTAAATGTCAAAGTCTTAAGACCAGTATATGAGAAAGTCTTAAGGAAAAGTATATGAGAAAGTCTTAAGGAAGAGTATATTAGAAAGTCTTAAGGGACAGTAAATGTGAAAGTCTTAAGGAACAGTATATGAGAAAGTCTTAAGGAAAAGTATATGAGAAAGTCTTAATGAACAGCATATGAGAAAGTCTTAAGGAACAGCATATGAGAAAGTCTTAAGGAACAGCATATGAGAAAGTCTTAAGGATCAGTCTGTGAGATAGTGTTAAGCAACCGTATAGTAGAAAGTCTTCAGGAACAGTATATGAGAAAGAAATGCCGTAGTAACATAAGAATTGTCTATTCTATTCTAAATGTGCAAATTGAAACACTCATGTTTAAAACAAAATTTAGTTAAAAAATAAATATAAGATACTTTTATGACACTCCTTAGATCACCAATTTTATGTAGACGCGACACATGCCTAATAATACTACCGTGACTCAGTTTGTTAAATACCCCAAAAAAACAAAAACACTTCTTTTGTGCCTGAAAGCCGTTCGTCGTGTTGTTCTTGCTTTTCTTCTTTTTTCCTCTTTCCACTTTCCTTTTTTTTCTCCCTCCTTGCTTTTCTTCTTCTTCTTCTTCTTCTTGCTTTTCTTCTTTTTTTCCTCGTCTCTCTTGCTTTTTTTCCTCGTCTCTCTTGCTTTTTTTCCTCGTCTCTCTTGCTTTTCTTCTTTTTTCCTCTTCCCACTTTCCTTTTTTTTCTCCCTCCTTGCTCCTCCTCCTCTTCTTCTTCTTCTTCTTCTTCTTCTTCTTCTTCTTCTTCTTCTTCTTCTTCTTCTTCTTCTTCTTCTTCTTCTATTAGAATATTTCTTGTTTTGGCTGTACACAAAGAGCATAATACTGATAATCCCACTTTGACTGAAAACCATTCAGTATAGGAAGTGCATTACTATATTAATCTAATTTCATATTTCCCGTTCAGTTAGTTTTGACGCCTTGAAAGCGTTGTTTGTTCTTTTGTCTTTTTGGCATGTCTCTGTTTCCCTGAAATTTAATTACAGGTTCTTGTATACAAGAATAACCAATACTTACTTTATTAATTAAACGTAAGTAGTTATTCTAACTATTTATTATTGGTTTGGTTTGGTTTGGTTTGGTTTATTTTGTTTTACGGCATATCAACCACAATGGGCTATTTAATACCGATAATTTTTATTGCTGGTAATATTTTCTCCTTCAAATTTTTTTTTCTCGATGTATTGCTAGTAATAATTTTTCTTCAAGATTTTAATGCTGATGATAATTTTTTTACAAAGTATTTCTGGTATTAAACCTATTTTTACATTTTTAGAGTGTTTTAACCCTAGTTTGGGGGGCTAACTATTTGCCTGTATCTGAGACCCTAACAGGTGCTACCACCCAAAGTTAGAGTGGACGTGGGAGCACCAGCAATTAAGAGGTGTTTCGATGCTCCTCAAAACCTCCTGATCAGAGGCCTTGCTGTTGGACGTAGTTTATCGTCATACCCAGGACAACAAATCTTTGTTTTATTTTCTTCATATATAATTTGTTCCCCTCGTACGAAGACTATTTTCCTGATTACAACGAAATTATTTTATTTACACTTTATACGATAGTTTTTCTAACATTTACTCATATAATAAATGATTTCTTTTTATATTGATCTAAAGTAAATTGCATTTCCGTTATATTTTCTTTATGTAGGGTCTTTATATCTTCAAATTCATTTATTATACCAAGTTTAATAAAAGCGTCTTAAAAGCGTATATAATAAACAATTATATTCTTACTTAAACTATTGGTTATATAAGGTCAACGAAAACACATTTTTAAACATAAATAACAAATTCTTGATCATCGCATTGCTCGTCTTCTGTATTCCGTTTATTTTTATTTTGTTGCGCGCTTTTTCAAACAGGGGTGGAATTACAGTATTTTTATTTTTGTTCTTTTAATTCAGAGGCAACCGTACATAAATAAAACGTTATTTTAATTCTGTTTTAAGTAAGAATTACTTTTAGAAAATTCAGTTAATTAATCCTTAAATCTGCTAAAATACTTCGAAACACATCTCGAGGACAAATATTGAATCTTAAAAAGAATTTTAACTTTGTTGTTTTCCTTTTTTTTAGTATACAAGGCTGTTTTAATGAGTGACGAAAAAGTGTTTATTTCTACACGGAAATTAAGTTTTCTTTTAATTTCGATTAGCCTTAGGCAATTATCTTTTAAATAGCAATTGGATTTAAGTTCAAGGTAGTCATTTTTCAGAAAGTCCGTTAACACAATCATTAAATAAAATATTCCTAATGTTTATATGTGACTGAGTAAAAGATTCACAGCGTTGTGGCTCATCAGATCCAGACAAGAACAAACGTATTATTGACAGAGGATATATTTAAAAAGGCCTATTAAATACGATTATTAAAATTAAAAAATTTTCTATACAAAAGAATAAAACTGTTCATCCCCTCACAACATTGAGACAATCCAGTGGGTATTACGTCAACCGTCGTGTGCATTCTAGAAGAAGAAGAAGAAGAAGAAGAAGAAGAAGAAGAAGAAGAAGAAGAAGAAGAAGAAGAAGAAGAAGAGAAAGTAGAAGAAGACAAAAAAGATGAAGAAAACGAAGAAGAAGACGAAGAAGATGAAGAAAACGAAGAAGAAGAAGACGAAGAAGAAGAAGACGAAGAAGAAGAAGACGAAGAAAAAGAAGAAGTCGAAGAAGAAGAAGACGGCGAAGACGAAGAAGATGAAGAAGACGGCGAAGACGAAGAAGATGAAGAAGTCGAAGAAGAAGACGAAGAAGAAGAAGACGAAGAAGAGGAAGAAAACGAAGAAGAAAAACGACGACGACGACGACGAAGAAGAAAAACGACGACGACGACGACGAAGAAGAAGACTAAGAAGAAGAAGAAGGAGACGACGAAGAAGAAGAAGAAGGAGACGACGAAGAAGAAGAAGAAGAAGAAGAAGAAGAAGAAGAAGAAGAAGAAGAAGAAGAAGAAGAAAGGAAGGGAGGAGGAGGAGGAGGATGAGGAGGAGGAGGAGGGGGAGGAGGAGGAGGAGGAGGAGGAGGAGGAGGAGGATGTGGTATTATTTATTTATGGTATCTGGTATTATTTTTGTAGGTACCTCCATGAGATCGCTAAAAAAGAGCATAGCATGATGAAAAAGACGCCATACTTGACGAAAACAATATTTTATCGTCTAAATGTTCATGTTATTGTTAAAGAGGAAAGATCAAAGCATTTTTGGGGTATTTTTTTACATTTTTTAATCGTTCCTAGCACGTCCGAAATTTTCGTTAAAAATCTTGTTTTTTTTTTGTCATCAAAACTGACAGATAATCAATCATTTTTTTCCATTTTATAAAAAAGATGGATATCTCACTTTGAAATTCTTTTAGAAATCAATTATCATTTTTTCAAAACTTATTTTAATAAAATCAGAAATTATAATGTTTATTTAAAATATTTTGAACCAAGCTTAACTTAGCTTCTGCGCCGAAAAGATGTAATTGGAAAATAAAACAATGCCGGTCATTGCACCACTTGACAGGTGACGAATGACATTTTCATGACGTTTAGATAGCTTACGTGAGGATAATTCTTTCTACGGATGGGGAGAAGTGAAATTATTTAGATTTAAGTGAACAATTTATTTACCTCGTTATTTTTAAGGAAAACTTTCAGCGCTCTAATTTTTTTGTACTTAGCTTTCACCTTTACGTTTACGATGCTTTATGGAAAATATATTATAAAGAAATGAAAAAAAATAAGACTGTTAAGAGTGAGATTAAATTTCATAAGAAAGGTATCTAATTAATTTATAGGTACCTTTCTTATGAAATTTTATCAGAAGTGTACATAAAATACTATAATTTTATGTGCATTTATTACATTTTACTGTGTTATTTGTATTTCCATTCATTTTATTATTAATTTTGATATTTCATTTATGGAAAAATGTCATAACTGAGATTAATATAAAAATAAGATCATATAAATTTCATAAGATGATACTGATACTTGTAGGTACCATTCTCAGTTGAAATTGAAAAATCAAATTAATTTCTCCACACGTGTTTCGCAAAAGTAAAGGCCTTAACAGCGGATAACAATGCTTAACTCAAATAACGCGACTTAATTGTATTCTGGTTGGTCTTCCGTACTTTATAATTACATATAGATAGATCTTTTTCTACCGCATTGTAAACTGTGTCGTTTTGACTAATCAGAAGATCCGCAGTAATTAAGAAATGTAATTTTGTGTTTATAATCGCCCGATTATAAACACAAAATTACATTTCTTAATTACTGCGGATCTTCTGATTAGTCAAAACGATACAGTTTACAACGCGCTAGAAAAAGATCTATCCCATAACGACACTTACGAAAGTGGATGCGGCTTTTAACTAATTTTATAACATTTTAACAAGTTAAATGTAAAAATCTATTATAATTAAAGAAATAACAAATAATTGTATTAAAAATTCATTTTTCATCTAAAAATTTTTTTTGCTTTCAGAAAATATTGTTCATATTCATAAAAACAACTAAAAGCAAATAAAAGCATTTGAAATTGAATAATATCTTTGTTTTATTGAGTTTTGTATGTTACAATTCAGAGCTGATTTTCAGGTACGTGGGGTCCAATTAAAAAAAAACATGATTTGCATTCTTCAAAGCCTTGTGCTTTTAACTATTGTAATCACTAAACCCGATGCGATCGAATTTCTAGAGTTTTCATAAAATTAGTTAGGGGTGGGGGTAATAAATATAAAAAAATATTTCTGCCATGACTTTAATAAAAAAACAACATATTCATAATAATTTCCATCATCTATGAATACTTTCTGAAAGTTTCATTAACTTCTGACTATTATTTTTATTTTTGCAAGATTTTCCAAATTAATGTGTGTCATACAAGAAACGTGCTAAAAATTGTACATGTTATTTTAGTAGTTCCGGTGATACATAGAGAAACAAGTTTTTTTTAATCAAAATTTAGAATGTTCTAAATTGAAGTAAAAATTTTAAAAAATAATTAAAAAAACTTTGGTCTTTCGTCTTCATAATAACATAAACATTTAGACGATAAAAGTTTGTTTTCGTCAAGTTTGGCGTCTTTTTTATCATACTATGTATTTTTTTAGCGATTTCGTGGTGTTAACTATTTTTATGTCATTAGTCAGAACAGTCGGGAAAATACCACCAAAGAAAACAAAAAAGTGGGAAAAACTATTTTATTTAAAACTTAACTTTTATAGCCAATCATTGGCTTATACTGGTGACGTCAAAATTTCACACTATAAATCGACCTGAGAAGGGGAAAATTTTTCAAAACGTATTTTGTTGTAAAGAGAGCTCAGTAAACTTAATTTATCGCTCGGATTAGTTTTTGCTTAGAAAAAAAAAAAATATAGAAAAATGCAAACAAACTTCGTGTACAACTTTTGTATCCTGTTAGTGTTATCACTTGGTAAGTACTTATTTATTTTTTTCATTTTTTTAAATGCTTCATTTTCTTGCCGCACCCGAGGGCTCAACGAAGTAGTCGAAAAATAGGAGACTATTTGGATATTGTCGATGGTGATGATTGAACATTTGACAAAAATGAGAGATCATACATTTTAAAAATCTTACATTATTTTCTATCGGGGCTAAAACATTTGCCTGATAATATATATATATATATAGGAGAGAACAATGAGATTTATAAATCAGAGTTCTTAACATTTATTTTTTTTTGAAAAAAGAAAAAAAAAACAGTGCTCCATACAACCAGTAGAAAATAATATTCTACTTGTTATTAAAATATATTATCATCGCGGCACAGAAAATCCCATGTTTCAAAACTGAAACTTCAATTCAGATTTTATCGTAAAAATTAAACTTAAAATATAAAATTCCGTTCCATTTTCAATCGATGCCAAGAATAACTTTTTAGAAATTGATTTACTTAAATTTATCTATATTACTTAAGCAAATCAATTTCTAAAAAAGTTATTCTTTGCATCGCTTGAAAATGGAACGGAATTTTATATTTTAAGTTTAAATTTATGATTTAAATATTTGTTGAAGTTTCAGTTTTGAAACGGGATTTTCTGTGCCGCGGTGATAATATATTAAAAAAAAAACATTTATATATATATATATATATATATGGGATAACGATATATAAATTTGTATATAGCAAGAACAGTTTTGAAAGAAAGGATGTATGATGAATTGGAAGAAATTATTGTGACGCGTTTATCCGTTCGGAGTTTATCAGACTGGGTGTTGTTTACGTTGTCGCGGCTACACATGCGCACGGAATACATGTGTATTATTTTTGTGGAGTCGTTGGGTCCTACTAACATCTGTTATATTTAGTTTTCTGGGTTCTTCCCCTCTCCTCTCACTTCATGAGCAGATATTTTTATATACTAAAAAAAATGAAAAAAAAAAAAGGAGATATTTTGAACTACTTGCACATATAGAAATTTTATGTCACGGTTGTTTTTTAGGTAGCTTGCGAATTCGTGGTATTGTGGTATAGTATGTCTTTTCGTGGTGAATGAGCAAATTGTAATGAATGAATGAATGGGCCGTGAATCAGATTAGCCAGGTCAAGTATAGAAAGTGCCGACTAGCTTTTCCTTATTTCCCCTTCGGTCTTGTGCCACATTTGATTTAATTAAAACAATAAGAGTGTTGTCGCGACCGGAGAATAAGTCTCTTATATCAGGGTTTGTTCTATTATATATACATTAACACAGGCTCTAATTTGGGACCAGATACATCTCTCTTATATCCGAGTTTCTCTTATATCCGGGTCTCTTATATCCGGCTTACACTGTATATATATTTATAGGGTGTCCATAAAGTTGGTGTGCACTTTAAAAAATTTATAACTTTATTTGTATTTGCGATAGAAATCTGAATAAAAAAATATAAAGTTTAATGTACCTGGTTTTAAGTATAGCTAAAATAACTAATGTGATATCGGGCATTACTGTAATTAATTCAGTTGGCAAATGTTTTCCGTGAACTGCAAAATCGTATCACCCTTTGTATTGCTAATGAATAATGATGGAGGACATGTGGAAACTTAAATACAATTTAAAAAAAACCTTAAAAAATATAGATTTACTTCTTTCTAATTATTTTTACAAATCATTTCTATCGCAAATACAAATAAAGTTATAAATTTTTTAAAGTGCACACAAACTTTATGGACACCCTGTGTGTGTGTGTGTGCGTGATATATATATATATATATATATATATATATATATATATATATATATACAGTGTAACCCGGATATAAGAGAAACACGGATATAAGAGAGATTTTATCTGGTCCCAAATTAGAGCCTGTGTTAATGTATATATAATAGACCAAACACGGATATAAGAGAAACCCGGATATAAGAGACTTCTTATCCGGTTCCGACAACGGGTTACACTGTATATATATATATATATGAAGTAATGTAATATATTTGATTGAAATAATTTATTGAAAGAAAACTCAATGTTTTCCAGTTCATTCACAAATTATATTTCTTTTAGTTTTAATATTTTCATTCATTATGTTGATTAATGCTATTTGCTCTCTTTTTAAGCCTATTCTGTACTTTCTTTCTCTGAGCGCCACACGGTGCGGGTGATAATTAGCGCGCTCGTGCCTTTAAATATGTAGAATACATTTAATCCTTTTTTTCCCCGTGACTTTTGCTTGTAAACCCAGGTCAAGGAAAAAAAACTACAAAAAAAAAAAAAACTAATGTCGAGCAAGCTTTACTCTTTTTACTGAAACGAGTAGAAAATCACAATTTACAGTTTTTGTTACTTTTATTCAAATATATTCTCTTCGTTTTTGGCAGTTATCTTTTTAAAATTGTTTCACGATTGAATTTTTAACAATTTTTTATTCTACTTTTTTGTCTACTTGAAATTAAATTTTGATCAAAATTATTTTGTTCCGTCATTTAAAAAACTATAACGCGGAGAAACATAATAAAAAGTTAAAGGGAGGTAACTCTTAGTAAAATGTTTATTTTGATTTTTAGATATTTTCGTTCTTTCATTCTTTCATTCTTTTGTTCTTTCGTACTATCTATCTATCTATCTATCTATCTATCTATCTATCTATCTATCTATCTATCTATCTATCTATCTATCTATCTATCTATCTATCTATCTATCTATCTATCTATCTGAGTCTGTTCACATATGCCTATTTCTCTGTAAATATGCCAATTTTCATGCACAATTTTTAAAGATTTTTTTATCGTATTGATGTTACAGGATGTCAGATTTTTTATACAAATCAATGTTTTACAAACCGTTTTGTTAAGATATTTGTGTACTTAAAATTAATCAGTTTAACGAAAACTAAATATTTCATTCGTAATATAATATAATATAATATATATATATATATATATATATATATATATATATATAAATATTTATTAATAAATGTTCCTTATACAGTGTAACTGGGATATAAGATAAACCCGGGTATAAGAGAGATTTTCTCTGGTCTCAAATTAGAGCCATACTTACCTAAACAAAATAGACCAAACCCCGGATATAAGAGAAACCCGGATATAAGATACTTCACAGATCCCGACAACTCTCTTATATTCGGGTTACACTGTACACACAAATAAAGGCGGAAACTCTTAAAATTTGGTCAGATGACAGTTGCTTTCTTTCTTTCTTTCTTTCTTTGTCATCAAATATATATAAGTTTTTTTTAGTTCTTCCAAGAAAAAAGTGTGTATTTTAAAGAGAACAGAGAGGCCACAAAGGTTTTTGGCTGTAAATTGGATTTTTTAAATACATTATTTTCAATATGGAATATGAAGTATAATATATATTTAAAAAATCCACATTATAACGGAAAACATTCTCTTCTCTTTAATATATATATATATATATATATATATATATATATATATATATATACAGTGTAACCTGGATATAAGAGAGTTGTCGGGACCGGAGAAGAAGTATCTTATATCCGGGTTTCTCTTATATCCGGGTTTGGTCAATTTTGTTTAGGTTAGCACAGGCTATAATTTGGGACCAGAGGAAATCTCTCTTATATCCGGGTTTCTCTTATATCCGGGTCTCTTAGATCCGGGTTACACTGTATATATATATATATATATATATTGAATTATGAATTATAAATTAATTATATTAAATAATTGTAAAAATTATAAATTGTACAGGTACACAAAAGAAAAGTTCATGTAAGGTAACTCTTACAATTAATACATTTGTATATATTATTTTATATATATATATCTAGATATATATATATTCTTTTACATATAAATATATTCTTTTATACATGTATATCTAGATATATATTCTTCATATATATATATATATATATATATATATATTCTTTTACATATATATATTCTTTTACATATATATATATTCTTTTATACATGTATATTTAGATATATATTCCTTATATATATATATATATATATATATATATATATATACTTTTACATATATATATTCTCTCTCTCTCTCTCTCTCTATATATATATATATATATATATATATACTTTTACATATATATATTCTCTCTCTCTCTCTCTCTCTCTATATATATATATATATATATGTATTCTTTTACATATTTATATTCTCTCTCTCTCTCTCTCTCTCTCTATATATATATATATATATATATATATACTTTTATACATGTATATCTAGATATATATTCTTTTATACATGTATATCTAGATATATATTCCATATATATATATATATATATTCTTTTACATATACATGTATAAAAGAAGATATATATACATAAGGAATATATATCTAGATATACATGTATAAAAGAATATATATATCTAGATATATATTCCTTATATATATATATATATATATATATATTCTTTTACATATATATATTCTTTTATACATGTATATCTAAATATATATTCCTTATATATATATATATATATATATATATATATATATATATATGCCACTTTTTTAGCGACAACTGGACATTCCTATATAATATATATATATATATATAAACATTTTTGTGTATATGGAAAATTTATTGTTTTTATCGTAATGGTTTGGTTCTGTTTTTTTACTATTTCTTTTGAGTGGGCACACCTGTTTTTTTTTTTCTTTTCTCCATTCAGTCCTATTTTTTCTGTTTTGTTTTTGCTTTGTAGTATTTATAGTGGCGCGGTTTTTCTAGAGTGTATTTCCCCGTGCCGTGTTTATTTTGATATAATATAGGCCCTAGGGATTGGCTATTTTCATTACACATCGCTGGCAAAGCAAGAAAACTTTCAACTGGGAACTCCGCTTTACGAACACATCATAAAAGTGCTTAGAAACTCAACTGATTGACTCGTGTCTTATAGCAGGAATAATCTGTGAAAACCCAAAAGGCAGAACAGTTTTCTACGTTATCTACCTATCTTCACAACTGCACAGTTATTAACTTCAGCTACGTACATTTCCGACAGAGAACTTGTTTAATTTCAAAACAAAATGACATGTTTTAATCTGCTGTTGTTTGTGATTTTGCCAGGTAAGTTGTTCTGTTTTGAAAACTTTATTTTCTTTCATTCTCCAAGTCTTCAACTTATTTTTTAAAATAATCATTTAACCTAAGCAAATAAGACACAAGGAATTACTGAGTCTGGAAGAATAAGAAAAAAATGGGAAACGCTATTAAGAAGCTAAAACAATAAAAGGAGAAAAATCAAAAAGACCGTAGATAACCGGAGACATAGAATATATTGAAAATATTTTAAAAATCAAACTTTACAGGAAAACAACAAACTCGAAGAGAGTTAGACAGGCAAGGAGTACCAGAAAAGAAACTGTTAGCTAAAAACTAACTTGGGGTAAAATTATATATATATATATATATATATATATATATATATATATATATATATATATATATATATGTATGCATGATAAAAATGATCCTTTTTTTTAAGAGTAAAAAGATAAATGCAATCAGTATATAAATATGCCGGTAACTGGATGTAAAATAAGTCAATGGAACTCCGTGTACAGAATCATAGAAGTGAGGTGTATATATATATATATATATATATATATATATATGATAGATAGATTTAAAGAAACTGAAATAGATAGATAAATATAAAGAGACCGATATATAAATAGATAGATATACAGTAAATTAGATAGATAGATGTAAAGAAAATGAGACAGCTCGATAGTGAAAGAAACTTGATATAGATAGATCTAAAGAAACTGAGATAGACGTAAAGATAGATAAATAGATCATAGATATGTAGGTAGATGTAAAGAAACTGAGATAGATAGGGAGATAGATGTAAATAAAACTGAAATTGACCGATAGATAGATATTTGTAAAGAAAATGACATAGATGTAAAGAAAGTCAGATAAATAGAGACATATATAGATCGATAGATTCATAGAGAGAGAGAGAGATAAATAGGTACATTTAAAGTAAACGCGATAGATGTAAAGAAACTAAGATAAATAAATAGATGGATATAAAGAAACTGAGATAGATAGATAGAGAGACAGACAGATATAAAGAAACTTTGATATACGTAAAGAAACTGAGAGAAACAGGTAGATAGATATGAAGAGGGCGAGATATAGATAGATAGATGTAAAAAATGTGATAGGTTGATAGATATAAAGAAACTTGATAGAGAGAGAGAGATCTAAAGAAACAGAGATAGATAGATAGATAGCTGCAAATAAACTGAGATAGATGTAAAAAAAAAAACTCTGATAGATTTGTCGATAGATATATTTACGTTCGTACGACTACAGATGCGCACAACAGAGGTGTGCTGTGAATTTTACACACACACATACACACACATATACATATATATATATATATATATATATATATATATATATATATATATATATATATGAATTCCAGTCCCCACGTCGTGTGCATATGTAGTCGTACTAACATAACAAATGTAATCAGATAAAGTCCGTAATGACATAACGCGTCACAAGTAAACTTTTTCCACTTTATCATACAATTTCCCCAATTCTATTCTTCTTGTTATATATATATATATATATATATATATATATATATATATATATATATATATATATATATATGTGTGTGTGTGTGTGTGTGTGGATGGATGGGGAGAGACAGGGAAAAGGGGGTGAGTATAAGTAGACAAGAATATAATGAAAAGGAGAAATAACCACGATATTCAACACACACACACTAGAGAGAGACTAAGATAGAAAAATAGATATGAAGAAACTAAGTTAGATAGATAGTTATGAAGAGATTTAGATAGATAGATAGATAGATAGTTATGAAAAGATTGAGATAGATAGATAGTTATGAAGAGATTTAGATAGATAGATAGATAGTTATGAAAAGATTGAGATAGATAGATAGTTATGAAGAGATTGAGATAGATAGTTATGAAGAGATTGAGATAGATAGATAGTTATGAAGAAACTGCGATAGATAGATATGAAGAAACTGCGATAGATAGATATGAAGAAACTGCGATAGATAGATATGAAGAAACTACGATAGATAGATAGATAGATAGATAGATAGATATAAAGAAACTGCGATAGATAGATATGAAGAAACTGCGATAGATAGATATGAAGAGATTGAGATAGATAGATATGAAGAAACTGCGATAGATAGATATGAAGAGATTGAGATAGATAGATATGAAGAAACTACGATAGATAGATATGAAGAAACTACGATAGATAGATATGAAGAAACTACGATAGATTGATAGGTATGAAGAAACTGCGATAGATAGATAGGTATGAAGGAACTGCGATAGATAGATATATAGATATGAAGAAACTGCGATAGATAGATATATAGATATGAAGAAACTGCGATATGAAGAAACTGCGATAGATAGATATGGAGAAACTGCGACAGATAGACATTTTTATGTTTATACATTCTTTTTATAGATACAAATATTTAAGTAAATGCTCTGTTTTATAATAACAGTATTAAACAACATTTACCGGCCTGAATGTCCGAGAAATTTTCATATAAAATATTCGTCCTCCGGCAGTAATCCAACCTGTATCCTATACGGAACCGTCATCTAGCCTGACGTGCCGTAACCGATTCCTGCCACAGAGGATCGTTCGGTTAGCAAGGTCGATTTTACTGCCTTTAACTTCACTGTATGAAAATTTCTCGGACATTCAGGCCGGTAAATGTTGTTAATACTGTTTCTTCGTTTTCGACTATAAACTTTGTCCTTAAGTACTCCCCAAAAGAAGAAATCCATTGGGGTCAAGTCTGGTGAACGTGCAGGCCAATCAATTTGACCACTTCAGCCAATCCATTTCTCAGGAAATATTTCATCAAGATACTCAGTTGTAATAATATAACCGATACATAAATCTATCCCACATACAGCCTACCTACTTTTGGACCACCATATATATATATATATATATATATATATATATATATATATATATATTATGCGTACAGACGATCCTTAAAAATCCATTCGGTTATAAGTTATTTCATGAATATACAAATATTCATCTCTTCAGACCAAAGTTTTTTTTTGTTGTTTTTAACAGTCAATTTCGTTCATTATAGGGGAAAACGAAAAACACGATTATGATGGGCAAGAACAGATTGAAAAGTCAGTTAAAGGGAAATAACTCTTGTAAATAGTCCATTTAGTTGTACTTTTTTATTCGTTTTGTTCAGGAAATATTTTTTAACTAAATTTGTTATTGCATTGGCTAAATGTTTTATCTCTAGGCTCTTTGTTTTTACAATTAATTTTATTGTCGCATGTGAGTAAAAATAGCGCTGTTAAAAACATGCTTGCCTGTTATCCGGTTCGCATGTCTCCCCAGTCGACAAGAAGTGTAACCCTTCTTTCCTGTTTAGGATTCAGATTTAGTTTCCTTCTAGAGTCTACTTCATCTCTGTACTTCTTACGTCTCCGCCTAAATTTGATTTACTATTTTTAATTATTTTTCTCAGTAGGGGTAGATAGCTTCGCCTATCGTCTAGTACTCACCCCTCCTCGGTTTTTTGAACAGCAGTAGAGGTTTATCTCTTGATTCCAATCTAGGATTGGGTTTCTGGTTCCTGGTTTTTATAGTTTTTCACTACCTGTAGAGTGTAGACACTTACATCTTAGTGGTATTATCACCTTGTGTGGTGTAAATGGATTTAAAAAAATAGCAAAAAACAAAACAAAAAAAAAACATTATGAATCCATAAAAAACAGTTTGTTTAGTAGTATTCTAACACTACGTATTTACGAATGACATATTCCATTATTGTGGTAACACGGTTCTTATTAACTTAGTGACTTCGACTAATGACGTCTTTTAACAACTGAATGACATCAATAAAACGGGGAGATAAGATTACGTGACTACTATTGAGTATAAAATACCGTGAGTTTTGTATTAAATAAAGTTGGCTACCAAAATAAATCGTTTTTAAAGGGGGATAACTCGTAACGTCGTTATCGAATAGAGTAAATGTGTATTGGTCGCGTATTATACATAGACTTGTTTATTTCATATAATTATAATTATATATAATTTATATATATAATATATAATTATATATAATTTATATATATAATATATAATTATATATAATTTATATATATAATATATAATTATATATAATTTATATATATAATATATAATTATATATAATTTATATATATAATATATAATTATATATAATTTATATATATGATATATAATTATATATAATTTATATATATAATATATAATTCTATATGGTCAAAGAGAACTTAAATATTTTAAAATGATAAGAATGCATAAAAAATAAATAAAAACGCGATGTTTTACAAGCCTTAAATTGTTTTTAAATTTAAAAATTGTAAATTCTCATTCTGTCCGTACCTACTTATCTATATATTTCTCTCTCTCTCTCTCTCTCTCTCTCTCTCTCTCTCTCTCTATATATATATATATATATATATATATATATATATATATATATAAAAGGGAACATTGACGTCAACACCCAGCAGAGACAGTCGGTTTCATGCTTAAACGCAATCTTCAGACCATGGCTATATATATATATATATCAACTAGGTGCAATGGCTAAATTGTCGCCATTTTATTTTTTGTTTTATCATCTACACAATATAGTGATGTCAGTTGTGCACTGTCTGTGAGAAAAAGAGCACCATGATACAATTCACTCCGCCAGAAATTTGGAAACGGCCTGCTGTCATGCTTGACATCCGTGCCAGAAGCTATAATACGCACATTTCAGAGGGTTTGAGTGTCAATTTGAGGACAGTGAAGAGGATTCGAAAAGAATTGGATGAATTTAATGGTGATTACGAAGGTGTTTGAAGTGATCACTCTATTCATCTTACCGCAGAGCCTCCGACTCAACACGGAGGCCTAGACCAAGTGCCTTGAAGAATTAGTGCTGCCCCGAGTCAAGAGGGTGTCTGCTGGAAGACCCTATGTCTGACAATGTTGTGACCAAGTAATGGTTAAGAAATAACAAGATGTTGCAGATTAATGGTGTATTAAACAGTAAATACAACAGAAGAGTGTTACACGACTTGGGAGTGTGTGTTGGTTAACCAGCATTCAGTCTATATTTAGTAGCCCCCACCACGAGTTACATGTGGCACAAGGCCGATTTAACGTCGGTTATCCGAGCCCGTAGACTCGGCCAAAATTTCCCCGAACGAAACTCTGTCCTTCGGCACAGCCTCGTCCGGACTCCTCCCTGTCCAAGGCAGAGAGTTCGATAGGAGCTGAGAACAGTCACAGCCTCGGTAGAACAGTCTATATCACCGTTATATTTAACGGACCCCCGTGTGGATCGTATGTGGCACAAGACCGAGTTTACCGTGGGTTCTCCGAGCCCGTAGGCTCGACCAAAAATATTCCCTTCGAACCCGTATAAACGGCCTGTCTACCTCTCCGGACGAAACTTCACCCTTCAGCAAAGCTTCGTCCTGGTTCCTCTCCGCCGAAGCGGAGAGTTTGATAGTAATGAACAGTCTGTTTCACCGTTTCCCCCGAGGCTTACTTTCCTACTACTTTATAGTAAGTGGAAGAGTCGACAATAGCCTCATTAGAAGGAAGACACCACAACAGACAACAAGAATATGCACTGTGACACACAAGTAGGAGGACCCGATCGTGGCTGTTAGACGGGCCACCTAACTCCCCAGTTTGCAAACCCCTTGGTAATTATCTATGGTGCGCAGTTGAGCGAGAGATCAACAAAATTCCTTGTAACGCCAAAGATGAACTGAAGGCAAAGGTTAATTCCCCAAGGCAACAGCCTAGAAGATTTGCAAGAGATTCCGAGGTCGCCTGGAAGCCGTGGTTGAAGCCAATGGCGATTTTACTGAATATATTTACTCTTTATTAATTTCAAGGTATTTTTGTAATTGAGGTAAATATATCTATTAAAATGAGATGTCAGTTTATTTTCATTTTTGCGTAATTTAGACGACAATTTATTCATCAAACTATATATATAGTGCTCTTTTCGTCACCGAATCCCGTTGGTACAGTTGGTACGACATTTACCTGATAGCATAACTGGCCGTGTTTCAATTCTCGTTAGTGGATGCTGCTGCTGATGAGTCCCAAATGTAGGACGAAACGGCCGTCCAGAGCTATCTGCATTTTGTTGAGATTTCTTCTAGATTCAATGAATTACTTAATTATAATAATCTCAAATTCTCCTAATAATTTGTGTCACATATATATATATATAAGTCCGTTTTTTTACGGGTGACTCGACTACATGACTTAAAGCGTTCTATTTGATTGGTATCTAGGACTCACCCGTTTACTGTTGAAATAGTTAAATGTAACAGACACTTCTGTTCCAAAAGCTCCTTTTCTCGAACTTCCCTCCCGTTTACTTCCGCTCTCCCTCAGTTTTTGTCCTTTCCTCAATCGTCACTATACTCAGCCTTTTCTGTCCCTTTTACTCCCTGTAACCACCTGCGTACCAGTGGCATTATATATATATATATATATATATATATATATATATATATATATATATATATATAATACACACACACACACACACACACATATATATATATATATATATATATATGCCTTCTTATCAGTTTAAAATATTTAAGATTTTATTTAAAATTATATATTATATGTATAAAACATATATTATAATCATAGTATATATATATAATTATAATATATATATATATATAATTATAATATATATATATATATATAATTATAATATATATATATATATATATATATATAATTATAATATATATATATATATATAATTAT
>OZ038512.1:32995140-33020140 GCA_964036315.1 Acanthosepion esculentum
GTTTCTATCTATCTATCTATCTCATTTTGTTTCTTTCTATCTATCTATCTATCTATCTATCTATCTCATTTTGTTTCTATCTATCTATCTATCTATCTATCTATCTATCTCATTTTGTTTCTTTCTATCTATCTATCTATCTATCTCATTTTGTTTCTATCTATCTATCTATCTATCTATCTATCTCATTTTGTTTCTATCTATCTATCTATCTATCTATCTATCTCATTTTGTTTCTATCTATCTATCTCATTTTGTTTCTATCTCATTTTGTTTCTATCTATCTATCTCATTTTGTTTCTATCTATCTATCTATCTCATCTTGTTTCTATCTATCTATCTCATTTTGTTTCTATCTATCTATCTCATTTTGTTTCTATCTATCTCATTTTGTTTCTATCTATCTATCTCATTTTGTTTCTATCTATCTATCTCATTTTGTTTCTATCTATCTATCTATCTCATCTTGTTTCTATCTATCTATCTATCTATCTATCTCATTTTGTTTCTATCTATCTATCTATCTATCTATCTATCTATCTATCTATCTATCTATCTATCTCATTTTGTTTCTATCTATCTATCTACCTCATTTTGTTTCTATCTATCTATCTCATTTTGTTTCTATCTATCTATCTATCTATCTATCTATCTATCTATCTATCTATCTATCTATCTCATTTTGTTTCTATCTATCTATCTACCTCATTTTGTTTCTATCTATCTATCTCATTTTGTTTCTATCTATCTATCTATCTATCTATCTATCTATCTATCTATCTATCTATCTATCTCATTTTGTTTCTATCTATCTATCTATCTATCTCATTTTGTTTCTACCTATCTATCTATCTCATTTTGTTTCTATCTATCTATCTATCTATCTCATTTTGTTTCTACCTATCTATCTATCTCATTTTGTTTCTATCTATCTATCTATCTATCTATCTATCTATCTATCTATCTCATTTTGTTTCTATCTATCTATCTATCTATCTATCTATCTATCTCATTTTGTTTCTATCTAGCTATCTCATTTTGTTTCTATCTATCTATATTTCTATCTCATTTTGTTTCTATCTATCTATCTCATTTTGTTTCTATCTATCTCATTTTGTTTCTATCTATCTTTCTATCTATCTCATTTTGTTTCTATCTATCTTTCTATCTATCTCATTTTGTTTCTATCTATCTATCTATCTCATTTTGTTTCTATCTATCTATCTATCTATCTATCTATCTATCTATCTCATTTTGTTTCTATCTATCTATCTATCTATCTATCTCATTTTGTTTCTATCTATCTATCTATCTATCTATCTATCTATCTATCTATCTATCTCATTTTGTTTCTATCTATCTATCTATCTATCTATCTATCTATCTATCTATCTATCTCATTTTGTTTCTATCTATCTATCTATCTATCTCATTTTGTTTCTATCTATCTATCTCATTTTGTTTCTATCTATCTATCTATCTATCTCATTTTGTTTCTATCTATCTATCTATCTCATTTTGTTTCTATCTATCTATCTATCTATCTATCTATCTATCTATCTATCTATCTATCTATCTATCTATCTATTTATCTATCTATCTATCTATCTATCTGTCTATCTCATTTTGTTTCTATCTATCTATCTATCTATCTATCTGTCTATCTCATTTTGTTTCTATCTATCTATCTATCTATCTATCTGTCTATCTCATTTTGTTTCTATCTATCTATCTATCTATCTCATTTTGTTCTTATCTATCTATCTATCTCATTTTGTTTCTATCTATCTATCTATCTATCTATCTATCTATCTATCTCATTTTGTTTCTATCTATCTATCTCATTTTGTTTCTATCTATCTATCTCATTTTGTTTCTATCTATCTATCTATCTATCTATCTATCTATCTCATTTTGTTTCTATCTATCTATCTATCTATCTCATTTTGTTTCTATCTATCTATCTATCTATCTATCTATCTCATTTTGTTTCTATCTATCTATCTATCTATCTATCTATCTATCTCATTTTGTTTCTATCTATCTAGCTATCTCATTTTGTTTCTATCTATCTATATTTCTATCTCATTTTGTTTCTATCTATCTATCTCATTTTGTTTCTATCTATCTATCTATCTATCTCATTTTGTTTCTATCTATCTATCTATCTATCTATCTATCTCATTTTGTTTCTATCTATCTATCTATCTATCTATCTATCTCATTTTGTTTCTATCTATCTATCTCATTTTGTTTCTATCTATCTATCTATCTCATTTTGTTTCTATCTATCTATCTCATTTTGTTTCTATCTATCTATCTATCTATCTATCTATCTATCTATCTATCTGTCTATCTCATTTTGTTTCTATCTATCTATCTATCTATCTATCTATCTATCTCATTTTGTTCTTATCTATCTATCTATCTCATTTTGTTTCTATCTATCTATCTATCTATCTATCTATCTATCTATCTATCTATCTCATTTTGTTTCTATCTATCTATCTCATTTTGTTTCTATCTATCTCATTTTGTTTCTATCTATCTATCTCATTTTGTTTCTATCTATCTATCTATCTATCTATCTATCTATCTATCGATCTATCTCATTTTGTTTCTTTCTATCTATCTATCTATCTATCTATCTATCTATCTATCTATCTATCTATCTATCTATCGATCTATCTCATTTTGTTTCTTTCTATCTATCTATCTATCGATCTATCTCATTTTGTTTCTTTCTATCTATCTATCTATCTATCTATCTAATTTTGTTTCTATCTTTCTATCTATCTATCTAATTTTGTTTCTATCTTTCTATCTATCTATCTAATTTTGTTTCTATCTTTCTATCTATCTATCTCATTTTGTTTCTATCTTTCTATCTATCTCGTATCATTTCACTAGCTCATACACCTTTCATTTTCATTATCTACTCATATATCGTTATCTATTTACATAACTCGATCAACTACCGTTTACAATCATTTAAATATTTTCACATTGACGTAATTTCCTCATTGGAATTTCCATTGGTAATTCCTCTTTTTCTACGATTTTATGTTTAGAACGATTCACTTGTTTCTTAAATACCTAAGCAATCGTGATTAGGGACAATTGAACACATTTGAAAGATTTATTTTTCTTTTTTCTTCTTTTTCAATTTATTGACTCACGCTTCTTCGTTCTCAGAGATTTTCTTTTATTAAATATTGATAAATTGAACATTTGCTATTAAAAAAATGGATTATTTTTGTCATGTCTTGGTTTACGCGGCTTTGTGGGCGAGGAATTATTTTCCACCCTACCACCACTTTCCGCACAGCCTCTCGCTACTCTATCGCTGTTTCCATTCCATGACAAAAGTACGGATGAGATACAATCGTAATCCCCACCACTCCAGACCTTTACTGCTTTAATATGAGCAGATAGCTTCGTCTGTCGTCCAGTTCACAGGCGTACCCGTTTTCTTTTGTATAGGAGTAGAAGTTTGTCCCTTGTTTCCTGTTTAGGATCGGGTTACCGGTTCCTTCTAAAGTCTACTTCAACTCTATACTTCTAACGTCTCTGCCTAAATTTTATTTACTATTTCTTTCCTCAGAAGAAGTAGATAGCTTCACTTTTCATCCGGTTCACACTTCTTTCCGGTCTTTTGAATAGAAGATGCTTATCCCTTGTTTCCTGTTTAGGATCGGGTTTCCGGTTCCTTCTAAAGTCTACTTCAACTCTATACTTCTAACGTCTCTGCCTAAATTTTATTTACTATTTCTTTCCTCAGAAGAAGTAGATAGCTTCACTTTTCATCCGGTTCACACTTCTTTCCGGTCTTTTGAATAGAAGATGCTTATCCCTTGTTTCCTGTTTAGGATCGGGTTTCCGGTTCCTTCAAAATTCATATCGGGTGTAAAAGTTGGATAAAAAAATATAACGAACTTTCTAATAAAATAAATTTGAAGATTTCCAAAATAATTAAACATTTTAACTGAAGGAACTTCCAAATTCTATTATCCTGAGGCCTAAATCCAGGCCTGGTCGTAATCTATGGCTTAGAGTGTGTTAACTGAATCTTTATATCATTAAAGAAAATCAAAACATTCCAAAATCTTATGAGAGGTTTCTGAAAAACCCTAAACTGTTCAAAAACGCAAAAATCGAGGAACTACGTAGTGATTTTTCAAGCATAGCTTAGATGTGGCACATGGCCGAAAGTATGGGACGCCCAGTAAGGATCGAACTCACTACTCAGTCGTAATTGTTCTAGCGAGACAAGCTTGCTAACCATTACACCGCCCCGAGGTGCCCAAATCGATGAACTACGTACGAGACAGACGTTCGGTTGAACCCTTCTCCTACGGCTCGGCTATGTTATTGTGTATTTTTATTTTATCTACACGCCGATCGACAAAGAATATGGCCCAAGATCAAAATTTAAAGTGGGTAGCCGTACAAATTTTGCTCGGCCCATCTCAATACTTATTTTCTATTTCTGGCGACCCTCAGGAGCCGGGGAATAACCGCAGCCTGCTCTCGAAGAGGGAGTAATGAATTGGTGGAGGGGAGATGGGAGTCCGTTCTCTTATTTTGTTCGTCTGAAAAATAATTTAAGTTTAAAAGATAATAACAACAAAAACGAGAAATTTTTATTTCTAAATTTACCAAATAATAAAAAAATAAAACACGGAAGGATAAAATGACGAGGGAGGGAAAGAGGAGGAGATAGATTTAACATGGGGAAATACCTACGGCTAAAAATAAATGATTAATATATATGGTTGCATAAAATCCAAAAGCGTAAAGAGAAGATGTTCGTCCAACAAGTGAGATCGTTGCCTTGTCGCACTATTGTTTATGCGACAATGGGGATATATACAATAATCATAGTTATTGGAGTAACTGGTTAGTAAAAATTCTATCTATCTATCTATCTATCTATCTATCTATCTATCTATCTATCTATCTATCTATCTATCTATCTATCTATCTATTTCAGTTTGATTATATCAATCTATTTCAGTCTGTTCATATCAGTCCATCTACTTCAATCGGTATCTATCTATCTATCTATCTATCTATCTATCTATCTATCTATCTATCTATCTATCTATCTATCTATTTCAGTTTGATTATATCAATCTATTTCAGTCTGTTCATATCAGTCCATCTACTTCAATCGGTATCTATCTATCTATCTATCTATCTATCTATTTCAGTTTGATTATATCAATCTATTTCAGTCTGTTCATATCAGTCCATCTACTTCAATCGGTATCTATCTATCTATCTATCTATCTATCTATCTATCTATCTATCTATCTATTTCAGTTTGATTATATCAATCTAGTTCAGTCTGTTCATATCAGTCCATCTATTTCAATCGGTATCTATCTATCTATCTATGTTTATATCAATCTATACGTTGCAGTCTCTTTCTTTCTTTCTTTCTTTCTTTCTTTCTTTCTTTCTTTCTTTCTTTCTTTCTTTCTTTCTGTCCCTGTATCTATTATACATATATATAATGGATAAGTGACAGAAAATGTTGGAGTAGCATATATATATATATATATATATATATATATATATATATATATATATATATATATATATATAGTGTAACCCGGATATAAGAGAGTTGTCGGGACCGGAGAAGAAGTATCTTATATCCGGGTTTCTCTTATATCCGGGTTTGGTCTATTATATATACATTAACACAGGCTCTAATTTGAGACCAGAGAAAATCTCTCTTATATCCGGGTTTCTCTTATATCCGGGTTACACTGTATATAATTTATTCGAAAATTTATAATATAAACACGTTATAAAATCATTACAAAAATATCCAATTTGTTTCAACACTTCTGGTATCTTACCAAGTGATTGTATATATATATATATATATATATATATATATATATATATATATATATATATATATGAGAGGGAGAGAGAGAGAGAGAGAGAGAAAAAGAGAGACAGACAGACAGATAACTGGTAATTGCTTTCTTTTGAAAAGGGATATTTAAAATTTTGAATTAATGTTTTTTTGTTTTTTTTTTCGAAATTTGCAGCATATTTTGTCGCTTCAAACAGCAACACGATGACATGGAGAGAATGTAGGGTTAAAGCGCATAAAGACTCAAGGAAGGAATGCTGCATACTAAGTAAGTAAATATCTATCTATCTATCTATCTATCTATCTATCGTGATGTTTATCTATCTATCTATCTATCGTGTTGTTGATCGATCTATCGTGATGTTGATCGATCTATCGTGATGTTTATCTATCTATCGTGATGTTTATCTATCTATCTATCTATCTATCTATCTATCTATCTATCTATCTATCGTGATGTTTATCTATCTATCTATCTATCTATCTATCTATCTACACGCCACTTTGCTCATATCGCTCTATCTATGACATTATTTTATATTTTCAGAACATGGCCATGTCCAGCTTATTGAAAGAGACACACAGATGTGTTGTAATGGAGAGGTGTTCCGCCATTCACCAAATGGACGATGCTGCTACAACCCAACTAATGATGATTCTGTCTTTTATAACAAAAACGAAAAGAAGTGCTGCGCCGGGAATCTCCATGACATCGCCGATGGTAAGTTTCGATTCGATTTTTTGCAAATTCCTTTATTCAAATAATAATTTGATAGAAAATGATTTTTTAATAATAATAATAATAATAATAATAATAATAATAATAATAATCTCGGACATGCCAATTCAAACTGACAGGGAAATAAAATCCAACAGACCTGATATTATCATAAAAGACAAGAAATCCAGGAAGTGTATGCTTATTGACATAGCAGTGCCATCTGAGAGAAACACCCCCATAAAAATAATCGAGCAATTGTCCAAATATAAGTTCCTGGTGATCGAGATTAACAGGATGTGGAGAATGATGACTGAGTCTGTACCAGTAGTAATCGGAGCTCTGGGCCTCGTGAGAAAAGGAATGGACCTATTTTACTAACAGTGTCCCATGTAACATCAACATACAAGTTGCGCAGAAGACTGCCCTAGTAGGAACGTCCCATATACTAAGATAAGTGTTATCAATTAAATGAAAATTCTCTTGTAGGGCCTAGGACAATAGTTTGAATCCGGCTCTACAAGATACAAAGCCGGAAACATAACATACACAAATAATAATAATGATTATGATAATAATAATAATAATAATAATAATAATAATAATAATAATAATAATAAATTTGATTGTTCTGTCAGTGTGTATTGTGTAGTCCCATAGAATTGTAACAGGAGATAGGACCTGTTACAATTCTATGGGACTACGCAATACACACTGACAGAACAATCAAAGCCAACCGCCCAGACATTGTTATTAAAGACCACAAACAAAATAAGTGCCTCCTTATTGATATGGCAGTCCCTGCAGACTGCAATGTGTCTTTGAAGATATTCGAAAAACTGTCAAAATACAAGGACCTTGAAATAGAAATCTCAAAAATGTGGCACATGGGAACATCAACAATCCCTGTTGTAGTTGGAGCCCTTGGAATGGTTGGAAAAGATTTCAGTAGACTTATTGAAGGGATCCCTGGAAGTCCATGCCTCAAAGAGATACAAAAAAATTTTCTGACAAGTACAGCCCACACTTTACGAAGGGCTTTATCTATGTAATATTTTTTTTTTTGCAGTGGAAAGTGTCATGATACCATTTCTAACCTTAGGTCCCTGGGCGGTACCCGGAAAAAATGTATAAACGGCAGATATCAAAGGAAATAAATAATAATAATAATAATAATGATAATAATAGTAATAATAATAATAATAATAATATAGCCGCCCAGACGTTGTTATCAGAGACCGCAAACAAACAAAAAAGCCTCCTTATTGATATGGCAGTCCATGCAGACTGCAATGTATTTTTGAAGCTATCAAAATACAAGGATCTTGAAATCGAAATCTTAGAAATGTGGCACATGGAAACATTAACTATCCCTGAGTAGTTAGAGCCTCCGGATTGGTTGGAAAAGATTCCAGTAGACTAATTGAAGGGATTCCTGGAAGCGCATGCCTTAAAGAAATACAAAAAAAAAATGTTCTCACGACTACAGGCCACACCTTACGAAGCACGTACGCACACACACACACACACACACACACACACACACACACACACACACACACACACACATATACATACATGCGCGCGCGCACGCACACACACACACATACATACATACATACATACGTGTATGTGCGTGCAGGAATTAGCTTTCTCGTATAGAAAATTTGATAGAAAATGATTTCCTTTATTTTCTGATAGAATGATGGACATATGAAATATCCGGCGAGACTAGGAAGACGCCGAGTTATTAGATAGATAAACAAACTGAGGACACTTGAAATTTCTCGAACGTTTTGTATATTATCGCCACTGTCTCATAATAGTTATTACATTGGCATATACGTTTCATATGCTAAATGTATCAACTATTATGGAACAATGGTATTAATATATCAGTCACATTATATATTGTGATAAGTTGTTTTTTTTCCCCACAACCTGTAGTGTTCAATATTGGTTTTCAATGCAGATATGTTCAAACCGCATATTGATTTTTTTGACGCAACACAACCTTACCCACTCTAACACGTCCGGTTTTAAGTTTGACATAGTTACTTATTTTAGCCGAAAGGTGTAAGGATCTTGTACCCTCTCCCGAACCTATGATAACTCCCCCTGAATCTATGATACGGGCCCCCACTGTATTACATCTCAATTTTCGTGAGGTAATATTAATATAAAATACAAATTTTATTGTAACCTAATAATGTACAATAATGGATCGTATGCAATATAGGTGAATCATTCAACTAGAAAAATCGAAAATAAATACAATGTATCTAAAATTAGAGACATGTCAATAGTGTATTTCATCTTAAATAAATCAACAATGTTTTGCGACAATTTTTAACACCAGTTTGAGTTTTTTCTTGTTAAAATTTACATATTTTTAACAACATTTTGGATTAGCAATAATGAATTTTATATAGTTTTTTATATAGAGAGTTTTTTTTTATATATAGTGTTTTTTTATATAGTGTTTTTTATATATAGTGTTTTTTATATGTAGTGTTTTTTTATATAGTGTTTTTTATATATAGTGTTTTTTTTATATAGTGTTTTTTTTATATAGTGTTTTTTTTTTTTTATCGAGTCTTGGAATGCGCAAAACAAATTCACGGACTTAGACAAAAAAGAAAAAAAAAAAGAAAAAAAAGGAAAAAAAAGGAAAAAAAAGAAAAAAAAAGGAAAAAAAAAGAAAAAAAAGAAAAAAAAGAAAAAAAAGGAAAAAAAAGAAAAAAAAGGAAAAAAAAGAAAAAAAAGGAAAAAAAAAAGAAAAAAAAAGAAAAAAAAAAGAGAATGATGTAAAAATCTGTGAAAAGTTGTCATCCTTTCATAGTCAGTTGTGCTTAGTTCAGTTTGGAATTTATACAAATGTAGGTAGAAAAAAAAGCAAATGTTGATAAGAGAGCGAGGGTTCACTGCCCGTGGCCTCCACTACAGGCTTGCTCGCCCCCTCCGATCGGTCGGCGTGTAGTACGCACCAGCCCTGCTCTCCACAATTTCCTCTCCTTTGTTGATTTAAGTAATTTTAAGTTTATCTTATCCCCTTTTTGTTCTTCTTTTGCCATCAGTTATACACACAGAACTTATGTGGCGACAATGCCTCACACCGCTAAGTGAGGGTTCAGAATTATTGATTGGTTGAGTGATGAATGTTTTTCAAGGCTTATCAACCCATTGTAGGTTATTTAAAGCCAGAAACTATTTTTAGATTGTAAGCATTTTTTTTTTTTTAAAATAATAATGCAAGATAAAAGTCTTACGTAGCTGGAGATGTGGAGAAGGGGCGGATTAATACTTTTTCATGCGTATTTGTGCGTATGTGAATACAATGAACCCAATTGGAATTGGAACTTGGCTCTCTGATTAAGAATTCTGACGCATTATCCATTACACCACCCGCACACCCAAGCTTACTGCACCTGGTATTCCAAAGCGGTCACCCATCTAGATACTGACCGAGCTCGGCGTTATGATCACATAGGTACAGATCTTTCAGTGTGATGTGGCTGTAAGTTAAGAATTATTCCGTATCTTATTGCAATATATATATATATATATTTTTTTTCTTAATTTCAGGCAATGCACATCAGTGTTGCGGGGAAGAATTATACAACAACAAAACGCAGCTATGTTGTCAAATTGACCACGAAATGAGAATTTCTTACCGTGTTTATGAAAAGAAAAAATATCCTATATGTCCGATTTATTACTGCAATAAAGAACCATATGAAAAGACCCAAAAAAATTGCTGTAATGGTAAGTTGATGTCTTCATTTTCCAATTTCAAGTAAGTTAGCTTGAGCTCCTTCATAAGAGCCAAAGAAGAATCAGCAATATTATTGGTCCTGATCCGGCGGCTCGGCTTCAGTTACTTTCCCGCCGCCGAAAGGTTGCCTCTCTCTGTCTTTTCAATCAATATTTTCAAGGTAATTGTTCAGATGAGATTTTCGCTATGGTACCTGGACTTTTGTATTTAAGCACAGTACTAGACTGGCGTCGAGATCTAATCAATTTACAATTAGTTTCTATGCCAACAGTTTCTTTTCTCGCACTTCTCGCTTGTGGAACACCCTTTCGGCTCCACGATTTCCAGCCAACTTTAATCTACAAAAATTTAAATGCAATGTCAATCTCTATCTACTCTTTTCTCTTCCCACTCATTATTAATGTTTCTGTTCCTAATTTCCACACCCAGTAACTCCCTCTGTCTTAGTGTCTTTTCTGCCTTGCATGGGGTGAAGCTGTTTTAAAAAAAAAAAAAAGTTAAAAAAAAAGCTGATTCCCTGTGCGGTTCCCGACAATTTTTTCTCATCTTGTGTATTTATAAATCTACTGTTCGCTTGTGCATTGAATACTGCTGCCATATCTGGTTGGGTGATCCTAATATATATATATATATATATATATATATATATATATATATATATATATATATATATCGATTCTTGACAAACTTCAAAGAAGGGTCTGTAATGTAACTGATCCTGACCTGGCATTTTCTGTCAATTTTTCACCGTCGTGCGGTGGCTTTCCTAAATAAACTGCAATGGGTTGACAAGCCGTAAAAAACGAATCAATCGATAACACACTTTGAAATACAATCAGTCAGTTATGTGCCATGCGTGATACACGCTTAAACGATCATGTATCTTTCGATACATGACTGACGAGGCAGATTTTTCCCGCAGTAGATTGCCATTTCTTTCTGCGGTAGGGTGCCATTTCTTTCTGCGGGTTCTATAGAACCCGGTCTGAACTGCTATTTACCCATAGCTGGGGGGGGGGGAAGAGGATACATACTTTTCCAAAGGGTATTAGCATGTAAGTAAATGTAATGGATTTGACTGGAATTCGAACTCCTCAGTCCGGGATGCTATCCATTACTCCACCGTGACTACTACGAAATACGATACTGGAATAATACACTCATCTCTCACCTTGAGGGTTTTTCCATTGATTCCGCTATTATTTTAACTATCTTCACTCCCCGGCAATGATTATAGCTTTACAAAGCGATGATTAGAATTGGAATAAAACATACACATATGAAATCCAATACTCTAATAAACCGTTCTTTTGACCTTCCGTCTTATTGCGGGTATGTAAATCCATGTTTGTTGAAATAAGAACCATTATCAAACATATCGTACATCAAGATACAGCTATACATCATAGGTTCACCTCCCTACTTCTCGACATAGTCATCACCCCTTTCAATAGCGGTGCCCCTCCTACGAATGAGGGTATGTATCTCAGCATCATAAAACTATTCTAAGCTGCCAATTCCTTACAGAAGTTTTCACTTCCATGACGTCTGATTCCCAGTGTCTCTTTCATTGGACCAAAGAGATGGAAGTCTGAGTGTGCTAAGCTTACAACGCCTGTTATTCCCAAGCGATCGCCCATCTACCTACTGAGCAGGCTCGAAGTTGCTTAAATTCGCCGATCTTACGAGAACTGGTGTTTCAACATGGTGTGGCCGTAACCCTGTAAAATACGCGAAGCATCTCCCGAAAGTGTTTGCTAATGAGACACGTTGCGGAAAAAAAAAGATCTCAATGCCAATATGGCGGAGCAATATACCATAATATATTCCAGTATACTCCTGAACGATCACTATCAATGATTTCATACATCGGTCTACCACCCCCTGTACAAGGTAGTTGGTTCCACAGAGCAGTGGTTCGCGAAAAGAAGCTGTTCGAGTGGAGCTTACTTCTCATCGCCGGAATACAGAGGGAATGTGAGTGATGTGCTACTATGTAAGTGGCATGGTGGGTCCTAGCCATGAAGGTTAGACCAGGTGGAATCAAGGAATGTACTTCGTGTACTTTCCATGGAATTAGAGATAGAGCAGTGAGAGACTCGCCACATCCCGCCTGTGAGACAGAGGTTGGAGGGTGGAAAATAATTCGTCACTCACAAAGACTCAGAGAGACGCTTTTGAAGTATATAAAGACTGGAAAATGAGGACTGTTTAGCTTCCGGCCAAATATGATAAGAGTACATACATACATACATATACATATATACATATATACATATATACATATATATATATATATATATATATATATATATATATGCACAGGCAAAAGAACTACGGATTATTTACCTAACGTGTTCTTTTTTCTATTTTTCTATATATTCACACACACACACACACACACACACACACACACACACACACACACATTGTTATGGTAATTTACCTACACACGCATGAACTCTCCCAGCTATAAATATGAGCAGGTACTGACTTTTGAAGAGGGAAATTTCCAGCAGTCAGCTCTGACAGTCGGACCGAACATTCTTGCTGTAGCACTCTCGTTTGTATATGCTTGTATTACTGTTTCTGTTAATATGTTTAACTCAATTCCTCTCTTTGTGTCTTTATTTCTGGCCCTAACAAAACCACCACACACACACACACACACACACACACACACACATATATATATATATGTTTTAGTTTAGAATTTTAGTTTGTTTCTAACATTGCATTTATTGGATTTTATTTTGTAGACAAATTAATACCTGTTAAAGCTAACCACGATTGCTGTGGCAACAGCTTGTACAATAAAAAAACACAAGTCTGCTGTGATGGCCGGAAACACCAGAAACATGGCGAAAGTGAAAAATGCTGTGGAAAAATGTGTAAGTATTTAATCTATCTAACCGCGTATTGAACTAACACTATTTGGGTCCTGTCACTGGATCTAACTAACGCCTTTATCCACTGTGCCATGTGTCCTGAAGATTAAGGCAGTGGAGAACTTGGAGAAGTGAATTACCAGGAGATAACTGACATCCATTACACATGGCAAGTGGAACTAGAACAGTCTACCCCAGTGAGCGAAATAAAGGATTCAGTTCGACATTCCAACCACCTGAAGAAGGCCGGAGCATACAACGGTTGAAACGTTGTAATAAATATGGCGACAAAGACGAGGACAATAGTCTGAATAATGTAAATAGTGTATATAATACCACATCTCAGAAATATAGACAAAATGTGAATACGAATTGATTCGGCATCGAGCTTAATAGTCGCCAGTCATTAGGCGAGTGTATAAAAAATAACATTAAGCAAGTCTATAACAAAAAAAAAAAAAGGATTAGGGTATCGATTCAATATTGAACCTTTTGTGGTGCGAGATTAAAACGATCGGTTGCGAGTGAAGCACGAATATAAATCAAATACGAGGGAAATCAACAACAGAAAAGGTTTCAGTGTTGCGAACGAATCACAAAATCAAACCTGTTTTTGACACCACATCATATATCACATTAGCTGTGAAAACAAGACAACCTGAGACCATATTTCATTGTTATTGGAGCAGAAATCATGAGCTGACCGGTTTTACGCCTTTGTTCCAAACAATAACGTTTACAGTCTATATTCAGTTCATGTTCATTTCGACATTCCAACCATCTGAAGAAGGCTGGAGCGTACAGCGGCCGAAACATTGTAACAAGTATGGCGACAAAGATGAGGACAATAGTCCGAATAATGTAAATAGTGTACATAATACCTCATCTCAGAAATATAGACAGATACTGAAAGGCCGAAACGTTGTAATAAATATGGCAACAAAGATGAGGACAATAGTCCGAATAATGTAAATAGTGTACATAATACCTCATCTGAGAAATATATTGACAGATACTGAAGGGCCGAAACGTTGTAATAAATATGGCAACAAAGATGAGGACAATAGTCCGAATAATGTAAATAGTGTACATAATACCTCATCTGAGAAATATAGACAGATACTGAAGGGCCGAAACGTTGTAATAAATATGGCAACAAAGATGAGGACAATAGTCCGAATAATGTAAATAGTGTACATAATACCTCATCTGAGAAATATAGACAGATACTGAAGGGCCGAAACGTTGTAATAAATATGGCAACAAAGATGAGGACAATAGTCCAAATAATGTAAATAGTGTACATAATACCTCATCTGAGAAATATAGACAGATACTGAAAGGCCGAAACGTTGTAATAAATATGGCGACAAAGATGAGGACAATAGTCCGATTAATGTAAATAGTGTACATAATACCTCATCTGAGAAATATAGACAGATACTGAAGGGCCGAAACGTTGTAATAAATATGGCGACAAAGATGAGGACAATAGTCCGATTAATGTAAATAGTGTACATAATACCTCATCTGAGAAATATAGACAGATACTGAAGGGCCGAAACGTTGTAATAAATATGGCAACAAAGATGAAGACAATATACCTCATCTGAGAAATATCGACAGATAATGAAACAGTGTTTAATATTTTTGTTGGAAATTCACACAAAAAAAAAAAAAAATTATGAATTCATTTTCGTAATGTGTTTAGGTTTTATTCCAATTCTAATAATCGCCTTTTAAAACAATGAGCATTGTCGAAGAGCGAAGGTAGATAAAAAAAGCGGTATCATGGTAAAACCGCTCTTTTGACACATCGACTTTTAGCGGACACGTAAGTCCATGTTTGCATTTGTTTGGTTTTGGGAATGCATCTTTTGCAATTCCAACGCAACTTCGGACTTAAGTGTCATGTATTCCATCTTCCTGTTAAATCACTTTCCAATTATTTAAACTTTTGTATTTACTTAATTATTGACATACTCAATACGTAGTTAGCTTCTTGGGCTTTTCTTCTTTTTGACTATTATACGATCTCTTTTCTTACACTGTCTTTCTTCCTGTATTACTTACACATAATTATTCTATGGATGAACAGACAGTTAAAATTTCATATATTT
Source organism: Acanthosepion esculentum (assembly GCA_964036315.1). Taxonomy (NCBI): domain Eukaryota; kingdom Metazoa; phylum Mollusca; class Cephalopoda; order Sepiida; family Sepiidae; genus Acanthosepion; species Acanthosepion esculentum. The sequence continues at coordinate 33,010,535 of OZ038512.1, forward strand.
ATATTTAGCATATTTTTCAATTTGATTAGATCTTAGAGAAGATGAGGACTGCTGTGGTGTGGCGATTATGAAGCCACCCGAGAAATGTTGCGGAGAAAAGACTTACAATTCAAGCCAGCATAAGTGTACTGCAGGTAAGTGGGACTATTAAAACGTTTTTATTTCTGATGTAATGGAATAACCTGTCACCCCCATGAGTGACTACACTATAGGTAGTAACTATCTATAAGTATCTGTTAGTTAACGGACTACAGAGACAAGCCGAAATCTTTTTCGCTTATACAGTCGAACTCTCTGCCTTCGGGTAGAGATGAACCCGGACGAGTCTCTGCAGAAGGTCCGAGTCTCGTTCGGGGAGGTTGACTGGCCTGATCCCGTTGATGCGGGTTCTACGGGGATTTTTTGGCCGAGCCTACGAGCTCGGATAACCCACGTTAAACTCGGTCTTGTGCCACATCTACCCTCGTGGGGGTGGGGAGCTAGTAAATACCGACTAGCCGAAATCTTTTTCGGCTTGCTGGTCGGACTCTCTCTGAGCAGAGAGGAACCCGGACGAGGCTCTGCCGAAGGTCCGAGTTTCGTTCGGGGAGGTTGACCAACCCGATCCCGTTTATGCGGTTTCTACGGGGATTTTTTGGCCTAGCCTACGGGCTCGGATATCCCACGTTAAACTCGGCCTTGGGGTACATCTACCCTCGTAGGGGTGGGGGATCTAGTAAAAACTGACTCGCTGGGATCTGTTGAGTAAGACTCAGACTTACGCGAGAACTACCGACCTTCCAATAGTAGCACTCACTACTGGATTGACTTGAGACGACCTTGTGCATAACTGTTACCTTTATTCTTATTGTACTGGTTTTTTTTTTTTTACAATAAACCTTTACTTATTTTATCCACCTTGTTTTCCAAGTATATATTCCTATTAGCACGAAATATAACAATTTTACACCTAATTTTCTCCCCCTGTGAAAATCTACTGCATTTGCATTAGATACTACAAGTGAATCGAGTGCATTTGCGAGTATTCTAGAGAATTTGGCTGAAAAAAAGAATTCTTTGGAGAAGAGCTTCTTGACCGATCCAATAATTTCATCGTTCCCTCACTCTCTCTTTCTCTTTATATATATATATATATATATGTATATATATATATATATATATATATATATATATATATATGTATATATATATATATATATATATATATATATATATATATATATATATATATGTATATATATATGTATATATATATATATATATATATATATATATATATATATATAGTTGAGATCTGATGCCATTAGGAAGGTCGTTAATGAAGATTACAAATAACGTAGGACCAAGGATAAAGCCTTGTTAGTACGTTGAAGGAACTAAATGGAGACATTTGCGTTCAGAAAACTTTGTTGTTAAACAAATAAATCTCTCTTTTTTTATTCATGTTCTGTTATTGGTATTGCCACTTAATAGTGTTCATCATTTTTTTTTTTAGATACTTTCACACTCAGTTACCCCTTGTGTTCTAGTGTCTTTATCGCCTTGATTAGGTTGAACTGATCACACACACACACACACAAACTCTCTCTCTCTCTCTCTCTCTCACACACACACACACACACACACACACACACACATGGAGAACTTTTCATCACCCTTCAAACTTCTATTCACACTTTTCATCACCCTTCAAACTTCCCAAATCTGACGAAATTAATTCTGTCTAGTTGCTGGTTCAATTACTGGTATAAGAAATTATCTTTGACATTTTCCTAAATACTTTTCTATTTAAATATTTTCTAGTTTCTATTTAAATCTATTCTGTTTTCTTAAATTCTCTTGTTTTCCTTCAGATTCAAAAATTGTTACACTCGAGACGCTTTTATGCGATAACAGAGAATACAATACAGATACACAGCTTTGTTGTGGTTCTTTCGCAATGACTAAACGCAATCAAGGGGATAATGAGTGCTGCAAACCCCGTGGACATAAACCTGGCACCACTTTCAACAATAAAACTATGGTAAGTGAATGAAATTTCATATATATATATATATATCTATTTTCTAAGTCTGTTAGCCAGTTCCTTTTGCAGTCATCAGCTAAAGTACATTATTATCTTTTCAATACTCACGTAGCTCACCTGTGTTTCATGCTGCAACTATCCTGAGCGTAACGTAGTACAGTTTCTCGTGGAAATCGCATAATCATTTTTTAAAGTAAAAAAAAATATTTCATCTCAAGCGAGGCGGCAAAGCCACTAAGACGCAAGGTGTTACTGAGTGTGAGACAATATGAGAAAAAGAAACACCTTTCAGGATAGAGACACGATAAAATAACAGGAATCAAGAAGACAGAAGGTAACGATTGACATCGCATTTAAATTTTTGACATCGCATTAAAATTTTTGAAGTTTGGTTTGGAGGCAAGAAGCCGGAAGAAAGTTCCACAAGTGAGACTGCGAAAGAAGAAACTGTTAGCATAGAACTTACGGTTGCATCTAACCAAATGATAAGAGGAAATTTTTTTATGCTAAAGCGTTTCGTTCTTTGAGGAAGTTCTTGAAAGGCAAATGTATAAAGCAATCTATTTACACAGAAAATATCGTCGTAAAAAAAAACAAAAAAAAACAAACAAACAAGCAACACAGTATTGCGTTTAAATTTAGGAAGTAAATGGACATTTTTGACTTGTTGCCAAAAACGAGTGAATTAATGTTGTTCTATTACTATTCAGTCAGTTAAATGTCATACGTGATATACGCTTGAGCGATCATGTCTCTTTCGATTCATGACTCACTAAGCTTCTCCCCGCAGTTGGTTGCCGTTCCTTTCTGCGGTAGACTGGTTGCCACCCAAGAATATAAGGCTCAGTCTGTTCTCTTAGTCAAACTATAGCTTGGGTGCGGGTGGGTAGAAAAGGTGTATTCATACCTGTTCCCGAGGGTATTTGAATGTAAGTAAATGTAAGCAACCCGACTGGAATTCGAATCCGTTTCTCCGATTTCTCATTCCGAGCCCTTATCCATTACATCGCGTTGCTATTATTAGTATCTTTCTTTCTTTCTTTCTTTCCTTCTTTCTTTCTTTCTTTCTTTCTTTTCTTTCTTTCTTCATTTGCCATCCCCCCCCCCACATATATATAATAGGTGGGAAAGAGAAGTCACATTTAAACTAAAAGACCAATATCTTTCTTTCTTTCTTTCTTTTTTTCTTTCTTTCTTTCTTTCTTTGGTGTTTTTTTTTGCTATTCTTCTATTTTTTTAATTTTTTTAAGAAGAAAGTTAACTTTCAAATTAGGGTAAAGTGTTTTTTGTTATTCTTTTATTTATTTATTTTTTTTAAAGAATAAAGTTAAATGTCAAATTAGGGTTAAGTGTTTTTTTCTTTTGTTATTCAAATTAGGGTTAGATGTTTTTTGTTATTCTTTTATTTTTTTTTATTTTTTTGAGAAGAAAGTTAACTTTCAAATTAGGGTTAGGTGTTTTTTTTTCTTTTGTTATTCTTTTATTTGTCGATGTTTACATATATTTGAAAGTTAACTTTCTTCTTAAATTAAGTACAAAAGAAAAAAATCGCTTTACGGAACGGAAACGCGTACTATTTTCTGAAAGAAAATAATTCAGCAATGAAATGTTAAAATAAACATTTACCAAATAATACACACTCACATCACAAGATGCACTAAGAAACCAAGTAAATAGTTTTAAGTTCGTTGAATATCCGAACGAGAAATAAATTAAATAAAAATTCTGTAAGGGAGATAACTTTGTCTCGAATTAAAAAAAAATCATTACAGGTTTCGCAAACTTCTACATCGTCATTTACATTGTTCAGACGTTTCGGACTTTGTCTCGCTCTGGCCTTCTTCAGGTGATTGGAATTTCGAACTGAATTTCATCCAGTTCTAGTTCAACGCCTCTTCCGGATGCCTCAACTTAAACTCAACTCACCAATTTTTTGTTCACCACTACAGTATTGAACTCCCAAATTTTTGTGTTGGGTCACTGGATCCAGCCAGCGCTTTTATCTATTGGGCCATGCGCCATGGACATCAGTGTATGAATTTTTAGGACTTATAAACTTAATGTCTCAGAAATCACCCGAAGAAGGCCGTAGTGTAGAACGGCCGAAACGTTGTGAATATGGCAATAAAGACGAGGACAACAGTCCGAACAATGTAAATAATGTAAATAATTACAATATCTCACCTCAGAAATATTGACAGATAAATACTAATTTATTAAATTTAATAAATGATTATTAAATACTAGTTTACCCATTATCAGTGTTAATATTTGAGTAATTTTACAATTGCTTTCTTTAGATTTTATGCATCTAGGCGTTTTATTTATGCAATTTATTCTGTTGTTGCATATATAAATAATTAGTCAGTTATGTGCCATGAGTGATACACGATTAGGTGATCATCTATCTTTCGATACATGACTGACGAGGCAAAATTTTTCCGCATTATGTTGCCATTTCTTTCTGTGGTAGACTAGTTGCCACCCAAGGCTACAGAACCCGGTCTGTCCTGCTATTTACCCATAGCTGGGGTGGGGGGAAGGAAAAAGAGGATTCACGCCTTTCTCAAGGGTATTAACACGTAAGTGAGTTTAATGGATTCGACTAGAATTAGAACTCAGCTCTACAATTCCTCAGTCCGAGCCGCTATCCATTACTTAGTGAGCTAGGTTTTCAAGCAAGTTGTTTTTTTTTTAAAACAAGGGAAATAACTCCGTATTGACATCAAGCGTTGAAGTAAAGTGGTCAGTATTTTAATCGCGGAGACTTAAACTTGTTTGTTTCTTATTTGTCATTAAATACAAGTTAGTGTTTTTAACAATTATTTTTTAAAAGAAAAAGATAGAAATTGCAAAATAAATGAAATAATTAAATTATCTTCCGTTCTTAAAGCAACTTGATTTTTAGTAACTTATTGGTATCAACTAACGTTTGCTGTTATCAAGAGAAAGTCTTTATTAAGGAGAGGGAGTGATAAGACTGTGACAAATAAATCCATAACGTCATATTGTGAGTTAGATTTTCAAGCAAGCAAGGGAAATAACTCCGTATCATTGGCATTGAGCATTGAAATGGTCAGTATCTTTTTCGCGTAGACTTGAAAAGAATACTGAGCTGTTTACGGCAGCGAATGTTGGACGATTTCCACAGAGATGAAGAAGAGACTCGAGGCGACAGAGATGTGGTTCTACAGAAGGATGCTAAGGATATCATGGACCGAGCGATGAGATCTTAGAGAGGTTGCAAACAACGAGGAGGCTTATACTTAACATCAGGAAGAGGCAGCTGAAGTTTCTGGGACACATAATGAGGAAAGAGGGCCTGGAGAATCTGATACTTACGGGTCGAATAGAGGGGAAGAGAGGCAAGGGAAAATAACACGTGACATACTGGCTTAAGCAAGTGGATAACAGTACGTGGTCTGTGAGAGGAAGTAGAGGGAAGGAACGTTGAGAGCTGCCAGGGATAGAGGGAGGTAGAGAGTCATGATCGCCTACGTCCTGAACGGACATGGCACATAAAAAGAAATCTTAAACTTGTTTGCTTTTTATTAAAGATGTCATTAAATATAACTTAGTGATTTTAACGACTATATTTTAAATAAAAAGATGGAAACTATAAAACAAATAATTATAAATAAAATAATTAAATTTGATGTTTTCCATTTTGCAAAAAATATAATTCCTTTCAAAATGTGTCTAAGCAGGATATCAACACAAATACACGCAATATAAACTTAATTTTAAGATGTTTTTTAATGAAAAATTTAATAGTTTTCTTTTTTCTTAAATATTTTCAGGTGTGTGATGGTGGGAAACTTCGCAGTACTGTTAGATGTGGCAAACAACACACACCAGATAAATACACTTGTTGTAACAATTACGCTTACAACCAACCAGCCGAGAATTCTGTGTAAGTAAAATACTTTAAGAGAAAATGTTTGTAAAGAATCATATAATTCTGCATGTCCTTACCCTTAGTTCTTGAGTCAGCGCGCACGTTACGTCCTGCCAATATCTCATGAATAATAGACTATTCCGTTTTCATCACGTGGAAAGACGGGAAAAGACGTATCAGAGACACTACTTGGTTTCAGGGAGAAAATCAAAGAAAGAAACAGAGAAGAAAAGATAAAAGTCTTTAACGTCTGTTTCAGTGAAATAGAAAAAAATGTCAATTTCAAATCTTTTCATTTGTACCCACTTTTTAAAATAACGATCAACATTCACTGTTATGATCGCCATTGCTATAATTTGTTAGTTTTTAAGCTCAAATATTTGACGATGTGATAGGGGAATTTGTATGGATATTTTATTGTCATAGGACTGGTCATGAGCTTATTCAATTATTAACTTAGAGAATTAAGGTTCATTAAAAACTTCAAATCGGAAAATTTCTAGTTTAATAATATTTGATGATGCGATAGAGAGAAATTTCTATGAATATTTTATTGTCATAGGACTGGCTATGAGCTTCTTCAGTTATTAATATAAGAATTAAGATTTATTAAAAAATTCAAATAGGAAAATTTCTAGATTAATAATACTGCTATTATCATTTTTTTCTCTCTCTTGTTTATTAACAGTTGCTGTGATGGCAGGGCGGAATGGTACAAACGGGATTCGAACGAAGAAGGCTGCAGACCACCTCTGTGCAATGGTGAATGGTATGATGATAGAGACCAAGACTGTTGCAACAACACATTGATTAATCGGCAAAGGTTAAGATGCATCAACCAGAAGGCATATCACTATTATGACAAAAATGATAATCTGTTCTCGAATTTGCGAATATGCGGTCGGTATGCTATCTCAAGAACTTACAAATGTTGTGCCGGCGTCATGCCATACAAATACAGCACCTACACCTGTCCGTTAAGTAATTTTGGAAGTGAAAAGCCGATCAAACCCCTAAAATATCCATTCTGGCCACTCATCAAATGCCGATCAAAAAGTAAGTACACTTAAACGTTTCTCTCAAAAAATTAATCATTATGCATAGTCGGCCTATTCTGTCGCAACACTTGCCTTAATTTTAGTTTATTGACAGTGGCTAATTTTCTATGCAGTTCTACTGAAAAATCATTAGCAAAGCAGAATAGGCATAGAAAAATTTGAAGCATAACTGGTTAAGGTAATAAAAAAGACCCTGCTAGCCATATTGCACCACTGGCCAGCATATATAAATAGTCTTGCCGAATCATGACACACGTAACCTGAAATTGTGTTGAAGAATGAAGCAGTCTCCGTTTTGTGTTGAATTCAGTGGCCAGTCTCTAACGTTGATCTCTTTTACCTATAAAGATGCTACATGCTTAAAACTATATTTTTATCATATTTCGCTCTTGATATTATATTTTGAGTCCATTTTTGATGGCTAAGCAATAATAATAATAATAATGGATAATGATAAGCAAATTTTCATGAATTGATCCTATACTTGTTGTATAAGACAGTTGCTTAATGATTATATAAAAATGATGTTATTGGAAATGTTGTTACTGTATCCTTATTATTATTTAATGCCATGCGTGATACACGCTTAGACAATTATGTATCTTTCGATACATGAGTGACGAGGCAGATTTTTTTTTCCCGCAGTAGGTTGCCATTTCTTTCTGCAGTAGACTACGGTATCGAAGGCTATAGAACCCGTTCTGTCCTGCTATTTACCCATAGCTAGGGAGAGAAGAAGAGGATTCATACCTTTCCCAAGGGTATTAGTAGCTAAGTGTATGTAATGGATTTGACGTGAATTCGAACTCTCTGATTCCGCAATCCGAGCCGCTATTAGAATGTAATAATTAGAAGAGCCATGGGAACATGGTTAAAACATTCATATTATGATACCCTCGGGCTCTTATAAAGGGTAGGAAGTCAGCAATGTGCTTAGGCGATCAAGTATCTTTCGCTATATGACTGACGAGGCAGATTTTTTTTCCCGCAGTAGGTTGCCATTTCTTTCTGCGGTAGACGAGTTGCCATCCAAAGCTATAGAACCCGGTCTGTAATGCTATTTACTCATAGCTTGTGGGGGGGGGGAAGAAGAGGATTCATATCTTTCCCAAGGGTATTAGCAGCTCAGTGAATCTAATGGATTCGTCTGGAATTCGAACTCTCCGATTCCTCAATCCGAGTCGCTATCCATTGCTCCACCGTGCCGATTCCAAATCATGCTTTTCCTACACATGTCCCTTAAAAGGGAAACCATTGTTTTGTTCACCTTTCATCATGCGGTCACTTCATCGTGTGATCTTGTTCCCCGTGCTTCTCTGTATCTTTTCTCAAACACGCCTCTTTACTCTTGTTCTCAATCCTCTGTAACCCCTTGCTTGCTGGTGGCACTCCCGGCTTGCTTGGGGTGAATTGCTTTTAAAAAAAGAAGTTTCTAATAAAATATAATAAATATCGATATTTTCTGCGGATTCAGGCTTTCGTTACTAGTCTTGTAACATCTCATGCCCTATATAAATGAGAAGGATTCTAATCCATGAATATATATATATATATATATATATATGATGTATTAAGACATTTTTATGTATATACATTCTTTTTATAGATACAAATATTTAAGTAAATGCTCTGTTTTATAATAAACAGTATTTATAACATTTACCGGCCTGAATGTCCGAGAAATTTTCATAGAAAATATTCGTTCTCCGAGAGAAATCGAACCTGTATCCTATACGGAACAAGTCATTTAGCCTGACATACCTTAACCGATCGGGCCACGGAGAATCGTTCGATTGGCAAGGTCGATTTTACTGCTTTTAAACTTCAATCTTCCATGAATCTTTCACGTACATTCCTATCTACTCAAAGCGTAACCAAATGTAAACAAATGACGTCACACATTATGAAATGGACAAAAGTCCGACAATTATTTAAAGACATTTTTATGTTTATACATTCTTTTTATAGATACACATAAAAATGTCTTAAAATAATTGTCGGACTTTGTCCATTTCATAATATATATATATATATATTTTATAATTATAAAAAAAAATATCATTCCATCGTGACACAGAAAAATTACTGTTTCAAAACTGGTCAGCCGTATTCTAGTTTAATTTCAATATTAAACTTTAAATACTGGGTATAATTTATTATTTTATGTTTTTTTTTTCAGAATTGTCTGCGACGGTTACAGATACAGTACAAAATGGTGCAATAATAACGGTCTTTCTAAGAGCGAAGCACTCAGGCAAACTGTTCAGGCTGAACATCTCAACAAAACAAGAATTAAAAATAAAAGCCCTTAAAAGCCACAAAGCATCTGTCAACGTATATTTTGAAGAGTCGATAGGAAATCACATATTTCTGGGAGATCATGGTGCCATTGAACGTAGCAGACGTCGGAGAAAAGCTCGCGTGGATAAAAAAATTTGCAGGGAGATAAACACGTTTTTGGAAATGGGTTCAAGTTGAACTTTATTAAAAAGATTAAAGAAGGTATTTCATAGATGAAATATTGTAAGCATTGATGACGTTGAAAAAATACATTTGGCATTTCAGAGAATAGTCCTTGTGAGTTAAGAATTCATGATTTGAAGTTGCTTTTTATCCACGAGTAA
>OZ038512.1:33030140-33032640 GCA_964036315.1 Acanthosepion esculentum
GAAAGAGGGCTTAGAAAATTTGATACTCACAGGGACAGATTGAAGGCAAAAGGGATAGAGGAAAACAAAGCATAGCCTACCTAGCTTGAGCGAATGTATGTAGGAGGTTTTAGGAGAGATAAATCAACACCTAGCGTTTCAGGCTTAAACGCAACCATGAAGCCATCTACATATATGCTCTATCCCTGATATTGAGCACTTTAACCGACAAAAAAAATATCATAACTTATAAAGCTAATAAATAAATAGTGCTTAATATGTTTGTTGTAAATTCACATTAGCATTCTTCATTATTATGCATGAGGAAAGAGGGTTTGGAAAATTTGACACACACAAGACAGATTAAAGTCTACATACTTGTAAAATCATCATATTGCTCTGCTTTTAACGCAAGCGCAAAATGTATTCAGTCATTTTAGACAACCTTGGCTAGCTCTCACTGTGGGGAGTTGACATGGAAACACCAACTAAACCGACCGAGAAGTAGTTGGCTTTTATATCTGCGCGGCTAAAGATAGAAAAAAACGAAACATCACCATTATTTGGAAGGGGAAATAAATCCAAGAGGCAGGGGAACAATTCGTTCTCAGTAAATATCGTAATACTAAAAAAAAAAAAAGCAACAACAAAAAAACAAACAAACAAACAAAACAAAACAAAACAAGACAAAAAAACGTGATTTTAAGTTCTACTGTATGTATATATAATGTAAAATACATGAAGCAACTTCGACCATGGACAATGATTCTACAGAAGGATGCTGAGAATACCATAGACCGAACATGTGTGCAACGGCGAAGTTTTAGAGAAAATGAGAACAAAAATACACTTATACTTAACATCAAGAAAATACAATGGAAATTTCTATGGTGCATCATGAGGAAAGAAGGCTTGGAAAATTTGATACTCAGAGGGCCAGACTGAAGACAAGAGGGACAGAGGAAAACAACGCATCATCCACCTAGCGAGTTTGAGTAAATGAATGGCGAAAAAAGGTTTAGGAGAGATAACGAAGAGACAAAATTTATTAAAAACATTAAAGGACAGGAAATTGTGGAGAGCCATGATCGCCAACATCCTGAAGGGAAGAAGATCTGCTGTCAGTACATACACAGTAATTACTAACAAATATACATTTTTTCCACACAAATATTAATTGTAGCCTTTTTTATATGATGTTTTTGAAAATTTTATTTATTCATTATGGAAATTAAATGATAGCATAGTAGTTGTGGGTGGACCCTCATTGTCTCCTGGCAAGCAATATTTTTAGCCTCACTCCGCCACCGGTTATTAATATTTTTGTTAGGATAAATATGAAATTTTGTTGATAATACAAAGTGTACCCAAAAGGGTCTGAAATTTTAATAACTTTTATTAAGTTTTCATTCAGGTATTTTATAAAGAAGTCTTTGGAAATGAATCATGTGAAAATACACGACTGAAAAATGAACACAAGTCGTGAAATCTTTCTACCATAACAAAGGATCAGTAATTTAAACTCAAAGCATAAACTGGCCGCCATGTTCCCCAGATCTCAAAAGCCATAATTTCTTTCTTTTTATCTCAAATAAAAGGTTTATGCCAACAAGCCTCAGATTGTCCAACAACTGAAGAACAACATTCAGTCATGCAGCAAAACCCTACAGTCTGAAAAAATGAGTGCAGTGATGAAAATGCTTTAGAAACGGCACGTTCGTAGAATCTGAAAATGGATGCCACTTAAAAGATGCAATCTTTCTCAACTAGCGGAAATTTGATTCAATAAACAGAGTACGCCTGAGCGTACCTTCAGGAAGTAGGCGATCACGTCTTTTCTCGGATTCTTTATCGTCGAAACACAACAGCTTCGATATGGCTATAATATAGCGTCCATTCAACTGTAGTCAACAAAGATAAACAAACATTAAAATTACTTTTTCTCGAAATACAAGCGGTCTGAAAGTTTAATAACATTTTTGTTTGCTAACTATTTTTAGTTTTCTTTCAAGTATTTTATAAAGAAGGCTTTGGAAATGAACCCAGCAAAAAAATATACGACTGAAAAATGAACACAATTCTACTTAGAGCGTTCAAAATATTGTTTAATTTTTTTTTCTCCCGTCAACAGGGGGTTTATTTTAGCGTCGTTTTTGCTGTGAAAAAATACGTTTGATTTGGAAATTCTTACAAAAGTCAAATAATTTTCGGATTTTAATGAAATTTTTAGGACGTAGTCACAAATGAATGAAATCATTTTAGAAGCGTTTTTTTTTTTTTTAAATCCTGGTTAAAACAGTTTTGTTTTACATCTGTTAAAAATACAGGGTGTCCATAAAGTTCGTGTGCACATTAAAAAATTTATAACTTTATTTGTATTTGCGATAGAAATAATCTGTAAAAAATGTTATAAAGTTTAATGTACCTAGTTTTAAGTATAGCTAAAATAACTAATGTGATTTCAGGTATCTGCTTACATACGTTTATTCGAATTAATTTTTAATATAAATTACGGTTTAAT
>OZ038512.1:33037640-33040140 GCA_964036315.1 Acanthosepion esculentum
GGACTGAAAAGTTCATAGGCTGATGATGAAGGAATGATGTGAGAGCAATAAAATCTTGCATGCATTAATTTCAACCCTTTTTATTAATAACTGCATTGTTTCCTTCCAGGTATGAGGGTGGACTGAAAAGTTCATAGGCTGATGATGAAGGAATGATGTGAGAGCAATAAAATCTTGCATGCATTAATTTCAACCCTTTTTATTAATAACTGCATTGTTTCCTTCCAGGTATGTGGGTGGACTGAAAAGTTCATAGGCTGATGATGAAGGAATGATGTGAGAGCAATAAAATCTTGCATGCATTAATTTCAACCCTTTTTATTAATAACTGCATTGTTTCATTCCAGGTATGAGGGTGGACTGAAAAGTTCATAGGCTGATGATGAAGGAATGATGTGAGAGCAATAAAATCTTGCATGCATTAATTTCAACCCTTTTTATTAATAACTGCATTGTTTCCTTCCAGGTATGAGGGTGGACTGAAAAGTTCATAGGCTGATGATGAAGGAATGATGTGAGAGCAATAAAATCTTGCATCCATTAATTTCAACCCTTTTTATTAATAACTGCATTGTTTCCTTCCAGGTATGAGGGTGGACTGAAAAGTTCATAGGCTGATGATGAAGGAATGATGTGAGAGCAATAAAATCTTGCATGCATTAATTTCAACCCTTTTTATTAATAACTGCATTGTTTCCTTCCAGGTATGAGGGTGGACTGAAAAGTTCATATGCTGATGATGAAGGAATGATGTGAGAGCAATAAAATCTTGCATGCATTAATTTCAACCCTTTTTATTAATAACTTCCTTGTTTCCTTCCAGGTATGAGGGTGGACTGAAAAGTTCATAGGCTGATGATGAAGGAATGATGTGAGAGCAATAAAATCTTGCATGCATTAATTTCAACCCTTTTTATTAATAACTGCATTGTTTCCTTCCAGGTATGTGGGTGGACTGAAAAGTTCATAGGCTGATGATGAAGGAATGATGTGAGAGCAATAAAATCTTGCATGCATTAATTTCAACCCTTTTTTATTAATAACTTCGTCGTTTCGGTCCAGGTACAAGGGTGCGGTAAAAAGATGACAATGAAGGAAAGATGAGTGATCCGTGAAACCTTGCAAGCATTAATTTCAACCCTTTTTAAAAAAATTAATAACTGCATTGTTTCCTTCCAGGTACGTTGGTTGACTGGAAAGTTTATAGACTGTTCCACCCGGTATATGTTAGACAAAATTAGCTGACCATCTAAAACGCAGATACTCTAATTCTAAGTCATGCACCAAATTCTAAATTCTATGAAGCCGGTGACGGCTTTATTCATTCAATAAAACCTACACCGGCTTCAAGGAGAGCCTAGCCTCTAAAGCGTGACTGCATGCCCGGATGAAGTTGTGTGTCTTCATTTCATTTGTCACTTCGGAGGCCACAATGTTAATGCCCCCGATACGTTTGAATGGGAAGTGAGAATGTGCGAATCTGGTACATGACATCTCATATAACATTATTTTATCTGCCTTTTATATTCTCGCTAAGTTTGTCAAGTCATCCACAGTAAATTTGCGTTCTTACAATGCTTCACCATTCATGGCAGATCTTCTGTTATCACAATATGGGATTTATAGCTGGCCACTCGTATTCTAATATACCCGTCCACTAGGGCGGCTAACCAATCCCTATTGCAGACGCTTGCCCAGGCATATTTGATTTTATTCAAAACCCACAGAGCCCATCTGTGATTTATACTGCAACTATGCTGAGCAGACCTTAGTTACAGTTCCTGGGAGAGGGCGTGTTAAATAGCGTGATCAACAATTTGAACAAGGCCAGCACGCTTAAGCGCTCGGCCACGATTACTTGTGACATTGTGCTAGCACAGCTATCGACGGCCTCCAAGTGTTCCGTCTACCTAATTTCACTCACACGCTTGGGTCAACCCGTGGTATGGTCTTCAGGCACTTTTCAAAGGTACCGAATGCTGGGATCGACCCCTCCAATCCGATAACATCAGGGAGTCTCCTTCCTGATAATGAGCTCGTGGCAGAGTGGTTAGAACGTTCGTATTCTGACCATGAGACTTGGGTTCGAATCTCACAGAGTGGGATATTTAATAACAAGGGTGATGGAAAGATAAAAAGAAATAGAATCTAAATCAAATTAGCTGGATTATAATTCAGAGAGAGAGAGAAAGAGAGAGAGAGAGAGTATGTGAGAGCGGGAGAAAAAGCGAGAGTGAAAGAATGAGATTGAGAGTAAGAGAAGGGGTGAGAGAGAGCGAGAGTGAAAGAGTGTGAGATAGAGAGAGTGTGTGTGTGAGAGCGTGAGAAAAAGCGAGAGTGAAAGAGTGAGAGAGAGTGAGAGAGAGAGAGAGTGAGAGATAGAGAGAGAGTAAGGGAAAGAGAAAGAGTGTGCCGCACACTGGGATCGACCCCTCCGGTCCGACAACATCAGCAAGTCTCCTTCCTGACAATGAGCTCGTGGCAGAGTGGTTTAGAACGT
>OZ038512.1:33042640-33047640 GCA_964036315.1 Acanthosepion esculentum
TAATTAGTCCTTTCTTTTTGTTTTCTTCTGCCATCCTGTCTAGGACGTCATGTAGTTTCAGTTTCGAGTCGACCATCAACACAATGTCATTCTTATATTGTTAAAATTACGCCCACCCATAATAAATCCTGATACGAACTTCAGTTTCCATAGGATAACGTCGCTTTGGGGTGTGGTGAATAAGTCTGGGGAGAAGACTCATCCTTGTCTCACGCCTCTTTCTATTCTCATATAGCTTCTCAATTTATTTTCTTTTTCTTCTTTATGTGCTGTGTCCCCCTCAAGGCGTAGGCGATTATGGCTCTCCACAACTTCCTGTCTCTTGTAGCTCTTAATGAAATTTGTCTTTCTGTTATTTCATCACTCAAGCTCACTAAGTATGTCTTGTGCTGTTTTCCTCTCTCTCTTCTTCCTTCAACTTGTCCTGTGAGTATCAGATTTTCCAAGACCTCCTTCCTCATTATGTGCCCCCGAAACCTCAACTGTCTCCTACTGATGTTAAGTATAAGTTTCCTTATTGTATCCATTTTTTCTAAAACTTCGTCGTTATTCAAATGTTAAATCCATGGTATCCTCTGCATCTTTTTGCAGAAGCACATTTTTGTTGCTACGTGATTTAAAAAAAAACAAAAAAACGTATCCGCTTCTTTTAATTTGCGTTTACCAGCGAGTTTTTTTTCTTCTTCAAACGCATACATATTTATTTATTATATACAGGACAGGTTTCACTAAAGGCTACCGAAAATATATGAGCATATCCGGGAACCAATGTAAGTTATTTTCTAACGTCCAATCACTGAAGGAAGCTAAAATTTAACATCCAATCATATAAGTACGTTCAAATTTGATATATGTTTTATTTCAACAATGTGCATGCATGTAAAAATATCTTTGTTTTCATAAGACTGTTCATTTGGTTGGTTGCTGAGGTAACCGCGTAGCCAGTGAACGAGTTAATCCAAAAACAGACATTCAAATACTTAGAATGCCGATTTTCAAGAGAAACTTGCCTCGGGAGAGAACATGGCGCCACACAATATTCTTTTTATTTTAAGGAAATATTCCAGTTGCTATTTACTAAGTTTAACTTAATATTGACACAAAGAAACACAAATGGGGCACAAAATGAAAATCGAAGTCACCATGGTAACTAGTCAAAGCTTTCTAATCATTACCCCGTACCGAGGTGCCTTATCTCTCAGTCACAGTCTTTCTTTCTTTCTTTCTATTTACCTATGAGTAAAATTGCTTTTAAGAGCAAGATAAAAAATTATCTACAATGACAAATTGAAAGACAACTTGAAACGTTTAAACTTTGATCTGAAAACCTGGGAAGCCCAAGCATCAAACCGAAAGCAGTGGCGAAAGACATGTTTCATTAAGTTAAAGGGTTTTGAAGACAGTAGACTGAAGCACCGTGATCAGCTTCGTCAAGCTCTGAAGCAGAGACGCCATCAAAATCCTGCTTTAACAAATTTCATCTGTCGTTATGGCTTTGTCGTCCGCAACAAGTCTGAGCTATCGCACTTAAGAAAGCACAAATGAAATATGTCTTACCTTATTTTCTCCACAATAACCTAGCATGCATAAGTATAAAACTGTTATGGTCCAGGTTCCTTGTACCACGGTGATGGTCCAAGGTAGAAACAATGAAGAATAACTCGAACACAGGTATGGAATAACTCAGATATATTACAAACAGAATATATGTACAAAAGAAGTAGAAGTGTTAGTAATAACAATCAGGTGAGGTTAGAGAGAACTATGTTGTCTCGACCAGTTTAACTATTCCAATGTCTTACAGTAATCGTCTGACGCGATTCTGTCTCTGACTGACTCACTCCCTCTGTGTCTGACTCACACTATATTCATTAACACGCCCACGTGTGTCAAATGTGGCACAAGGCCGGTTTAATGTGGGCTTTCCGAGCCAGTAGGCTCGGGCAAAAATTGCCCGTAGAACCCGTATAAACGGGATCGGGGTGGTCAACCACCTCGAACGAGGCTCTGCCCTTCGGCGGAGCCTCGTCCAAGTTCCTCTCTGCCCAAAGGCAGAGAGTTCGCCTCTGCCTCAGAGACAGAGAGTTCGACCGAATAGGTGAGACGTCCAAAAGGGACTGGATCTCACACTATATTCATCAACACGCCCACGTGTGTCAAATGTGGCACAAGGCCGGTTTAATGTGGGCTTTCCGAGCCCGTAGGCTCGGGCAAAAATTGCCCGTAGAACCCGTATAAACGGGATCGGGGTGGTCAACCACCTCGAACGAGGCTCTGCCCTTCGGCGGAGCCTCGTCCGAGTTCCTCTCTGCCCAAAGGCAGAGAGTTCCCCTCTGCCTCAGAGGCAGAGAGTTCGACCTGCTAGGTGAGTCGTCCAAAAAACTGGATCTCACACGATGTTTAACAACACGCCCACGTGTGTCGAATGTGGCACAAGGCCGGTTTATTGTGGGCTTTCCGAGCCCGTAGGCTCGGGCAAAAATTGCCCGTAGAACCCGTATAAACGGGATCGTGGTGGTCAACCACCTCGAACGAGGCTCTGCTCTTCGGCGGAGCCTCGTCCGAGTTCCTCTCCGCCCAAAGGCAGAGAGTTCCCCTCTGCCTCAGAGGCAGAGAGTTCGACCGAATAGCTGAGACGTCCAAAAAGGACTGGGTCTCACACTATGTTCAACAACACGCCCACGTGTGTCGAATGTGACACAAGGCCGGTTTAATGTGGGCATTCCGAGCCCGTAGGCTCGGGCAAAAATTGCCCGTAGAACTCGTATAAACGGGATCGGGGCGGTCAACCACCCCGAACGAGGTTCTGCCCTTCGGCGGAACATCGTCCGGGTTCCTCTCCGCCCAAAGGCAGAGAGTTCCCCTCTGCCTCAGAGGCAGAGAGTTCGACCGAATAGCTGAGACGTCCAAAAAGGACTGATTCACACTACTGCTCCCTCTTTAGGCGCAGTATTTATGAGGTACGGAACAGTCTATTAATATTATGGGTAAGTTCTCATAACAAAAACGAAAGGCACTATCCACTGCAATAAATGAGGGTTCACTATATATATATATACAGGGTGTCCATAAACTTCATATGCACTTTAAAAAAATTATAACTTTATTTGTATTCGCAATAGAAATAATCTGTAAAAAATGATATAAAGTTTAATGTATCTAGTTTTAAGTATAGCTAAAATAACTAATGTGATTTCAGGCATTACTGTAAATCAGTCGGCAAATATTTTCTGTGAACTGCAAAATCGTATTACCCTTTGTATTGCTAA
Organism: Acanthosepion esculentum; assembly: GCA_964036315.1. NCBI lineage: Eukaryota > Metazoa > Mollusca > Cephalopoda > Sepiida > Sepiidae > Acanthosepion > Acanthosepion esculentum. Next base: position 33,045,910 of record OZ038512.1, read on the forward strand.
TGATGGAGGACACGTGGAAACTTAAATAAAATTTCAATAAAACCTTAAAAAATACAGATTTACTTCTTTCTAATCCTTTATACAAATTATTACTATCGCAAATACAAATAGAATTATCAATTTTTAAAAGTGCACACGAACTTTATGGACACCCTGTATATATATATATATATATATATATTGTAGTATGTTTTTGGATTTCATTATTTATGTGTTGAGTTTCATTCTTAGCTTTAGTTATTTGTCGCAAAACAAGATTCTTCCTGAAAGTTATAGTGTCGCTTTCCTTGTTGGCTGCCATGTCATGCAATTTAAAATTTGTGTATTTAAACTCAACACATAAATAATGAAATCCAAAAACATACTACAATACTAAAAAACGCTTTAACTGCAACTGAATATATATATATATATATATACATACACACACACACGCACACACACACAGACACACACATATATATATATATATATATATATATATATATTTATATATGAAGATGTGGCTAGTTAATTGAGTACAAATATATATCTATTAATAAATAGATTTTGAGGGGAAGATAAAGATTCTACACACACACACACACACACACGCGCGCACGCACACACACATACATACACACACACACACACACACATATATATATATATATATAATGTGCGCCAATTTTAAAGGTAAGATAAAAATTCTACAATTTGTAGAAAAAGTCAACTGAATTTAATTTTTAAGGATGAATGCATATCTGGGCATTTTGAGCTGAACAGGACATAAAATTACAGATTCTCTGTTCTCATGCATCCGGGTGAAAAATGTTGTTTTCTTTTTCACTTGAAAGGTTATATGTCGTTCTAAATAGGTCGTTGCTTGTCGCCTGGACAACGAGCTCATTATATATATACTAGTGTACACGTGTAGTCAAAATTTACGGCTAGCATGAATGTATTATAAGTAATATGTAATTCATTTTCTCTTAATACAAGCACAGTTTTGCAATTTAAAATAGTTCTTTGTTAACGTTAATAATGGAACAATTTACAATTTATAAACACCTCAGGAAAGATATCCGTATTTTATCCACATAAGTTACATATTTGCAACCAAAATTATTTTACTGCAAAAGTTCCCAAAGCTCAATATTTTTTGCGTAAACTTTGGAAGGTCTGAGTTAGCCTTGAGAGTTCGTACTGAAGTTTTAACAAAAGGGTAGATAACACTGCCATAATTTATTCTCATGATCGTCTTGCGTTTACTTTAGGCCAATTTGCGGACAAAGTAAATTCATTGTACATTTTCCTGAAAAATCCTAACTCCTTAGATACAGTTTTATCTTTCATTCGGACCTAAAGAAGACTACTTAACACACGTAGACGAAACAGGTTGCTTGTAAAAGTTTTCCACTTAATCCTATTACCTTCACACATATACACGCATATATACAGAGTGCGATGTGTAAATTGTCGCCATCTTATATTTTTAATTTCGCGCATGCGCGTAGCTTATTTTTGATTTTATCGATGGCGCAGTACCGTAATGTCAGTTGAGCACCGTCTGTGAGAAAAAGAGCAACATGACGCAATTGGCTCCAACAGAATATTTGAAAACGGCATACTGTACCGCTTGGGATTTGCGTCGGAAGCTCCAATATGGATATTTCAGAGAACAGTGCAGAGGATTCAAAAAGAGTACAATGAGTCTAATGGTGATTACGAAGGTATGGCAGATCGAAAAAC
>OZ038512.1:33050140-33082640 GCA_964036315.1 Acanthosepion esculentum
GGTTAAGCTTTTTATTTCATTTTTCTTGTGTTCGAACAAGAGCTTTCTTTTCTGGACAAAGAGTGTGTAAAAACCATCCAAATGTTTTATAATTCCAAGCGCTTTCAGCTATACCTTTAGGCGTTATCAAGGATGGTTCTAAAACATTTGGACAGTTTTTACACGCTCCAGAAAAGAAAGCTCTTGTTCGAACACAAGAAAAATTAAAAAAGCTTAATGGAAGCAAGTCATATTCTCAGACGAGTCCAGTTTTTCTCTTTCCCCAACTTTAGGGTGAGTTTATGTGTGGAGGCAGCCCAAAGAAGCTTGCAATCCTGACTGCCTTCTTCCAACAGTGAAGCATGGAGGTGGATCAGTGATAGTTTGGGCCGCCATATCATTGAAATGTCTCGGTCCAACAGTTGCTCTGCATGGTAGAATCAACAGCAAATATTACCTGAACATTTTGGGAGATCATGTTCACCCAATGACCCAGACTTTATTCCCTGATGGTGACTGCATCTTCCAAGACGATAATATTCCAATATCTACCGCTCGATTGGTTAAGAATTGGTATGAAGAGCATAAAAGTGAGCTAGAACACATAGAGTGGCCTCCCCAATCTCCAGATATCAATATTATTGAACATTTCTGGTGCATTTTGGAGCGACAAGTTATGAGCCGCTGTCCTCCCCCGTCGTGTCTTAAAGATCTGGAGCAGGTGTTAATGGAAAAATGGCTGACAATTCCTCTGGATGAAGTCAGGAAGCTGTATGATTCGATTCCTAGATGTATTAACAGGACAACGAAAGTTAAGATGTACTCCGAAATATATTTTTTGGGAAATGTGTTGTTGTTAACTGTGAAATTTTTTTTTTCTTTCGTTGTCCTGTTATTACCTATTAAAGACATATCTATTTCTATACCTGAGTATGATTGTATGAACAATCGAAAGCTTGTAGTAAAAAAGACCTTATACAACTGGAACTTATATACAGGGATCATAACATTCATCAACGGGTTCGAGGTTAATGTATTTTATTAAAAATTGTTTGCGAGAGTGATTCTTGCCATTTATATCATTAACTTCACTATCTGCTTTTTGTATGAATGATTCATGTAATGTAAATTGAACTGCACCACATACTTGATATATATATATATATATATATATATATATATACCATTCACGTTTTGATAAATTGGTATCTGTTACACCGGCCTTTCTAACACAAGGGAATTACACCGGTTCTCACTATATATAGTGCCAGTAATACCTACCCGGGGTGCAAGCAGCGACAGTCCTTTTTGGACGTCTCAGCTGTTCGGTCGAACTCTCTGCCTCTGAGGCAGAGGGGAACTCTCTGCCTTTGGGCAGAGAGGAACTCGGACGAGGCTCCGCCGAAGGGCAGAGCCTCGTTCGAGGTGGTTGACCACCCCGATCCCGTTTATACGGGTTCTACGGGCAATTTTTGCCCGAGCCTACGGGCTCGGAAAGCCCACATTAAACCGGCCTTGTGCCACATTCGACACACGTGGGCGTGTTGTTAAACATCGCAAGCAGCGACAGTCCTTTTTGGACGTCTCAGCTGTTCGGTCGAACTCTCTGCCTCTGAGGCAGAGGGGAACTCTCTGCCTTTGGGCAGAGAGGAACTCGGACGAGGCTCCGCCGAAGGGCAGAGCCTCGTTCGAGGTGGTTGACCACCCCGATCCCGTTTATACGGGTTCTACGGGCAATTTTTGCCCGAGCCTACGGGCTCGGAAAGCCCACATTAAACCGGCCTTGTGCCACATTCGACACACGTGGGCGTGTTGTTAAACATTGTAAGCAGCGACAGTCCTTTTTGGACGTCTCAGCTGTTCGGTCGAACTCTCTGCCTCTGAGGCAGAGGGGAACTCTCTGCCTTTGGGCAGAGAGGAACTCGGACGAGGCTCCGCCGAAGGGTAGAGCCTCGTTCGAGGTGGTTGACCACCCCGATCCCGTTTATACGGGTTCTACGGGCAATTTTTGCCCGAGCCTACGGGCTCGGAAAGCCCACATTAAACCGGCCTTGTGCCACATTCGACACACGTGGGCGTGTTGTTAAACATCGTAAGCAGCGACAGTCCTTTTTGGACGTCTCAGCTAGCCGGTCGAACTCTCTGCCTCTGAGGCAGAGGGGAACTCTCTGCCTTTGGGCAGAGAGGAACTCGGACGAGGCTCCGCCGAAGGGCAGAGCCTCGTTCGAGGTGGTTGACCACCCCGATCCCGTTTATACGGGTTCTACGGGCAATTTTTGCCCGAGCCTACGGGCTCGGAAAGCCCAGATTAAACCGGCCTTGTGCCACATTCGACACACGTGGGCGTGTTGTTAAACATCGTAAGCAGCGACAGTCCTTTTTGGACGTCTCAGCTATTCGGTCGAACTCTCTGCCTCTGAGGCAGAGGGGAACTCTCTGCCTTTGGGCAGAGAGGAACTCGGACGAGGCTCCGCCGAAGGGTAGAGCCTCGTTCGAGGTGGTTGACCACCCCGATCCCGTTTATACGGGTTCTACGGGCAATTTTTGCCCGAGCCTACGGGCTCGGAAAGCCCACATTAAACCGGCCTTGTGCCACATTCGACACACGTGGGCGTGTTGTTAAACATCGTAAGCAGCGACAGTCCTTTTTGGACGTCTCAGCTATTCGGTCGAACTCTCTGCCTCTGAGGCAGAAGGGAACTCTCTGCCTTTGGGCGGAGAGGGACGAGGCTCCGCCGAGGGGTAGAGCCTCGTTCGAGGTGGTTGACCACCCCGATCCCGTTTATACGGGTTCTACGGGCAATTTTTGCCGAGCCTACGGGCTCGGAAAGCCCACATTAAACCGGCCTTGTGCCACATTCGACACACGTGGGCGTGTTGTTAAACATCGTAAGCAGCGACCGTCCTTTCTGGACGTCTCAGCTATTCGGTCGAACTCTCTGCCTCTGAGGCAGAGGGGAACTCTCTGCCTTTGGGCGGAGAGGAACCCGGACGAGGTTCCGCCGAAGGGCAGAACTTCGTTCGGGGTGGTTGACCGCCCCGATCCCGTTTATACGAGTTCTACGGGCAATTTTTGCCCGAGCCTACGGGCTCGGAAAGCCCACATTAAACCGGCCTTGTGCCACATTCGACACACGTGGGCGTGTTGTTAAACATCGTAAGCAGCGACAGTCCTTTTTGGACGTCTCAGCTATTCGGTCGAACTCTCTGCCTCTGAGGCAGAGGGGAACTCTCTGCCTTTGGGCGGAGAGGAACCCGGACGAGGTTCCGCCGAAGGGCAGAACTTCGTTCGGGGTGGTTGACCGCCCCGATCCCGTTTATACGAGTTCTACGGGCAATTTTTGCCCGAGCCTACGGGCTCGGAAAGCCCAGATTAAACCGGCCTTGTGCCACATTCGACACACGTGGGCGTGTTGTTAAACATCGTAAGCAGCGACAGTCCTTTTTGGACGTCTCAGCTAGCCGGTCGAACTCTCTGCCTCTGAGGCAGAGGGGAACTCTCTGCCTTTGGGCAGAGAGGAACTCGGACGAGGCTCCGCCGAAGGGCAGAGCCTCGTTCGAGGTGGTTGACCACCCCGATCCCGTTTATACGGGTTCTACGGGCAATTTTTGCCCGAGCCTACGGGCTCGGAAAGCCCAGATTAAACCGGCCTTGTGCCACATTCGACACACGTGGGCGTGTTGTTAAACATCGTAAGCAGCGACAGTCCTTTTTGGACGTCTCAGCTATTCGGTCGAACTCTCTGCCTCTGAGGCAGAAGGGAACTCTCTGCCTTTGGGCGGAGAGGGACGAGGCTCCGCCGAGGGGTAGAGCCTCGTTCGAGGTGGTTGACCACCCCGATCCCGTTTATACGGGTTCTACGGGCAATTTTTGCCGAGCCTACGGGCTCGGAAAGCCCACATTAAACCGGCCTTGTGCCACATTCGACACACGTGGGCGTGTTGTTAAACATCGTAAGCAGCGACAGTCCTTTCTGGACGTCTCAGCTATTCGGTCGAACTCTCTGCCTCTGAGGCAGAGGGGAACTCTCTGCCTTTGGGCGGAGAGGAACCCGGACGAGGTTCCGCCGAAGGGCAGAACTTCGTTCGGGGTGGTTGACCGCCCCGATCCCGTTTATACGAGTTCTACGGGCAATTTTTGCCCGAGCCTACGGGCTCGGAAAGCCCACATTAAACCGGCCTTGTGCCACATTCGACACACGTGGGCGTGTTGTTAAACATCGTAAGCAGCGACAGTCCTTTTTGGACGTCTCAGCTAGCCGGTCGAACTCTCTGCCTCTGAGGCAGAGGGGAACTCTCTGCCTTTGGGCAGAGAGGAACTCGGACGAGGCTCCGCCGAAGGGCAGAGCCTCGTTCGAGGTGGTTGACCACCCCGATCCCGTTTATACGGGTTCTACGGGCAATTTTTGCCCGAGCCTACGGGCTCGGAAAGCCCAGATTAAACCGGCCTTGTGCCACATTCGACACACGTGGGCGTGTTGTTAAACATCGTAAGCAGCGACAGTCCTTTTTGGACGTCTCAGCTATTCGGTCGAACTCTCTGCCTCTGAGGCAGAAGGGAACTCTCTGCCTTTGGGCGGAGAGGGACGAGGCTCCGCCGAGGGGTAGAGCCTCGTTCGAGGTGGTTGACCACCCCGATCCCGTTTATACGGGTTCTACGGGCAATTTTTGCCGAGCCTACGGGCTCGGAAAGCCCACATTAAACCGGCCTTGTGCCACATTCGACACACGTGGGCGTGTTGTTAAACATCGTAAGCAGCGACAGTCCTTTCTGGACGTCTCAGCTATTCGGTCGAACTCTCTGCCTCTGAGGCAGAGGGGAACTCTCTGCCTTTGGGCGGAGAGGAACTCGGACGAGGCTCCGCCGAGGGGTAGAGCCTCGTTCGAGGTGGTTGACCACCCCGATCCCGTTTATACGGGTTCTACGGGCAATTTTTGCCCGAGCCTACGGGCTCGGAAAGCCCAGATTAAACCGGCCTTGTGCCACATTCGACACACGTGGGCGTGTTGTTAAACATCGTAAGCAGCGACAGTCCTTTTTGGACGTCTCAGCTATTCGGTCGAACTCTCTGCCTCTGAGGCAGAAGGGAACTCTCTGCCTTTGGGCGGAGAGGGACGAGGCTCCGCCGAGGGGTAGAGCCTCGTTCGAGGTGGTTGACCACCCCGATTCCGTTTATACGGGTTCTACGGGCAATTTTTGCCGAGCCTACGGGCTCGAAAAGCCCACATTAAACCGGCCTTGTGCCACATTCGACACACGTGGGCGTGTTGTTAAACATCGTAAGCAGCGACAGTCCTTTCTGGACGTCTCAGCTATTCGGTCGAACTCTCTGCCTCTGAGGCAGAGGGGAACTCTCTTCCTTTGGGCAGAGAGGAACTCGGACGAGGCTCCGCCGAAGGGTAGAGCCTCGTTCGAGGTGGTTGACCACCCCGATCCCGTTTATACGGGTTCTACGGGTAATTTTTGCCCGAGCCTACGGGCTCGGAAAGCCCACATTAAACCGGCCTTGTGCCACATTCGACACACGTGGGCGTGTTGTTAAACATCGTAAGCAGCGACAGTCCTTTTTGGACGTCTCAGCTAGCCGGTCGAACTCTCTGCCTCTGAGGCAGAGGGGAACTCTCTGCCTTTGGGCGGGGAGGAACCCGGACGAGGTTCCGCCGAAGGGCAGAGCCTCGTTCGGGGAGGTTGACCACCCCGATCCCGTTTATACGGGTTCTACGGGCAATTTTTGCCCGAGCCTACGGGCTCGGAAGCCCACATTAAACCGGCCTTGTGCCACATTTGACACACGTGGGCGTGTTAATAAACATCGTAAGCAGGGACAGTACTACAACTGAGTAGTACCCGTTTCCTACCTTTGTATCTGTGATGTTAAATACACTTGTTCCTTAAACCAACCTCGACTTGATTTTCTTCTTTTTACTATTGTGCCACGACACAACAGTATCGATGAGTTTTTTTATATTTGTCTAATTTTTGTAATGTATACCCAATCGAAGGCCCATGAGCCGCTCAAATTAGATGGGTACTGTGTGGTGTTTTATGAACGTAAGAAAAAGCAAGAAAAGCTCATGATGGCATGCATTAAAGATAACGGTTAACCATAGATTTCGTCAAGACTGTCCTACAAAGCATCAGTTTTTGGGAAGAAGCTGTCCGAATGGAACTTCTTCTTAATGGAATACGAAGGGAATGACGAGGATTCATCCTTGTGCACGTAGCATAGCGGGTCTTAGTTTTAGAGCACAAGGTTGGTGTGATTATGGAATGTAGCTCGCCAGAAAACATACTAGAGGTCTTGCGCTGTAGGGTGGAATATAATAGGTATCCGTAGGCGCTTTTGAACTCTATCAAGACAGGCAAGTGACGACTGGCTCAGCTCTAGACCAGATCTGACAGCAATATTCCATTTCTGGTCTGATCTGGCTCTTGTAAAGATAGAGTATAGAAGGGGTTTGGTTTGGTTTGTTTTACGGTATATCAACCCCAGTAGATTATTTAATGCCAACATTTTTTTTTGCTGGTAATATTTTTCTTTAAAAAACTGCTGGTAATATTTTTTTCTTCAAAAATGTATTGCTGATAATATTTTTTCTTCAATAATGTATAGCTGGTAACATTTTTTTTCCAAATATTTATTGTTGGTAATATTTTTTTTACAATGTATTTCTGGTATTAAAACCTATTTTTACACATTCATAGTGTTTTGATCCCAGTTTGGGGGTTAACTATTTGCCCATAGTTGGGACCCTAACAGGTGCTACCACCCCGGTTTAGGTTTGGGCCTGGGAACACCAGCAATTAAGAGTTGTTTTCACGCTCCTCAAAACCTCCTGATCACAGGCCTTGCCGTTGGACGTAGTTTATCGTTTTACCCAGGACGCTGATGTAGTTTTTCGTCATACCCAGGACGTAGTATAGCAGTGGGGAGACAGATACTTACTGGCGCGGTACAATGAATGTACCGATCATTTTTACCGCATCTTAAGCAATATATATTATATATAAGTTCCACTTGAGATCTGGTGTGAGCTTGAATCCAAATAGACGTTCAAGGCAAGGAACTTACTTGAGAGGGCATCACCCATCCATCATGATAGATGAAAGTTCAGGGTTTACTTGTTGATGGTGGAATGTTACTATTTTGGTTTTGGAGATATTGGATTTTACAAGTCAGTCCTTTCCCCATTGAGCAATCTGGGCTTGGTTTAGAGGAGTGGCTAGGGTTTTGGAGGTGTACCTATAACTGTTGTATCATCTGTATAGATATTCACGAAGGATTGGAGTATGTATATTAAACAAACAGATTTTGGACGTTTATTAATGAAAAGCCGACCATGCACCGTGAAGAGATAAACCAGAACTTTTTCAACAATTATCTTAGTACTCTAAGCAATGCTATATTTGATTGCAATTAAAAGCAAAATGTAGATAGCATTTCATAGTAATTTACATTTTTTCACTAATTTATTTGTAATTAGTGTACATTGACAAGATTTGAGTCCCTGTTTGTTGCACTATAAGTTTAATAATTACGTATGGTTGTTTGCTTAGTTTATTTTATTTAGCGGCACATCAACACCTCTATGGGTTATTTAATGCCGAAATCTAAATATTAAAAAAAAAATTTATGGCTTCAAGTAAATATATTTTGAGTAAATTTTATGCCTTTCAAATACAGATAAAATGCATTGTCGGTTATTCTGCTATAAAATGTATTGTTGGTAATTCAACTACAAAATGTATTGCTGGTCATTTTGCTTTAAAAATGTATTGTTGGTCATTTTACTATAAATAAGTATTGTTAGTCATTTTTTTTATATAAAATGTATTGCTGGTATTTTTACTATAAACATGTATCTTTATACTTTCATAGTGTTTTGTTTTTGTTTGTGGGTTCACCATTTACGTACAGCTGGTACCCTAATAAGTGCTATCACTCCGGGCCTGGGTGGACCTGGGAAGAACAGCAATTAAGAGGTGGTTCCAAGCTCCCCAAAATCTCTAATATCCTTATCATAGGCCTTGCTGCCGGATATAGTTTATCGTCATACCCAGGACTGTGTACGTATGGAGGCACGTAAATGTTGCGGAATTTAGAAAGTAGATTAATAGCCTGAAAGCAAAATAAAGACTAAGTCCTAGGTGCGATTCGAACTCATCTGCCTCCCCCTTAATAATAATAATAATAATAATAATAATAATAATAATAATAATAATAATAATTATAATAATAATTATTATTATTGCACCAAATTTTGCTATAAAAATAACCGCATATTATCAGAGTGAAATAAGAAACGGCAAATGTCGGATAAAACGGTAATTCTAGCTTTGATTTAATTCACAATGTGGCTCCATAATTCTACGCATGAGTCATCGAGGGAGCTGAAATTATATAAGGGAGTAAAGAGGGATTGTAACTAGACACGGGGAAAGTAAATCTGTCTGGGGATCCTTAAATATTTTTCCTACCGCGTTTTCTTTGGTCCTGATGTATTGTGGGACATCTTATAAAATATATATGTGAAAGAATACGGTATGAAATGTTTATGTGAAGATTACGGTATAGAAAATATATGTGGAAGAACATGGTATAAAAAGTATATGTAAAGAATATCGTATAGAATGTTTGTGTGAAGAATACGGTATAGAATGTATATGTGGATGAATATGGTATAGAATATATATGTGGAAGAACAATGTATAAAATGTGTTTTTGGAAGAATATAGCATACAATGTATATGTGAAGAATATGATATGGAATACATATGTGAAGAAGACGATATAAAGTGTATATATTAAGTAATATGGTATAGAAAGTATATTTGGGAGAATATGGTAAAATTGTATATGTGGAAGATTGTGGAATAGAATGTATATATGAAGAATACGGTATAGAATATATATATATATGGTAGAATATTTGTGGGTAGATCGGAATCTCCATGGTACAATACGGGCTAGACACCAGTATCAGTTTACGATTAATGTGTGGGCTGGAACTGTAGGTAAATGTCTGGTAGGTGCATATGTTATACCAGCACGTCTTATAGGAGTTGTCTACGGGACTTTATTTCGAACACACTTCCAGACCTGCTAGCGGATGTACCCCTGCTAATACGAAAACGCATGGGGTTCATGCATGATGGGGTTCCTGCACATTTTAGTCACATTGTTCGCGATGCACTGGCTGACATCTACCATGAAAGATGAATACGTAGGGGAGGACCGGTTCCATGTCCAGCACGTTCCCCCGACCTCAATCCTGTGGATGTTTTATCTGTGGGACCAGCTAAAAAAATTGGTTTATGTAGCAGACATTAATAATGCAGAGACGTTTCATCAACGTGTTATGGGGGCCTGTGAAACCATTCGACACCGTGTGGGAGCATTTGAAAGGGCCTGCCAGTCAATGATCCGACGGGCGCATGCGCGTGGAGAAGCAAGCGGAGGACATTTTTAACATTTGTTATGAGTAGCTGTGTTGAGATAAAACGTTGGCCTTTTGGAAATATGTTTCTAAGGATATTTTACCTTGTTTTGGTGTCAGGAACCGCCCCCAAAGTTTGTAAAAGTATTTTTGGATTGTATCTTGGATTGTACAGTTAAAAGCGTCTACCGTAAACTTTAAACTTACGATATTTGCGGATATTTGGACTTTTGTCCTTGTGTTGGTTCGAGGAACCCGATACACCCTGGATATACGTATCTACTTGGTGCATTGGATAAATTGTCGTTTAAATTATGCAAAAAGGAAAATAACACTGACATCTCATTTTAACAGATATATTTATCAAAATTACACAAAAATATCTTGAAATACTAAAGAGTAAATGTATTCAGTAAAATCGCCAATGGCTTCAACCATGGCCTTCAGACAAATCTTCTGCAACTTTTCTCTCCTTGTTTAAGTTGATGAATGCTGCCATAATCCTTGCTTTCATTTCATTTTTGGTGTTTTGTTGGTCTGTCGCTCAACTGGGTCTTACACATAATAATCAAGAAGGTTGTAGTCCGGGGAGTTAGGTAAGGGTTGATGCGGTCGCAAAATTTTTCTGACAGTTGTGACTGGGTTTCCTGCTTGAGTGGCATGATTCAGTGTCCTGTTGCCAGACATAGTCTTCCAGCAGCCACCCAGTATAGCCTTACCCGCTCAAGGCACTTGATGTAGGCCTTCGTGTTGAGCTTGAGGCCCTCACTAACAAATTCGGGAATTCTTTTCTTATCAGAATCATCAGTGAGTTTTTCGATCTGCCATACCTTCGTAATCACCATTAGACTCATTCAACTCTTTCTGAATCCTCTGCACTGTCCTCTGAAATACCCGTATTGGAGCTTCCGACGCAAATTCCAAGCGGTACAGTATGCCGTTTCCAATATTCTGTTGGGGTGAATTGCGACATGTTGCTCTTTTTCTCACAGACGGTGCTCAACTGACACTACTGTACTACGCAATCGACAAAATCAAAAATAAGCTACGCGCATGCGCGAAATTAAAAATATAAAATGGCGACAATTTACACATCGCATTTTGTATATATACGTGTGTATGTGTGAAGGTAATAGGATAAAGTGGAAAAGTTTTTTCAGACAACCTGTTTCGTCCACATGTGCTAGGTGTTTTTCTTTAGGTCCGAATGAAAGATAAAACTGTATCTAAGGAGAATAAATATTGGCAGTGTTTTTCTGCCTTTTTTTTAAACCTTCAGTGCGTACTTGTACTTTCAAGACGTACTTGTAAAATAACTAAAATTCTGGTTTGCAATCGAAAAAAAAAAAAAATTTTTTAAATTAAAAATTTTCATGATAATTTGAAAATAATAAAGAAGTCTCCAAAAATAAACATTTATTTTAAAAACATATTTCCGCTTCTTTATATGCTGTCTCCTTTCAGGATGTAGGCAATCATGGCTCTCCACAATTTCCTGCTCTTCGTAGCTCTTAATAAATTTTGTCTTTTTGTTATTTATCCTAAACCTTGCTTCGCCATCCATTTACACAAGCTCATTCTGCTATGTGCCATGACCCTTCAGGAAGTAGGCGATCATGGCTCTCCACAATTTCCTGTCCTTCGTAGCTCTTAAAACAATTTGTCTTTTTATAATTTCTCCTAAACCTTGCTCCGACATGCATTTTCACAAGCCCATTCTTTTATATGCCATGTCCTTTCAGGACGTAGGCGATCATGGCTCTCCACAATTTCCTGTCCTTCGTAGCTCTTAATAAATTTTGTCTTTTTATAATTTCTCCTAAACCTTGCTCCGCCATCCATTTCCTCAAACTCGTTAAATATGTTATGCGTTGTTTTCCTCTTTATCACTTGCCTTCAATCTGTACTGTGAGTATCACATTTTGTAGCCATCTTTGTTCATTATATGCCCTAGAGATTTCAGCTGCCACTTCCTGATGTTAAGTATAAGTTTCCTTTTTGTTTCCATTTTCTCTAAAACTTCATTGTTGCTTATATGTTTGGTCTGTGGTAACCTTGGCATCCTTCTGTTGCTTTAAGTCTTTTCTTCATCTTTGTGGAGTTTGTCCAGCATTCGCAGCCATATAGGATATGTACATTGTATATTTAAGTCTAATTGTGCGAAACCTTTGGCAAAGAAGAAAATTGCCTTAAACGGTTGCCATTTTTGGTTTGGCGTCCCCAAAGAAGATTAGCGGTACAGTTTTCATTTAAAAGGATATATGGAGAATCGGCTTTTTTTTGGAGAAGCTGATGATAACTAATTTATATCGCTTGAGGAAGGCAAAAGGGAAAGGATTATCAACTCCTTAAAGATTACGGAATTTAGAATCTGGTTTTAAAATATCAAAAGACAAAGACATAACTTAGATACGGAAGTCATGTGCTTGGTGTTTCTAGCTTTTTAAAGATATCTACAAATCTACCATTTGTCCTTGCAGTGAATACTGTTGCTATATATGGTCTAGTGCCCCCGCTGTTCATCTCGAGGTCCTCGAAAAAATCGAGAGACAGATATGCAATGTAATAGGTCTTGATCTGGCATCTCGTCTACAGTTACTTTCTCACAGACGTGCTGTGGCATCCCTCTGTCTTTTCTACAAATATTTTCATGGCAACTGGTTTGACGAGCTACTTTCACTGGCTCTCAAACTGCATGAATTTAAGCGTGCTACTAGGTTGGCATCTCGGTCCCACCCTTTCACTGTCGAAACAGTTAAATGTAACCCACCTCTTCTACTCTAACAGCTTCTTCTCTCGCACTTCCCGACAGTGTAACTCCCTTCCTCTTACTTGCTTCCCTGATGACTATAATCTTCAAATATTCAAATGTAATGTCAATGGACATCTCCTGATGCCTTGATCCTGGTCCCCGTCCTTCTCTATATCCTTTCCTCAAATAACCCTCTTTGCTCTTGCTCTCACTCTCTGTAACCCCTTGCGTGCTAGTGGCACTCCCGCCTTGCTTGGGGTGAAATATTTAAGTCTAATTGTGTGAAAAAAATTCCATAAATTACACGTCTGTTAACTTGACTATTTTTTTAACCTGGCTATTTTTCAGGGTGCATTAGTGCTCCAGGGTGCACCGGTTGAGAAACGCTGTATCATGGAGACAGTTTCTAATGCAAGGATAGTTGGGTCACTGTGTTGTGCCAGACGTTTTTTTCGCTTCAGAATCTTGCACATTTACAAATCTACTATTCGCTAGTGCATTGTATATGGTTGCCATATCTGGTCTGGTACTCTAGAGATATCTGTATCTAGAGATTATCCGGTACTCTAGAGATATATTTATCTAGAGATGTCTGGTACTCTAGAGATATCTGTATCTAGAGATTATCTGGTACTCTAGAGATATCTGTATCTAGAGATTATCTGGTACTCTAGAGGTATATTTATCTGGAGATGTCTGGTACTCTAGAGGTATATGTATCTAGAGATGTCTGGTACTCTAGAGATGTATGTATGTCGGGTACTCTAGAGATGTCTGTATCTAGAGATGTCTGGTACTCTAGAGGTATATGTTTTTAGAGATGTCTGGTACGCTAGAGATATATTTATCTAGAGCTGTCTGGTACTCTAGAGGTATATGTATCTAGAGATGTCTGGTACTGTAGAGATATATGTATGTCGGGTACTCTAGAGATATCTGTATCTAGAGATGTCTGGTACTCTAGACAATATCCAAAGCAGGATCTGTAATATCTATTATTAGATCCTGACTTGGTATCTCGACTTCAGTCACCTTCCGACGTGATGTGACTTTGATCTGTCTTTTCTACAAATATTTTCGTGGCAACCGCTTTGACGTGCTTTCCCCCCTGATTTTATTTTCATTAAACTGATGATTCACTGATATATAATTTCAGATTTAAGTGATTAATCATCAACACTGGATTAAATGTATTGACAAGGCATGGAATTGTATTGCAAAATAACTCACTTTCTCACCGACGTGACGTGGTATCCCTCTGTCTTTTCTACAAATATCCTCATGGCAACTGATGAGCTTTTTTCCCTGATGCCTCGACTGCATGAACTTAAGCGTTTTACTAGATTAGCATCTAGGTCCCACCCTTTCACTGCTAAATAGCTAAATTCAACCGCCACTTCTACTCCAAACAGTTTAATTTCTCGCACTTCCCACCTGTGGAATCCCTTCCGTTGACTTGCTTCCCGCCTAACTACAATCCTAAAAAATTTAAACGCAACATCAATTGCTATCTTTTGAGTTCTTGAATCCCGTTCATATTTCGTTCTTTCCTCAACCTCTTATTCCCGGTATTCTCTTTCACTTTCACTCCCTTAACCCCCCCCCCCGCGTACTAGTGGAATTCCCGCCTTGCTTGGAGTGAAATGAAAGAAAAGAAAGAAAAACTTTACTTGGATGCTGAGGGCGTGTTTTCTAGCTGACGTCTTTGCAAGGAAAAAGATACGCTTCCTTATTACGAAAAATGTTTTCAGAAAATTAGCTGATGTCTTTGCAAAAAGGCGCCGTCAATGGCTTCGTCGGATAACACATTTCCATCTTCGATAGAAAATCATTAGATGTTAACTTTCAGACCATATTTGGTAGCCATATTCTAAGCATGGACCAATGGCAGACTTGTAAATAAGCAAGATAGATTAAGGGGAGAAAAGCTGTCAAGCACGAAACAGTGAACCAACTTTCTTAGCAGCTGACCTTACTTACGATTAAATTGTACATAGTAAAATAATGAGACCTAACAGCCAATTTAGTAGGACGCTTAAATTCGCGCGGTTGACTTACATTAGAACAATTGCTGTTGCGCTATTTATGGTAAAGATCGAGGGCAGAGACGTTACAGTGGCGGGTAAGTGTTATGGTAATTTACCCACGCACGCATGGACTCTCCCAGCTCCTCCTAGCATTTCCATGAGCACCAAGGCAAATCTCATCAACGCCTACCAACGTTGACATACCAGTGCTAGACATGGTCTCTAAAACCCCTGAGTGGAAACTGATCCCTTGTGAGATGAAATGTCTGAGGAAAGCAGTGAACAAGACCAGGCGAGACAAGATCAGGAATGAAGCAATAAGAGATATCGTAAGAGCAATACCAATCATACAACATATCGAACGACAGAGGATCGAGTCACCTCACTCGTATGCCTATCAATCAACCAGCCTTACGAGCATACACCCTCAGGTACTCTGGCTGGAGAGCGAGAGGCAGCCCAAGAAGACTCTTGAGCGACTCAGTGGCAGACACTCTCAGAGGCCAAGAGATATCTCTCCTCCAGGCCATTCCCCTTGCCGCTGACAGACGACCGTATCTCCCCGCGACGACTAACAGCCAGAGTACCTGAGGGTGTATGCTCGTAGGGCTGGTTGATTGATAGGCATACGAGTGAGGTGACTTGATCCTCTGTCGTTCGATATGATCAATTCCGCCCTTACTTCACCGTTATTGGCCATTTGGCTACTTAGAGTAAAATTATAGTCGGTGATGAGTCAAGTATAATAGTAAAATAATGCCAAATAAAGCTACTCTCGCCTGGTCTTGTTCACTGCTTTCGTCAGACATTTCATCTCACAAGTGATCAGTTTCCTTTCAACGGTTTTAGAGACCATGTCTGGCACTAGTATTTCAACGTTGGTAGGAAAATGGCGTTGATGAGATTTGCCTTGGTGCTCATGGAAATGTTACGATGTTTTAGAAGAGGAGCAAGTTGGTAACTGACTGCGTTGGCTTTCTGACATCTGGTCTTGATTTCTCTGTCTAGTTTGACGTTTTCAGTAAATATGCTGCCCAGATATTTGAATTCACTGGTTTGCTTTAGCTGGGTCCTATTGATGTTAATGTCCAGTTTTTCTGGTCTTTCACTGACGGTCATGAACTCGGTCTTAGTGACACTGATCTTCATGTCGTATTTCTTGCAGCTCGAGCTGAGTTGGTCAGTGACCAACTCAACTCAAGGAGACGGGTGTAATAGTAAAAAAGTCACCGTTTATATGTAAAATAGGAATACGAATTGATTCGGTATCGAGCTTAATGGTCGCCAATCATTAGGCGAGTGTATAAAAAATAACATTAAGCAAGTCTATAAAAAAATATCTATTAGGGTATCGATTCAATATCGAACCTTTTGTGGTGCGAGATTAAAACGATCGGTTGCGAGTGAAGTGAGTGAATGCTGTGGAAAAATGTTTAAGTATTTAATCTATCTAACCGCGTATTGAACTAACACTATTTGGGTCCTATCACTGGATCTAACTAACGCCTTTATCCACTGTGCCATGTGTCCTGAAGATTAAGGCAGTGGAGAACTTGGAGAAGTGAATTACCAGGAGATAACTGACATCCATTACACATGGCAAGTGGAACTAGAAAAGTCTACCCCAGTGAGCGAAATAAAGGATTCAGTTCGACATTCCAACCACCTGAAGAAGGCCGGAGCATACAACGGCTGAAACGTTGTAATAAATATGGTGACAAAGACGAGGACAATAGTCTGAATAATGTAAACAGTGTATATAATACCACATCTCAGAAATATAGACAATATATGAATACGTAGTGATTCGGTATCGAGCTTAACGGCCGCCAGTCATTAGGCGAGTGTATAAAAAATAACATTAAGCAAGTCTATAAAAAAAATATGAATATATGATTCAATATCGAACCTTTTGTGGTGCGAGATTAAAACGATCGGTTGCGAGTGAAGCACGAATATAAATCAAATACGAGGGAAATCAACAACAGAAAAGGTTTCAGTGTTGCGAACGAATCACAAAATCAAACCTGTTTTTGACACCACATCATATATCACATTAGCTGTGAAAACAAGACAACCTGAGACCATATTTCATTGTTATTGGAGCAGAAATCATGAGCTGACCGGTTTTACGCCTTTGTTCCAAACAATAACGTTTATATTTGAATTCTTAGCTTTAAATAGAAAGGACATTTTTAAACATTTTCAATTGCTTTTGTTTCCTTGCTTCGATATTTACGTTTGTTTGTGTGTGTGTGTGAGTGTGTGCATGTGAGAGAGAGAGAGAGAGATAGAGAGAGAGAAAGAGAGAGAAAGAGAGAGAGAAGAGAGAGAGAGAGAGCAAGATAAAGAGAGAGAGAGAAAGAGAGCAAAGAGAGAGAAAGAGAGCAAGAGAGCAGGAGAGAGAGAGTGAGAGAGAAGAGAGAAAGATAGATAGAGAGAGAGAGAGAGCAAAAGAGCATTAGAACAATTGCTGTTGTAATATTTATAGTAACGATCGAGGGCAGAGACGTTACAATGGTGGGTAAGTGTTATGGTAATTTACCCACGCACACATGGACTCTCTCTGCTATAAATAGGAGCAGGTACTGCCTTTTGGATGCGGAAGTTCCAGCAGTCAGCTCTGAGAGTCGGACCGAACATTCTTGCTGTAACACTCTCGTTTGTATATGTTTGTATTACTGTTTCTGTTAATATATTTGTTTAACTCAATTCCTCTCTTTGTGTCTTTATTTCTGTCCCTAACAAGACCATAACAGTAAGTGACTGAAACCGCGATGCCAGCTCAGGACCAATAACATTAGAGACCTTTATTTGGATTTTGTTGAGAATCACAAGATATATAGAAAGGCCACCAGATCAGATATGAAAGCAATATTTAATGCACGGATAAATAGCAGATTTATAAATATGCAAGATGTATTCTGGGGAGAAAAATTGTTTGGCACGGCACAGTGAACCAACTCTTCTAGGAGCAGACCTAGCAATTGGTTCAATATAATCGTTCCATTTTATGTCAGTGGAAAACGTGAGACCAACAAGGTGCAGTGTTGCTCTCCTAGAGGTTAGCATGGTGGAAGGAAAATAAACACGCAAATGTCGAAAGAGGGACTAAAGAATTTCATATACAGAAGCAAAAGGAACAGGACGAAACAGCTAAGAGCTACAAAGGATAGGGCGTAGTGGAGAGTCATGATCATCCTACCTAACAAGCTTATGTAAATGTATGTCAGCTCAAGGAGTGGGAAAGACAGTGAAAAGACAAACGTTGTTAAGACCTACAATGAATAGGAAGTAGTGGAGATCCATGATAATCCTACCTACCAAACTTGTGTAAATGGATGTCAGATCAGGGAGTAGGAAGTATAGTAAAACGACAAACTACAAAGGATAGGAAGTAGTGGAGATCCATGATCAACCTACCTCACAATCTTGTGTAAATGGATGGCAGATTAGGGAATGGGAAAGATAGTAAAAAGACAAACATTGCTAGGAGCTACAAAGGATAGGAAGTAGTGGAGATCCATGATCATCCTACCTAACAAGTTTGTATAAATGGATGTCAGGTCAAGGAGTGGGAAAGACAGTAAAAAGGACAAACGTTGTTAAGACCTGAATAGGAAGTAATGGAGAGACATGATCAACCTACCTCACAATCTTGTGTAAATTGATAGCAGATCAAAGAGTGTGGAGGATAGTAAAAGACAAACGTTGCTAATAGCTACAAAGGACAGGAAGTAGTGGAGAGCCATGATGATTTTTGTCCAGAAGGGACAGGTATATACGAGGGTCATTCAATAAATAAGGTGAATTTTTCGGTATAAGGAC
This sequence comes from Acanthosepion esculentum, assembly GCA_964036315.1. Lineage (NCBI taxonomy): Eukaryota > Metazoa > Mollusca > Cephalopoda > Sepiida > Sepiidae > Acanthosepion > Acanthosepion esculentum. The sequence continues at coordinate 33,068,165 of OZ038512.1, forward strand.
TTCTAATACAGATAGAAGATGACTCTTTTTTATTATTTTTTTGTTTTACTTCTTTTTCACATGGATTTAATTTCTTTTGCAGATTAAAAAATACTTAGAGAGTTTTGGCGATTAACAAAGATGGCCGACCAAGAAGCATGCTCCAGGATTGAACAGCGGTCAGTTATCAATTTTTTTTGTTGCTGAAGGGTGCAAATCAGTTGAAGTTCATAGGAGAATGTCAGCTGTGTATGGTGCCACATGTTTCAGCCAAAAAATGTCTACAAGTGGGCTAAATTGTTTAAAGAAGGACGGAGCAGTGTTGAGGATGAAGACAGGCCTGGGAGGCCTACAGAAGTGAGGTCCCCTGAGGTGATCGAATCAGTCAATGACAGAATGATGACAGTGGATAACATTGCAAGGACCATGAGCTTATCTGTTGGGACAAACGCAGGGGTCATCAGTCAGAAGGAGTCATCTTGCATCATGACAACGCAAGGCCTCACACAGCAGCCCAAACGGTGCAGACCATCGAGCTGGGCTGGGAACTGCTCCCTCATCCCCCTTACAGCCCAGACCTTGCCCCTTCAGACTTTCACCTGTTTGGTCCCTTGAAAGCGTTCACGAGAGGCGCGAAGTTTAAAAGTGACGATGAAATCAAAAGTGTTGTAAGCGACTGGCTGAGACATCAGTCCAAAGATTTTTACGCTGAGGGAATACGCAAGCTTGTGCACAGATGGGAAAAGTGTGTGACAGTGCTGGGAGACTACGTTGAAAAAAAAAAGTAAGCTTCTATCTGTATTAGAAAAATTCACCTTATTTATTGAATGACCCTCGTATAAAAAAAATAGAAATTAAAACAGCCCTGTAATATGTAATTTATTCAACTTAATTTTACTCTCTTCGAATGTTCAAGGTTGGTTTGGTTTGGTTTGTTTTACAGCATACCAACCTCAATGGGTTATTTAATACCGACAATTTTATGCTGGTAATATTTTTCCTTCCAAAAAATGTATCGCTGGTAATATTTGTTCCAAAAATGTATAGCTGGTAATAATGTATTGCTGGTAATAATTTTTTTACAAAGTATTTCTGGTATTAAAACCAATTTTTACACTTTCATAGTAAGTATTGCTGGTAATGTTTTTTCATTTCAAAAATCTATTTCTGATAATATTTTTCTTCAAAAGTCTATTGCAGGTAATATTTTCTTTGTAATAGTTGTCCTTTAAAAATGTATTGTTGGCAATAATCCCCCCTTCACAAAAACATTGCTGGTAATAATTTTCCCTTGAAAACTATACTGCTGGTAATAACTTTCTTCAAAAATGTATTGCTGGTAATAATTTTACCTCAAGAAAAATATTGCTGGTATTAATACCTATTTTTACACATTCACAGCATTTTGACCCCTATTTGGAGTCAACTATTTGCCCATAGCTGGAACCCTAACAGGTGCTACCATCCCGGTTCAGGGTGGACCTGGGAACACCAGCAATTAAGAAGTGGTTCTACGCTCTTCAAAACCTCCTGATTAGAGCCCTTACTGTTGGACGTAGTTTATCGTCTTACCCAGAATACGGATGTAGTTTATCATCATACCCAGGACGGTCGAATGTTTGAGTTCGGGATTTATCGGCCAAAGCAATTTTGACGATAAGCTAACGAAATAATGATTACTGTTGCGTTTTATGTCGTCATTTGGCCTCAATTCTTCGGACTCCGTCGCGACATTTTAGAATGAATCGACGAGGGACATATAGAGGGCAGGTTGATTATCTACCCATTACCACGTGTTGGCTTGTCTCATTAAGGACCCTGGGTGCGGTGAGATGTCATGATACGTCTCATACTTGCAACGCTAATGACTGTCTTCGCGCGATTTTGTTTTTATAGCGAAACCTAAAGAAAAAGAATTTACCACTGTCAATATTTCAAACCCACGTGGTTTAAGCCACATTTCTTTGGTCGGGTTGTCAGAGTTCTGACCTGTAGTTTGCCATTTTGTGCTCGCATGCGCAATCTGTAACATTACGCCACTAGTCCTATTAGTATATTTCCTATTGACCCTCCCGTCTAGAATATCTATCAAAGTATGATAAGAATAGGCGAAACTTCCTTCGTAGTTACTTGAAATAAGATGAATCACTTGACAACATGTACCCACGTAAAGGGGCTTATAATCTCAAATTAACCTCGCCATTTTAGAACTGGGATAGCAAAATCAAGGATTAACAACAATTTAGATATTACAAAGGGGCATTGCGATAGCGAAAGACGACTTCCAAAAGCGAAGAGAACTGTTAAATAACAGGAGATCCATTAGAAGCAATGAACAGAATACTGAACTATTATGTAATATCAGGTCTCTTGTAATGCAGCTAATACTGAACAATTTGCGCGCAGATGAAGAGGTAATTTGAACCTACAGAAATATGGTTCCACAGAAGGATGCTGAGAATTGATTGAGTGAGCATGAGAGCAACAATGAAGTTTTAGAGAAAATTTAAACAAAAAGGACACTTATACTTAACACCAGGAAGAGACAGATGAAATTCTGGCATATAATGAGGAAAGAGGGCTTAGAAAAACTGGCACTCATAGAACATTTTGAAGGCAAGAGAGTCAGTGGAAGACTAATCTATATAACGAGGCTGTTTAAATGGATGACAGAAGAGGGTTTAGGAGAGATAACAAAGACAAAAATTACTAAGTGCTGCAAAGAACAGGAAATTGTGGAAGACCATGATTGCCATCGGATTGAAGACACACGGCTCTGTGAAGATTTTAGAGCCTGACCTCAGCCCTTGACCATTTAGACTAGATAACCAGAATAATGTAGTAGATTGCCGGGAGAGAAGGTACGAATAGCCTGGACCACAGATTCTGGGACCATCTCAGTTTTGAGGGAGTCGTTTTGGTATAACTTCCCGATGTCTCTTAAGGAGTTTAATTTTATAGCACTATAGAGGGACTATTGAATAAAAATAGGGATCATTCCAGAACAATACTGCTTCAGGTAATATTTTAAAGGTTTTATTTACCCACTTCAGCGTCGGCCAAATTTGTCCCGTGCCCAGAACAATACTAAACTCAGTCAAATGTTGATGTAAATTTTGACTTTCAAGTCCATCAGGCTTTACACCGAATGTGTTTCTCCTGATGGTACTCTCAATATGGAACTCCTTTGTATTTTACTTAGAAGAATAGGATTGGGAAGAAGGAGGAGGAAAGGGAGGAGAGATTATTTTAACTATAATGATCTGTGAAAATTTCACGGTTTTCCTATTTGAATTTTCTGATTAATCTTATTCCTGTCGTTAATGATTGAATAAGACAAATAGCGAGTTCTGCGATAATAAAATTTCCGTAGAAATTCCTCTATAGCATCGTTAAGTATTTCAGCTTAACCCTTTGGGTCCTGACCACCGCTTTACCGGTGGTAGAGAAAAATGATATAATGTCCAGCCAGCGGTTGAACGGTGGTAGAGACAAAAGACTTAATGTACTGCTACCGGTTGAACGGTGGGTAAACACTTGCGTCTTGTTTTGCTATTGGGTGTCTTATTTTGAAGATCCAATCAGAAAAGCCGTAATATTATGAGCAATATTTAGGGTTTTCAGTTAGGCTTGTAATCCGTTATTCTATTTTTTTTTATCAATGCCAAAAAGAAAATGAATTTATTGAAACAAAGTATCTATAAAAAAAAATGTTTTTTCTTTTGCTATCCTCTGTCAGCTGCAATGATGGAGAAAGCATCACCTCGCACCATCGGCAGTGAGACACGCTGCAAGAGCCACTCCGTTTCGCGAGGCTCGTCCCTTAATCAAGACGCAATCCCGCCAACCCTCCCAAAGAACGCCATCGAACGAGGGCTAATAACCTCAGAAGACTCCATTGCCACTGGAGTAAAAATAAATCTGTATTCTAGCATCAAATCGCTGAACGAGGATAAAAATTAACATTCATATTTGATCACAAAAATACGTTCTATTTCAACAAAATTCATGCATGTTGAATATTTTCTTATTCTAATAATTTCACCCCAAGTAAGGCGATACTACTGCTAAGACGCAAGAGGTTATAGCGTGCGAATATGAGAAAAAGTAAAAGATTATTAAAGGGAGAGAACAATAAAAGAATAGGAATTAACAACTGAATATAACTGCGTTTGCATAAAATTGTTCTTTTGCTTGGTAGCTGAGTTAATTGCGTACATTTTTGGCAGCTGTAGCCAGTGAATAATTTCAGCTAAAGGCAGACATTCAAATATTTGGGAATGCCGATTCTCAAGGCAAACTTATTCGTAAGAAAACTTGGCGCCATATAATATTCTTTTTATTTTGGGTAACAATTTCAGTTGCTATTTTGTAAGTTTAGATTTTTTTTTTGCTCAAGTAAACAAATATGGGGTACACAGTGACAATCGAAATCACCATGGTAACTAGACAAAGCTTTCTAATCATTACTCAACGCCGAGACGCCTTATCTCTCAATTTCAGTCTGTTTCTTTCTTTCTTTCTTTCTTTCTTTCTTTCTTTCTTTCTTTCTTTCTTTCTTTCACGGGAAATATATACCTACTTATTTTGTAATTATCTATTTATCTATAAGTAAAATGACTTTTAAGAGAAAGATAAAAATTACCCCCATCATGTCTGTTTAAACGCGTTTAGACAGACATGATGGCAGTCAGGCGTTTAGACAGACATGATGGCAGTCAGGCGTTTAGACAGACATTCTAACACTTGCATCGAGACAACATGGGACGTAAATTTGATTTCACTAATGCCAGCCTAATCAAAAAAGAATATAAACCTTTTAGGACAAAATATTTTGAAAACATATTCATAGCATTACTACCAACTATAAACATTCACTTAAAACATTACATCACATCACCAGCTTTCTACAGAACCATTATTCATGAATCTCACTTATGTCTACCTAATACATAAAACTTTACAAATCATTTTAAAAACGACACGTGAGAAATGCTCTATGATAAATCTAACTAAAACTAGTTGATTACAATATCTTTGTTTCACCGTCCCACACAGAGGTGACGACCACAAACTTTCACCCCACGCAGACGTATACACACGAGAATATAAAACTCCAACCAAATAAAAAATTATTGCAACATATCGCTACATTTCACCGACAATACACTTTTGACATCTGTAGACATTCGTCACATACAGACTTATACATTTACATGAATTAATGTTATCGTTCAACATACGCCTAGACACACAAGCGTTTCTTTATTGACACACTATCATACACTTTAACGTCCAAAATGTTCCTCAGACATAGTTATATATTAATTATTGCGTTAATACACGTGACGCATGTCTGACCAATGAAAACTAGCCAAAAGTCATAACATACCAGTACTCTGTTTGCTTTTTTCATTTCTGTCTCGATTTTTGATGAAGTCTTAAGGTGAAACAGGTTAAATTGAAATACGTTTCCTACCTGTTCTTAATTTTATTTTATCTATCTATCTATCTATCTATCTATCTATCTATCTATCTATCTATCTATCTATCTATCTATCTATCTATCTATCTATTCACTCTTGGCCAATATCTTAATGAAAATAAAGATAATATATACCTTTTGCATTGTTAGACTAAACCACTTATTTAAAGAAAAATGAAAATGAGGAAAGGAAAAATAAAAATTAAAATCTTTTCTGGCGTTTGATAGGGAAATTTTGAATACAAGGACATTAGGCTAAGTACTAGTTGGTCAAAAATTTACGACCATATTTAAACGAAGCTTTAATTGGTAAACAGGTAACAAAGTTTAGTACATTCTCACGGTACTAGAAAGAGGGACCAGTGTTTGCACCGAGGCCAGCGCAACCAACGTTTGCGTGGGCTCGGCGAATTTTTGTCCTTGGTCTGAGTATACGCCCAGGTTCCCCACTTTAAACTCGACCATATGTCGCATCCAGCCCCAGCATTGAAGCAGTCAACATTCCCCACTGACATCTGCGTAAAAACATGTCAATAGCTAAAAAGTTGACAGAGTTGCAGAATTGTCGAGCTACAGAAGCATGGTTGCTCTCAACGTGCCATCGCTGACGAGAGTAACCGTAGTAAAAGTGCTGTTGAAAAGTTTATGGATCGACCCAAGAAAATTTTGTCGGCGTTGAGCAGGAGGATTCGACGGGTTGTCCGGCAAGACACCAGCCAATCATCGATTCAGATTAAGGCCCTTACGGACACAGAATACAGGTCAAGAACAATAAGATGGCATCTCCGAGAGAAAGTCTTTAAAAACCGTAAAAGTCTCCAAAGTCCACGCCTCCTTCCACACCGCAAACATCTGAGAAGCAACAATTCTAATGGAGGCATATTTTGTTCTCTGACGAAAGATATTTGACCTAGATGGTTCAGATGACGCCAAAGGTTATTAGCACAATAATAGATATCCCACCGGAGACATTTTCTACACGGCTCACTCGAGGAGGTTCCATCATTATCTAGGGTGTTATCTTCTTCCAAGAAACAATGGAGCTTCAGGTTATACAGGAGCATCAAACTGCGGCTGGTTACGTTTGTTTTCCCTGAAGACCCTCGCTTGTGTAGAAATGACTGGATCTTTCGACAGGAGAACGCTGCAATCCATAATGACTGCAGAAAAAAAAAGGACTTTTTCATAGAGAATAATATAATACTTTTGGACCATCCAGCCTGTTCGCCGAACCCGAACCTCTTTGAAAATGTTTAGGGGTACATGACAATGGAAGTCTGTAGAAATGGATGTCAATTCCAAACAGTGAAACCATCTTTCACCACTTGGAATAACATTCCAGCCGACCTTCTATAGACGCTTATATCGACCATGCCATGGCGAATGTTTGAGGTTATTCACAACGATGGGCGTTCTACTCACTACTGAAACGCCTTGTTGGACTTTTTCTACTATGTTTAGGACTTCTTTTAAGCATTAAAATTTGTACAAGCTAGTATTTATCCTAATTTTCCCTAGTATATGTTAAAAAAGTTTTAATTGTGATGTTTCGTTTTCTGATTTTCATTTTTAAGGGTCTACTCAAATAAAGGGTTGAGTCTAACAATGCAAAAAGTATATTTTTTCTTCATTTTCATCGGCCTTAAGATTTTGATCAGCAGTATATATATATATATATATATACATACATACATATATATATATATATATATATATATATATATATATATATATATATATATATATATATATATATATATATATATATATATGATGTGCGACAGGTTTCTGTATTCGGCCCTTCAAAAAGTGTGGTTGGTTCTGACTTCACCACTATAATCAAATCATATGTGCTGGTGTCTGAGCTGTCGGTTCCTAGGAACTGTGCAGCTTGACACTCATACGTCAAATACAACGGGAGAGTCCACCATATATATATATATATATATATATATATATATATATATATATATATAATATGCGCCAGTTAATTGAGGATAAATATCTATATTAGTAAAATGATAAAATATGAAAAAAAAATCAACGAGCGATTCCTATAAAAAGCAAAATTATTTTCTACTCTCGGTATTAAGCCCTCTTTTGAATTAATGAACGTTAGAATTAATATATTATTTTCGTTCTCATTACATTCGGTTATATATATATATATATATATATATATATATATATATATATATATATATATATATATATATATGTACACACACACATACACACACACACACACACACACATATATATATATATATATATATATATATATATATATATAAATATATATAAATATATATATATATAGATACACAAAAATGTTTATATTTCTCCCCTACTGAGAGAGAAAAGTGCAATAGACATTATCGGTTTTTGCACATTCTATTACGCATTATGCACAATGTTTAGCTGCATTATGTCGTATGCACTAGTGTGTATATAGATGCTTATATATCTGCAGTTATACGAATCTATCTATCTATCTATCTATCTATCTATCTATCTATCTATGATTGAATTTTTTCCTTCCAAGTTTATCAAGCAAGTGAAATCTATCTATCTGGAGGCACGGTGAAGTAGTTGCTAGAGGCTCGGATTGAGGAATCGGAGAGCCGAGATCTATGTATATATCTGTGAGTTAGTCTGATTCGTTCTATCCCTGCACATCTCTCTCTCTTTCCGAGGTGTTTTCAGCAGTAGATAGCAAGTTATTTAGTATAGATTAATGCAATTTTACTAAAATTACAAAACGAAAGAAACCACACACAAAAACATACACATACACACATATGTATATATTATAAAAACAGATTCAAGATACGCTGTATTTATTTGTTAAAGTGCTCAATATTAATGATAGAAATCATGCAAATATAAAAGTGGAGACTGAGGTTAATACCGAGCGGCGACAGTCTGTTTCATGCTTAAATGCAATCTTCAGGCCATGTGTGTTTTGGTTCGACTATTTATATATGCTGGCCAATGGTGCATTATGAGTATCAAGGTCTATTTTGTTATCTGGACGTTTATTGTGTAAGCGGTGACAGTTACCTTTCTAATGATTCTAGAGCCTGTTCACTAGAAATAATTGTGAAGCCGAATGCGATCATTTGCAGTTATTGTATAATGTTGTTTGTCAATTTTTACACATTACTTATTATTGATTACATAATTATTATTATAATGATTAATATCATGTTATTTTTTGTTCATCATGATTATATTAATTTATTGTTTATTTATGCTTTTTGTCTATTTGTGATTATTTTTGTTTTTCAGGAGATTGGATATCTTATTTGATTAGTTTAAAGTATTCGCTTTGTGCAAAATATGTAACACTAACTTAAAAGCCGTCATATCGGGCAGTATTTAAGCTCTGGAGGGCTCTTGATTGGGCCTTCATCACAATAGGTAGGGAGGAGTAGATGCGATAGCCAACAATAAACTACAGAAGAACTCAAAATTGGTCGCCACATTTAAGTACAGAATTAATATTTAAGCTTACCTTTTAAAAGTTCAACGATAATTCTTCTGCCGCCACTTAATTTAAAGACAATTTGATGCGCGTAGGTCTTTATTTTCCGTACAAACAATTCTTATTCATAAGTGACTTTCGCTGAATTTCGCAATTAATTTCGATTATTCCCAAATTTGTTTCAAAGTTATAACATTTGTCATCGAAAAAAAAAATTGCCGCAAAGAAAAGAAAGTACAAAAATCGCCAAAAACAATCGCAGTAACGAAAACTTGCGAATATAAAATTTCAGTATTGAGGGTCTGGACTCGGCCAGGAATATTTTTAATTTGCTCAAAAAGTCGACCTGATTCTCGAATGGTATGATATGTTGGGCTACGGTATCTAGGAGTAAAGTTGAAAAAGTGTGAGACAATGACACATTGACATTAGCATTTTTTTTATAGAAAAAGGAGCTATTGAATGTTAGAGAGTTTTGTCCCTTTAATTGAAGAATGGGTGACGCAATGACACACTGGTATTCACATTTATTATATAACTTATGTGTGTTATATATAGTTCTTATATTAGCATTTTTCATGCTGCTATTTTACAATGCACAGTTTTTTTTGGCTGACAGAAACAGAAACAGATTGTTGCCGTTCGGTGTTAACCTCAATGTTCACTTATATATAGAGAGTGTGACTGAAAAGTAATTCCTATTTTATGTATTAGTAGCCAGCCAGGAGTCCTGACTTAACACGCTATGACTTTTCCCTTTGGGGTTGGTTAAAGGAGCAAGTCTACTATACCAAACCAAAGGCTTTGGAAGAACTTGACGGGCGAATACAAGAAGTTATGTCTCCCATACCACAAGAGTTCCTGGTGAAATCAGAGGACGAGACTCCTGAGCGGCGCAAGAAGCTGGTAGCGAAATCTGGTGCGCATATCGAATTTTAAATAATGCCTCATGCTAAACGCCTTCCTCACATATCAATTTGTTGTACAAATTATAGTTATAATGCATCTATGGGAAGGAATGTCAGAACCTGCGTGGTTTTAAAATCCACCAGACCCGGATGAAAAGTTTGGAGAGAGACAAAGGTAGACCCAACGCACATGTAATTCCACTGGTGAGACGGAGGAGGAGCATGGCAAGGAGTTACACCACAGAGCCGAGTCCTTCCATGTGCCGGTCTCTGGAAATCCAGGGAGCGTGACCAGAAAGCGGATTAAATGGCCCACTGCGCACCAGAAGGACGAATGGCAACAGTTCGGACAAGATGTGAACTATATTTTACGGACGATATCGAAAGGGGACGCAGATAGTAAATTATATACAATGACGACTATTATCATTAGTTACGCATCAGACAGATTCAGTTATGTTCAAAAGGAACACAAGAAAGAACCCAAAAATAATTGTCGGGAAAAGAAAATTTACCAGTTGAGACACGAGCTAAGATCTCTAAAGAGGCAATACAAACAAGCAAATGAGAAGATGGAGAAAAAAAGTGTGCGGATATTTGAGAAGATGGCTCGGCTTACCGAGGAGTTTGAGCAGTGTGTTTTGGGTACTGTATGTACTAGTCGATATTTACCAGCCTCCCCACGAGGTTGGCTGTGACACAAAGCCGAATTTAATGTGGGGTAATCCGAGCCCTGTATATACTAGTGAGCCAACCAAAATAAGCTGACTCATTTTGTAGTTGACCAATAAAAGGATTAACCAATCAGAAAGCTGAAAATATTAAAGGCAGCCATGTTTTTTCCGAATATTCACTGCCAACCCCCGAGACCTTCGAAGACTGAAGAATTACGGAACAGCTTCTGCTGCTATTGGCAATATAGTCAGATCCAGTAGAGTGTCTGACTCGTGAGTGGTAATCTTTAACGTTGTTTCATTGAACAGATTACGTACTGCGCTGGGGAAGACAAGTAGGTAACATAAGAGGGGGTATAGAAGCAGTGGGGAATTGTATTAGTGACTACTCCAGAACAATCAACCCACTTTATAAACCCATTTACATAGTTCCAAAAATTGAGAAATATCTAGGTAGGTCAGGCTGTAAAGGTACCACTACCCCGCCTTCTCCTTCTCATCCTCCTCTTCTCCAAGCCTCCCACTGCTTCTGTATCCCCCTCTTATGTCCCGTTCAATTCAATGTCTCCACTGACTACCAGACTTTCCATAATCCATAGCTATCTCCTTAAGTTTGGTATTTGTTTTTGAATGTCTATTAATTCTCCAAAGTTATTTACTGTATCCATCCATTGCATCTGACAATATTATTGTGATGTCTAATTATTATTTGTACTAGTGACCACTTCATAATAAACAACCCATGGTATAAATCCATTTACATAGTTCCAAAATTTAAGAAGTATCAGCAGGTAAGGGTGCTAAGCTACCACTACCCTGCCTTTCTCTTCTCAACATCCACTTCCACTCCTTCTATAAATGTCTCCACTGACTATATGACTTCGGCCAAAAAACAAATGCTTAAGTTTTACCATAGCAACACCGAATTTTATTTACATTAAGATCTATTTAATTAAATTAGTTTGAATCGACCTGATTTATCTTGCATAAAAACAACAAACGGCACCGGCCAGTGTAACATACAAACCAACATTAAAATCTAAAAAGTGTAGAGTAAATTCTTGGTTGAGGAAATCGACTACTACTAACCACTAATCTCTCAGCCCTATCTTTACCCGACCCTTCCCTACCAACTACCAATCTAAAATGTCCATCCGGTGTACTTTCTCTATTCGCGGAGCAGGTTTTCGTTCTGATGAGATGAACTTCTCGGTGTTCATGAAATAAAAATTATAAACGAAATGGATAATTAAAATTTCCGTTTTCTTATCATCATCATAATGCTCTGTAGTCTACATTGAGCTCCCTCTGGACTTATATCCTCCTCAGAATTATCCCTTCCAGTTACAAACTGGTAATATATATATATATATATATATATATATATATATATATATATATATATATATATAGCAAAGGTAAAATAAATCCGTTGGTATATAATAATCTGTGTTCGAGTAATATATATATATATATATATATATATATATATATATATATATATATATATATATATATAGCAAAGGTAAAATAAATCCGTTGGTATATAATAATCTGTGTTCGAGTAATATATATATATATATATATATATATATATATATATATATAGCAAAGGTAAAATAAATCCGTTGGTATATAATAATCTGTGTTCGAGTAATATATATATATATATATATATATATATATATATATATATATATATAGCAAAGGTAAAATAAATCCGTTGGTATATAATAATCTGTGTTCGAGTAATATATATATATATATATATATATATATATATATATATATATAGCAAAGGTAAAATAAATCCGTTGGTATATAATAATCTGTGTTCGAGTAATATATATATATATATATATATATATATATATATATATATAGCAAAGGTAAAATAAATCCGTTGGTATATAATAATCTGTGTTCGAGTAATATATATATATATATATATATATATATATATATATATATATATATAGCAAAGGTAAAATAAATCCGTTGGTATATAATAATCTGTGTTCGAGTAATATATATATATATATATATATATATATATATATATATATATAGCAAAGGTAAAATAAATCCGTTGGTATATAATAATCTGTGTTCGAGTAATATATATATATATATATATATATATATATATATAGCAAAGGTAAAATAAATCCGTTGGTATATAATAATCTGTGTTCGAGTAATATATATATATATATATATATATATATATATATATAGCAAAGGTAAAATAAATCCGTTGGTATATAATAATCTGTGTTCGAGTAATATATATATATATATATATATATATATATATATATAGTTAGTCAATGAAGTTATTTGGTAATCCGTATGGATAATTTCAAGGAGGATGTAATCCGGAGAGCTCAATTTAAAAACAGATCACATATTAATTATATTAAAAAAACAGACAACTTTAAGTGCTCATGGGATTATAATTTATTTCCTTAGGACTGGCATTTTGGTCTTAATTCATCAGATCTCCATTTTCATACAAAAATATTGGTGACTAATTTTTCCAGGCTTAAAAACTTACATATTATTTTTAATTTATGGACTCATGTATTTGAGGAGGCAGTTTTAAGTTGGTATAAAAAGGAGGAAGACGATAGATATGTGATCGAAATTAGAGAGGAAAAGGAGGGATAGGAGGATGTTTATATCTATCTTTATGAAGATCCATATGGGGAAGGTGGTGGGGTAAGAGACCAGATATTTTGACCTATTTATCAAGTCTTTTCACAAGAAAATGAAGGAGAAGGTGAAGAAAAAAGAGGTAAGACAGAATAGGAAACAAATAGGGGAACAGGGGTGTGTGGGGAAGCGGGGAAGAAAGATTATCATACAGGTAGGACTCGTAGGAGACAGATTATCATACAGGTAGGACTCTGGCGAAATTCAAGAATACAGATCAATACAATTTACAATTAAAACACTTGACATTATTTTAAAGAATACCAACAATAATAAAAATAAAGACACTATTAATGACTACTAAGAATTAAAAATTAAAATTTCAAAAATCTTTTTTTCAAAAGACAAAAGTAATACTAATAATAATAATAATAATAATAATAATAATAATGTTATTTTGTAAACTTATTCTCAGAGAAAATTATGCAAAATAAGTTTAAAAGAAAAATTTCATATATACATACACATAATATATACACGTACATACACAAAAAGCATGCATAAATACATACGTATACACACACACACACACATATATATACAGTGTAACCCGGATATAAGAGAGTTGTGGGGACCGGAGAAGAAGTCTCTTATATCCAGGTTTCTCTTATATCCGGGTTTGGTCTATTATATATACATTAACACAGGCTCTAATTTGGGACCAGAGAAAATCTCTCTTATATCCGGGTTTCTCTTATATCAGGGTCTCTTATATCCGGGTTACACTGTATATAAAAGTGAACATTAATGTCAACACCCACAGGCGACAGGCTGTTTCATGCGACAGGCCTGACGATTACGTCTAGCATGAAACAGCCTGTCGCCTCTGAGTGTTGACTTCAATGTTCACTTTTATATTTATATTTACATACGCTCTATTTTTGCTATTGAGTACTTTATCCCATAAATATATAGTAGATGTCGTTATGCTGGAAGTAACAGTGAGATGTGCATAGGGTGCATAATTTGATGCATATTGAGGATAGGTAGCTTAAAGTCAGTTTTCTTAAGGTGGTTCTCTAACCGTTTAATGCATTTATCCACAGGTACATTGGTGAATAGAGATTTAACGTCTAAGCTGGCTAGGGATTTGTTTCCTATGTCGATATTTCTTAGCTTATTGAGAAGAGCGCCTGAATTCTTTATATGCGCGTGACTTATGGTGCCCAGAATTGGGGTGAGAAATTTAGTTAGAAACCTAGCAATGTTATGGGGAGCTGAGCCTATG
>OZ038512.1:33085140-33142640 GCA_964036315.1 Acanthosepion esculentum
GTTTTTCGTCCACTGATCAGTCTTCATTTACGGATGAGACAACATTTGGAGGAGATAGAATAACAAATTTACATAACCAACATTTGTGGGCGGATCGGAATCCCAATGCTCCAATACAGGTTGGACACCAGCATCAGTTTACGATTGATGTGTAATTGCATATGTTCTCTTAGCACGTCTTACAGGAGCTGTGTATAGGTACTTTATTTCGAACACACTTCTAGACCTGCTAGAGGATGTACCCCTGCTAATACGAAGATGCCTGTGGTTCATGCTTGATGGGGCTCCAGCACATTTTAGTCACATTGTTCGTGATGCACTGGCTGACATCGACCATGAAAGATGGATAGGTAGAGGAGGACCGGTCCCATAGTCTGCACGTTCGCCCAACCTCAATCTTTTGGATTTTTATCTGTGGGGGACAACTAAAACAATTGGTTTATAAAGCAGAAATTAACAATGCATATTCGTTCCATCAACGTGCTATGGGGGCCTGCGAAACCATTCGATACCATGTGGGAGTATTTGAAAAGGACCGCCAATCAATGATCCGACGGGTGCATGCGTGTGTAGAAGCAAGCGGAGGACATTTTGAACATTTGTTATGCCCTGTGGTGCTGAGTTACGATGGCCTTTTGGACATTTTTGTCTTGGTGTCAGGAACCCGCTCCCAAAGTTTGTAATAGTATTTTTGGATTGTATCTCGGATTGTACATAAACTTATACATACCGTAAACTTTAAACTTAATAATTCAATACCAAAGGATTTGCGGACATTGTTTGGTGTTTTGGTGGGAGGAACTGTCCCCAATGTTTGTAAAAATATTTTTGATACACGCTGTATATATAATAAAAATAATTTTAAGGCATGCTATATTTAGGGATTAAAGTGCTCAAAAATAAGGGACAGAGCGTATGTAAATATAAAAGTAGACACTAAAGTCAGTAACGTGTGGCGATCATCTGTTTCATGCGTGAACGCAATCTTCTGGCCATGTGTGCTGGCTCGACCATTTATATATATTGGTCAATTGTGGATTATATGTTTGTCAATTTCTGTCTATATTTGTCATATAGAACATAAATGAATGGAATCGTCCGTTTATACGAATAAGCGGAGTTGATGAGAATTAGCTAAAGGTCTTATCCGCGCGCTAAGCTTTTAGTGCTTGTCGAACTCTCTGCCTTCATTTAGAGAGGAACCCAGACGAGGCTGGGGAGGTAGACAAACCCGATCCCGTTATTACGGGGTCTACGAGGAATTTTTTGCCCGGGCCTACGGGCTCGGAAAGACCCACGTTAAACCGGCCTTGTATCACATCATACACTGTCGGGGTCTCGGGTAAAATACCGAGTTAACATTAGGCCTTATCCGCGCGCTAAGCTCTTAGTGCTTGTCGAATTCTCTGCCTTTGGGCAGTGGGGAACCCAGACAAGGCTATGCCGAAGGACAGATTCTCGGCTTAGAGCAACCCGACCCCATTATTACGGGGTGTAAAGGGTATTTTTGTACGGGCCTACGGGCTAGGAAAACCCACGTTCGACTGGACTTGTGCCACATCCCGCTCTGTGAAGCGCTCGGGTAAATACAGAGTTAGAAGTAGACCCATTGTTAAGTGTACCTTCGTGTGATAAATCTTCTATTTTATTACTTACCCACGAGTTTGTCTTCCTTATTTCTTTCTTTCTGTTATCTCGAACACACGAGATACAACAATGTTTATCAGATGAGATATTGTAACTATTTACATTATTTAAATTTTTCGGACTGCTCTCGTAATTGCCAGATTCATGACGTTTCGGCTGTTGTACACTCCGGCATTCTCCGGGTGATATTTCTTGAAATTTCGAACTAAACCCTTTATTTAGTCTACGTGGGTAGAATGTTCTAATTCTAGAACAATCTAACCCCGTGGCCGAAACGTTATGAATATGACAGTGAAGTTAACGACAACAGCCCGAATAATGTAAATAGTTTGCTAATTTGTTTATTATTATTATTATTTTTTGTTTTTTTGTTATTATTATTTTTTTCCTGAGGGTTCGTTATCTTATTTGTTTAGTTAAAGTATTCACTATGTTACCTTATGCTTATTGTATATTCACTGTGTTACCTTATGCTTATTGTATATTCACTGTGTTACCTTATGCTTATTGTATATTCACTATGTTACCTTATGCTTATTGTATATTCACTATGTTACCTTATGCTTATTGTATATTCACTATGTTACCGTATGCTTATTGTATATTCACTGTGTTACCTTATGCTTATTGTATATTCACTATGTTACCTTATGCTTATTGTATATTCACTGTTACCTTATGCTTATTGTATATTCACTATGTTACCTTATGCTTATTGTATATTCACTGTGTTACCTTATGCTTATTGTATATTCACTATGTTACCTTATGCTTATTGCATATTCACTGTGTTACCTTATGCTTATTGTATATTCACTATGTTACCTTATGCTTATTGTATATTCACTGTGTTACCTTATGCTTATTGTATATTCACTATGTTACCTTATGCTTATTGTATATTCACTATGTTACCTTATGCTTATTGTATATTCACTGTGTTACCTTATGCTTATTGTATATTCACTATGTTACCTTATGCTTATTGTATATTCACTGTGTTACCTTATGCTTATTGTATATTCACTGTGTTACCTTATGCTTATTGTATATTCACTATGTTACCTTATGCTTATTGTATATTCACTATGTTACCTTATACTTATTGTATATTCACTATGTTACCGTATGCGTATTGTATATAGTGCGTATATTTGCCCTTTTCATAGTGATATTTTACAGTGCATTCGTTTTTAGTTTTTAATCGTTGCGTAATGTAGTAAAGATTTGTATTCGTTTCTGCATTTTAACGTTCCGATCGTTATTTAGAAATTTGTATTACTGGGAAGGGGATTGTAGCTATTTTCTCATTCACGCAGAATTTACAGTTTTGGGGTTTATTGTTGTTAGCTGCAGCTGTTTTCCTTATTTCCCCAATTTTTTTTTGGTGTACTTTGTTCTTAATTTCCAATATATATTTAGAAAGTGTTGTGCTGTTCGTGCATTTACTATTTTTAAAGGATGATTTGTATGCATAGTTTCTCGGTTTCCAGGGCCATTCAGTTAATCGATGTATATTTTTTATTTGTTATCTGCTTGGTATATTATATTGTTTTGCAAGCAATTGCCATTTATGGTGCAATCGTACTTTGCTCTGCAGTTATAGGTGAGTTTGATTTGTGCGGGTGCCTTGCTGTTTAATCTGCTTATCTGCTTGATTATTGTTGGTCGTCGAAATTTAATGTTTGGACAGGTTTTTTAACTTACAGAAGAGAAACTGATTATTGCTGTTCGGTGTTTACCTCGGTGTCTACTTTAAAGATAAAGAAAATAAACATATACATATATACATATCATCACAGTGTTTGCTGGTCATAATAAAACAGTGCTCAATGTATAATATCAGATCTAAAATTTATACGAATAATCAAAATGTATATTTATTATTGAAAATATATATATAATTTTAAATTTGCATTAATCTATTTATTTATTTATTTATCTGTCTGTCTGTCTGTCCCTTTTTATCTCTCTCTCTTTCTCTATATATTTATAGCTATATGTGTATGTGTGTGTACATGTTTATGTTTATAGGATTAATACAAATATAGAATTTGTCACTTCACTTATTTGCCATGCGTGATACACGCTTAGGGGATCATATATCGAAAGATACATGATCGTGTAAGTATCCAGTATCGAAAGATAAATGATCGCTTAGGCGATCATGTATTTTTCGATACATGGCTGACGAGGCAGATTTTTTCCCGTAGTAGGTTGCAATTTCTTTCTGCGGTAGATCAGTTGCCATCCAAAGCTATAGGACCCCGTCTGTCCTGCTATTTACCCATAGCTTGGGGGAGAAGTAGAGGATTCATACCTTTCCCAAGGGTATTAGCACGTAAGTGAATGTAATAGATCCGACTGGAATTCGAACACGGCACTCCGATTCCTCAATCCATTGCTCCACCGAGCCTCCGGTGCCGATTGATATTATATTCAGCAACCCGACTCCAGAGTTTCGTAGACAAACATTTTTCTATTCGCCCGGTTCACTCGTCAGGAGGTTTTAGCAGTTGACGGCTGAGTTTCTCATTTTCGTTATTTTTATATTGAGTTATTGAATAATTTATGCGCCATTTATTTGTGTTAGGTTGGTTTTGACCTCCCTCTCTCTCTCTCTCTGTATTTGTGTGAGCGTGTGAATTCGTGTATGTATATTAGGCAATAAATAGATAAAAATTAAGTAAAATAAAATACAGTAAAGAAAAATCTAAATCAGTAGATAAATAAACAAATTAAGTAAACAAACAAATCAAGAAACTATGAATGCACACATAAACACAAGTAAACGTAATAATAATAATAATAATAATAATAATAATAATAATAATAATAATAATAATAATAATAATAATAATAATTGACAACAACAAATAATAAATTAAAATTAACAAAGAACCATATAAAATTACTGCAAATAACAGCATTCAGATAATTATTTATACTTAATAACCTCTAAAATAATTTGAAACATGACCGTTATTGTCCGCAAAATAACCGTTCGGATAATAAAATAGACCTTTTACCCGTAATGCACCATTGGCCAGTATATATAGTCAAGCCAAAATACACACGGCCTGAAGATTGCTTTTAAGCATGAAACAGTTTTTCGTCACTGGTTGTAGACCTCAATGTCTACTTTTACATTGCTTGGGGTGATACGCTTAAAAAAAACAAAAAAAAAAAACTATCATTGATATTGTGCAAATTAAGCCCCAATTATAGCATATCTCAAAACTAGCTTTTAATATACATATATGTGTGTATTCGGTTGTGTGTGTAGTTTTTTTTGTTTTGTAATTTTAGTAAATTTGCCTTAAAACTATACTAAATAACTTGGGATCGACTGCATAAATCTCTTGCGAAAAAAAAAAAGATGTGAGCAAGGCGGAAGGAGAGAGGAAAGACGAGACAGATTAAGTGAGAGATAGATAGATAAATTTATATCGTAAAACTGCAGATGCATAAACATTTGTATGCACACTAGTGCACAAGACATAATGCAAAAAAAACATTGTGCATAATGCATAATATAATGCGCAAAAACCGATAATATTTATTCCACTTTCCCTCTCGGAAACCTACATAGCTGTATATATATATATATATATATATATATATATATATATATATATATATATATATATATATATATATATATATATATAACTAGCTTGTTGTCCAGGCGACAAGCAACGACCTATTTAGAACGACATATAAGCTTTCAAGTGAAAAAGAAAACAACATTTTTCACCCGGATGCATGAGAACAGAGAATCTGTAATTTTATGTCCTGTTCAGCTCAAAATGCCCAGATATGCATTGTGGAATTTTTATCTTACCCTTAAATATCAATTTAAATATATATATTTGTACACAATTAACTGGCGCAATTTCATATATATATATATATATATATATATACATATATATATATATATATATATATATATATATATATATATATATATATATATATAATATAGAAAAAACAACTGAAAAGTTGCAAATTAAAAAAAAAAATTGTATGTTTTTTTGTGAAAGTATTTATTTATATTTATATATATATATATATATTTGATATTTCAGATCGACCCCGATCTTTCATCAGAAATGACTGTTTTCAGAAGTTTGTTTACATTAAATAGCGTCCGTCGCGAAACGCGGACGTCACGTCATATGGAATGCAACTCTGTTTGAATATTCCTAACGTAAATCTAACTGTAGTAATATTTTAGATGCTATTTAAAAATTTTTTTAACTGTATCTAAAAATTTTTTTGTTTAACTATTGAAATATTTATAAAGATTTAAAATACCCAAGTCTTTATTTAACCCTAGTTTATATGTATTTAATTTTAAAATCCAGTATTTTTCTTTTTTTCTTCGTGTGTATGAGGAACTGAAATCAGAATCTATCAATACACATTTACAGTTTTCTAATGAGTGTCCTGATTGACTAAAATGTTCAGCTATGGGGGAATAAGGATTGTTTTGACGTATGGTTAGTTTATGGTTGTTGAAGCAAAATCTAAAATTATTTCCAGATTCACCAATATATCCACTATTGGGACATATTGTGCATATATATATGATATGCGCGATATATATATATATATATATATATATATATATATATATATATATATATATATATGTATGTATATATAGTCATAAAAATATTGGTAGGCCTTGGCTCAGGTATAAAGATAAAGCGAAAAGCAAGCTTTCTAGCATCAACATTCCATTGAAGAACTTTGAAGAGGTAGCTATGAAGAGATCAGAGTATCGTTCTAGCTGCCATTCAGGAATAATACACCATCAAGAAGTAAGCATCATTCAGCTGCGTGAAACACGAAAGCAAAATAAGACAGCTAACAATGTTCCTGCTGCACTTGGATACAATACATTCTCCTCTACTGTTTGTGGTCTTTTGTGCAATTCTCAAGCCGCTCTCAAAAGTCATGCCCGTCATAGGCATGCAGATAATTAGTTTGTGGTCGTCGGAACCTGATACGTCGAACTCGACGGGAGAGTCCATCATATCTATCTATCTATCTATCTATCTATCTATCTATCTATCTATCTATCTATCTATCTATCTATCTATGAATTAATCCGTTTCATCATACCTCACATCTTTCCCACTCTCTCTCTTTCCCTATAAGTTTTAAGGAGTTTTAAGCAGCAGGTTTTGAGGCAATTGTTCTAAAATTATAAAGCGATAAGAAACATGCACGCACGTACGCCTTCACCACACACACACACACACACACACACACACACACACACACACACACATATATATATTAAACAAATATATATATATATATATATATATATATATATATATATAAATATACTGGCAAAAACAGATAGACTACTCACTGGCACACACGTGAATCCTACGCAACCCAGGAAGAATGTGTATGTGTGTGGGTGCATGTATATATATATATATATATATATATATATATATATATATATATATATATATATATATATATGTATATGCTGGTTCATGTGCAAGCTAGCGGGGTGCACGCACACACACACGATGCACAAAAGTGGGAATAGATTTGACAGTCTCAGTGGTGATGTAAGGATAGAGGGGCATCTATCATCAACACATCTGTCATCGCCACCAAAACCAAACCTAATGATTTTATTACCACTTAGGCAGAAATTTTCTTTTGCCAACAGTCGAAAAAATGAGATCAAATGCAGAAAATGAACAATGAAATATTAAAAGAACATAAGGAAATTTTATTCCTTTGAAAATTGATTCCTTTAATTTGCCTGATGAAGTCACGAGACCGGAAACCCGTGTAGCAAGAATATGGAGAATAAAATATAATATATACAACTAAAACAAATCCACATTGTAACCAAAAACGTTTGCAGTTTCTCTCTTTTTAAAAAAATTAAATTTAAGTGGATGTTGAGGTCAACACCCAACGACGACAGCGTGTTTCATACTTAAACGCAATCGTCAGGTCAAGGATGTCGACATATTTTTACGTAGGCTCTATCTCTGATATGGAGCATTTTAATTCATAAATATAGCATACCTTGAAACTATATATTTGTCACACACACATACACACGCACACACACATATGGGTATATATATATATATGTATTCATCCACAGACAGCCTGTTTTACTGTATCACAGATTATCGTTATATATATATATATATATATATATATATATATATATATATATATATATATATTAAACATGTTGTGTTGAATGTCAAAGACCATTTTCTGCGGGATCATGTAGTTTAAAATATGTGTAATTTGGCAGCAACTTTTCTTTTAAACATGTTGTGTTGAATGTCAAACACCAGGGATTACAAAGAATATCTTGTAAAACGACAAATTGGACTTTGACATTCAACACAACATGTTTAAAAGAAAAGTTGCTGCCAAATTACACACACACACACACACGCACACACACACACACACACACACACACACACACACACACATATATATATGGTTAAAATTGTGCGTAGTGTGTTCTGGCGGTAATAAAACAATATTTATTTATACTAATAATCAAAACGTATATTTAGTTTTATTCGTATGTATTTTTATTAAAACCAATCTAAATTCCATTTAAAACGTAAAGATGAATGCATATCTGGGCATTTTGAGCTGAACAGGGCATAAAATTAGTAAAAATAAGTTTCTACATTGTCATGCAGCCGGGTGAAAAATGTTTTTTCTCTTTTATATTTAGAAAGAGTATATTTCGTACTAAATAGATCGTCACTTGACGTCTAGATGGGCGTATCGTGACTGCTGCACGATAGAAGAAATTCGAGAGCTGATGTGAAATTCCATCCGAGCTCGCTGGTTGAAAGAGATATGAGTCCATCCCATGTCTCCCCCAGTTGCGGTCTAAATACCAGGTCATACTGGATTCTATGATTTTGGTTGGTAACTATTTTTTTTTTTTTTTAATCATATCGCCCCAAGCAAGGCCAGAGGCCACTATCGCGCAAGGGGTTAAAGAAGGGTTGGAGGAAGAGCAGATAGGAGAGGCAATGGAGGGGATGAGGAAGAAGAGAAAGACAGTGGGTCGATCAAGGCAAGGGGGCCACAAAAGATCCGGAGCGAGAGCAGATAGGAATGAGAAAAGAAAGGATGTGGAGAAGGGAAGCGGATAGATCAAGGCAACTGTAGATGTCGATTGACGCTACACTTAAACCTTTGGAGATTGTATTTGTCAGGGAAACAGTAGTAGGATAGAAATGGTGAATTGATAAAATCACCCATCTCCTAGAAAGCGTGTGCCACTCTTAGGTATACAGTGACCACGAAAACGCACAGTAACTAAAATTCTTCAGCCGTGCGAGTTGCGTAAGCGTTTACTTCTTATCGCCCGGAGAAGAAACAATTTACATATACTGATATTTAGGTTTCACCCCTCGTAAAAACAAATTCTGGAATAGATATCATTGGTTTTTGCATATATATATATATATATATATATATATATATATATATATATATATATATATATATATATATATCAATTATGTGGTGCAGGTTCAATTTATATTACGTGAATCATTCATACGAAAAGCAGATAATGAAGTTAATGATATAAATGGCAAGAATCACTATCGCAAACAATTTTTAATAATAAAATACATTAACCTCGAATCCGTTAATGAATGGTACGATCCTTGTTTATAAATTCCGGTTTTATCAGGTCTTTTTTTTACTACTAGCTTTCAATTGTTTCATACAATCATCTTCAGGTAGGGAAATAGGTAAGTTTTTTACATCCAGGTAATAACAGGATATCGAAAGATAAAGTGTAATCCGAAAGAAGTGATTTTTTAGAAATGTGATATTGTTAACTGTAAGAAATACTTTTGGAGCGTGCAGTCACGACGTTGAGGTTGAATTTTTTTTTTAAATTTTAAAATTGTGTGTTCTTGTACTAATATAGTAATATGAGAATTCTTTTGTAGAATTTTGTGGGCTTTTTTTTTAATTACACACACACACACACATATATATTTAATAATATATATTAAATAATATATATATATATATATATATTTATATATATATATTATATATATTAATGTAAGCAAATATATGGATATAGATCCGACAGTATGAGGAAAAATATGGAAAAACAAAAAATCCTAATGTGCACGTTTACTGTTTTTAATGTTGTTTCAATGTCGACGTCAGACGTTTCGGTCTAGTAGACCTTCTTCAGGACATAATTAGAATTAGACGACGTGATCGCATTTCAAAACGGAATGCTGATCTTAAAATTCAGTCATTTTGCTTTGATTATTCTTATGTCTATCGTCTTTGCATGTTGACTTGAATATCGTCTAATTCTAATTATGTTTCAATAACTATGTCCTGAAGAAGGTCTACTAGACCGAAACGCCTGACGTCGACATTGAAACAACATTAAAAACAGTAAACTTGCACATTCGGATTTTTTTTTCCATATTTTTCCTCATATATAATAATATATATTTAATAATTCATATATTATAATATATATATATATATATATATATATATATATATATATATATATATATATATATATACAATTATATATTATATACAATTTACTTGCATTAATTTATATGCACTAGTACGCATATAAAGGATTTATGGATATGCAGTTGCACGAGTCAAGAAAAGTTTTATGGATCTACCGGTGTCCTAGTCTCTTACCTTTTATCTCTTTCGCCCAGAGGACTTTAAACAGCCGATCACGGGTCATACAGATTAAAGGCTTTAAAATATAACACTAAGGTGACTGAAAACAAATTTTAATATAAAGAAAAGCAAAGCTTTTCAATAGACATAAATCAATATATTCAAAAAATGTATTTGTAAGTTTTGGCCATCTTCTGGCCATGTGTGTTGGCTCGACTATTTATATATGCTGGTTCATGGCGCATTGTGAGTAACAAGGTTTATTTTCTTGATGTCTTTTGTGTGAGCGGTAACAGTTACCTTTTAAATTATTCTAGAGCCTGTTGAGTAGAAATAATTGGGGTCAGAATTCGATTATTTGTTGCAATTGTATAATGTTGTTTGTTAATTTTTACTCATTACCTATTGTTTACTTAATGATTTGTTGTTAATTATGATTACATTATCTTGCAAGTATGTATGTGTTGTAACCTAGGGAAGATTACTGAATGAGGAATAACCAAAACGGAGGTTGGAAATGAAATGGTAATCTTTATAACAACAGCAGAATAAAATACTCGCCAGCGGCGTGAAGTAGGTAAACCACTGCTAGTGGTGGACTACTTAGACAACATATTACCCCCACTTACAATAATGTCCAACGTATTTATGAGGATTAGGACATTAGTGTTCATAGGTACGGTATATAACAATATGCATTCGTAGTTTGTTAATTTCTGTCTATATTTCTCAGATGGCTTATTGTAACTATTTACACTATTTACATTATTTGAACTGTTGTAAGTTATGTTCAGGAACAGGGAAATAAAACCTTTGTTAGCTCCAAGGACAGCCTCTAAAAATCGACTGCATGTCCGGATCAAGAGGTGTTCCACTTCATTTCGTATGTCAAGACGGAGGCGACTGTGTTAATTCTCCTGATAATTGTTGGGTTGCCGTCTCATAACAGTTTGAAACCGCTCCTAGGGAAAGGCTCTTTTGACTATAAATACTCTGCAAAAATCTTTTGTAGGCTCTTCTTATCTTATCCGCTTACATGTCAACATGTAAATCACTCGCGGAGAACGCGCTTTCCTTTGGGAAACGCACGAACTAACCACACATACACAACACATGTACGCGTTATCTAAAAACATTTAAATTTACGTATATCTTTTATACACTTTTGAGGTGTAGTATTAAGTTGATGTAAGGTGATATAGTGAGAGACAGTGTGACAGACATGGCCGAAATTAGAGAGGGAAGGGAGAGATGAGGAATGATTTTAAATTTATTTTTATTACAATACTTAATAGTGAGGAAGGGGGTAAGGACCAGGCATTGACCATTGGTCATTGTTCTTGGAGGCTTGCAGCACTCGAATCCCCAGCTTCATGGGCTCATTGAGCTCCTCAGAATCCATTCATAGCTTACATTTTTGCAATTATATGCTCGAATCTATTGTTGCTAGTTGCGAAGGGGCCCTATATCTGTTCACACTTCAGGGCTACACAAAGGTAACTCCGTCACTGGTTGGTTCACATATTTTATTGCTGCCATATATGGTCTGGAGCCCCTGCTGTTTGCCTCAGGGTTCTTGATAAGATCCAGAGACGGATATGCAACGCAATTGGCCCTGATCTGTCATCTCGTCTGCAGTCGCTCTCTCACAGACGCGACGTTGCCTCGCTCTGTCTTTTTTACAAGTACTTTCACGGTAATTGCTCCGAGGAGCTGCTTTCGCTGGTTCCCAGGCCTCATGAATTTAAACGCCCTACGAGGCTGGCATCCCGTTCTCACCCCTTCACCGTTGAAACTGTTAGATGTAGACGTCTCTTCTACTCCAATAGCTTCATGTCTCGCACATCTCGCCTGTGGAACTCCCTTCCTTATTCCTGTTTCTCCGACAAATACAATCTCCAACTATTTAAGTGTAACGACAATCGACATCTCCAGTTGCCTTGATCTATCCACTTCCCTTCTCCACATCCTTTCACCTTTCATTCCTATCTGCTCTCGCTCCAAATCTTCTGTAACCCCCTTGCCTTGGTCGATCCACTAGATGTTTCATATTTATTATTTTATAAGTTAGTACATGCTAAATATTGCATTGCATTTAGTTTTTAGAATGTTGTAAACATAAAATCGTTATCTAAAAATATTTAAAATTTATTTTTATAATATCGATGACAATTCTGAGAGAATTGTCGGCCATAATCTAAGCAACATAAGATAGATGACACAGTACTGATAGCAGACACGGAAAAGAAATTTTAAAAATTTGGGAAAGATATTAGAATAATCAAGAACCTATACTGGCAGCAAACGGCCTGCATGTGGATAGAGAATGAGTTCAGCAGATATACAACAACAGAAAGGGGTGTAAGGCAAGGATGTGTCTTCTCACCGGACTTATTCAAACTATACTGCGAGGCAATTCTGAGAGAATTGGAAATCCTACCGGGATCCATTACTGGCGATAACAATCTAAACAACATAAAATACGCAGATGACACAGTGCTGATATCGGACACGGAAAAGAAAAACCTCCTACAGAACGTAACGAAGGAGAGCGAGAAGAAGGGACTAAGCATAAACTAATAGAAGACAGAATGCATGGTCATCAGTAAAAGGATGGGCCCGAAATGCGATTTGCAGGTCGGGGACACTAAAATCAAGCAAGTGTGGACATTTAAATATCTGGGAAGTGTTCTGACAGAAGACGGTAAGTGCGACGCTGTGTGATCCGAAGCCGTATTGGGATGGCCAAAGACGCATTCCAAAAGCTAAGCAGAGTATTACGAGACAGGCGGATTTCGCTGGCAACAACGAAAACAGTACTGAACTGCTACGTGATATCTGTCCTCTTTTACGGCAGCGAATGTTGGACAGTCTCCTCAAAGATGAAGAAGAGACACGAGACAAGGGAGATATGGTTCTACAAAAGGATGCTAAGGATATCATGAGGTTTTGGAGAGGATACAAACAAGGAGGAAGCATATACATCAGGAAGAGGCAGCTGAAATCTCTGGGAAATGTAATTAGAAAAAGTGTTTGGAGAATCTGATACTCACAGGGCGAACAGAAGGCAAGAGAGACACGGAAAAGAAAAACCGCATACAGAACGTAGCGAAGGAGAGCGAGAAGAAGGGACTAAGCATAAACTACAAGAAAACAGAATTCATGATCATTAGTAAAACAATGAGCCCGAAATGCGATTTGCAGGTCGGGGGCACTAAAATCAAGCAGGTGCAGGTATTCTGACAGAGGACAGTAAGTGCGACGCTGAGATCTGTAGACGTATTGGGATGACCAGAGACGCATTTCAAAAGCTGGGCAGAGTATTGCGAGACAGGAGGATTTCTTTGGTAACAAAGAAAAGAGTACTGAGTTGTTATGTGACATCTGCCTTCCTTTATGGCAGCGAATGTTTGACGATTTCTTCAACGATGAAGAGGAGACTCGAGGCAACGGAGATGTGGTTCTACAAGAGGATGCTGAGAATCTCATGAACTGAGCGTGTGAGCAACGATGAGGTCTTGGAGATGATGCAAACAAGGAGGGGGCTTGTAACACTAGGAAGAGTCAGCTGAAGTTTCTGGAACACATAATGAGAAAGGATGGCCTGGAGAATCTGATACTCACAGGTCGAATAGAGCGACAGAGAGACAAGGGAAAGCAACGCATGACATTGGTCCTGCTACATTTTAGAGCTAAGATGAAGAGAACAGAAAGCGAATGGTAAGAGAAGGGGCTTTTCTATTTCTTTTATAGTCCTGAAACTACACCACCTTGGCAGACTTACTGGGGGTAATCCACACGTTAAAACTGAGTAAAGATAAAAGTAACATAAAATTTCTATTGATGTTACGATTATTTTTATTTTTAATAGATTTTTAATTTTATTTGCTTACAATATCGGGTTTCTGTCAATCAGCGGCCATTGTGATTATTGTCGATAGAAGGAAGAATATTGATTCCTTAGGCGAGGTACCTCCATGAGATCGCCAAAAAAGATCATAGCATGATGAAAAAGACGCCAAAATTGACGAAAACAAAATTTTATCGTCTAAATGTTTATGTTATTATTAAGAGGAAAGATCAAAATATTTTGGGAGTATTTTTTTTTTTACATTTTTTAATCGTTCCTAGCACGTCCGAAATTTTTCGTTAAAAATCTTGTTATTTTGAGTCAGCAAAATTGACAGATAATCAATCATGGCAACCATTTTTTTCCATTTGATAAAAATATGAAAATCTCAGTTTGAAATTCTTTTAAAAACCAATTATCATTTTTTCAAAATTTATTTTAATAAAATCAGAAATTATAACGTTTATTTAAAATATTTTGAACCAAGCTCATTTATGGAAAAATGTCATAACTGAGATTAATCTATAAATAAGATCATATAAATTTCATAAGATGATACTGATACTTGTAGGTACCCTTCTCAGTTGAAATTTAAAAATCAAATTAACTTCTCTACACGTGTTTCGCGAAAGTAAAGGACTTAACAGCGGAGAACAATGCTTAACTCAAATAACGCAACTTACTTGTATTCTGGTTGGTCTTCCGTAAAAAAAAAATTGGTTTGCATTCCTCAAAGCCTTGTGCTTTTAACTATTGTAATCTCTAAACTGTATTCGATGGGATTTCTAGAGTTTTCATAAAATTAGTTATGGGAGGGGGGTAATAAATATAAAAAAATATTTCTGCCATGACTTAAAAAAAAAATATTTATAATAATTTCCATCATCTATGAATAGTTTCTGAAAGTTTCATTAACATCGGACAATTATTTTTTATTTTTGCAAGATTTTACAAATTAATGTGTGTCATACAAAAAAAAAAAAAACGTGCTAAAAATTGTATATGTTACTTTACTATTTCCGGTGATAGAAAGAGAAACAAGGTTTTTTGTAATCAAAATTTAGAATGTTCTAAAAAGAAGGAAAATTTTTTAAAAATAATTTAAAAAAACTTTGGTTATTCCTCTTAATAATAACATAAACATTTAGACGATAAAATTTTGTTTTCGTCAAGTTTGGCGTCTTTTTCATCATGTTATGCTCTTTTTTAGCGATCTCGTGAAGTTACCAGCCTTAGCCGTTTTATTTTAACTTACTTAATTAAAAGAGTTGTTTTTTTCTTTACAGGAAGCAAATTTGGACTCTTCAAATATATGTTATGCAGGTAAAAAAAAAATGTAAGAATACACTTTTAAAAAATTAATATTTTTCGACACGCTAAGATATTCCTTGCAGATTTTAAACCATAATCAAGCTGAGAAAAACAGACGGTGTTGTTTATTTGTTGAGATTTGAACTCGAAATTTGCCGTTTAGATAGAGTTTGCAGATGTAATTTTGATGCAAGACATGTCGCCTATTACATGTAAAACATGCAGAGACAATCTAAATAGGATTATCTTAAAAGCTGTGTAATCAAGGGACGTAACTACGATTTGAGTTATCTCCCTTAGATTATCTACCATATAATTGTGCTTGTCCTAACTTCATTAGTTCGCACGACCTTTATGCCCTGCAAATACCTCATAAATAATGGACTATTCCGTTTTGATCGCATGGAAAGAAGAGAAAAGACATTACTTTGTTTCAGTGTGAAAATGAAAGAAAGATGTGAAGATATAAGTGTTTAACATATTCTGACAATATCTCGTAAATAATGGAGTATTCCCTTTATCGTGTGGAAAGAGGGGGGAAAAGAAGAAAGAAAGAAGGAAAGATAGAACGGCTGCTTGAGTGAAATAAAAGTTGTCAATTTCATATCTTTTCATTTGTACCCTCTTACTTCTTTAAATAACGTCAAGCATTCATATTCATGATTGTTCTTGTAATATTTTGTTGAAGTTGTTAAGCACAAATATTTAACGACGCCATAGGGAAATTTCTACGCATATTTTATTGTCGTAGAACTCGCCATGGTTTTACTCAATCATTAACTTAAGAATTAAGATTCATCAGCAAATTAAAATAGGAAAATTGTTAAATTTTCACGGTTTAAAATTTTTTTTTTTTATTGTGAATAGCGTCACTTCATTTTCTCGTTATCGAATTTGAAGATGATGAGACAAAAGGTAAAATCTACGACTCGTTTCGCAGAGAGTGTCGTCTCTCTCTGGTTTCCTTGGGTAAGAATGAAAGGTTCGTTTCAGGGACTATTATATATCCTTCAAATATGTTATTGATGTTATCATTCTAGGGAGGCCTGAAAACCATTCAACTAGTTGACACAAGTCATCTATCGAGTACGAAATCGTAAGCCATCATGACCGAGCAACGTTTGTTTTAAAAACTATTCTACATACTGTAAACATACATTCTGTCGTTACGGAACATAAAATAGTACAATTTGGCAAATAAATAATTAAATCTTGACAGACAGATTCAGCGCTGAGTTGCTGAAGGAGAATTTTCTAGAACTTTCGAGAATTTTCAAGAACTTTCGAGAATTTTCTAGAACTTTCGAGAATTTTCTAGAATTTTCTAGAACTTTCGAGAATTTTCTAGAACTTTCTAGAATTTTCTAGAACTTTCTAGAATTTTCTAGAACTTTCGAGAATTTTCTAGAACTTTCGAGAATTTTCAAGAACTTTCGAGAATTTTCTAGAACTTTCGAGAAGTTTCTAAAACTTTTAGGTATTTCTAGAACATTCTGGCAACATAGATGACAATATAAATACCGTAAACGTAACAGTTCAGTTTACTTTTAGTTAAGTGCTGAAAAGTCGTCGTTGATAGATTAATTCTTCACAGATGGCATCAAGAGGTTGTAAGTATCCAGCAAAAGGCATTTTTTTATGTATGTAGCGAATTTATTAAGTCAAGGGCGAAAAAGTAGCAACAACTGCTAAAATGTATGAGGCCAACAATGCATATTTTAGCATGTCGAGGATTAAGACAAATCCTGGCCTCCTCGTTTCACCTGCGAACTCTGCGAAATAACTCTAGAAGATAAGATGAAAAGTTTTACTTGTTTGAATAGTGGAATTGTTACGTGTAAAAGGTTTTGAATTTTTTTTGGATTTAAATATTTCAACTTTTATCTTTTAAATCGGTGTTATTGAAAAATATGTATTAAATATGTTTCAACAATCGCACGTTAGTGTTCACAGTGTCATGAATGTTTTCTAAGCTGGCAAGAGTCATAAAAATACGGAATATTTCAACATATGTTTTTGAATAAATAATATTTGCTCTACTTTGTACTGAGCACTCTTTTAAGAATATCGTTTTGGGTTATTGGAATTTTATTCCGTCTACACCAATCCTATATATATATATATATATATATATATATATACCCATATTTTTATTTTGATCTCTTGGAGGATGGTGCAGAAGGAAAAATAGTCATGAAATTCCCAATCTGACGAATTTGGAGCGAACCAACTGACCATTCATGCAATTGCTTCTTTTGCATGATGAACCATTCCAAACTTTAGAGCTGACAAGAATGTGCCTGCTATCATATATCCAGACCTTATGTAATCTATCACCCAGTGCCACATCGCCATGAGCTGCCCATACCAACTTCTCCAAGGAGAGAGAAACCTTCTTCAGAAGAAAGTAGCAATTTAGAAGAGGGTGAAGCCAATCATCCAGATTACAGAGTCGCGGCTGAGGAGAGAAACCCGTACAAAGCCAACGAAAAAGACCTCAACGACCTGATCAGAGATATTGATTTCAAATAATCCAGTTTTGACGTCGAAGCTCAAGCAGTGGAATTTTGCAGATGAAAGTGTGCAAATTGCAGGTCATAGAAAACGTCTGCAATGTTTTTCAAGCATTTTCACTCGTCAAAATGGGCTTTGATTCTGCCACAATGTAACGGTCTCTTCGGGGCAATTAGAATCGACCAGTGAGTAGCCTCTCTTTATCGACATCTCGTGCAGGAGCCTCAAAAGCGTTCTGCTTCATAGCAGGAACATGTATTCATCTCTTCCCCTGGCTCACTCGGTCAGCTCAAAGAGGAATGCAGCAAGTTCAAGATCTTGCTAGATGCTTTGAAATATGAAGCTCTATACTTAACATCTCTTGAAGACAATATCCAACTAAATCAAAGTTCTATGGGCCCATCCCTTATATTTTGGCAAATTTATTTCTACGCTTCAAATTACAAAGAAAAACTTCTACTACACAAGAAGGACTCTAATCGAACGAAGGACTGTTGTAATATAATAAAAAAAAATCGAATTCCGTTCTTTTCAATCAACGAAAAAAGGTCCAGCCTACTTACTACTTCTCGACCTGAGTAAATAAATATTTTCAACATTGACTCTTTTCACCCGTCACATTTCAAATACAAATCTCACACCACTTCAATTAGAAACAAAATTTATATTTTAGAACATATTTGGTCTGAATCGCACTAAATTGGTAATTGTGTGTACTGATGGTGCTCCGGCTACGATAGCTAAAAGGTGAATGATCCATTGCATATCTAAAAAGAGAAATCACAGCTCCAAATGCACTGATTTCTTTTCGTTGCATTCTGCACTAGCAATATCTTTATGCAGAATCTGCTATTTTAAATAACACCTTACAAAAGATTATAAGTATTGTGGACTATATACGAGAAAATGCTATGAAGAATAGTTAGTTTCGAAACATGTCGATGATAGATGACGAGGTAGTCAGTGAACTCAAAAGTACGCTGGTTATCGCAAGGTGTTGGTTTCTATTTTGTCTTTACGAGAGCAAATAATTGACTTTCAAAAAGAAAATATCTTTTGTGAATTATCAGAAACAAAATTTCACAGAGATGCTACATTTGCGTAGAATGTAATGACAGAGCAAAATAAGTTAAATATTTTGTTACAAGACAGAAATATATCAATATATGATATGTGTCAAAAAATCTTTCATTTAGAAAAAAAAGCTGTTATTTTTCAAGTCTTTTCTTGCTTGGTGAAAACTTTCTGAAGAATTCTTTCCCTACTTGTCGAAAGTAATGAGTGAAAGTGAAGAGAATATCTGTGTATCTTTTCAGGAATACCTGCCAGTCTTAGAATCATTAATAGAAGAATACAACAGAAGATTAAGTGATTTTGAAAAGTATAACGTCACCTGAAACTTGTTTTTCAGCCTCACTTATTTAACTATCAGAGCCTGCGTAGGAGTTACAAATGGTGCTTATTGAGTTGTATGAACATGAAAATTCTGACAGTAAGAAAGATCTCATTGACATTAATCAAGAATTGTTTGAGAACACAATTGACAGATAATCATTTGGAAGATCAATTAAAAATAAAAACCACCATATTAGAACCTGATATCAAGATGCTATCTCAAAAGAAGCAATGTTAAGGAAGTCATTAATTTGTCTAATAGGTGAATAAAGTATTTGTTTGAACATATCTTGTTTTTCAGTTTTATAATGTCTGATTTTATTAGATTATATATTTATTAAATTTTGTTTTATGCATTATTTACCTAAAATGGGTAACTGTAAAAAAATCACTTGGTGAATTCGGCCTCGATGAGGGACGATGAATTTCAATGTGGCCTTCAAAAAATGTTCCACACTCCTGGGCTGATGCCTTGCTGGACAAAACGTCGAATCTTCCTGTTCAACGCTGACGAAATATTCTTTAGCCGACAACTTGAAATTTTCTTTATGTATCCCTCAGGGTCGTTTAAGAAATTTGCAACTTACGGTCTCACCAGCGATGGCATGTTGAAAGAGACCTCGCTTTTGCAGCTCGACAATTCTGCCAAGTTCAAACTCCTTTGCCATGTTTTTACCTAATGTAACACAGGAGATGCCAGTGCGAGATATTCACTTCCCTAAGTCTTGAACACATATGACTAAATTTCGTTAGGTGTTTACTAATTAAAGCTACGTTTAAATATAATTTTAAACTTTTGACGAACTAGTGTTGAACCTAATTTCCCAATATCACACAGAAGACCATTTTCCGGTATGCCTGATATTCACCTTCATGAGACGGACTTGTTGCGTCTAGTCGGGTTAAAATTCTCGGCTGATGTGAAGCGGGACGATTATATTGAATCCATTGCTAGGGCAGCTGCTAAGAAAGTTGGTTCACTGTGTCGTGCTAGACAATTTTTCTCTCCAGAATCTATCTGACATATTTATAATCTACCATTCGTCAATGCTTTGAATATTTCTGTCATATATGGTCCGGTCTACCTGCTATATATTGAGAGATTCTTGATAAAATCCAAAGAATCAGCAATATTATTGGTCTTGATCTGTCATCTCGGCTTTAGCTACTTTTCACTCTTATAATGTAGCTTCTCTGTGCTTTTCTGTAAACACTAATTGTTCTGATGAATTCTTCTCTATGACGTCTAGACTTCATGAACGTAAGCACAGTACAACATTGGAGGCAGGGTCTCATCAATTTGCAGATGAATTTGATAGCTGTAATCGTAAGTGTTATGCTAACAGTTTATTTTCTCGCACAACGCTTGTGGAACTGTCTTCCTGCTGTATGCTTTCCGGCCAATTCTGTTTTTCAAAAATTTAAATGCAATGTCAATCGTTATCTACTGTCCTCTTGATTACTCTTCTATTGTTCTTGCTCCTTAATAATGTTTCTCTTTTTTCTTATTCTTTCACACCCAGTAACCTCTTGCGTCTTAGTGGCATTGCTGTCTTGCATGGGTTTATATGATTTAATTTTAATTTTTCCTTTTATTATTTTAATTTTTTGCCGCTCTACTCAAACAAGTGGTTGAGTCTAACAACGCAAAATGTATTTTTTTAAATTTATTTTCATTAGCCTTAAGATTTGTCCAGAAGTGTTTACCTACTTTTGATTCAAGTTCTACATTTTGTACTGTACATAAACAATTTTTCGGGGTAAAATATATATTTACATTTAAGTTGAGCTTTTAAATTTAATAAAAAATGGTTTAATTTAAATCATCTACAAATAAGACGAAGAAGACAGTTCTTAGTACGATAAAGAATTTTGATTATTGTTAATTTACGAGGTTTGATCAAAAAGTGTCAAGAATCTCGTGTCGATGAAGCACGTACAGCAAAACCGTTTAACACAGATTAACCTTGAACTCTGTCGCGCACGCGCACTAAATGACAACGTTGTCGCCCACTTCAGTTGTTTATACCAGCGCTTGGAAAGAAAGTGTATAGAATGTGGTCATCTCACTACACCACAGTGATTCCATCAGTAACCATGGCTTGTGAAGCAGTTTTTGGTTAAGGACAACATTCCTCAGATCCGAAAACCACAATATTCCCCAGATCACGCCCGGAGCGACTATTTCTACTTTCCAGGAATCAAATACCACTTGAAAGGAACAAATTCGCTATCCCCACCATCTACCCCCCAAAAGTGTTCCAGGAATGCTTCCACCAATTGAAACGACGCTGGGTAAAGCCTAACTTCAAAAGGGGACTATTTCGAAGGAGATTAAATTCCGAATTCTTATGTGTCGTCGTTTTTCTTATTATAACACTAGTCCCGATACTTTTTGATCGGACATCGAACAATCCATTTATTAATATTGAAATGCATGTAGCAATCATGTTATAAAAATTATGTTAAAAATAATGTTATAAAGAAAAAGAATAATAATCATATGAATTTAGTAAACCCACGACAGTGTCTCTCACTTTCATTATATAAAAAAAACCATCATTTTTAAGTATAGGCTGTTCCAATAACTTGGACCGATATTAAATGCGAATTAAGTTTAAGCGTTTAATGATTTTCTTTCTTTTTCTTTTAGATTTAACAACTTAAGTCTTTGGCAATTTCAACCAAGGAAAGATTAACAATCAAACAAAGTGTTAAGGTTATCGAAGCCTATTACGAAAATGGACGTTCAAACAAAAATGCATTTCGCGCAAAATAGGGCGTCGTGTAATACAACAATTACAAAAAGCTAACCTTAAACCCTATCGTGTATCGGCACTGGTAAGTAGGCTAGCATACTTGTCCCATGGATTGTGATAGACCAACACGTGCCTCGGTATGGTAACTACTGATGTAAATATTTCTAGTTGAAACCAATTCACATTATAATGATGTACTACAGTTATGAATCTAATAAAACTACTTTTACTTCTTGATTTCACATTAAAATGCAATATTCATGAGACTGATTTCACAATGAAATGCAATATTCATGAGACGATTACGCAACAAATTTCAAACGTTCCGCTTTGCAACACGCACAGGTAAGAAGTAACGTAAATAAATCTTTCGTATTTGGTTTGTAGTAAATAACAACAGTTAGTATAACATACAATCTATATCTAATTAAAATTAACTATCATTATGTTGTTAAATAACAACGTTTAGTATAACATGCAAACTTTGTTTTTTTCAATAACATACATTATACAGTATTTTCTTTTGTGGTGTTAAGTAACAAAAGATTATGATGTCGTAATATCTTTATTTCTCATTATAGAATAAAAAAATAAGACACACACATACATAATTAAAAACCTTCAAAATTGCTATGATCATCACCATTTGATGCAAAAAGCATGTCATAAACGTGGTCATTTACAGTTTCGTCATATGGGTCCAAGTCGGTCGTTTTATACTACGGATATCAGACAAAATCACAAAAATTACTTTGTGTCTCGTCTCATCTATAGATCGCTTTATACGTGGGAATATGCGGTATATATATATATATATATATATATATATATATATATATATATATATATATATATATATAACTAATGCAGATATAAAATTAATATGCAAATGTAAAATAACGAAAATAATATAAATCTAAACGTTCATGACATTTATTTAAAAATTCTTCAATACAAGAAGTATAGCAATATTATATATTTTAAGTGATTCATCGAGTCTGAAACCTCTACAGAATGCACTGGACGGCCGTTTCGTCCTATATTTGGGACACATCAGCAGTGCGCATCCACTACCTGACAGTGAGGTTGTGAAGCAAACACCATACCAACTGTTCCAACATTATAATTATCAATTTCTCCGAATAATTTCAAATGTATATCATTGCTTGAACCGGCTTCTAATGCTCTAGAGTGAGCGGATTGGTGATAGTAGTCGTGGCTCCGGGGGACACCGTCCTATGGTTAAAGTGAATCTCAGTAGAGTTCCACCACGGAATATGTAAGTGAGCGGCGCTATATTGAGTCTGATTTGCTACCTCTTCGTCACCGAGGCCCGTTGGAACATTTGGTACGGTGTTCACAACCTAACTGTCAGGGTTTCAATTCTCGGTAGTCGATGCGCACTGCTGATGAGTTCCAAATATAGGACGAAACGGCCGTCCAGTGCTTTCTGCATTCTGTAGAGGTTTCAGACTCGATGAATCACTTAAAATATAATTATCAATTTCTCCTAATAATTTCATATATATATATATATATATGCATCTTTCATTGAAAACAGCCTACAAGGAAGATTTAATTAATCGTTTATTGGGTTTTTGCAGCACTCTAACATTGTTCTGTTTTTCAGGGGTTAAAGAATATAAGAATTGTCTATAGTTAGAGGACAAATAAAGGATGTGTTTTGGACGGTGACCAACATCGAAAACACATCCTTGATAATGGCTAGAGAGGTAGATGAAAGCACTCAAAACAATTATAACTACGGAGAATTCCTATATCATTTAACCCGAAATTTAATTTACTGGATTTAATGTCCTAATTTTAGTCTTCGCGATGTTTCAACTGTTGTACTCTCTGTTAGATAGCGGTGATGATTTTAATGCTTGGTACAGGAGTCAGATCCAGTCCCAAATGGGGCATTATCTGGACTGGAGCTGTTCAAACTTCTCTTCCCAGCTATGATATAGTTCAAAAGCGTCTATTTTCCAGCCTGCACCCCATTTTCCACAGGCGAAACGTGGCGTACTTTTTGCTACTCTATCTCCTTTTTCCATGGAAAATGTTCTGACGGTTTACTTTCGTTAGTTTCACCAATTCGGACTTTTTACGTCATGGCATGTACACAGGTTTGAATCAATATCGCCCCATCGCATTCCAGTGGTAAGAAAAAAAGTTCCGCCAGGAAAGCATTGTGAAACAGGCTCTCGAGAGAATTCTTTCTCGATTACTACAAAGCCTCTTCAAGTCTAGGGTGAATCATTATCTATCCTACATATCCTCATAGCTTTTACTCCTTAACTGCTCCTATTAGGTTCATAACATAACCTCATTTAGTAATCCTGTACCTTGAGTGGCTCTTGAGCGTTGTGTTGGGTAAACAAATTATACTAGACAGAACTAACTAATACGACTTATCCTCTCTTGAGTGAGAACAATCTACTATAGTGGATTGAATAAAGAGCTTGGCACAAAATTCTCTGATGTTCATTAACTGACACCTGAAGAAGGTCAGAGGGTATAACGGTTGAAACGTTGTGAGAATGTTATTGGTCCTGACCTGGCATCTCGGCTCCACTCACTTTCCCACTGCGGCAACGTTTTTGTTTAATTATTTCACCCCAAGCAAGGTAATAAAGCCACTAAAGCACAAGGAATTAAAGAGTGTGAGAGAATATGAGAGAGAGAGAAAAAAACTATTAAGGAGAGAGAACAATAAAAGAACAGAAAGTAAAAGGTAGAACTTAATGCTTTAGATCACGGTTGACTGGAAGAAAAACGAAGTCAGAAGGGTGTTCTACACTAGTTCTAATGCTGGATTAATTTAAATTATGCAAATTTGCCGGCAAAATAAGTTTAACACGCATGCGTATTATTATATTTAAGGCAAAATACTATAGTAAAAATGAGCAAAAAAAAAAAATTATCAATATTTAGTACCGTAACCTTTATTATTAATTACAGTTTCACATCGCCTAGGTATCGAATTTGATAAGTGAGCACAAAAATCATTTGGGATGCTCTGCCATATTTGCTTAATAGAAGCGTTTAATTGGGCTGAATTTGTCGGCCTTTTAGTGCGAATTCTTTTAGAAACGTAATTCCATAAATATTCGATCGGATTAAGGTCCGGACTCTGTGGAGGCCACCCGCTCACATCCATATTATGGTGATCAAATAATTGCATTACTTTTTTGGCTTTGTGAACGGGGCTATTATCTTGTTGATAAATAGTTCCAGGTGGCATTTGGTCAGACAAATATGACAGAACATGTTCCTTAACTAGCTGTATATAGCCTACACTGTTGAGTTTTCCATCAACTTTAACAACTGAACCAATACCAAAGCTACGGAACGCACCCAACACCATTACCCAGCCACCTCCCGCTTGCGCCATCTTTTTGACACATTTAGAATGTAATTCCTCGGTTGGGCGGCGTCTGACAAAGGTTTTTCCATTCGATCCAAAGACGCAAAAGCGTGACCCGTCACTCCAAAGAACTCTACACCAGTCGTCGGCCGTCCATTGAATATGACTTTTCGCGAAATTCAATCGCTTGAGTCGATTCCTATCCGAAATATTTGGCTTATGGGATGCCATGATATATATATATATATATATCTTTTAGAAATATAATTCCATAAATTTTCAATCGGATTAAGGCCCGGACTCTGTGGAGGCCACCCGCTCACATCCATATTATGGTGATCAAAAATTTGCATTACTTTTTTGGCTTTGTGAATGAGGCTGTTATCTTGTTGATAAATAGCTCCAGGTGGCATTTGGTCAGTCAAATATGACAGAACATGTTCCTTAACTGGCTGTATATAGCCTACACTGTTGAGTTTTCCATCAACTTTAACAATTGGACCAATATCAAAGATATTAAATACACCCACACCATTACACTCCAAACTCCTGTTTGCACCGTCTTTTTGACATATTTAGGATGGAACGCCAGTTTTACCAGATAATTTGTGGCAAATGTCCACGGCCGTCAGCGTTCATTTAGCTTCGGAAAAACTATGAATTCGTCTATCCAGTTGCACTGTTGCTTTTCTTGTGGCTGATCTTTGTTTATCCTTATATTGTCCAGTATCCTGGTAAAGTTTCCACAAAACACAAGCCATTTTGCTGCACTTTAATTGCTTGCTTATATTCATAAAGGAAACGTTTCATTGATGAAGTAGCACTATTTTTGATCTAGTCACTGGGCTAAGTTCGTGACGCTTTCCCATATCGAATTAATTGTACAACAATGCTCAGTTATTACACTATATAATACATTAATGACCAGCCATGTGACCACCCATTTAGCAAATAATTTGCATAATACATATACGGTCTTAAATTTATGTTGCCGGAAAATTTGGATAATTTAAATTAATCCAGCAGCATTAAATTTTTTCAAGTTGTAGAAAAATATACAATTTTTACATCATTCGGTAGCGAAATAAATTCTGTGTAAATCGTACACAATAAAACTAATTCATATTGTGTTATTAGAAACATTCTAAGATGAATAAAACATTAACCATCGATCTTAAACGTATTTCCGCCAGTGTACAAGCGAGAGGTGAGACAGAATAAACTGTTAACATAGAATTTACGGTTGCATCTAGCCATTTCAACTGTAAAATGATGAGACCTAGCTGCCAACCTAGTATTGTGCTGAAATTCATAAAGTCTAGGTACCATCGAGGAGAATAACCATTGCGCCTTACCGGTTAATTAGCAAGACTGCTGCTATGAAGTGATTGATTGATTTATTTGGTCAATGACATATCAACTCTTCATGGATCATTTAATGCCAAAATTTAAGTTTCTTCGGAGCGTTGAATTAATAAAATATTATATATGTTATTCTGCTTTCGTAATTGAATACATTGTAGATGATACTCTGATTTTGTGCATATGCATGTTTGTGTGGACATGATTACTCGAGGGAGTGATATGTGTGTTTTTCGTTGAATTTATATTTTGGAATACAGTTTGATTTAAGAAAATGTAAGATATATCGATTAATGAAAGAGTTCTTTCATGTGGGTTGAATTTGTTTGGCGGCATATCAACATCTCTATATTGTTTAATGCAGAAATAATTTGAACGTAATTTTATGCTTTTAACTGAAGATATTTGGTACATAAGTTTATACTTTCAGAGTAAAAGTACGTTTTTTAGATATATATTTTGTAGATCATAAAATGTATTGTTGGTAATTTTACTATAAACATATATTTATGTATATATTTGAATGTTGCTTTGACTGTTATTGAAAGCAAGAAAATCAAGAGTACATTTTTATATTAAAATAACTAACACTACAATTTTGCTAAAATGTATTGTTGGTTATCTTTCTATATAAAACAGAGGATGCCTGTCTGTCTGTGTGATACCTTTTCACTCGAGACTCATCCAAATGATTTTGACCAAACTTGGCACATACATTGTACAATGTAAGAGATAGCGTAAAAAATCGATAATTAAAAAAAAAAATCGATAAAGCCGATAAATTCAAGTTTTTTCTTCCGATTTCGTCCAAACTCGGTATGTAGGTTATTTACATTATGACGAGCTCAACGATACCGTATTTTCATTTCTACGCCACTGCGTTTAACGAAAAACTGCAAAAAACGAAAAATTGATTTCAACACAAATCGATTTCAACAAAAATTTTAAACTAAAAACTCCCTCAATTTTCAAGCAATCTAATACAAACTTCACTCAATTTTAGCCAACAATAAGTTGATGGTTTAACAGTCATTTAACTTGATAACTAAGTTCACCCATATAATGAAAACTGGCGTAAACAGCGATTAATGGCGATTTTTACTGGTTTCTTTCTTATTTTTCGTTGATCTTTTAACCAATTTTCATCAAGCTTAGTAATTACTTTATAAATGTATCCTCTTTTAGATTCCTGGTAAACACTGACAAACTGAATGTCAAAAACTCCAAAATAATTATGGTCTGATGTGGGTCTTCATGTTGCCTGTTTTACTCTTTCATGTTCTCGGCTAACTTCGATTGAATAAATACAGACTACTTCTGTTTTATCTGTAACTGCATTAATTCAAAATGTTTTTTAATGAAAGTACTTGAAAGTAATTGAAGAAGATAGACTCTGTTACATCTAAAAATGATGCTGTTTTTGCTCCATTTTAATTGAAGGATTTTTCTGATCGACCATCTGGATACGGCTGCTAGTTTTATTGATTTTTGTTTAGGGGTTCACTATTTGTTTATAGCTGGGAGCCTAACAGGTGATACCACGACAGAAATTAAGAGGTCAATCCACGCTCCTCAAATCCTCCAATCTCCAGATCAGAGATCTTGCTGCCGGATGTAGTTTATCTTCATGCCTAGGATGCTGCTGCTGTGAAAGTGGGTCCACTGTGTCGTACTAGATAATTTTTTCCCTTTCGAATGTTGCACATTTATAAGTCTACTATTCACCTGTGCATTGAATATTGCTGCCACAGCTGGTCTGGTGCTTCTGCTATGTATCTAGAGATTCTTGTCAAAATATAAAAAAGAATCTGCAATGTTATCTGTCCTGACCTAGCATATCAACTTCAATCACTTTCCCACCGTCTTGCCGTAAATTCCCTGTGCCTTTTCCATAAATATTCTTGCCTTTTCTATAATCTTCTTGCTTTCACGTAGTCTCCAAGATTTTAAATGCAAAGCCAATCGTCATGTTCGGTCTCCTTAAATCCTGTTCTTTTTATTGTTCCCACCCCTCAGTAACATTTTTCTCAATTTCTTTCATTCTTTGTAACCTATGTGTTTTTTCTGGCTTGCTTGATGGTTAAAAAGAGGAGTGAATAAGTTTAAGAACTTTGATAGCGAGAAATAAAAATGAGAACGACCCATTCTCAGTGTAGCTCTTAAGTTGAAGTCACTTTTTTGTCAGGTTTTCATATCGTCTTCTGCAACGCTTTCGCTTAAAAAAAACTATCGCTTTCACACCACGGATATCTCAGGTTTATTGTATAGAAAGCTCACAGAGAACTGTATATTTTATATGCATTCTGGGAAACGTTCTTATAGAAGATAATCAAGGTGCTTATGAAGTCAGTTGAGCCGTACTTTGACATTCTGATCTCTCGTTCAAAACTGTAAGAACACGTTATTATCATCTATGCCAGACGATTGAAAATATTCGGCTCATGGTATCGCTCCAGGAAGTAGCTGACGCCTTCTAGCATGTTTTGCTTTTACACGAGTTAGGGTGACCTCTGTCAAAGCACACAAATAATCATTTTTCTTAGGCAAGGTGGGGTAATGGCTAGCGGCTTGGATTGA
The DNA here is from genome assembly GCA_964036315.1 of Acanthosepion esculentum. Classification (NCBI taxonomy): domain Eukaryota; kingdom Metazoa; phylum Mollusca; class Cephalopoda; order Sepiida; family Sepiidae; genus Acanthosepion; species Acanthosepion esculentum. The sequence continues at coordinate 33,114,644 of OZ038512.1, forward strand.
GGAAGCCGAGAGCCGAGTTCAAATTCCAGTCGAATACATTACATTCACTAATGTGATAATACCCTTGGAAAAGGTATGAATCCTCTTTTCCCTCCAGCTGTGGGTAAATAGCAGGACGGACCGGGTTCGATAGCCTTTGATAGCAACTGGTCTACCACAGAAAGAAATTGCAACCTAATGCTGGAAAAAAGTCTGCCTCGTCAGTCATGTAGCTTTCGATAGATGATCGCCTAAGCGTGTATCACGCATGGCACATAACTGACTGACTGGCAGGTTTTCAAATTGTTACAGAAAACGATGAACGGCTAAATGATTTATATTCATATTTAAGCTAATTCTTCAACCGAAAAAGTAATTTCATTCGAGTTTATAGCTGAAGGAGGGCCATTGTTAAATTTAGTAAGTTGGTAACTCAGTTAATTAAATCGTAACCGAGCATCTAGAAGGTGATTATCGATGGTGGTACTCATTATCAATTGGAAGCCAACTTACCTGATTCGTGTACTTGCGTTTGAAGTGAGTTGTAACGTTCTGTCGACAAATGGCGCCGCTCGGATTTGTGTGCGACTATTTGGTCTGTACCGCCGTGCCGATGAAGGCAGACAAAGCAAGTTTTAATGATAAAGAGTTCATTGTCATTGAAATAAAAGCATGAAGGTGAATTAATTGAAATTGGACTCCTGGAATTAGGTGAGAAGACATACTTAAGTAAGAGTGAACCGGTGAAACATTTAGTCGAAGAAGAGCAGGGTGTGGAGAAGAAAAAGGTGGGGAGAGAGAGAGAGAGAGAGAGAGAGAGAGAGAGAGAGACAGAGACAGAGACAGAGACAGAGAGAGAGAGAGAAGAGAAGAGAAGAAGTTAAAGAAAAAAGTAGTGACTTAGGAAATACAAAAAAGATGAAGAGGAAGAAGGTGAGAAGAAAGTGGAGAATGAAAAGGTACAGGGTGGGAGAAGAAGAAGAAGAAGAAGAAGAGAAGAAGAAGAAGGGAACAATAAAAGAAGGGGAGAAGAAAGTAGAGATAACAAAGGTGGAGAGTAGTAGTAGTAGTAGTAGAAGAAGAACAAGAAGAAGAAGAAGAACAACAACAATAACAACAGAAACTACAAACGAAAGGGAAACGAAAGTAGAGAGCTATAAACGAAAGGGAAAAACAAGAGAATAGAGAGAATAAAAGTAAAGTATGAAGGAAAGAAGAAGAAGAAGAAGAAGGGAACAATGAAAGAAAGGGAAAATGAAGTAGGGAAAAAGTAGAGGGTGAGGGTAGAAGAACAAACAACAATAAAAAATAAAGTAAAAACCGAAAGGTAGGAGAAGAATAAGTAGAGAAGTAACAAAAGAAGAGAAGAAAGTAGAAAAAAAGTAAATTATTTGAGAGAAGAAGAAGAAGAAGAAGAAGAAGAAGAAGAAGCATAATAATAATAATAATAATAATAATAATAAAAAGAAGAAGAAGAAGGTAGGTTGAAATAGAAAGCAGGGATGATAGCAACAAAGTAGGTTAAAGCAAATAGGAAAAAAAGAACAGGAAACTAGAGATGAAAACGAAGAAATAATCAAGGCTGAGAGATTGGAGCGGAAAGAGGGCGTGAAAAAGAAAAAAGATAAAAAAAGGATAAAAAGATGTAAAGAAGGTAAAGAAGCAAAAGAGAACAAAAAAAGGAAAAGTAATAAAAGAAGAAGAGGGTGTAGAGAAGAAAGAAACTAAAACGGATCAGAAAATAAATAAAAAAGGAAAGCGACAAAAGAGCAGAAAGAAAGGGGAATAGTAAAAGAAGAGGTAGAAGGGGAAAGAGTGGATGTCAGAAAAAGTGGCGTATTGGTGAGTTAAACCTATAATCTTTGACTTTCTGTTATAAATATATTAACGAAATTCAATTCACATTGGACGAGCTAAAATTTGCATAATGACCATGTTTCTTGCGCACCCAGTGATCAACCGACTAGATAAGCCAACAAGACGACAATGCAGTGTACCAAGTTGCCAATGAGATGCTCTTAGAATAAATCAACCTATTCAACCTTTTAAAACAGAAACGATAAAATTGGTGACTTTGAAAAGGTGACACGGTACTGAGAAAAGATGATTTTCTGATTCTGCCTGTCGGTAATGTTCGAATTCAGTCTTTATCTTTCCGGTGTTATGTTTCTTGACAATTCTGTCCAGATTTCCTCATGATGTTTAAATCTAACGAAAGAAAAGAAGACATTTTTAAAGATTTCCAATGCTAACTCTCGTTTCAATTAACCCGACTTTCATTTCCTTTTTTTAATCATTTCCTTTTTTTAATCATTTCATTCCAAGCAAGGCGGGAATTTTGTCATGAATCTCGAGATGAGTAGCAGGAGCACGTGACCAGATACGGCAACAGTATTTGATGCACAGACGAATGGTAGATTTGTAAATGTGCAAGATGGACGCTGACGAGAAAAACCTTTTGGCACGACACAGAGAACCAACTTTCCTTGCAGTAGATGCAGCTATTGATTCGATGATTCATTTTCTGCCCCAATAAACCACAGATTTGTCAGCTTTGACGGATTTGCAATTGCGGTAGACTTTGCAAAATGGAAGCCATATTGTTTGTCAGAGTTTAGGTCGTGGGAGTTTAACCACTTCAGCATTGATTAAAGCTTCGAATACTTTGACGAAAAGCGGCCGGAGAGTAATATGGCGATAGTTATAAGGGTCAGAAGCTTCCCCAGAGTTCTTAAAAACAGAGACTATAGAAGAAAAAAACTAACAAGTTGGAAAGCAGGAAGCAGTCAGGCAATAGTTGTGATTGTTTTGATCCTTTAGAGTGGTCATCAGATCGTAGAAATCCGGAAGCTCTCCGTTGGTCCACCTGCGTGTTTGTCGGGTGAGAATCAGGTTAACAGAGAAATAAATAACCAAGTTTTTTATATATGTATAAAAGCACACACACACACACACACACACACACACACACACACACACACACACACACACACACACACACACACGAAATAATTTTTGTTGCACAAGGTTGAAAGTTTCTTGTATGTGAACAATAACCAAACAAACACAAATACTTCGAATAATTTCGGTAAGGAGAGATTTGGCCTTCGTTTTAACCCTTTTGGTCTGTTCTTAGCGCAACTACTACAACCTTCGACGTTCCCGTTGTCAATAGTCGTAAAAGTAGTAGTAGTAGCAGCGGGAGTAGCGGTACTTAGATGTTAGAGGCGGTATTTCGCTTCTTCGCCCTCCTTTTCAACAACACACAGCGAACGCTTTCTTTTCAATCTCTGACGTCTCTCCATTCAGTTCGACTGCATTCGAAGACAGACCAACCCAAAACTCTCCTATCTTCCGGTTGGCTCGCCTCTTTATATAGAGAACTGGTGATGTATCTGTTTTTCTAGTGCGAACGTACTGACATACTTCTAAAGTACAATTTCAATCCTCCGAGAGTAAACAATTTACTTTTTCATCGATTGGTTTCCAAGGTCTACAACAAGATTCTATTGTTTATCAACTCGTTATCAAAAACGGCCGCTCTTTGTAAACTAAGGAGTCTTGTTTCAAAAATAAATTCTAAATCAAAACATCCTTTTTTTTCACTTCGATTCTTAAAGTGTCAAAATCCATTTCTTTTTCGAAAAATTCCAAATTAATATTTTTCCATTAATTTTCTATTAGTAATCTGATATCCTTTGTACACTTACAAAAAGATTGTATTTCGTGTTCAAATTAACTTTCTGTAACATTTATATTTCAAAGTCTTTACAGCATTTTTAACATCTTGGTTATTTGAAAACGCGTCTCTTCACTTGGTGTTTTCTGTTTTACAGCATATTCTCCTTTATTATCATTATTATTATTTCAGGGGTGACATCGCCCCTGCCACAAATCTTGTACTACCCAAGCCCGTGCAATCTGGAGGATAACTTGCAAAGAGGGCATCGATGTCTTTGAGAACAGGCATACCAGTCTCCACATTGAGAAACGTGCCAAAAGGGAGAACCCACTTTATCAATGCAGTATCTGAAATAGGGTTTGCGGCTCTAGAATTGGACTCTACTCCCAAGAAAGGACTCATCGTTAATGTGTCGATAGATACTCATGTGTTGTCTCACGACGCGAGAATCCATATATAAAAATCCATATATAACTAGGAGAGCATAATTAAAAAATAATACATTTAAGACCGAAAAGAATGCATAAAAATACATTATTTTTTTCATATTGGTCAAATTAAGGTAAAACAAAATGGAAAGATTCACGGAGAAGATATATGATAAAATGTTTACTGGTTCAAAATTTTCTTCATTAGTGGAACTTGAAAAAACGATCTCTCTGCCGAGATTTTGTTTATAGAATGGCCTTACTAAGCACATATTCTTGGAGGGAAAAGTTTTATACATGTATGTATGTATACTCACAGACAACTTAACCTCTTGAAGATAGTCTCAGATGAGACTGAAAGTACTTGAGAAAATAAAAACTATTTGAAAGAAAATGTTGGTATTTTTCATAATCAATTTTCTATGGCTGCCAAGAAATTAATCCGTGAACCCGAAAAGATCACAACGAAAATTAATCGATATCATATATCTAAATGATTTATCCAAACCTGTTTGAATGAAAATATGCTGCCTAAATATACAAAATGTGTGGAGATGTATACTGGTCGAGGAGGGCAGGAAGAAAAGAGAAGGTGTTGAGGTCTAACTAGGTTGAAGCAAGGAAGTATTTTAGGAGAACATACTGTTTTTATGGTTTTATTAGATGTTCCTAATCATCAAATGAACGGTGGTTAAGTTTGTCTTACTTTCCATGAAGACAGAATGGCACCACCAAATATCTGTTCTGTTTAATATGGAAAATATGGTTACCCATTCATAACAATGTATATTACTATAAACGTAATTTTAGTGGCGAAACTTGTTTAGAAGGCCAAGACGTGGGCGATCATGGCTCACAGCAGCCTATTCATTCGAATCCTTAACAACGTTTCTCTCTTTGTCAAAACTCTCGCCTTTCGATCCGCCATCCATTCACTCGTCGGGTAGGTGACCTGCTACCTTTCTCTCTCTCCTTTGCCTTTGATATATCTTGTGAGTGCGAAATTCTCCAAGCCCTCCTTTCTCATAATGTATCCAACAATTTCCAGCTGCCTCTTTCTTGTTCTGAATATGTGTCATTTTTGTTTCTTCATTACTTACTCGCTTTGTCCATGGTATTATCACATTACCGCTCAGGCCTTCGGCTAATCTAAGGTTTTCGAACTGAACTATCTGACGGTTAGTACTGGCTACGGCGATAAAATGCATCCGGCAGCAAGGCCTCTGATCAGGAGTTTGGAGGTCTTGAGTAGCTTGGAACTACTTAATTGCTGTTGTTCGCAGTGTGGTAGCACATGTGGGCAAATAGTGAATCTTCAAACAAAAATAAAAAACAAGGTATAAAAATACACAAAACACTAAAAATAAAAATACATTTTTATGATGAAAATACCAACGATACATTTTTATAAAAATTTACCAACACGGATTCACAAAATGTTTACTGGTCCAAAATTTTCTTCATTAGTGGAACTTGAAAAAACGACCTCTCTGCCGAGATTTTCTTTATAGAATGGCCTGTCTAAACACATATTCTTGGAAGGAAAAAGTTTTATACATGTATGTATGCTCACAGATAACTTAATCCCTTGAAGATGGTCTCAGATGAGATTGAAAGTACTTGGGAAAATAAAAACTATTTGAAAGAAAATGTTGGTATTTTTCATAGTTTGGAGTTCTTGAGTAGCGTGGAACCACCTCTTAATTGGTGTTGTTTGCAGTATAGTAGCACATGTAAGCAAATAGTGAATCTTCAAACAAAAATAAAAACAAAGTATAAAAATACACAAAACACTAAGAATAAAAATACATTTTTATAATGAAAATACCAACGATACATTTTTATAAAACTTTACCAACAAAACGCTTTTATAGTACATTTACCAACACTATTAGAAAAACAGAAAAATATCGTTAGAAATAATGAAAACAGTAGTGAACTGCGATGTAATATCAGTTTTTCTATATAGCAGGGAATGCAGTACAATTATCTCTAGAACTGGGTGTGTCGATATAATACACGCCCCTGATCGGGAAATACGAGTTTCTGAGGAGAGAGTAGCATCTGTTGGTTGCTGTCGTTCTCAGGCCGACCTTAACACAGGGTGGTAGAACCTGTTAAGGGTCACAGCTATGGGAAAATAGTGAAACCCCAAACAAAAATCAAAAGGCTAAGGAAGTATATAAAACTATATTTTTATAGTCAAAATTCTAGCAATATATACTAAAAATAATATTTTTTACCTGCAATACATACTATAGTAAAATGAGCAAAAATACATTTTATAGTAGAATTACGAACAATACATTTTTATGGTAAAAATTCTAGCAATATATACTACTACTAATTTTTTATCTGCAATACATTCTACAATACATTTTTATTGTAAAAATTGTCAAGAATACATTTTAAAATAAAATGACCAACCGTGTATCTTTATAGAATAATGACTAACAATATATTTTTAAACAACAATATATATTTATAGCAAAATGACAATCAATACAAAAGTAGAAAAGTATAAAAATATATTTGTTATAGTAAGATTACCAGTAACACATTCTTATAAAAAACAAAAATACATTTTTATAGAAAATGACAATCAATACGAAAGTAAAAAGTATAAAAATACATTTTTACATTAACATTACCAGTAATACAATTACATGAAAAAAAGACCAACAAAACATTTTATACGAAAATGACAATCAATACTACAGTAAAAAAAAAAAAAAATGCATTTTATAGTAAAATTACCAGTAATAAAATTTTTATAAAAATCTACAAACAACAAATCTTTATAGAAAAATGACAATATAAAAATATAAAAATATATTTTTATAGTTTAATTATCACCAATACATTTTTTACAAAAAATTTCCAACAATACATTTTTTATAGCAAAATTACTATTATTAAAACAGTTAAAAGTATAAAAATTCATTTTCATAGTGAAATTGCCAGGAAAATATTTATATAAAAATACCATCAATATGTCTTTATAGCAAAATGACAGTTAATACAACAGTAAAAGAATTAAAATATTATTTTACAGTAAAATTACAGCAATACATTTATATGAAAAATTAACAAAAATATATTTTTATAGCAAAATGACAATCAATGCAACGGTAAAAAAGTATAAATATAAATTTTTATAGTAAAATTACCTGTAATAAATTTTTATAAATATTTACTAACAATACATTTTTGTAGCAAAATGACAAGCCATACAACAGTAAAAAAGTATAAAAATTCACTTTTATAGTCAAATTATTAACAGTACATTTTTTATAAAAAATTACCAAAAATCCATTTTTATAGCTAAATGACAATCAATGCAACAGTTAAAAAGAATAAAAGTACATTTGCATAATATAATTACCAACAATACATTTTTATAAAAAAATTGCCAACAATATATTTTTGTAGCAAAAGTGAAAATCAATACATCAGTAAAATGTATAAAAGTACATTGTTACAATAAAATTTCCAGTAATACATGTTTATAAAAGTAACAAGAAATAGATTTTATAGTAAAATGACAATGAATACAGTAGTAAAAATGTATAAAATGCATTTTACAGTAAAATTACCAGTAATGCAATGACACGAAAAATTACCAACAAAATATTTTATAATAACATAACAATCAATATTACAGTAAAAAACATGAAAATACATTTTATTTTAAAATTACCAGAAATAAAATTTCTATAATAAGTTACCAACACTACATTTTATAGCAAAATGACAATCAATACAACATAAAAGTATAAATTACATTTTTATTGTAAAATCACCAGTAATACATTTGTCTAAAAATACCATCAAAATGTTTTTATAGAAAATGACAATCATTACAATAGACGTATTTTCAGCTGGCCTTCTGAGGTGTAAAAAATGGCGGCCAAAATCGAACTAAAATAAAATGTACAACCCATTTTCAAGAAGAAAAGAAATGTACCTTTTGCATCATTAGAAAAAATAGACGAAGAGTTGGATAGACTCATGAAAACCAGTATATTGACAAAGGTGGAATATAATCAATGGGCCGCACCTACGGCTTACGTGAGAAAGAAATCGGGTGAGATACGAGTATGCGCTGATTTCTCGACGGGATTGAATGCAGCGATTAAGGATTATCACTATCCTCTCACTAGTCCAGAGGAAGTTTTCACAAATTTGAACGGAGGAAATTTTTTCTCAAAGATAGACTTGAGCGAAGCATACCTACAAGTAGCAGTAGATGAGGAAAGCTCGAGGTTGTTGTGCATAAACACACATAAAGGGTTATTATATAAGTTTCAGAGATTACCATTCGGGATCAAGGTCGCGCCGGCGATATTTCACCAAATAATGGACACTATGCTAGGCGGACTGTATTTCACGATCGCATATCTTGATGACATCCTGATAAATAGCAAAAATATTGAACAACACTGGGAACACGTTCAAAAGGTTTTCAGACAGATACAAAATTACGGTTTTAAGGTAAAGGAAAATAAATGTGACTTCTTTATGAAGGAGATAAAATATCTGGGCCATATTATTGACGAAGAAGGAAGAAGACCAGACCCAGAAAGGGCCACGGCAATAAAAAAAATGCTGGCTCCAAAAAGTTTAGCCGAGTTACAAAGCTTCTTGGGCTTAGTAAATTATTATCAATAATTTATTCCTAACATGCACAAATTACGCGCACCCCTAAACGAACTGTTGAAGAAGGAAAAAGTTTGGGAATGGTCATATGAATGTCAGAAAACTTTCGACAAAATCATTAAGACTCTAACAGCAGATTTATTTTTAGCGCATTATGATCCATAATTGGAAATAGTAGTCGCGAGTGACGCGAGTGCCTATGGTGTTGGGGCATGTATACTTCATAAAGTGCCGGATAGAACACTAAAACCCATCGTGCATGCGTCAAGAACGTTACTACCAGCCGAACAAAATTACTCGCAAATCGAAAAAGAAGGACTGGAAATATTTTTGCGGTTACAAGATTCCACAGATATATTTACGGTAGATTTTTCACCTTACAGACGGACCACAAGCCGTTATTGACAATATTTGGATCAAAGAAAGGTCTACCTGTCTACACTGCTAATAGATTGCTAAAATGGGGGACGATTTTATTAAACTATAACTTTAAATTGGAGCATCTTCCATCAAACAAAATCGGGCATGCAGATGGTCTTTCGAGACTAATACCAAAGAAAACGGAGCCATTAGAAGATTCCGTAATTGCAGCTCTACGATATGAGGAAGATATTAGAACATCATTATGTAGTACAATTCGAGACCTCCCCGTCACATTACAGGAAATAAGAAACGAAGCAATGAATGGCGAATTTAGAAAGGAAACGAAAAAAGAATTGTAGGAAAAGATGAGCATATATCAGGCAGTTTTTCGTTATGTGATAATGTTCTGTTATATAATGAAAGAGTAGTAACCCCGAAAACGCTACAAAGGCGAATCCTCAAGGATTTTCACATGGGCCACCCAGGAAAGAACAGGATGAAATACTTAATGCGAAGTTACGTGTACTGGCCAAACATGGATCAAGATATACATATGGTGGACAAATGCAAGGGCTGTTCCTTAGCAGCCAAGGCACCCCCAATCACTCATAAGCCATGGCCTAAGACAGATCGACCGTAGTCGAGAATCCGTGTAGATTTCGCAGGTCCATTAGAGGGTTTCTACTACTTGATTGTAGTAGACAGTTAGAGCAAATGGCTAGAAGTATTTCGTTGTAGAAAACCTACTTCTGAGACTACAATAAATTGCCTTCACGAGCTGTTTGCTCGTTTCGGAGTGGTCACCGATAATGGGACACAATTTACATCTGCGGATTTTCAAGAATTTTGTGAAACTTTTCAGGTGAAACACATCAAATCCCCGCCATATCACCCAAGATCAAACGGACAATCGGAGAGGTTTGTAGATACATTAAAAAGAGGACTAAGGGAAGCTTATGACGTACCAACAGAAACGGCTTTACAACAATTCTTGAAAGTGTATAGAATTACACCGAACAGTACTACGCCATCGGCATTATCGCCGGCGGAAGTAATGTTTGCCCGAAAAATTAGATCGGTATTCGACAAATTACTGCCAAAACAGACAAAGCAATCACCAACGTCGTTTGTACGAAAAAGAAAATTTAATCCAGGGGAGAAAGTTTTTTTTAAATGTTCAAAAACAACACATCCTATTGGGAGCCAGGTACAATAGAGAAACGAATCGGGAACGTGATTTACATAATTCAGGGTCCGAAGTTCTCGCATAAAAGGCACTTAAATCAGATCAGAAAGAGGCTGTTAGAGGATTCTAACGGTCTACATCAGGAAGAGGAGGAAGTAATGGACACAATATTTGACACATTCAATATGCAAAGGCCTCAAGCAATTTCAGAACCGCGGAAATCAAGCAGAAAAAGAAAATTTACAGAGCCTTTGATGATTAATCCGAAGAGGAAAAAATATTAAAGACCCCTGCGAGGTAAAAGCTTGGGAGGGGGGTGTTATGGGTCCTTACCCATAACTACAGAATGAACTCTTCCTAGCACTATGTATACTACGCCTCTCAAGAGAGAGGGACGAATCGAGTCGAGCCGATAGTAGTTCACTCCAAACCAGACTGACAGTCATACTAACACCTTCCACATCTTGTATTATTATTCCGTGTAATATATCTTCGTTATTTCTACTCTTGTGTTCGTGTTGTTCTTCCTTGGTCCTAACCTGGACCATAACAGAAAGTAAATTTTATCATCTACAAAATAAATATAAAAAGAATATATATACGGCTACTCTGAAAGTATAAATTTATGTACAAAACGTATAAAATTGTGTTCTAAATATTTAGATTTCGACATTTAATTATCCATAGAGGTTGATATGCCACTAAATTGATACAACAAAATCAAACCTTTTTCGTTCCATTGACCATGTTTAGTTTTGATGGGGGTCAAAGTGTTGTATCTGTCCTCGTGCGGATAAACTACATTGAATCCCTCGGTTGTGCCTCTGTCTTCTGACAGAATGTAACTGAAAATATTATTGAGAGATGCCCAAGAAAATACACTTGCTTCTCGGCTTTTTAACTAAGATCAAAGTGTAGTATTTGTTCTTCCCAACTTAATCTGATTACCTCTCCATTTCTTTCTTTCTTTCTTTGACATCTGATAGTGTCTTTTGCCCCCTTTCTACGCCTTCAAAACGGAATAGCCCATTATTTATGAGGCATTGGCAGAGCGTAACGGTCGTGCGAACTAACGAAGTGTCGGGCAAGCACAATTATAATAGAATTATTTATTTATTAGATGTTTTGCAAACCATTAGAATAAACTATCTAATTAATAAATTGGGTAAATAAACAATCTAATAAATAAATCGTATTTAATATTTTTGTTGCAAATTCCCAAGAAGAAAAATGTATACATTAACTTTCATCATATGTTCAGGTTTTATTTCAATTATAATCATAGCTTTTTAAAACAGTAAAGATTACCTTGGAGGGAAGGTAGTTAAAATAATAGCGGTGTCTAGGAAAAACCTTCCCACAGACAGACGATTTTTTGTGAGCACAAAGGTTAAAGATTGCATATATATATATATATATATATATATATATATATATATATATATATATATATATATATATATGTGTGTATTAATGCATGTTTCATTGAATAATATAGAAAAGTTTTGTCTATTTAAGGCAAATTACTTTCATATCGTCTGATAAGCTTAACATAATCATTGAAAGACGAAAGAAAATCACCATATTTATACATTTTTCTTAATACTATCTAAACTTTCGGGTTACATAAGCCAACATCAGAGATGACAAGTACATGACAATAAATTAAACAATACAATGTGTGTGTATGTGTATGTGTATGTGTGTGTGTGTGTGTGTGTGTGTGTGTGTGTGTGTGTATAATATATATATAAACAAAAAAACATAATTGTGAATGCGAAAAAAATCTGTAATCATTCATAATGGCGACTAGTGGATTAAAAACTTTGATGACCATTTTGACGTCACAGAGGATCATTGGACTCTGCAGAGTCTTCTGACCTTTTTGGTGTTTATATATTATATAGTATAACAGCACACCGTGAAATTAGTATTAACGACGTCGGACTGTATAGAGATGATGGCCTTATGTTTATAAGAAAATCTGCTAACTTTAGAATGGATAACATTAGAAAGCTATTACACAGAGAATTTAAATGCCTAGACTTGAAAATTACTGTAAATACTACTTTTTAAAAAAGTTGACTTCCTACATATAACATTAGATTTAATGAATAATATATACCTATCTTACAAAAAACTCAATACTAATCCTCTATATATACACCCCAACTCTAATCATCCTCTATCAATAATTAAGCATATACCTTCGTCTATCCAAAAAAGAATAAGCAAATGGTTCATTTTTCGCATCTATGAACACAATCGCACACACTTCTGTACACACATATTCGCAAACATATCTATTGACACAAACGTCTGCATACTAATTACTTAGTTAAAATTCCGAGTGCATACGTGCTTTGAATCTGAACCGAAACATCCACACCTCAGCGCAAGGACAAAAGAAGTCACATTTCGTCCTAGATTTTGTTCGACTAACTGTCTGTCTACCTGATTTGTATATGCACGGATAAATAAATCCGTTTTCTTCAGATAAGAAAAGAAATTTGCATATTTTCTTTGTAAGAATAATTTTTCATATCTTTGTTGTTTTTATTTGTTGACGTACTTTTTTTTAGGTACCTCCACGAGATCACTAAAAAAAACCAGCATACCGTGATGAAAAAAATGCTGCAAACATAAGGGAAATATAGTTTTATCCTCAAAATCGTTATGTTATTATTAAGAGGAAAGATCAAAATATTTTTTGATTATATAATTAAATTTTTTTACTCCTTTTTAGAACATCCGAAATTTTGATTAAAAAACTTGTTTTTCTTGCGTCAGCGGTTGTACTAACTTTTAGCAGAGCAAATTTTAGACTCGTTTTTGTGGTGACAGAAATATTAATTTGGAAATTCTTGCAACAGTCAAATAATTGTCAGATTTTAATGAAATTTGCAGGACTAATTCTCAAACGAATGAAATTATTTGTGAAGATTTTTAATCAGAAAATCGTGGTAAAATATTTTTTTTTATTTTACATGTGTTTCTCCCCCGTACTTAATTTTATGAGAAATTCATCGAGATAATTTTTAGTGACTATATTCGTTAATAGCAGAAATCTTTGAAGAATTTAAATCACAGATTTCTTTTTCGAAATCAGACCGGGCTTTACCGAAAATATGTTCTGAATCGAAAAATAAAAAAAAAACGCAATAAAACCAAGACATTACTTAATTAGAGAAGCTTTTAATTTCTTTTATGATTAATATATATGAAAGACAATATTGTCTGAAGAAAAACATTTTCGATGAAAGAGGATTTTTTATGAAGATTTGTTTTCATTTTTTACAAATTTTATAATTTAAAATTTAATAATTTATAAAGATTTTGAATCTTTTAAAGTTCAATGTCGATGAGATAATTCTTAGGGAATATTGTTATTACCTAAAACTATATTTACTAATCATATATTTAAAAGCTTATTACAGTCTGAAGTCCAGCGACTATTTTAAAAGAATTTCGATTTATTTTTATATATGTATATAGATGTAGAATTTCTGAAGAATGGCTGTACAAACCGATAAATCTATTCTTAAAAGGTCACATGCTTTAAGGATTGTCCTCCATTTAAGAGAAAAATCCCTAATGAAATTTATCGTCTACTACACCATACTTCACTATGAACACGTTCGACGGTCAATAAATCGATTAACACGTCAGAAAAACAAGATCCCGTGGTTAGGAAATGCTTGTATACAACATTTTATGCTATAAGTAATAATTGTTTTTTCAATCAGATTAACTTTAAATTTGTAAATTTTTCTCAAATAACGTTTCAGAAATATATATTTTATTTTTACAAGAATTTTAAAACGAAAAATTAAGTTTTGTTTAGAAATGTTTAAAAAAATGACTGCCGTTATTTTACTGAAAGAAAAACGCAAGTCTATTCCAATCAATATATTTTCTGTCTGAAAATACACCAAAGTATCTTGTTTATCGGGTATAATAAATTTAATCCTTCACCTTTAAGTTAAAGCTAAATTGAAAGCTACAGGAAAACTTTTTCATTTTTAAAAAACCATTTTAAACGTTACGTAAACCCAAATCGTGGAAATACCTATTTTTTTTTAGTTTTTTAACTTCTTTTTCCTTTATATAAAATTTATTGTAAATAACGCATCGGAATATGCTTTTGTTTTTGTTCGTTATTTTAATTACAAGCTGAAAACCGAAAGGGATTTTAAACGGACGTCTCGAATGCAGAACTAGGCTTTTATAAGGAATCACGGATTTCAACGCCATATTTACTGAATCCTGTGAAGCACAAACACACGAAAGAAATGCAAGTAAGTAAAAAATGAATGGCTCAACGAGAAGTATGTAGACGTAGAAACATTGGGAAGCATAGACATAGCAAGCATGCACAAAATAATAAAAGAAATACAAGAGATGCCCCTCGACAGGATGCATAAACACTAAAAGAGGGGCTCATAATAGAAAAAGACATATTTAGAGCTTTTTCTATAGTGATGTTCACCCTCTACAAGGCCCGGAAACTACGTGAGGTCGATGGTTACAGATTAAGAGGCACAAATTATGTGGATATCTAAGGAAGATACCGGTTAATCATCGACTTGAACAGGTTAAGATTGTAGTCATCCGGAAAACACCCTCTTGGGAGTCGGTTCTGCAGAGTAACGGTTTGCAGAAAGAAACTGTCCGAGTGGAACTTACATCTCACCAATGGAATACGAAGGGGGTTTGGTACAATGTGAGTGGCATGGCGGGTCCTAGGTGTGAAGGTTAGAACTGGTGGAATTAAGGAATGTAGTTCGTCTGATGGAACGAATACATAGGAGAACTCTTTCACAATAACATAGGAGAAAAACGCAGTTTACGGGAGAAAACATGGAAGGACAAGCAGTAATCTGAAGTAAGATCAGCTATGGCCAGGATGAACAAAAAAAAAAAAAGCAACGGGACCAGATTGAATTTTAATAGGGGTGCTATAAGTATTAGATGATTACGAGGATTAACAAGATTAAGGAAATAATCGACAGTGGCGTTATATTAAAAGATATCCGTAGAATTATCTTGACAAATATGCAAAAGAAGCCAGAAGCAAATGAATGTGTACCCCGGAGTACAATCAATTTAATGTTTCACACAACAAAGCTTACAACTGTGGTTATAATAAACGTAGTACCGATTAGACCGGAAATGGGGAAAGAACAATGTGGCTTCATTGATTTTTTTATGGCTTATCAACCTTTTAAATTATTTATTTATTTATTTCAAACCAGGAAATATTTTTAGATTGCAAGACATTTTTGGAGACAATAATGATTTAGTGATACAAGTCTTACTGATTAACCCATAGTTGCGGGAGAAGACGTGGATTCGTACCTAAACAGAATGTGATAAGAAATTAAGATATGGATATAAAGTGGGGGATCAATTCTATATCACAATCAATATATAATCCGATCAATCACTTTGTGGCTACGTTAGTTTCTATACTTTTATATTCCAGAGAATGTAAATAAATCTAAAATGCATGCCTGTGTAGTTAATCACTATTTGAGTTATTGATTGATTCGTTTTCTATGGCTTATCAATCCTTTGAAGGTTATTTAAAACTAAAATATTATTTTTAGATTGTAAAAAAATTGTGGAGATAATAATGATTTACTGGTAAAATTCCCACTCATTAATCCATATTTGAAGGAGAGAAAAGGCGCATTCATATATTTGCCAACGGTATTTGCACATAAGTGAATATAAAGAACCCAACTCTAATCAGAACTCGGCTCTCCGATTTCCAATTCCGAGCTGGTATCTATCACACCACCAGCACATCCAAGCTTACAGTACCTGGTATTCCAAAGCTGTCATCCTTCATCTCATTGGTCAGACTCAACGTTGCGTGACTTTGTGGGGTTACCCCCACTTACTTTACTAAAAAGTCCGTCGCTAGGGGACGCTCCTTAAGCCTATGAAGAGATAGTGACATTCTCCGTCACCCTCTCTTTTGTTTTTTTCTCTTACGCGTTAAGATATAGGTTGCACACGGAAAGACGTGTCACACCAGCATATGTACGCATGAACACACGCACACACGTACCATTCACTTCTGTGTATGTATTAATAAAACATAGATATACATAGACAATAGAATATTGTTGCGTGTGGCAAAACAATGAATATGAAAGAAGAAAACATTTAAACTAGTGAAGGTTTTTGTGCAGATGTAAGTCCTAGCGAAAGGTAAATGAAAGTTACAATGAAGTGAAAAGTACATGCGTGCGTACGTGCGTGCATACGTGCGATCTACAGCTTATTGTGTATGTGAAAAATAAAAAAGAGAGAATAACAGAAAATGTCACTGTCTATATATAGACTTAAAGATCGTCCCCTAGTGACGGTTTTAATAAAGTAAGTGGGGCTAACCCCGCAATTTCGTTGATTGTAAGGGAACCAATGTTTCAACGTGATATGGCCATAAGCCGTTTGTTGAAGACACTGGAACAAGAAATGTTATCTTTAGGTTCAGAATCCTACCAGGGCGAGCAATACAAATACAAAACGGTCTACATTCATAATTTATACCTGATTTAAAAGCTTTTGATAAAATACAACAGAGAAATCTATTTGAATTGTGCGGACATCTAGCTTTTATGAGAAAGATATGAGGATAACAAATTACTGGAAACAAAACGAAAGAAAACGAGTTGTGTAAGTATACAAAAATAAAAAAAATTGTAAGGAGGACTTTTAAATAATTGAAATTTTATGGTCTAGCTCCCTGAAACCGTTTTGTACATGATTTTTCTTGTACGATACACGTAATCGCTTGAATTGTAGTGTTCCGAAAAATGACAGAATACAGACAGCAAAGTCTTTTTTGTCATACTAGTAACATCTAGTTCTGAGTGGGTCGCATGTCATTAAAGACAAAATATGAACTTTGGGCATTTTGTTCCAAATATCGAAAACATCTTTACGAAAAGTGGAATAACTCAATGAAAAATCAGACATACCTCGCCGGTCGAATATTGCAAAAAATTCTTAATACACAATTCTAAAAAAACTGGATGTGTAGCGCGGATTATAGTAATATAAAAGAATAAACATTCACCGTTAACACGAGTCGGGTTTCAACCTTATAGTCTCATCAGGTGGATTTTGGTAAATAATTCGGTTGAAGCACGTCAGATCTAACGAAGGTTCCTTTTACCAAGGGGGACACAGGTTGAAATCTTGCCGGAGGGTGCATATTTTTACTTTAACAAATTTTCTTGAATATTCAGGCCGGTAATTGAAAATAAATAAATAAATACAGTAATGCCTTGGATACGAATTTAATTAATTCCAAGACCGAGCTCGTAACTCAAAAAACTCGGATCTCAAATCAATTTTCCCCATTGAAATTAATGGGAATATTTCCGATCCATTCCAGGCCTCTAAAAATTAAACTTATTTTTCCTAAAACTCACTCCTTTATTTGTGGGTTTCTCGCAAGAATAAACGTGTGAATAAACAAGAAATGTAGTTTACAAACAATAAAATAAAAGAGAAAAAAACAAAGTGTAAAGAAATAAACTCTACTAAATCTTGAAGTTCAGACGAGTCATAGGCCAACTGGTGGCGCGGAGAGAGAGAGAGAGAGATGGGGGATAACAACACTTAGCCTAGCAACCGCTAACCTAGCCTATCAATGGTTAGCTTAATCTCCGAGACTGAAGACTATCACTTAATTTTTGAATTTTTAAAAATATTTACATTTTATCCATTACTGTAACTAATTTCTTTTTAATTTTTTAATTTTTTTTTAATTTATCGTCTATGTAGAACATTCATACTGTCAAATCCATTACTCGTACGTCTCCCTTGTTTTGTTTTTTTTAATATAATATTTTATATAATTTCCGGCTTTACTTCAAGCGAAATCATACCATTGCTCTTTCCACTTACTTTCTTTGGACCGATGGTGTCACTAAAGGAATTTTGCAAAATAACGACAAAAAAGACACAAGAAAAGATCCTTCCGGAGCGAGGTAAACACGTGTACTGCGGATGGAAATACTCTCGAAGATTGGCGCTCGCTGTGCTAACAAGAGGTTGCTTAACTAAAACTCGCTCGAATCTCAAAGTTCAGCTCGTATCTCAAGGCAAAATATCGGCCGAACTCCGGCTCGTATCTCAAAAAACTCGTATGTCGGTACGCTCGTATTTGAAGGTATTACTGTATACTGTTTAATAAATAAACGGATCGTCTAGTCAAATATGAGTATCCATCTATAAATAACGTTTAAAGTGATAAAATATATGCATGTCTTTCTATGCATGTGTATGTATGAGTGTTTATGTGTATGTTCATATGCATGCATATTAGCAACTGTGTACGGCGTTTTAAAAGGTCATATGACTGCATCACTATTACATGCTTGAGATTCGTATGTTCCGTAATGAGTAACTTAGATGGGTAGCCAGTGTTTTTTTCTATGTAGTGGATATGAGCGTAACATTTAGAGTGGCGGGAAGAGAGAAAGGGGGGGATATGAATGAATTGCAGATAAAAAATTATTCATATAAAGAGAGAGAGAAGTGAAAAGGCGAATCATTTTATTAGTGACGGACCAGTTGCAACGTTATTTTCTCTCTTGTAAGCAAGTTGGAAGGAAAAAGAACTTTGAAAAAAAAAATCGAATTTATTAGTGAAAAAGAAACCGTAGATTGAAGAAAAAAAGGATTCGATTCATTTGTCAACTGGTCCGGTCATTAGGAAAAAATAATTTGGAAATCTTACCTTAAATAAGCATTTCATTCTCATTTGGGACGGTTTGAATATTAGCATAAAATCAGCAGCAGCTTAAAGAAAAAGAAAATTTCCGATAATAGTTCGAATCTATACATTTCTTTGCATCACAGATTTTGATCAGTGCTCGGATCTTGATAATTTACACGAATAACCATTCTTGGATTCAGAAGATATTTAGTAATTGATCATTAAGTATATCAATCCACAAAGGAAAAGAAAACTTAAATTTTGATCAAGGGCGAGAAGTTTGTCTCGAAATTCTGGAAGTTACGATACCAAATTTGTAAGACGAACAAAAAGAAAAAAAATTAACACCTCTTTTATATTTTATTTTTTCATAGACGGTGCTCACATCTAAATATTTCATTCATTCTACCAACTAAACAATAATCCACACAACAGAGGTTTGCATTTTGGTCTTACAAGTGATTACTCCTCTTTTTCCCCGTTGAAACATTTTCGCCTACAAAAGAAATAAAATATTGGACAACTGTTTCATAATCGAAAGGACATACTTCTTATTAATTCATCTTTGTGTAATTGAGACATCGTTTACATAGCTTAGATACGGGCATTTATAAACATTTACGTTCAACCATAGAGATATATCCACTATAAACAACCGTATGTATCAATTTATATATGTTTATTGACACCAGCTCATCTATAAAAAAATGAACAGACCTTTAGACACTCAAATTAGGCGTACACATAAATGCTTATTAAAAACTGTTGATATGTAGTAATTCACATATTAATTACATTTCTTTCGCTACGTGTCTCCACACTTTCATTTTTTTAAGACACGCGCACAAACAGACAAACAAACGCTATCCCTGATTAAAGATGGCTCCATCAGCTAAAAATATTGACATTGATCATTTACTACACGGACTGAAGGATTTTGGAAAATTTCAAATTTTACAATATGTGGTTATTAATGTGATGTTAATTCCGTGCGCACATATTTTATTGGAAGTTGTATTCATTGGTAAGATATATATATATATATATATATAATTTTCTTTTTCTTTTTCGTTTTTTTCTTTTTCAGTTTTTCCTTTATTTTTATCTTCTTCCTCTTTTTTTCTTTTACTTCTTTTTCTTTGTTTTTTTTTACTTCCTTTTCTATGTTTTTTGTCGTTTAAAAAATTCCTTTTATTTCTTTTCTTTGCCTTTGTTTTTTATATCCTTTTCTTTTTTCCCTTTTTGATTTCTCTTTTTCTTCTTTATTCGTATTATTCTTTTTCTTCCTCCTCTTTTTCTTTCTGCTTCTTTTTCAGTTTTTCTTCTTTTCTATTCTTTCTCTATTCCTCCTCTGTCTTTTTCTTCATTTTTTTCTTCTTTTTCGTTTTACCTCTTCTTTTTCTTCTTTGCCTTTTTACTTCTTTTTCTATCTTTTTTTAAACATTTTTTCTTTCTTTTTTTAAAAATTTTATTATACCTTTATCCCTTTTCCTTCTTCATTCGTCATTTTCTTCTTTATTCATTTTCTTCTTTTTCCGTCTTTCCGTTTTTCTTTCTCGTCCTTTTTCATTTTTGATTTTTCTTTTTCTTTATCTCCTTTTTTTCTTTATTTTTAATTTTCTTCTTTTTTATATTGGCTTTTAATGTCCGTATTTGATCTTAATAGCACATTATTTGAACGTCTTCAGACACATAACGGGTTTATTAATGGAATTAATCCTATATCCAAAAACACAGTAATACAGTAATTAAAGTTTATATGAAGACGTAAAAGGCTTAAATTTTGACACCGATGTATTTAAATTTTAAACTAGCGCTCTCAGTTTCAAATATAGTAATGGTTAAAAACATTCGACATTCATTGACCGGACTGTTAGAAATATTTCTCTTAAAACATTTATGATGAAACATCCTAAAATAGGGGTCGGATGTTGTGCGTTTTATACGGAGGGAAATGTCCTGTAGAGGGTTGATAATTGGTTCGAATCATATATTGACCAGAAATTCAATATTCTATATCAATAGTTCTAAGAATTTGAATTCCAGACAAGCCTATCTAAAACAGAAATAAAATCATAAAATATCCTTGTAAAATAGTAGGGGCATCTTATGTGAGGGTGCGTGTTATACGAACGCAAATACGGTATATAGCGGTTCATAGTCCGAATGTTATCTTGACCGAATTATAAATATTATATACTAATAGTTTTAAGAATTTGAATTTCCGACAAACCTATCTGGAACATAAAATATCCTTGTAAAATAGTGGGGGAGTCTTATGTGAGGGTGTGTGTTATACGAACACAAATGCGGTATATAGCGGTTCATAGTCCGAATGTTATCTTGACCGAATGATAAATATTATATACCAATAGTTCTAAGAATTTGGACTTCCGACAAATCTATATGAAACAGAAATAAAAACAAAATATATTTGTAAAATAGTGGGGGCGTCTTATGTAAGGGTGCGTGTTATACGAAGGAAAATACAGTATATACATAGTCCGAATGTTATTTTGACTTAATGATCAATATTATATACTAATAGTTCTAAGAATTTGAACTTCAGACAAACCTATCTGAAACAGAAACTATAATTTGGAAATGGAAACATTTTAAATACACCAGTGTCTGGATCAGTTATGACGAATTTTGTAAAACGGATAAGGAAATTGAACACGGGGTAGATTGCAATCAGGAATACTTTTCCCCAGCATTTTCGCTATAAAATAAAATAAAGAAATCAGTCAGTCAGTTAGTTATGTGTCATGCGTGATACACGCGTAGGCGATCATGTTTCTTTCGATACATGACTGACGAGGCAGATTTTTTCCCCAGTAGGTTGCCATTTCTTTCTGCAGTAGACCAGTTGCCATTCAGGGCTATAGAACCCAGTCTGTCCTGCTATTTACCCATAACTGGTGGGAGAAGAATATGATTCATACCTTTCCCAAGGATATTAGCACGCAAGTGAATGTAATGGATTCGACTGGAATTCGAACTCGGCTCTCCGATTCCTCAAAAAATAAAATACTGGTCTGAAAAGTGGATTTAGCCGTCTCAGCGAGCCACAATTGATGGGGGAAGATTTTATAAAGCAAGTGATATTAATGGTAATGGTAAGAATAACCGTTTCCATACAAGGAAATATTCGACATTCATAGACCAAACAGTTAGCGTCACACTTTCAGTGGAAATTTATAAACAGTTTTTATTAGAAGTTTTTTAAGATAAAAATCGGATGATGAGCCTGTTCTTCAAGGTTAGTTAACACGGTTATCGGAATTAAATCTCCATATTTGATCTTAGGATAAATATTAATCGAGCCTTATTTCACTATGGAAAAAAAAAAAGAGAAGTAAAACAAATCCGTGACAAAATACAATTCGCTATTCTTGGATATTTAAAATAAAATTACAGGGTGTTTAATAAAAGAATCATATAATTGGAGAGGTAAATATCCGAGTAACGACATAATCGAGACATTTGAAATTAAATAGGCTTATCGTTGAGCAAAATAAGATTTATTCATCGGAATTTCAGTTAGAAATTCAAAGGTATGTGGATTTCATGAACGATTTCACGAGTCATAAAGATTATTATTGCAGATGGCGCTGATCACATTTACTTTTGTTGAGTCCCCCATGAAAAAGGACACTTATACTTAACATCAGGAAGAGACAGATGACAGATTTCTAGGTTATAATAATAAAAGAAAAAGGACATACTTAACATCAGGAAGAGACAGATGAAATTTCTAGGTTACAATAATGAAAGAAAAAGAACACTTATACTTAACATCAGGAAAAAAAAACAGTGGAAATTTTTGGGGCACATAATGAGGAAAGAGGGCATGGAAAATTTGAAAATTTTTGCAGTGGATGCTGGAAAATCTCCTCACAGATGAAGAAGATAAGATTATAATAATAAAAGAAAAAGGACATGCTTAACATCAGGAAGAGACAGATGAAATTTCTAGGTTATAATAATGAAAGAAAAAGGACACTTATACTTAACATCAGAAAAAAAACTGTTGAATTTTCTGGCGCACATAATGAGGAAAGAGGGCATGGAAAATTTGATACTCACAGGACAGATTGAAGGCAAGAGCTGCAGAGTAAAATATCTTTAACCTACCTAACGGTTTTGGATAAAGTGATGGTGGAACAGGGTTTAGGAGAGATAACAAAAAGACAAAAATGTTTTAAGAGCTAAAGAGGACAGAAAATTGTGTAGAGCCATGCTCGCTAACGTCCTGACGGGCCACGGCACTAAGAAGAAGAATGTGTATGCAACATGCAATTTTGATTCGTAGCATGGGCATGGACATTTTCTTCGCCCCAAATACGAATTTTCTGCTTAACATTCATTCGTATGGCCTTATCACTGAAAATATGACATTCTTCAAACTCGTTTTCATGTTTTTCTTGCATATCGATACAGAATTTATATTTCTGTTTTTACAGAAATTGTGGTCCTGCATATAGATACAGAATTACATGCGCTTTTGCTTGTCGTCACAGTTCATAGGGTGTCATTCGCAAGCGTTCCTTTGTATATTTTTCCAAATATTTTCTCGTTGATCAATCAATCAATTTTTCCATTTTTATTGCCCATTCAATGTTTCTCAAATATCTTTTTTGTGTCATTCTTAAATGCAATTTTCTCGCTTTTATCTTTGTGAATGATGATTTTTCATCCTGACTCTTCGTCCTGAATTTTTTTCCAACCTGACTCTTCTATAATCCTTACAGAACGTTTTACAAATTCTAACTTTGTGTTACGGTCACTCTGTAACTACAATATTGTGATTCTTTTTGGAAGTTATATCATTGCATTTTATATAAGTGACTTGTTTCATTGAAAACAATGACTGGAAGGTTGCTTTACTATAGTTAACCCCGTGCACCTTCTCTGGCTAACATCTTACGTTAACATGAAGTGGATAAATTACATTGAATCAATTGCTAGGTCTACTGTTAGGAAAGTTGGTTCACTGTATCGTGCTAGACTAGTTTTCTTACGCATTTATAAGTTTATCATTCGACCATGTATATAATATTACCGTAATATCATAAAATATCCTTGTAAAATAGTAGGGGCATCTTATGTGAGGGTGCGTGTTATACGAACGCAAATACGGTATATAGCGGTTCATAGTCCGAATGTTATCTTGACCGAATGATAAATATTATATACTAATAGTTTTAAGAATTTGAACTTCCGACAAACCTATCTGGAACATAAAATATCCTTGTAAAATAGCGGGGGAGTCTTATGTGAGGGTGCATGTTATACGAACACAAATGCGGTATATAGCAGTTCATAGTCCGAATGTTATCTTGACCGAATGATAAATATTATATACCAATAGTTCTAAGAATTTGAACTATACTCCCGATGCTTCCGCTATATATTTAGAGATTATTGCTAAAATCCCAAAAAGAATATGCAACACTTTTGGTTCTGACCTGGCATCTCGGCTTCACTCACTCACCCACCGCCGTAACATAATTGCCCCGTGCTATAAATTTGTTTTATAAATATTTTCTATAATAATTCCTATAAATTTATGTAAATATTTTCATGGAAATTGTTGTGATGAGATTTCCTCCTTGATACCAAGACTTCACGAATTTAAGCCTATTACTAGATTGGCGGCAAGGCCTCATCATTTTGTTGTTGAAAGGGCTAGATGTAACCGTAAGTTCTATGCTAACAGTTTCTTCTCTCGCACTTGTGTAACTCTCTTCCGGCTTCTTGCTTCCCAATCAAGCTTGATCCTCAAAGATTTAAACGCAATGTTAATTGTTATCTTCAGTTTTTTTTATTCTTGTTCTTTTATTGTTCTTTCTCGCTTTAATAATGTTTTCCTTTTCTCATATTCTCTCACGCTCAGCAACCCCGTGTTTTGAATGAAAGGATCCCCCCCCACAAAAAACCCCCAACAAAACAAAGCATTCACCCTGATGTCATGTCTTACTGAGTGGGACACTCTTGTGCTGTACTGTACTTGGCTGAGGAAATAACGAAAAATATGTCAGGACTTCCATATGACGTCAGAAAATGGTCACGTGATATCACTCTCACCGACTGCTTGAAGTTGACATCCTGTTTCAGCAAGACAGGCAGACGACAACAGACCAAACGTGATCGAAAATGGTGCAGCACAACGTGAATGACCTTCTCTGATCGAAAAGTCGAGCCTGAGAACTAAAGCGACAAATAAATACCTTACAATTACTCTAAGTAGTAATTTAGTCAAAATTATTATCTGTAAGTGAGAATATATTTGAGTAACATCATCTTTTCTATTCCATTTTGGTGATTCGTACTTCCTATATATTTTTTCGACCAATTGTCTCGTTTGTTTTTTTTCGTAAATCTTTACACCGTTTCTACGAATCAAAATTGCATGTTGCATACATATTCTTCTTCTTAGCGCCGTGTCCCTTCAGAACGTTAGCGAACATGGTTCTCCACAATTTCCTGTCCTCTTTAGCTCTTAAAAAGTTTTTGTCCTTTTGTTATCTCTCCTAAACCGTGCTCCACCATCCATTTACTCAAAATCGTTAGGTAGGTTAAAGATATTTTACTCTGTAGCTCTTGCCTTCAATCTGTCCTGTGAGTATCAAATTTTCCATGCCCTCTTTCCTCATTATGTGCGCCAGAAAATTCAAGTTTTTTTCCTGATGTTAAGTATAAGTGTCCTTTTTCTTTCATTATTATAACCTAGAAATTTCATCTGTCTCTTCCTGATGTTAAGCATGTCCTTTTTCTTTTATTATTATAATCTTATCTTCTTCATATGTGAGGAGATTTTCCAGCATCCACTGCAATATAGGAAGACTAATATTACGTAACATTTCAGTACACCTTTTTTGTTTCTAACGAAATTTTCCTGTTTCTTAATACTTTGCTTAGTGTTTGGAAGGCACCTTTCGCTAACCCAATGTTCCTTCTGATTTCGCTGTCGATCTTTTCCAGATGTTTAAATTGTCGTATTTGTTTCATATCACTTCTGTTGTTTGTTCTAACACTTCACGAATAGTTACATTTTTTGTATTTCTCTATTTGGAAGACATAATAGACGATAAAAAAAATGTGATATAGAGATTCGTAGGCTGATCGGAATAGCGAAATTAGCCTTTCAAAGCAAATTCTTTAAAAAAATGTAACATTTCCTTAGAAACAAAAAAAAATAGCGAGTGCTGAACTATGTAGTATAAAACCTCCTAAGTAGCTTTGAATGCTGGACAATTTCCTTGCAGATGAAGAAGAGACACGAGGCAACAAAGATGCGATTTAGAAGAAGGATGCTGAGGATGGATTGAACATGCGAGGAACGACGAAGGTTTTTAGGAAAATGGAAAGACCTTAAATTTCGGTGTACATGTCTAGTTTTCAAGCTGAAAAAAATAAAATAAAATAAAACTAGTGGTGGCGTGGACAAAATGCAAATCTTGAAGATTACCCGATTGTTACTCGTAACTGCCTTGTTGGTATGTCCATTGTAATAGAGGCTTATTAAAAAGATGAGAGTCTTACCTGAATGTCGACAATGTAACGGACCCACAGTTTTGTATTTCACCGCATAAGGTTGATGGCATCACTAGTTGTTTGTTTATTTCACTGAAGCAAATGGCGGATGAGTTTTACTGAGTTTCACAATAACATACGAGACGTAGCAGTACTATCAAAACACTACCTGTATGATGTGCAGTCTATGGTATTAGGAGTCGGTGCTGATTTTAATGTGTTTATCTGTTGAACTGACGAATTTTAAATTTTCGGTAAGTCATACTGATATAATATACGGTACCTACCGGTGTATGTATTAGGTTGTTTGTTATAAAACACATATATAAATATTTTAAGACATTTTTATGTTTATACATTCTTTTTATAGATAAAAGTATTTAAGTAAATGCTCTGTTTATAATAAACAGTATTAAACAACATTTACCGGCCTAAATGTCCGAGAAATTGTCATAGAAAATATGCGTCCTCCGACAGTAATCGAACCTGTATCCTATACGGAACCGTCATATAGCGTGACGTGCATTTACCGATTTCGCCACAGAGGAGCGTTCGGTTAGCAAGGTCGATTTTTACTGTTTTTAAACTACAATCTTCCATGATTCTCTTACGTTCATCCATATCTGCTCGACGCGTATCCAAATGTAAACAAATGACGTCACACATTATGAAATGGACAAAGTCCGACAATTATTTTCATACATTTTTATGTTTATACATTCTTTTTATAGATACAAATATTTAAGTAAATGCTCTGTTTATAATAAACAGCATTAATAACATTTATCGGCCTGAATGTCCGAGAAATTTTCATAGAAAATATGCGTTCTCCGACAGGAATCGAACCTGTATCCTATACGGAACCATCATATAGCCTGACGTGCTTTTACCGATTTCGCCACAGAGGATGACGCATATTTTCTATGACAATTTCTCGGACATTCGGGCCGGTAAATGTCGTTAATACTGTTTATTATAAACAGAGCATTTACTTAAATATTTGTATCTATAAAAAAAGAATTAACTTTCTATCCTGGAGTTGCTTCACACGTTTCACGTACGATTTCATTTTCAAATCTTTTTTCACTGCTCTTTGGGCTGTCATGAGTGAAACGCCTCTCTCTCTCTCGTGCCAAACGTCTTAGGAATTGAGTTGGATCTTTTCTAATTGTCCTTTTTAGTTCTATGTTGAAATGATGATCCCTCTTTCTGTTGTGACCTCCTGATCCAGTTTTCTTCTTTACTGTTCCCACTTTTTAAAACTTATTCAACATTATCTTGAGGTTTCTTGAATGTACTTTGAAGATGGAAGCCAGAGTATAAATGTTGGCATCATTACTGAAGGGCTGAATGATTTTTCCTCTCCCCATTGCTCAGTTAGGAAGACAGTGGGTCTGAGACAAAATTTTAATCTGTTATCT
>OZ038512.1:33147640-33295140 GCA_964036315.1 Acanthosepion esculentum
ACAAATCGCTTTTTGATCTCTATCGAAACAGGAATGCGAAGACCGGGTAGGTCCTGTCCATATATGCCAGCAGTAATTCATTTTCGGTCTGATCTGGCTCTTGTAAAGGTAGCCGATAGCAGGAAGAATCAGGTACCTACTGGAACAGTACAAGGATTCAACTATTTTCCCAGTATCTTTAGCGATGGATTGTATTTGAGAGTTCCACTTTAGGTCGGGGTTGAGTTTAAGACCCAGTAGGCGCTAAAGACACGTGGTCTTATCGAGACTGGTGGTGAAAGTTCTGTATCCGATCGGCGATGATTGATGTCATTAGTTTGGTTCTCTGTAAGAAACGAATTAGAGTATAGGTACAACTATGAATGGCTTTTAGCATATACAGTATTCTATATCCCATCTTAAAGATAGATAACTTTCGGAGAAAAATTATATTTTAATAATAATAATAATAATAATAATAATAATAATAATAATAATAATAAATCTTTAACAGAAGCCAATGTCGTATAGAGTTGGGCTAAAAATTTCGCCTTGTGCTTGTTGCTGTATGGCATTAGAAGTGTTTAATTTTCATGAAAATATTTGTTTTTGTATTATGACAGCGTGTAGAGAAAAAAAAGCATTAAATTTGACATATTTTGGATTCTAATATTAACGACGAAAAAGTACATTTTCGAAATATTATTTTTATTGTATTTATTTTTAAGAAAGGCGGAAATTCAACTTAAACACACTTCAGATTTTTACAAATTATAACATATCTAAATTAGTATGCGAAGTTTAGTACTGATGTTTTCTTACTGAAAGATGGTCGGGTAGGCATGTTCAGACATTTATATAAAGTCTAGGCAGCCTTCCGTCTGTAAGCAGAAGGATTGGCTGCTGGGGCTTAATATAATCGGATTGTGACATATTGATTCTATAGTAGAATTTTCTTGTTTTTTTAGACCTTGTACACATATTTATATGTTTTGTCCTCGACTGGCTCTGAAGAGCGATGAGCAATAACCAGTTAGAATTTTTCGTTATTTCTTTGTGTTGATATTTTACACTTTACGGTAGTTAACTTTAGTTTAAGTATTTTTCTTATCCTTACTCTTCTTCCCCCTTTATTTAAAAAAAATATTTTTGTATATATTTAAGGTAAATAGCAGGGACATCGGACAATATTGTTGCCACATATGGTACCCCTCCTATTTACCTTGATATCCTTGATAAAATTCAAAGAAGAGTTAGCTATATTATCGGTCCTGCTCTGGCGGCTCGGCTTCAGTCAATTTCCCATCGCCGTAAGCTTGACTCTTTGTCTTTTCTATAAATACTTTCATGGTAATTGTTCGGATGAGCTCTTCACTATGGTAACAAGACTTTTGAATTTGAGCGTCGAGATCTCAACAATTTGCAGTTGTTTTGGCTAGATGTAACCGTCAATTCTATGCTAATATTATCTTTTTACGTACTTCTCGCTTGTGGAACTCCATTCCAGATCCACGCTTTCCAGTCAATATTAATCAGCAAAAAATTAAATGAAAGGTCAGTCGCTATCTACTGTCCTCCTGCTCACACTTTCCTCTTCCCGTTCATTATTAATGTTTCTGTTGCCAATTCTTCCACACCCTGTAACTCCTTGTGTCTTTACTGCCTCACATGGTGTGATACCGATTATATATATATATATATATATATATATATATATATGTATATATATATATATATATATAAGTATATATATATATATAAGTATATATATATATATATGAGTATATATATATATATATATAAGTATATATATATATATATCAGTATATATAAATATATATAAAATTATATATATATATAAGTATATAGATATATATAAGTATATATATATAAGCATATATATATAAGAATATATATATACTTATATATATAAGTATATATATAAGTATATATATATATATATGTAAATATAAGTATATATATATAAGTATATATATATATATAAGTATATATATATATAAGTATATATAAGTATATATATATAAGTATATATATATATAAGTATATATATATAAGTATATATATATAAGTATATATATATAAGTATATATATATATAAGTATATATATATAAGTATATATATAAGTATAAGTATATATATAAGTATATATATATAAGTATATATATAAGTAAATATATATATATAAGTCTATATATATATATATATATATATATATATATATATATATATATATACTTTTTAAAATGTCCGTTTTTAAAGACATAGTAAAATTGAATTGAAAATATTAAAGAACTTCACAAGACCAGGAGGATGATCAAAATAACCTACCCAAATATGAATAAGTCATTATTTAATCCTGAAAGAATAAATAACGTAATTAGATTATGACGTCAAGTTAAGAAGGTCATGGAGGCAGTCCGTTGTCTCCAGTCGATAAATAAATTTCTACTCATTAAGGCGAAAGTCGGTATTTTTTCTAACATCTATGATACCGGCTTGAAGCTGTCTTTCTGTAACAAATGCAAGTTCCAGTCAAAACAGTTATTTTATTTATATTGGGATCTATTTACGCCGCTTGAATATTATATAACAGTTCAGCACTACTTTTTTTTTCTTTCTAAGTTTTTTTTCCGATTTCTTAATATTTTGCTTAGCAAATCAACACAAAGGGTCTTTCTGCGCGTGCGCTAGCCTCAGCTCTCCCGTGATGTTACCCAGTCGGCCGTGGGATACTTATTGAATGAGTTTATATATTATCCGCCCGTCACATTCACAATGAACAAGCGAGTCGAGTCTTCACGTCTCGCGCAGTTTTAGGTAAAACACAATATCACTCAGTTCTGTCAATACCTCTTACAATAAATATTTGACGTTTTTCAAAACACGGTGGACGAGATTAGGGAGAGCATAACAAGGTTTGATTGGCTGATTTTACGACTTGTCAACCCTTGCTGAGTTATTTAATGCTGAGTTTTGCATGGGGGCCCCAGCAAGTATCGAACTCACTACTTAATAGTAATGTCTAGCCAGCCTCTTTAATCCCCTGCCAAGACACCTGAACTTAAGGAAACTGATGGTCATCCAAATATCGGATATCGCATATTATTTTGAAAAGTGGGAGGGAGGCTGGGATGTTTGACATCCTAAGTGTATAACCGTGAAGAGATTAATGGCAATTAACAGGGGTCCGCTAATGTCGCAGAAATCAGACGATGGAGCTCATATACCGATAACTAGAATAGATGTTAGAAGAAAGTCCACTATATATATTTAAAAAATTCATTAATAATTTATAAAGTTTTAAATCTATGAAAATTCTGTATTAATCTGTACCGGTTAAGTGATACTGCTATTAAGTAAACACTATATTTACTAACCATAATGGAAAATCTTACTACAATGCAGCGACCCTCAGTATGTCAAAAAGAATTTTTTTTTGTGTGTGCCAATTTTTATAAATACAGACTATTCATACACGAAATTATCAGAAAATAAAAGCAGTAAGTATAGGAAAATTCAATAAAAATTAGACAACGGTGAATATTTTCGGAAATTTGTAAGATTACTGGGTAGTTAAAATATATATATATATATATATATATATATATATATATATATATATATATATATATATATATATAACAAAATGATTTCTAACACATCTTTAGAATATAAGGAGATATTTTTTTTCCTTTTAAGTTCACTCAGCTATTGGAGTTTCGTAGAAATTTTGTCTCCAGTCCATCTTGAGTGAAATTAGGGGTTAGTGTTTCAGGATTCATGTCTTCAGTTCACCTTTGAACTGGGAAACATAAAAAATTTATAAATGATTTTAGATAGTCATAAAAGTAGTCCTTTGAAGATTTGACTACACATATGGCTTTGGGCTGGTCGCAAATCTTCTGGAAAACAAGTGGGTGGAAGAGGTGGCACACCAGAATTATCCATATAAGCAGAGAGAGAGGCAGGAATACATGAGGAAAGTGGGTCCAGCCGCGAGAGAAGTAGGTAGGTGACCAGAGGAGTTGGAACTGCGCAGCGGCCAGAGACATAAGGACCGATAGTGAGGAATCAGGAGTCACCGAGGCCAGTGAAGTTAGGAAGATATCATCCCACCTCTCGTAAGCTGAACTTAAGGATCCCACGTTTAAGTGGTAAATCGCATTCTTGCTACTTCCCAACCATAGTGTTTTGAAAAACAATTGCCTTTTTTGTTGTTGAAAGCGATCACGGCCGCGAACGAGTTAGGTGTATATGCAAATACACTCAACCTTGGATGTCATCACAGGTGCAGTGAGCAACGAACGGTCGGAGAACGTTGTCACAAAACTCGTCACATGGCGTCACACACACACACACACACACACACACACACACACACACACACACACACACACACACACACACACACACAATCTATCCTGGTGGACGAAATAAAGGGTTCAGTACGAATTTACAATCACCTGAAGAAGGCCGGAACGTACAACGGTCGAAACGTCAGGAATATGACAACAAAAATGAGGAGAACAGTCCGAACAATGTAAATAATGTAAATACCCACCTCTGTGTTTAAAAAACTTTTATCCGATATTTTAAACTAAGTGTTATGGTCCAGGTTAGGACCAAGGAAGAACAACACGAACACAAGAGTAGAAATAACGAAGATATATTCCACGAAATAATAATACAAGATGTGGAAGGTGTTAGTATGACTGTCAGTCTGGTTTGGAGTGAACTACTATCGGCTCGACTCAATTCGTTCCTCTCTCTTGAGAGGCGTAGTATACATAGTGTTAGGAAGAGTTCTTTTGTAGTTATATGTAAGGGCCCATAGCACTAAGTGATAATATTTGTTTCAATTCTGATTAATTAAACTTTAAATCAGCTAAGTTTTTCTCAAACGTTTCAGAAAAGTATATTTTATGTTTGAAATTTTTTAATAAAGTGAATTACTGAGAGAATTGTAAATATGGATAAAGTCTGTCATTTTTAACAATTTAAAAATAAAACCATGCCAATCAATATAAATTCGTTTTGGAATACAGCAAATTATTTTTGATTATTGGAAATATTGAATTTAATCTATTAGCTTGAAATTAAAACTAAAATAAGAACATCAAGAAAGATTTTAAGTTTTTAAAAAATTAATTTAAAATCTTAGGTATCGCTTTTCTTCGGAGGTACCTATATAGGTCGCTCTCACTTTTCTTACGTGTTTTTATATGTCTTTATATAACCAGGGCTTTAATAGTTCATGACTTTTAGAAGAGCGATCAAATCATTTAATTATCCAAGAAACGATTTCTTCCACGGATATATTTCATGTTTCTATTTCTCATAGAAGAACAATAGTCATCGTGGTAACCTGCTGGACATTAGGCATAAACCAATTTGTTGGGTGACAATAATCCATTGTCTATATAGCATATGTAAAATTACTAACGTAAGGCATATTGCGATAGCGAAAGATGCCTTCTAAAAGCTAAGCAATGTATTACAAAAAAACGGACATTTAATTGGAAACGAAGAAAAGCGTGGCGAACTGTTGCATAATATCAGTCTCCTTATATGGTAAGCGAATGCTGGACAATCTTCTCGCAGACAAAGAAGTGACTTGTATCAGTAGAAATGTGTTTCTACAAAGAAGAAAGATGCAGAAATACCGGTGACCGAGCATGTGAGCAAAAAAGAAGTTTTAGAGAAAATGGAATCAAAAAGGGAACATACTTAACATCAGGAAGAGACAGATGAAATTTCTAGGGTATATAATGAGGAAAGAAGGCTTGGGAAATGTGATACACACAGGACAGAATCAAGTCAAGAGAGACGGAGAAAAACAACGCCAAACCTACCTTGCGAGCTTCAGTAAATGGATGGTAGAACAGGGGTTAAAAGAAATAACAATAAGAAAAGGAAATTGTGGAGAACCATGATCGCCAAAGTCCTGAAGCGACACAGCATATAGAAGAAGAAAAAGAAGTCCTTTCATGACGTAGGTGATCATTCCCCCCTATTGATGAATTTATAGGCATTCTTGGGAAATATAGTGGTGTGGTTTTTTTGTTGCCGTCTCAATAGTTTGGAATTCAGAGTTTTCTTTTTGTGGAGTAATTTTTTATGGTTAACTGTAATTGACACAATTCTCAATAAACAATAAGAAAGAAAGAAAAAATTACAAGGGAAACTAATATGAAGTAAATAATATATATGGAAGTCAAAGCTAGGAAAAGCAACAGTAATAACACAAAATGTTCGCTAAGTAAGAATTGTGTTTACACGCAAAAGGGATATAGTCAAGTGGTTATAGTGTTCTGATTTCAAGACAAGGGAGAACAAAAAAAAACAAAAGCAAAAACAAAAAACAAGAAAAAGGGATCAAGACCAACAATTATTGATTTTTATTGGTTTGGAAGAAACCCCAACATGCATCTGTAGGATTTGTCTATAAATTTGGGGATAGGGGGCTCCTCTTTAAAAGCCATTCTGACCCACACTTTCTCTTAATCCGTTTTCCACGCAAGACGAGAGTGAATAATTTACCATGCTATTTGCACCACAGCCGTGGGTGGGGGTGCTGTAAGAGACCGATTCACGCCTTTCCCAAGGGTATTAATGTGAAAGATAATGCAACAGACTTTTCCGGAATTTGAACCCAAAATTTAAACCTGGAATTTGAACCTGGAATTTGAACCCGGAATTTGAACCTGGAATTTGAACCCGGAATTTGAACCTGGAATTTGAACACGGAATTTGAATCCTTATACAACCCATACTTCCTACATACATTTGACTGCATTTAATTGTATAGCATCTTTTTGCATTTAGGATGTTTATATAGTATCTTTTCGTTTCTCAAATTTGTTTTTATACATGCCGATATGGATAAACGCCTACATGCCTATAGAGGCACAAGAACCAGAAACAAGATGTTGACAGTAACCGTTTCCCCAAATATGTATGCTTTAAATATGAATATTTCTTCTTGTAGCTTACCGTCCAGGATACCAGTGCAAAAATCTAACGTCCTCACAACTGCTGAGATACAATGCAAGCGATATTACTTACCAGAAATGCGCAATCGAGCTGTATATGAACCCGAACGAATCTTCGGTAGAGAGCCAAACCATCCCCTGTGTGAACGGACTCAGTTACAGTGGACCAGTAGACGAGTCGATTGTACCCGAGGTAAGTCGTACGGATACAATCAGTAATTATTCTTGCGTTTCCTCCTTGAAAAGGACTTCTTCAGACAACATTTTGGGCAAAGTTTAACTTTCGTCACCGTAAAAAGACAGAAAGAAAAATATGTCAAAATGATGGTTATTCTATTGACACCGTTAATATTGTATACACTTTTGATCCCATCGACAATGTTTATTGTTTTAAAAAGCCATGATTAGTATTTTAATAAAATACAAACACATGGAAATGGATTTATAACAGCTTTTCTCAACCTTTTTACATTTGTGCCACCTTTGAAATAGTTTTCATGTCTCAGGAACCCGTGCATAAAAATGATTATATTCTATTATTAATATCTTGTGGAAAATATTGACGGTTCAGGTGAGAGAAGTAAGCTACTCACCTGGGTTGTTGTTCTGGTCGACTAAAATCTTCTTTTTTACCAAATGTTTATAGTTACAGGGTTTCGTGACTTGTTATCACGTGATCACTGAAGTGGTTATAAAGCAAATGTTTCTTCATTTTTTTTTTTACCCCTTTGTTATTTTACACAAGTTATCTGACGGAGAACCAAGTAGATATTTTTTCGCAGTTTTGCTCATTTCCCCGTCACGGATTTTTTTTTGTGGGATTTTCTCGACAATCTATCTCATCTATATTTTTTATCGTAGTTCACGTGGTAAACATAATATATGGACACTGTGCATGCGTCCAGTCCTCGAGTGAGTCACTCAATGAAACACGGATCCGCGACCCACAGGTCCTGTCCACTGACCAGTGAAAGCGGCTTCACGCTGACGCCATACAGACATCACTAAATATCTTCCCTATGTTTATTATAATTTTAAATAATATAAGATGTTGAAGACTTTCTTAAAATAACCAAGGGTTTTTCCAACAATATGCCATACGTGTACAGTAAAATTACGAATATAAAATGAAATAAAAATTACTCAAAAATGCACTTGCTGAACTCTATTGTTCCGGGGACACGCTTGTTGAGAATCACTGGAATAATGTATAGAAAGTATTGAATGATATAGGGGCAGTGGTAAACATCGAATAACCGAACTCGTGCACATAGATGGCAGAAGGGGTACTGAGAAAGACAGCAAGGGAGAGAGAGGGAGAAGGTGAGAGGGAGAGAGAGAGAGAGAGAGAGAGAGAGTGAAAAAAAGAAAGGAAAGAAAAATAGATAAATAATGAGCCAATAGAAAAATAAATAAATAGAATGGCCTATAAAAAATTTTCCTCAAATGGCTGAACAATATACTGGATAAGGGAAAGAAGAGGGCGATCGTAAGCAAAAGAGTTACAGTAAATTGTCTAATAACGTCATGTCATTTTAGACAGCAATCGTTATCCCATAATAATCACCATAATTTTAAATTAATAATAATAATATTAATAATATCCAACATAAAAAAATAATGTAATAAATAATAAAGTAATAAAATAAAATAAATTAATTAAATAAATAAACCAATAAACAGAACTAATATAGATAATTTTAAGAACAAATTACAATATAAAAACAGACATGAATAAAAATAATAAAGATAAGACTGTTAATAATAGTAAAATATAAATTATTAAATAAAAATTAAAAAATTATAAATGATGTAGGCATCAGCAAGTCAATCATATAAATAACTAAATATATCTACAGACATATATATAAAAAAGTGTGACAAGCAATATAAATACATATACACATTCATACATATAAATACATGTACACGCATATGTTACCCATATAAAAAATACATGTGCACACATATATACCCATATAAAAAAATAAGAATCAACATTTCAAGCGTATATTCCACAAAGTCAATGTTTTTAGGGAATTTTAAAATTGGTCTTATGCCTACACTTGAAAATGAGTTGATTTCTTTGATTCAATAATTGGTCAGCATTTTTATATTTAATTATTTTAATCTTCTCTTGCATGCATAGAGAGCATCTGTCGCAGAAGTTGTTGGGAGATTGAGACTGACAGATGATATCCCATTTAATTTGTGGGAAAAGGCATCTATCTTTAAGTTTCCAATAATGCTTAGATAGAACAGTTTGGTATTTTAAAGAATTAGTGGAATACCTACTTACAAAAGTGATGGAAAGGAAAAGAAAAAGGCTAAATGAATTCGGCTAGATATAAAAAAATTCTAAATTTTCCAGAACACCTCTGTCATGCTCATGTGTCTTACTAATATAACAAATTTAGTATGATGAAGTCCTGAAGGAGGAAACGCGTCTCAAGTAAACATTTTCCACTTTGTCATTCCCCAACTGTTCTTGATATATAAATATATATATCTATCTCTCATATGTATATATATATATATGACTGGTTTTCTCCATATCCATAGAAACTAATATTATGAATATATCTGCTTATAAAGCTCCGTAAATTTCAAAATAAGTTATTACAACATTCGCTTAAAAATGAAACAGAACTAGGTGCTTTAATTTAATTTAATTCTATAATTGAATTGGAAGTTCTTAGCTTCTGTTTTTGAAACATGGTAATTCCTGTGTAGCGATGGAATCATATTTTTTTAAAAATAATTATAATCTAGGGTCTACTTGTGTATCGAGCACTGTTTTTTTAAAAAATAAAAACAAAAATACTAAAGAACTTCGGATCATCAATCTAACGGTTCTTTCCTATTTTATCAATATATATATATATATATATATATATATATATATATATATATATATATATATATATATATAGTATATCTGGCCAGGATACCTGTCTACTAGGGAGGCTAGCCAATCCCTATTGCAGACTCATGTATATATATATATATATATATATATATATATATATATATATATATATATATATA
Organism: Acanthosepion esculentum; assembly: GCA_964036315.1. Classification (NCBI taxonomy): domain Eukaryota; kingdom Metazoa; phylum Mollusca; class Cephalopoda; order Sepiida; family Sepiidae; genus Acanthosepion; species Acanthosepion esculentum. The sequence continues at coordinate 33,157,682 of OZ038512.1, forward strand.
TATATATGCGCGTGTCTGTGTTTGTGGTTTCTTTTCTTTTGTAATATTAATAGTTACATTCATTTTTGAAAAAACAAAACAAACAAACAAAAGACGCAGACTTGGAAAAAGAAAGTTCTTTATTATTTTGTAAAGGAGATTTGAGACTGTGAAATACCGTGCCAGATGCGTGAAACGCTAGGTAACTTGATATATGAGAATCTTTTTCTAGCTTTTAAGCTCTACCTTGTGTTGTCCACTACTTATTGATTTGTCCTTTTTTTTTCATTCCTTTTTCAGTGGGACTTGGTGTGCAGTAAGGATGGTCTATCCGAACTGACACAAACTCTGTTTACGGTAGGCCAAAGCATTGGCGCTCTGATCTTCCCTTCCGCCGCTGACTGTATTGGTCGAAAACCGATCCATGTCACTTGTGGATTTGGTCTCTTTCTGGTGGCCACAGGTTGTTCATTGGCTCCAAGTTATTGGGTTTTTGCACTTCTACGGTGCTTATGTGGTGTTTTCCAACAGGTACGAACATTATATAACTATCTCTCTCTCTCTCTCTCTCACATATATATATATATATATATATATATATATATATATATGTGTGTGTGTGTGTGTGTGTGTGTGTGTGTGTGTGTCTGTGTGTGTGTGTGTGTGTGTGTGAAATTTCTCAGAATAAATCTGTAGAGAAGACAAATTGAATAAAGTAGACAATCAGAAAATAATACTTAGTCCTTGCCAAAGGTTTTCGTCATTTGACTTTATCAAGGCAAGTGATGGTAAACAAAAGCGAAATCTTGCGTAGTTACATAAAATTCAATATATATATATATATATATATATATATATATATATATATATATATGGCACGTGGAACTAGAACAGTCTACCCTAGTGAGCAAAATATATGTTTCAGTTCGACATTCCAACCACCTGAAGAAGGCCGGAGCGTACAACGGCCTATACGTTGTAATAAATATGGTGACAAAAATGAGGACAATAGTCCGAATAATGTAAATAATTATAACCCCACCTAAAACTGTTATGTATATGATCAGAATTAAAAATATCCATAAAATAATAATTCTGTTCCTTAAAATATATTGGGAAACTTAGAGAAATTAAAAAAAAGGAACTATAAACACAAAAAAGTAACTTATAAATAACAATTTATCAAATGCATTAATCATACATAGAAATAAGTTCAAGCAAAACTTCGATCTAAAAATGCCACGCTTATTAAAAGAGAAAATAACTTACATCGTCGGAAAATTTCTTGAGAGTGCTGCTATCGAATCTGACCAAAATATAAATCTGCGCACCGGAATTTCTCAAATACCTTATTTCCTAAAAGAAATAATCTCTTCCCAAGACAACATGCATCACTACAGAATGAATGGAATGATGTCTTCATCATAAATAGTCTTGGGTAATTGTGTAGGCGGAGGAAGATAATGCTATTGCAGCGACTTGTCTAGCTGAGAATTGAATACTACTATCCCGACTGACTCTGTCGAATTAAGTGTTGTGTCTTGCCAGACACCACCCCACAACACTTGCTAAGACAAAAAAACTTTTGACTTTTAACTTAAAGAAAGTACATCCTGGGTATGACGATAAACTACATCCGTTAGGAAGGCATTGATCAGGAGGTTTCGAGGAGTTTGAAATCACCACTTAATTGCCTGTTAGGGTCGCAGCTATGGCCAAATAGTTAACCCCAAAACTGGGACAAAAAGTTACAAAAGTATAAAAAATTGAGTTTATAAAAAAATACGAGCAATACATTTTGAAGAAAAAAATATTACCAGCAGTATATTTTTGTAAATACATTTGACTCTAGTTAAAAACCCTCGGTACAAAATTACGTCAATGAAACCTGACCTACAAAATGATTTCTTACAAAAAATACATATTCTATGCACACGGATCTATTCAAAAAATCTTGTCGGCAAAAAATAAACCATTGAGATTGATATGGTGTAAAACAAAATAAACGAAACCAAACTAAACCAAAGAATACATATTCTATTCATACGAATCTATCCTAAAAAGCTTGTCGGCATTAAATAATCAATTGAGGTTGATATGCCGTAAAACAAAATAAACGAAACCAAACTAAACCAAAGAATACATATTCTATTCATACGAATCTATCCTAAAAATCTTGTCGGCATTAAATAAACCATTGAGATTGATATGGTGTAAAACAAAATAAACCAAACCAAACCAAACCTAACAAACCAAAAATTCTTCAATGGAACCTGATCGACAAAGTGATTTCTTACAAAGAACAACCCATTGAGGTTGATGTGCCGTAAAAAATATACCAAACTAAACCAAAGATACCTAAATTGAACCTGATTCACAAACTGATGTCTTACAAAGAACACATTCAATTCATACGAACCTCTCCTAAAAATCTAGTCGGCATTAAATAACTCATTGATATTGATATGCTGTAAAACAAAATATACCAATCCAGACTCTCTACACATAATCTTTACAAAAATACGTTAATGAAACCTGATCTACAAACTTATTTCTTACAATGAATGCACGTTCTATTCATACGAACCTATCCTAAAACTCTAGTCGGCATTAAATAGCCCATTCCAGTTGATATGCCGTAAAGCAAAATGAATCAAATAAACCTGAAAGAAAGTAATTTACGACTCCTGTTTGGTATATCCAATTTGCCAACATCATTTATGGCTATTATTAAGTAAAACTTAAGAAACATTTATTTCTGGTACAAATCTCGAAATCGAGAGCAGAAAAGCCCGCACAGATAACGGGATTAACAATTACTTTTTATGAACAAGTTAAAATAATTCTAGATAATATTTAAACAAAAATATGTATTAATGATATTTTTTTCTTTTAGGGAATGGTGATTCCAGGCTTTACGTTGTCCATGGAAGCATTTCCAGCAAACAAGCGAACCTGGATGGCTTGTATAGCAAGCATTTGGTGGGGCGTATGCGTCACTCTTTTAGCCCCATTGGCTTATGCTTTGCGATCTTTTAGCTGGCGTATTCTAGCGGCTGTTGTTGGTTCTATGGCTATTTTTAGTGCATTTGAGTTTTGGTAAGTGCTTTATCGATTATTCTTGCAATCCTCACTGGATGTTCAATGTCAAAGTTGGTATCATCAAAAAACGTGTTCTCATACAACTTTCAGACATTTAATTAATTTTGCAAATGACATTTGGGAAGGCACGGATCTATCGCTTCACCTCCCTCAGCTACGGTTTAAATTGCAAGGGAGCCCGGGCTTTCTAACCGTGATTGGTAACCAGCTTACGAGAAGGGCAACTCTGATTTCACAACAATACCTAGCTCTGGCATTGCACAAATTATATAGCCATCGACAAGATCATGGGCCTTACAATGATTTCACAATATCCTAATAATACGTCGATGTATTATATATTCGTCTATGCTGAATATATTGCTGCCACATATAGTCCGGTACCCCTGCTATTTACCTTGAGTACTTTGGTAAAATTCAAACAAGAATCAGCAATATTACTGGTTCTGATCTGGCAGCTCGGTTTCAGTCATTTTTCCACTTCCGTTCACTCTCTGTCTTCTCTGTAAATACTTTCGGATGATCTCTTCGATATGGTACCTAATATTACTAACATGATGTCAAGAGACTGTAAACCCCGGGTACTGGATCACTTGTGAACATTTCTAGATAGATAGATAGATAGATAGATAGATAGATAATGAAGATTACAAAAGAGTTTACCCTATACGAATACATGTGGAGATACAGATACTGTAATGGTTAGTGGCTCGGAAAGAGAACTCCGAGAGCAGAATTTGAGTTATGGTCGAGTTACAGCCCCAGCTATGGGATAAATAGCATGGGGGACTTTGTTCTCTAGCCGTGGTTGGCAACCAGTTTCTGAGAAGGACAACTCTGAATTGAAAACTGTATTTAGCCCTGACATATCACATACTATGCAACCATTGACATATACAAGATTGGTTACTTTGCTGTGAAATTGCGGACCATTTTTAAGACCAGAAATGTGTTCCCCTCCTTTATAAAGAATAGACTGTCCTATCTAAGTAAAAATTCAGTGATTTATCAATTTAAGTGCCGATGTGATTCGGTATATATAGGACGGACTGGTCTTCGTTTGGAAACGCGCGTTTCTCAGCATGTTCCCTCAAATCTACGTAATCCCGAACACAGGAATAGATTTTCTCAGTCGGTCCAGGAGTCGGCTATTGGCCAACATTTGATAGACAACCAGGACTGTGCCTCTGCTTATCAGGACACTTGGTTTTCTGTCCTGCACAGCGTCCAAACCGAATTTCATTTACGTGTTTTGGAAGCTGTATATTTAAAATTACATCGCACAAATTTATGCAGGCAGAAAGACCATTTCACAAGATCATTAAAACTCTTGGAAGGATTGTGAGTTAAAAATGTTTCCCATTTATTAACTCTTTCTGAGCTGAGATTTACCCCCCCCCCTTATGTTTTAATTATATTTTCAATAAATTTAATTTTAAACTATCTCGGACTTTTCTTCCATTTTAGTAAATATTTCAATATATATGTCCCCTCTATACTAATAAATAATGTGCCAACGCGTTACCTATGAATAAGTGTTGGCCGAAAGATATCTCAGGTGTTTATGTCTATAAAAAATAGTTTGATTAATAAAATGGCGTCCCTGTTGTTTAAATATATATATATATATATATATATATATATATATATATATATATATATATATATATATATATATATTAAAGACATTTTTGATATGTTTAACGTTCTTTTTATAGATACAAGTATTTAAGTAAAAATAAAAAGAACGTTAAACATATCAAAAATGTCTTTAATTAATTGTCGGACTATGTCCAATTCAAAATGTATATATATATATATATATATATATATATATATATATATATATATATAATATAATATAATATAATATATATATATATATATATATATATATATATATATATATATATATATAATATAATATATATATATATATATATAATATAATATATATATATATATATAATATAATATATATATATATATATATATATATAATATAATATATATATATATATATAATATAATATATATATATATATATATAATATATATATATATATATATATATATATAGATATAGATATATAAATTTCGAAGAGGATAGAATCCAGGTAGAACTCAATGTCCAGGACAGAGTAATAATAGAATAAAAAAGCTCAAACGCTAATATTCCATGGTTATAATTTATTACATTGTAATCGTAATCACGATTCAATTCATCAGACCTAATGATGAATTGGATCGTGATTACGATTCCAATATAATAAATTATAACCATGGAATATTAATGTTTGAGCTTTTGCATATATATATATATATATATATATATATATATATATATATATATATATATATATATATATATATATATATATATATATATATATATATATATATATATACAGAGAGAGAGAGATAATGAAATGGATTTAGTCCGATGATTATTTAATATATTTTCTGTTTATACGTTATTTTTAATAGACCCAATTTATTTAAGTAAATGCCCTGCTTTTTAAATGAACAGTATTAATTAGATTTACAGGCCTGAACATACAATAAATTTCGTAGAAAATGAGCGTTCTCCGACAGGATTCGAACCTGAATCGTATACAGAACCGTCAATTGATCAGACGTGCTATACAACTAGTTAGCAAAGTCCATTATAATAATTACATTCAGGTCGGTAAATGTAATTAATACTGTTCATTTAAAAAAAACAGAGCATTTACTTAAATTAGATCTATTAAAAATAACGTATGAACAGAAAATATATTATATATATATATATATAATATATTTTCTGTTCATGTTATTTTATATATATATATTATGTTTATATGTTATTTTAATAAATATATATATATATATATATTCTGTTCATACGTTATTTTTAATAGATCCAATTTATTTAAGTAAATGCTCTGTTTTTAAAATGAACAGTATTAATTACATATGGTGATGCCGATTAATATATATATATATATATATATATATATATATATATATATATATGAATTTATTGATTACATAATTATATTTCTATATAATTAACCCCCCCCCACACACATATATATATATATATATATATATATATATATATAAAAGTGGACATGGAAGTCAGCACTTAGAGGCGACAGTCTGTTTCATGCTAGTGCAATCGTCAGGCGACTAGTGCTGTTATTTTTCTCGGCTGTTTATATAAGGGTCAGTGGTGCATTATGGGTAGTATATTTTGGCGGTTACTTTTACCGGAAGTCGCTTATTTGTTTATTTATTTATGTCAAATTATTTTGCTTGTTTTTTTGTTTGTTTTTTTATTTTTATTTTTATTTTTTATCTTATATATTTATTTATTTATTCTTTTATTTTGATCGGTGTTTTTGGTTAACGTAGTAAAAATTTGTTTATATAGCTTATTGTTGGTAGTCTATAATGGCCGCCATTTACCTGAAATCGCTTGTTCGCTTATTTATTTGGGTCAAATTGTTTTGCTTATTATTTTTATTTTTATTTGTATAACAGTTATAACTTTCGTCCGTTCTTTTGTTTTGATTTTATTTCGCATATTCTAATAGGTGTGGTTTTGTGATTTGTTTGGAGTAGTTTATTTTGCTTATTTTATTGTTGTTTGTTTATATATTTATTTATTTTTCTATTTTAAGTTACGTAGTAAAAATTTGTTTTCATGTCTACATTTTGAGATTAGCTCGGATCTTTTATTTAATAATTTATTTTGATCTGGGAAGGTAATGATAGCTATTTTTTCCTCCAAGCAAAGTTTGCAAGTTTTTGATAGGTTGTTGTAGGCTGATGATTTTTTCCTTATTTTCCAAGATATTTTTGGTGTGGTGTGTGTTTTGTTTTTTATTTCCCAGATATACTTAGAAAGCATTGTGCTGTTCGCATATTTACTATTTGTGAAAGACATTTTGTGTACATAATTTCTTTGTTTCCATGTAGATTACGTTGTTTTGTAAACAATTACCGTTTAAGGGACATTCGTTTTTTATTCTGCAGTTGCACATGGGTTTAATTTGTTCGTGTGGTTTGTTAATAATTTTTCTGTTCTGCTTTTTTATTATTTGTGCCATGTTCTCGGTGCAACTGTAGCTGATTTTTACTGTGTTTTTGTTGAAACAATACTAGAAAGAATTAATTCTGAACTTAGGAAGAAGTTAGGAGTAAACCAGTGGAAAAACACAAAAACAACCATTGACTGGTTCAACAGCATAAATAACAAACAAAATTGCCACTTCCTACAATTAGACATAAAAGAATTTTACCCATCCATAACAGAACGTACACTAGATAAGGCCATCAACTTAGCTCAGGAACAAATAATAATAAAACCAAACGAAATCGACATCATTAAGCACTCCCGAAAATCATTATTATTTCACCATGAAGAAGCATGGATAAAGAAAGATGGGATATTTGACACTACAATGGGAAGCTTTGACGGTGCAGAGACATGCGAAATCGTAGGTATTTACTTACTACACGAAATAAGCAAAATAATAAATAGAAATGACACAGGGCTCTACGAGAACATGGCACAAATAATAAAAAAGCACAACAGAAAAATTATTAACAAACCACACGAACAAATTAAACCCACGTGCAACTGCAGAATAAAAAACGAATGTCCCTTAAACGGTAATTGTTTACAAAACAACGTAATCTACCAAGCCACGACAAAATCAGCAGATAATGAAGAAAAAGTATACATAGGAGTAACCGAAGGACCATGGAAACAAAGAAATTATGTACACAAAATGTCTTTCACAAATAGTAAATATGCGAACAGCACAATGCTTTCTAAGTATATCTGGGAAATAAAAAACAAAACACACACCACACCAAAAATATCTTGGAAAATAAGGAAAAAATCATCAGCCTACAACAACCTATCAAAAACTTGCAAACTTTGCTTGGAGGAAAAAATAGCTATCATTACCTTCCCAGATCAAAATAAATTATTAAATAAAAGATCCGAGCTAATCTCAAAATGTAGACATGAAAACAAATTTTTACTACGTAACTTAAAATAGAAAAATAAATAAATATATAAACAAACAACAATAAAATAAGCAAAATAAACTACTCCAAACAAATCACAAAACCACACCTGTTAGAATATGCGAAATAAAATCAAAACAAAAGAACGGACGAAAGTTATAACTGTTATACAAATAAAAATAAAAATAATAAGCAAAACAATTTGACCCAAATAAATAAGCGAACAAGCGATTTCCGGTAAATGGCGGCCATTATAGACTACCAACAATAAGCTATATAAACAAATTTTTACTACGTTAACCAAAAACACCGATCAAAATAAAAGAATAAATAAATAAATATATAAGATAAAAAATAAAAATAAAAATAAAAAAACAAACAAAAAAACAAGCAAAATAATTTGACATAAATAAATAAACAAATAAGCGACTTCCGGTAAAAGTAACCGCCAAAATATACTACCCATAATGCACCACTAACCCTTATATAAACAGCCGAGAAAATTAACAGCACTAGTCACCTGACGATTGCACTAGCATGAAACAGACTGTCGCCTCTAAGTGCTGACTTCCATGTCCACTTTTATATATATATATATATATATATATATATGTGTGTGTGTGGGGGATTAATTATATAGAAATATAATTATGTAATCAATAAATTCATATATATATATATATATATATATATATATATATTAATCGGCATCACCATATGTAATTAATACTGTTCATTTTAAAAACAGAGCATTTACTTAAATAAATTGGATCTATTAAAAATAACGTATGAACAGAATATATATATATATATATATATTTATTAAAATAACATATAAACATAATATATATATATAAAATAACATGAACAGAAAATATATTATATATATATATATATAATATATTTTCTGTTCATACGTTATTTTTAATAGATCTAATTTAAGTAAATGCTCTGTTTTTTTTAAATGAACAGTATTAATTACATTTACCGACCTGAATGTAATTATTATAATGGACTTTGCTAACTAGTTGTATAGCACGTCTGATCAATTGACGGTTCTGCATACGATTCAGGTTCGAATCCTGTCGGAGAACGCTCATTTTCTACGAAATTTATTGTATATTCAGGCCTGTAAATCTAATTAATACTGTTCATTTAAAAAGCAGGGCATTTACTTAAATAAATTGGGTCTATTAAAAATAACGTATAAACAGAAAATATATTAAATAATCATCGGACTAAATCCATTTCATTATCTCTCTCTCTCTCTCTCTATATATATATATATATATATAAAAGCTCAAACATTAATATTCCATGGTTATAATTTATTATATTGGAATCGTAATCACGATCCAATTCATCATTAGGTCTGATGAATTGAATCGTGATTACGATTACAATGTAATAAATTATAACCATGGAATATTAGCGTTTGAGATTTTTTATTATATTATTACTCTGTCCTGGACATTGAGTTCTACCTGGATTCTATCCTCTTCGAAATTATATATATATATATATATATATATATATATATATATATATATATATATATATATATATATATATCTATATATATATATCTATATATATATATATTATATATATATATATATATTATATATATATATATATATATATTATATATATATATATATATATATATATATATATATATATATATATATATATATATATATATATATATATATATATATATATATACACATTTTGAATTGGACATAATCCGACAATTTATTAAAGACATTTTTGATATGTTTAACGTTCTTTTTATATTTACTTAAATACTTGTATCTATAAAAAGAACGTTAAACATATCAAAAATGTCTTTAATATATATATATATATATATATATATATATATATATATATATTTAAACAACAGGGACGCCATTTTATTAATCAAACTATTTTTTTATAGACATAAACACCTGAGATATCTTTCGGCCAACACTTATTCATAGGTAACGCGTTGGCACATTATTTATTAGTATAGAGGGGACATATATATTGAAATATTTACTAAAATGGAAGAAAAGTCCGAGCTCGTTTAAAATTAAATTTATTGAAAATATAATTAAAACATAAGGGGGGGGGGGTAAATCTCAGCTCAGAAAGAGTTAATAAAAGGGAAACATTTTTAACTCACAATCCTTCCAAGAGTTTTAATGATCTTGTGAAATGGTCTTTCTGCCTGCATAAATTTGTGCGATGTAATTTTAAATATACAGCTTCCAAAACACGTAAATGAAATTCGGTTTGGACGCTGTGCAGGACAGAAAACCAAGTGTCCTGATAAGCAGAGGCACAGTCCTGGTTGGCCATCAAATGTTGGCCAATAGCCGACTCCTGGACCGACTGAGAAAATCTATTCCTGTGTTCGGGATTACGTAGATGTGAGGGAACATGCTGAGAAACGCGCGTTTCCAAACGAAGACCAGTCCGTCCTATATATACCGAATCACATCGGCACTTAAATTGATAAATCACTGAATTTTTACTTAGATAGGACAGTCTATTCTTCATAAAGGAGGGGAACACATTTCTGGTCTTAAAAATGGTCCGCAATTTCACAGCAAAGTAACCAATCTTGTATATGTCAATGGTTGCATAGTATGTGATATGTCAGGGCTAAATACAGTTTTCAATTCAGAGTTGTCCTTCTCAGAAACTGGTTGCCAACCACGGCTAGAGAACAAAGTCCCCCATGCTATTTATCCCATAGCTGGGGCTGTAACTCGACCATAACTCAAATTCTGCTCTCGGAGTTCTCTTTCCGAGCCACTAACCATTACAGTATCTGTATCTCCACATGTATTCGTATAGGGTAAACTCTTTTGTAATCTATCTATCTATCTATCTATCTATCTATTTATCTATCTTAAAATGTTCACAAGTGATCCAGTACCCGGGGTTTACAGTCTCTTGACATCATGTTAGTAATATTACAAGGGTGTGTTTTTGCCTTGAGCCGATCGCATTCCGATTTTCATCTGAAAGTCCTTGAAAACATTTTCATAAAAGTTAAGCAATCGCCTTTAGTTAAACAAAAATAGCTGTTAGGTTTAAATGTGATTAGTTTGTAATCTATCTATCTATCTATCTATCTATCTATCTATCTATCTGTTGCTCCCTTCTTTTAATAAAACACTATTCCAGCAATGAATGAATCAATCAAACTCCTTTTTTAATAGGACATCTATCTATCTATCTATCTATCTATCTATCTATCTATCTATCTCCTTATTTTTTAATGAAAACATTATTCTTTCTTTCTTTCTTTTTTTCTTACAATGTCTTTTCATATTTATCCCTAATAGTGTCCGATCGTATTTGAATTTGCAGCCATGAAAAATTATAATTGCAATATGAGAATTCTTATTTTGCCATTTCAATCTCATTTTTAAACCGAAGGTACATTCACGAATCCGTTCGTTGGCTCTTTGCAAACGACCAAATCGACAAGGGCAAGAAAATTCTGAAGCATGCAGCCAAGATGAATGGTGTTGACTTCGATTCTCTCTGGATCAAATCCATGGAGCTACTTGATATGACAAAGATGGATGAAAAGTCCAAAGAAGAGGAGACTACAGATGAGATGGCAAGTAGCCCGTACAATAGTCTTCGTCATAATTCCGTCCAAATCGAGAGGGAAATGATTAAAGAGGCACAAACCAGCAATGTCAAGTCAAGGATTGCTGTGGTGACTCTGATGACAAATTCGCATACGAGGAATATATCCCTTGTTATCCAGTATTCATGGTAGGAATTTATTTAAAGAAACATTTCCTGAATTTTCTTTTTTCTTAGTATGCATGACAATACCACGTTCTTTGGTACATACACATCGTACACGACCTTAACCTTAACTGATACAAACTTTCATTAAGCTTAAGAAAATGACTCCGTAAATAATCACCGCCGCCCTGCACGTTGAAAGCTAGGAAATTTCCTGATGTCTTTGTTTAATACTATGAATTATTTTAAAAAGATTCATTGGTTTGCTTGTTTAACGGCATATCAACTCCTTATGGGTCATTTAACGCCCGAAACTTAACTTTCTTGGGAGCTTTAAAGTAATAAGAATATGATATGTTATTCTGCTTTCACAATTGAATACATGGTAGATGATACTCAGATTTTGTGCAGATACATGTTTGTGTAGACGTAATTACTAGAGGCGGTGTGATTTATGTTGAAGTTAGATATTATCTGGATTAATATCATGAAAGAGTTCTTTCATGTTACTTGGTTAGTAGCATATCAACACCTCTAGGGGTTATTTAATGCCGAATTATCAATATTTACAACGCATTTGTATGTCTTCAACTACAGATAAAATGTACTTATTGGTAATTTTACTATCAATAGGTGTTTTTGGTATTTTTTATATAAAATTATATTGCTGGTATTTTTACTATAAAAATCTATTTTTATATTTTTATAGTGTTTTGTTTGGGGGTTGACTATTTGCCCATAGCTGGGACCCTAACAGGTGCTACCACGCCAGGTCAGAGTGGACCTCGGGACAACAGCAATTAAGAGGTGGTTCCACGCTCCTCAAAAACCTCAATCTCCCGATCAGTGGCCTTGTTGCAGGATGTAGTTTATCGTCATACCCAGGGCGACTTGTAAAAAGGACGAGTTTAACAGTTTATCCCATATATTTCTTGATAGAGTATTGCTGATACATCTGGGGCCGGAGCTGTCCAATTCCCACTTTCCAGCCTCGAACGCGTTCAAATGTTTTTTCCGCATCCTTGTGGGCGATTAATTTTTTCCCCCTCTTTTAACCTCTTTCCCACATACGAAACGATGTTAGCCTCTTGCTACTTTATCTCTATTTTCATGGCAGACCTTCGGGCGAACTACATTCCGATGTAGACCTTCAAGTCTAGAACCCACCATGACATGTAGAGTGGGTCGACTCATTTCCTTCGTATACCACTGGTAAGGAGGAAGTTCCGCTCAGAAAGCTTCCCCACAACTGTTGTAATGTGGAACGCACTCACGAGGGGATGCTTCCTTAATCACTACAACCATAACCTCTTCAAGTCGAGGGTCAACTGTTATCTATTCTTCTTTTAAGTGTCGTATCCCTTCAGGACGTAGGCGATCATGGCCCTCCACCTTCTTCTGTCCCTTGCAGCTCTTAATAAGTTTTATCTTTTTGTTATTCCTTCCAGGCCCTGTTTCGCCATCCACTTGCTCAAGCCATTAAGTATGTCACGCATTGCTTTTCCTTGTCCCTCTTTTCGTCCTGTGAGTATCAGATTTTCCAAGCCCTCCTTTCTCCTTACGTGTCACAGAAATTTAAGCTGCCTCTTCCTGATGTTAAGGTATCCTTGCAGTTTATGCTTAGTCTCTTCTTCTCGCACTCCTTCGCTATTTTCTGTAGGATTTTTAAAATTTCTTTTCTGTGTTTGCTATCATTACTATGTCATCTGTGTATCTTATGTTGTTAAACTTATGGCCTCCAATGTTAAATCCCGGTAGTATTTTCAATTCTCGCAGAATTGCTTCGCTTTATAGGTTGAATAGGTCTGGTGAGAGGACGCACCCTTGCCTTACTCCCCTTTCTATTTTGTATATTTGCTGTACTCGTTCCCTATGTGCATACATGCTGTTTGCTACCAGCATAGGTTCTTGATTATTCTAATATCTTTTCCGAACATATCAAGGTTGCTGAGCAGTTCCAACAGATACTCGTGGCGTACTTTGTCGAAGGCATTTGCGTAGTCTATGAAACATAGGTAAACGTCCATCTGCATTTGTATTGCTCTTTTTGAGCATGCATATCGCGTTCCTTGTTCTGTTGTCTTTAACGAACCCGCACTGTTCTTGTCCTATCTCTGGCCTGATTCTGCTTCGTGCTATATTCATCAGAATACGGATTATGAGTTTTGTTACGTGGCTCATTACGCTGATTGTTCGGTGGAGCTCGCAATCGTTTGCGCCTGGTTTTTTAGGCATTACTATTCAGATAGATCTGCTGAGATCTTGCGGTATATCTCCACTGTTGTAGTTTTCATTAGTTATTTCTGTGATCTTGTCTATGCCAAAGTCATCTAAGGCTGTCAGCATTTCCGTTACAATTCCGTCTGGCCCTGCCGCCTTTTATTCTGTTCAGTTTGGCTAGTGCAGCTTCTACTTCAGTTTTCAGAATTTCCGGTCCGTCGGTAGTTCTGTGTATTACTGGTAGTTCCCCTTCGTCGTGGAAGAGTTCTCCAATATATTGGCTCCAACGTTGAAGAATTTTTTCCTTCTCTAATATGAGAATTATATCCTTTGATTTTATGCAGCCGGTTAACGAGCACTTATTCTGTCCTGTTAGTTCGCTTGTTTTTTTATGCATACCTCCTTTGTTGGTGGTACTCAGGCCCTCTATTTCTGCACATTTTTTATTTAGCCACTCTTCTTTAACCTACCTGCATTTGGTCCTTATTTCATTGTGTAGTTGCCTATATTCCGTTCCGCATATTGGCAGAGTTTTCTGACTTCTGTGCATCTTGTCGAGAATCTCATCAGTCGTCCATTCGTTTTTTTCTTCTTCGTCTTTCCTCCTTTGGGGTGATATCGCTTGCTGATGTCACTAAAGCGCATCTTACAGCGTCCCATTTCGAGTTTCCATTGTGTCCCCCGTATCTTCTTTTCCCATCGTCCATATATCTTTCTTTCAGGTTTGGGTCGCTTAGGAGTTTGTTTTATCGCATTTTGGGCGCTGCGTTAGGCGTCTTCAATTTTTACAGTTTACTCTTAGTTTAATATAACAGGTCGTTGATCGCTTCCGCAGTCGGCACTTGGGTAGGTTTTGTAATGAATCATTGCGTTCCTGAATCTTTTGTCATAGTCATTCAGTCAATTTGGTTTTAGTTTCACCTCTTGGGCTCCTCCATGTCCATAACCGTCTCGGATGTTCTTGAAATCATGTGTTGGCTATTACCTGGTCATTGGCTGTGCACCATTGGATCCATTTTTCTCAACGTTCCTTGCAGGTTCCTAGTCCGAATCTTCCTGCTATATCCCCTGTCCCCTCCTTGCCTAATTTAGCGTTTAGGTCTCCCATGATAATGATGACTTCTTGTGATATACAAAGAGCCTTGGCATTGGATAATTGGGAGTATCCCAGAACGCATTCCTTAAATGTTTTCACATTTTTTATTTTTATGCAGGCGGTTTGTCGCCAGTATAGATTCTTGATTATTCTAATGTTTTTCTCGAATATGTGAAGGTCGCTGAGCAGTTCTGAGAGATCTTTGTGGCCATCTTTATCGAACGCGTTTGCCTAGTCTATATCTTATAATATGCAACCCAACCCCTTTTCCTATTCGCCCTTACGAAATTCCCCATTCAGTAGACCTCTATCGTGAATATTGGGTGAACAACAATAAAATTAATCTACGCATTAATTATTACGGGTATATCACGTTGGCTCTAAGCTTGGATATGCGGGTGGTGTAATAGATAATGGCTTGGAATCGTTAATCAGAAAGTCGAGTTTCAATTGCAGAAAGAAAGAAATTCTTTTAATCTAAAAATATTTTTTGTAGATTATTTAAAACATCATCCATCTAAAGCATTAATTGTTTATACTATTTGTCGCTTTGTACGTACGATCATTACCTTTCTTTTCTATCTAATTCCTGGAAGAAACGAAGTTACATCCAACTGTTTTGGACTTGCCAGTGTACTATACAGTTGCGGCCCAAATGTTCAGAACGGCATTGTTTTCGTCAGAAAGATAGGTATAATTTTTTATCAAAGTTGTTTTACATTCTATAATTTTTACAGACAATAAATACGATATTATTTGTTATTGTCTGAGATTTTGGTTTAATTTGAGATGATAATATAAAAGTTATGGGTGATTTAGTGATTTACTGCAAAACTCATGGCGGCCAAAATGATTAGAACGGTTGCTTTTACTCCGTGGTTTAGTATATTTAACCGGCGAACTCTAATTTTTTAAATTTGTTTACGTGACGGTTCGTTTACTAAACATTAGTAAGAATATCTTCAGTGTACTTTGTTAATATAATGTCACTTAATCCGTTACCAATTCGTCAGCAGATTATTAAGTTTCGAAAGAAGGATAATTTAAGTATTGGGTCTATTGAAAAGATTGTTAACAAGTCAAAAATTGTTGTTCACGGTATTCTTAAGGTCTACGATGATTGTGGTTCGTGTGAAGCAAGAAAGTCAACAGGTAAGCCAAGAAAAACGACCAAGAGAGAAGATCGTGCTATAGTAAAGTTGGTTAAAAAGGACAGATTTAAAACTGCTGCTGCTGTTTCTCTGGAAATGAGCATTGTCGTGAAGAAAACTTCTCGTCGTTTAGTTGAAGATGACCTACAAGCAAGAGCACCTGCAGTGAAGCCACTGATCAACTCCAAGAATAAAAAGTGTCGTCTTACCTTTGCAATCGAACATGCTTTGTGGTCTCAAGAAAAATGGCAAACGGTACATTTCAGTCATGAATCTAAGTTTATGTTATTTGGCTCAGATGAGAGAAGGTACGTTCGTCGAAAAGTAGGTGAAAAATTGTCGCCTAAATGCCTTAAGACTAGTGTTAAATTCGGTGGAGGAATTGTCATGGTTTCCAGAATGATATCTGGAGATGGTGTAGGCCTTTTGTTGCGATTACATGGAAAGGTAAATGCAGGAGTTTATAAAAAACTTGTAAAAGATCATGTCTTGCCTGTGCTGAGAAATTCAACTAAGCGACCACCCATATTCATGCAGGACAATGCCACATGTCACAAGGCTAAGGTGGTCATGAACTTCCTCAAGGCTGAAAAGGTTATTGCTATGGATTGGCCTGCTCAAAGCCGAGATCTCAATTCTATTGAAAATGTGTGGAATATTCTAGGAGAACGTTTGAAAGCCATAAATCCTAAAACAACCGAGCAATTATGGAATGCCCTTCAGGAAGAATGGAATAAGATCACCCAGCAAGAAAATGCAAATTTAATTTCCTCATGCAGTCGAAGATGTCAAAGTGTGATTGAAGCTAAAGGGCTTCACACTAAATATTAAATAATTCCAGTATTCTCTGTCATTTTTGATTATTTTGTTATTTTTTCAACCGGTCTGATCATTTTGGCCGCCATGGGTTTTGCATTAAATCACTAAATCATCCATAACTTTTGTATTATCCTCTCAAATTACACCAAAATCTCAGACAATAACAATTAATATCGTATTTATTGTCTGTAAAAATGATAGAATATAAAACAACTTTGATAAAAACTTATACCTACTTTTTTGACGAAAACAATGCCGTTCTGAACATTTTGGCCGCAACTATGTCAAAATATTTCTTAAAACACACAGTTGTGTTTTTTCTTTTCTTTACTTATTTTTTTTTTTGCTAAATCCAGTTAACTAAATTTTCTGTCCCACATATACATATATATTATTTTATTTTAGGTTGGTTGTGAGCCTGACCTATTTTGGGCTCTATCTGTCAACGTCGTCTTTATCGGCCGATCGTTACACCAATTATTTCTTAACAGCTCTCATGGAGATTCCGGGCACTATTATTCTGATGAAAACTTTCACTGTGTAAGTTATTTCAATCGTTCAACCAAATGTTTTTATTTATTTATTTATTTTAATTATTTCACCCCCAAGTAAAGCAATAAACCTACTAAGACGCAAGGACTTACTGGGTGTTGCAGAGAAAAAGAAAACATTCTTAAGGAGAGATAATAATGAAAGACAGAAGATAACGATTAAAAATTACCCCTAAATGGATTTTTAATTTTATAGATAAAAAAATGACCAATAGTAAAATTAAAGTTGAAATTACGTATGGACATTTCTAGTACATGGATTGGAAGGATCACAAAATGTTTCTAGAAAGAACCTGCAAATACTAGTGCTACTGCTACTGCTAATAATAATAATAATAATAATAATAATAATAATAATAATAATAATAATTATTATTATTATTATACTGATAATAATAAGTGAAGATCTTGTGTGAGTTCAACATCCAAATAGAACGCGTCTTTAAGGCCTCCGCGTTGGTACAACTATTTCTGGTGACGAAAATATCAAGATCAAAGAAACTTAAATTTAAGAAATACACCGACCTCTGGATTGAAGTTGTTAGAATTCAGTTCACTATTATCCCAGTTATCATTGGTGCACTGGGGGGGGGGGGGCTGTGCCATCGAAGTCATACATTGAGAGAATTAGAATAAAGTCTTGTATACCAACACTTCAGAAGTCTGTGTTGTTTCACACTGCAAATAATCTGTGATAGGTGCTCTTTGTTTTGATGGAGAACACCCATAATTCAAAATTTCCTTTTGAAAACCGAAACATTGCCAAGGAAGATAATAATAATAATAATAATAATAATAATAATAAAACGATATAATAATTATCAATGTGTATTCATTTATATATTTCCTGTCGCATCTGTAGTGGAAACGGTGGTAAATCGACTTACATTAGTAAATCTACGTGTGATTACTTTCCTTAGATAATCTATACAGATAAAGTATTTATCTGAATTTAGAAAAATTAGTTCCCGAGCAAAATGAACCGTTTAATCAATCAATTCATTTACTCCTATGGTTCTTAAATTGCAGTCTTATTTGTTCAAGCCTTTCATGTGAAGCACTCAGATACCTTTATCTAGCAAGTTATCGTCCCGCTTCAACTTGGTCTTGAAATAGTCTTTGTCGTTCTGTTGTTAATGTTTTTCTTCCTAGAGATTTTTCCATTTCACTGTTATATATTAAATAAATAAGATATTCACCATGAAAAGATACTGAGCACCAATTGATTTATATAATTCTAGGAGTAATCAATGAACCATAGATGCTATTAAACACTTGAAGAATATTATTAATTAAACGGTACATTGGCATTTGCTTTCGTTGTGAATTCTTTATCTCTGTCATATTGAATCTCAACAAATTGTTTCAAGTCTTTTGTTTTGTTGCATTACTGCCATTTTAACAGCACGAGTACACTAATAATAATAATAATAATAATAATAATAATAATAATAATAATAAAAAGTGTCTCCTTATTGATATGGCAGTCCCTGCAGACTGCAATGTATCTTTGAAGATATTCAAAAAGCTGTCAAAATACAAGGACCTTGAAATCGAAATCTCAAAAATGTGTCACATCGGAACATCAACAATCCCTGTTGTAGTTGGAGACCGAGGATTGGTTGGAAAAGATTCTAGTAGACTACTTGAATGGATTCCTGGAAGCCCTTGCCTCAAAGAAATACAAAACATTGTTCCCACAAGTACAGCTCACACTTTACGAAAGGCTTTATCTATGTAAAATATTTTTTTTTGTCAGTGGAAAGTGTCATGATGCCATTTCTAACTTTAGGTCTCTGGGCCGGACCCGGAAAGACATGTGTACGCGCCAGAAATCAAAGGAAATAAAAACAATAATAATAATAATTCCGACTTTGTGAAAACCGATATAAAGGCTAATATACCATCGTTTCAGAAGTCTACGTTGATTGGTACTTCTACAAAAGGTGCTCTCTCTCTCTCTCTCTCTCTCTATCTGACGTCATCCGACTTGATGGCGGGCATCAGTAATGCACGATCTTCAGATGCAAATGGAAACCTTGTGAAAGAGAGAACCTATTAATAGAAAAATTAAAAAAAAATCTGTTAATAAAATACAGGGTGTCCATAAAGTTCGTGTGCACTTTAAAAACTGTATAACTTTATTTGTATTTGCGATAGAAATAATCTGTAAAAAATGTTATAATGTTTAATGTACCTAGTTTTAAGTATAGCTAAAATAACTAATGTAATTTCAGGCATTACTGTAAATCAGTTGGCAAATGTTTTCCGTGAACTGCAAAATCGTATTACCCTTTGTATTGCTAATGATGGAGGACATGTGGAAACTTAAATAAAATTTCATTAAAACCTTAAAAATTAAAGATTTACATCTTTCTAATGCTTTTTACAAATTACTTCTATCCTAAATACAAATAAAGTTATAAATTTTTAAAGTGCACACGAACTTTATGGACACCTGTATATATATATATATATATATATATATATATATATATATATATATATATATATATATATATATATATATAAAATATTATAAAGTTTAATGTACCTAGTTTTAAGTATAGCTAAAATAACTAATGTAATTTCAGGCATTACTGTAAATCAGTTGACAAATGTTTTCCGTGAACTGCAAAATCGTATTACCCTTTGTATTGCTAATGATGGAGGACATGTGGAAACTTAAATAAAATTTCAATAAAACCTTAAAAAATATAGATTTACTTTTTTCTAATCCTTTTTACAAATTATTTCTATCGCTAATACAAATAAAGTTATAAATTATGTACACCCTGTATTTTCTTCTTTTGTTTATTATTACAACAATTTGTGAGTTACTGTAGACAGTGTAAAAATATAGTTAAATTGTTTTCTCTGATCACATGATTACAGCAAGCTACCAATAATTCTTATTTATTTCATTATGATTTTTAATATGATTTCAATATGATTTTTAAAACTTTCTTTTGTAGTTATGGCCGAAAGAAATCGATATTGGGCATGATGATAATGGCCGCTGGTGGTTTGATTATAGTCTCAATTTTGAAAGCCGTCGGCAGTAAGTTCTTATTTTACCCACTTGCTAATATTTTACTTCGCGAGTTCATTGATAAGGTATACACGAAAAGCCATTGCAACACTACGTGGGCGATGGTCAGATGTCCTTAGATCGATCAAAAAGGAATTAAAATATCCTGATTTTTCATCACGTTCAGATTGTGATATTATTTCAGTACGTGTATCAATATGTTGCATGAAAAATCTTCGTGAATTTCAAATTGATATAGAACGATAAAAAACGCAACAAAACGAACAGTAAAAACGTTTTGAATTTACAGAAATACGTATACACACACACAGAGAATTTAATCCCCTGAAGATGATCTCAGACGAGTAGTAGGGAAAACAAAAATTATTTGAACGAAAACTTTGGTATATTACTTAATCAATTGTCTATAGCTACCAAGGAATTGATTCGTAGACTCGAAACGATTAAAACAAAAGTAAACAGACATTGTATGTCTCAATTATTTGGGCACGGTGGAGTAGTGGATAGCGGCTCGGATTGAGGAATCTGAGAACCTAGTTCGAATTCCAGTCGAATCCATTACATTCACGTACGTGCTAATACACTTGGGAAAGCAACTGGTCTAAGAGGAGAAGAACTCTGAATTCAAAACATGCGGAATGTTGTTTTTGGAACTTTGTGGCATGTAGTGCACCAGGTCTCTGTATTCGCCCCTTCAAAAAGTGTGGTTCGTTCTGCACAAACCCTTCAACACTATAATCAAATCATATGTGCTGGTGTCTGGGCTGTCAGCTCTTAGGAACTGAGTTGCTGACCCTCATAGGTCGAATACGACGGGAGAGTCCACCATATATATATATATATATATATATATATATATATATATATATATATATATATATATATATATATAAAAGGCAGGATGTGTGTGTGGGTGTGTAACGAAAGTACGGCCGCAATTTTCGACGGATATGCACAAAAGTTTACATGCACATGCTCCAAGTTAGTAGGAAGGCCAAGACCGACTTTGCATTTCCCAACTCCCATCGATAGTGGAAATAACCGATTTTTTCATGCTTCTACGGCAGTTTTCATGTAGTTTGCGGCCATTTTCTACTGGCCAGAGTCAGAGCCTATAGCTGGCTGCCACGAATAGGCAGGAAGATTCTATTGGCCAGCGTTATAGCTAACAGCTGACTGACACGAATGTTAACTAGCATGCTAGTATGCAAAAAAAATCGATAGCTGCATTCGTCACAAGTGGGAAAAATTTAAATCTGCATGGCACTTTACTCCAATTGGCTCATTCGCTTGCTTAAACTCAACGTTGATTCTGATTCCGCAGAACTGGGTTGGGTGTTAAAAAGTATTTGTTGTTAACATTCTCTTTTCATTCAGTTTTTCCAGTTACGAGTCCTTTTTTAAAGCTGATCGTTTTGTGTTCATTTAGTTTAGTTCTTTTTTCGTAACAGATTTAATGTTGAGTATAGAGCTTAGAAAAAATATGCGGTGTGAGATAGGCAAGAAGTAAGGCATGTAGCAACATCAGTACGGCAAAGGGCACTCCTTTAAAAGCAAGGAAGGGCAAAAATATTTTAATTCAAGTGATAGCGATTGCTGTATGAGTCCACGATTTTTTAATCAAGCACGGGCGACGCCGGGACATGATGCTAGTATATATATATATATATATATATATATATATATATATATATATATATATATATATATATATACGTACGTGATAATACCCTTGGGAAAGATATTAATCCTCTTCTCACTCCAGCTATGGGTAAATAGCAAGACAGACTGGGTCCTATAGACTTGGATGGCAACTAGACTAGGAGAAGGACAGCTCTGAATTCAAAACCTGGGCGGAGGGTCGTTTGCGGTCCTCGTGGACGTAGTGCATCAGGTCTCTGTATTCGGCTCTTCAAAAAATGTGGTTGGTTCTCCAGAAAGCTTCACCACTATAATTAAATCATATGTGCTGGTGTCTGGTTGTCGGTTCCTAGAAAGGAACCTGCTTGACCCACATACGTAGAATACGACGGGAAACACACACACACACACACACACACACACACACACACACACACACACACACACACATATATGTGTGTGTATGTATGGGTAGCAACTATTATTTTCTATTGGCTTAAGCCTAGAAGGTATTAAACATGGCTAATATTTCTTTGAAACTTTGCTTTTGCCACCAGGATAATTATATTTCTGAAATTTACCTGTTTCCATTGGGAAAACTGGCGGATGCAAACATTCTCGTTTACAAAACGACATATGATACAAAAGTTGCATTTATTTATTCTAGGATTACACAAGAACATTCTCGTTCGCACAGAGTAGGAACAAAACGACATATGATACAAAAGTTGCATTTATTTATTCTAGGGTTACACAAGAACATTCTCGTTCACGCAAATTGGGAACAAAATGATATATGATACAAAAGTAGCATTTATTTATTCTAGGATTACACAAGAACATTCTCGTTCACGCTAAATAGGAAGAAAACGATATATGATACAAAAGTAGCATTTATTTATTCTAGGATTACACAAGAACATTCTCGTTCACGCTAAATAGGAAGAAAACGATATATGATACAAAAGTAGCATTTATTTATTATGGGATTACACAAGAACATTCTCGCTCACGCTAAATTGGAACAAAACGATATATGATACAAAAGTAGCATTTATTTATTCTAGGATAACACAAGAGAAACCACAAAAAATTAGATGCAAGTAGTTTTTTTTTTTGCGATTTACGCTTATACTGTGAATTACTTTCAAGAATCAGACCTCAAATATAATCTCCAATCACGTTTTCGTCTTGGTACCGAGGTCAGTATATACTGGTGGAAGAGCTAGCCTTTCTCCTCGGAGTACGTCCCCATTTACCAAGATGAGCGTTCAAGGATATGAACATTGAGTGACATCCTGCAACCCAGTTCTTCACTGTGGTCTCAACAAACCCCACGTAGTTTTCAGCCTTGTGGTTCCCCAGGAATCCCCGAACTACTGCAACAAAGCTGCTTTCTATGTCCTAGTGAACATCTTGGGGAATTTCTTGCTCGCTATGATATTCTGTATTTGGGATCTGATGAAGACACCGACTTTTGCCGAAGACAACTTAGGAAAGAAGTCATGTAGGCACCTGAAGGCTGCGGACTCGTTATCTAGAGTTGTGACACATTCTTTAATAAGGCCTAATTTTAAGTTCAGTGAAGGAATCAATACTTTCCGGGAATCCAACAGTGTCTCACAGTTGATGTATTTCCTTCCCACACAGAACTCTGTCACTGTTGCTAGCCCCACCCGTGGTAGTGTGTCCTTGTTGTCCCAAACGCAAGGGTAACACGAAAACTTGGTAAAGCCGTCTTGGAGACCCATCAGAAAGGCTACCATTCTAAAGTATCAGATAATCTTCCAACTGTACTGTTCCTATTTCAAGATCTTGACATTGCTGTATTCCTCTTTGAGCTTTACCGAATGAGCTAGGGGAAGAGATGGATACATGTTCCTGTTATGAAACAGGACGGCTTTGAGACTTCTGGGTGTGCTGTCGATGAAGAGGCGCAACTCCGTGGAGTTACAGGCGATTACAATTGCCTATTGTGGCAGAAGCAAAGCTCATGTTGACGGGTGAAAAAAGCTTGAAAAACACTGGTGATGTTTTCTGACTTGCACGCTTTCATCTAAAAAATTCCTTTGCTTGTGTCTTGACGTCAAAAGTTCAACATGTGAAACCAAGGTCTCTGATCAGGTCGTTAAGGTCTTTTTGGCTGAGTTAGTACGGGTTTCTCTCCTCAGCTACGACTCTGTAATCTGGATTAATGACTTCATCCTCTTTTGAATTGCTGTTTCTTCTGAAGACAGGTGCACTCTCTTTGGAGAAGTGGATACGAGGAGCCTGATTTCCCCTCCACCTGACTAGGTAACAGAATCAAGACTTTTAGGGAATAATACTCATTTCCTTTGTTTTCTAGACAGAACCAAATAGGAAATAACACTGACCAAAGACCAAAAAAGGTCAACATTTTGTCACACGGTGTTATCACAACGTGAGTTATTTAATAACAAAATAAATACAAGCAGAAACAAAGAAAAAGGCAATTAAATGAAATTGGTTAGACTATATAACCAAAATCATATTTAGAAAAAAAAGAAAATTAAATAAAAAATTTCCGCTTTTCCGATCCTTCATGCGTATGTATAAATTTAGGACTGGGTTTTCCGGTTCCTTCTAAAAAAATTTCATTCTCATCCACTCCTTGTATCCCCCCCCTGGCGTCTTAGTGGCATTATCGCCTTTCTTGGGGGTTGAATTGGTTAAAAAAGAAAAAAAAAGAAAAAGAAAAAAAGAAGCTATCTCATCATCACTTTGCAGCGGGTAACACCGTATCCTTTTCTTTTTGTCATTTTAGTTTTCTTCAGTTATTTAACCCTAAAACACAAACCATGGGTATATAGTACCCAGCGCAAATTTTCCTATTTTTAATTACAATTTTCGGTACCTGATTTTCTTACCTAAATAATGTTTTTCAGTTCCTATTAATGTTAACTCAAAGTACAAAGTTTGAAGTGCCTGCATGTAAAATATTTCAAATAAAGATTTATATTTAATATTTTTTGATATTTTCAAAATCGGGTATGATATACGCATGGTTATTAGTGGTGTAACTTTCATTGATGGTTTGTGTTCTAGGGTTAATTTCTCTGGCTCACTTTACAGGTGGCAGTGCCTACGATATTTCGGCGACGGTATTTTCCTTGATAGGAATGGTTGGAATTAGTGGTGCTTTCAGTGGACTGTGGCTCTACACTCCTGAGATCTTCCCCACAAACCTGAGGTAAGAGATCAAGCAAGGGAAATAACTGGGGGTAACGTATATGAATAGGGTGATTTCAATAACTAGGAATGAGTTATATTGTCGATGTCCCGATCAGTAATTAAAAATAGGATATGTTTTTTCGTGAGCAACGGGGAGAGGTTCCAGTTTTAACGTAATGATCATTGAAAACGTATATATCACAGCTTTTCCTCATATGTCTGCCCAAATGCATTAATATCTATCTAACAAGCTAGCTAACTCGCTTGTTCAGTCTGTTCATATCTATCTATCTATCTATCTATCTATCTATCTATCTATCTATCTATCTATCTATCTATCTATCTCAGTCTCTTAATTATCTATCTATCTATCTATCTATCTATCTATCTATCTATCTATCTATCTATCTTAGTCTGTTCGTACTTATCTTAGTCTGTTCATATCTATCTATCTATCTATCTATCTTAGTCTGTTCGTATTTATCTTAGTCTGTTCATATCTATCTATCTATCTATCTATCTATCTATCTATCTATCTATCTAGCTGTCTGTCTATCTCAGTCTCTTAATTATCTATCTATCTATCTATCTATCTATCTATCTATCTATCTATCTATCTATCTATCTATCTATCTTAGTCTGTTCGTATCTATCTTAGTCTGTTCATATCTATCTATCTATCTATCTATCTATCTATCTATCTATCTATCTATCTATCTATCTATCTATCTATCTATCTATCTGGTCAGCAATACCTGATTTGGGGGTTTTCTCTATCGATTATATAACTTTCGATGCTTCTCAAATAACAGAGGGCAGCTAAACTGAATCTCTTCCGATAATTTGCCGTCTTTTATTTGCAGAAGTGCCTCCATGGGGCTGGCGTCTGCAGTTGCCAGAATAGGAAGTATGTTGTCCTCCTACACTCGAATTTTGGTAAGCATCCTGAAAGGTCAAATATGAAGAAATAAAAACAGAGAATAAAGATGTATACCAATATAAATCGATTTTCATATCAACTATTTCAATTTCGAAGTGTATATCGACCTAGCACGTTGCAATAAAAATTATAAACAGATGAAAGATGCAATAACGATAATATTTTATGCAGGTGTTCAGATGAATTAAAACTTTTACTACTGTCATTACGTATTTCGAGGTTGCCAAATTATTATAAAATAACTTTAAAAAAATTATCTATGTTTCTGACGAGGCACGGTGGAGTAAATGGGTAGCGGCTCGGGTTGAGGAATCGGAGAGCCGAGTTCGAATTCCAGTCGAATCCATTACATTCACTTACGTGCTAATACCCTTGGGAATGGTATGAATCCTCTTCTCCCAGCTATGGGTAAATAGCAGGACAGACCGGTATGGCCACTAGTCTACCGCAGAAATAAATATCAACTTACTGCGGCTAAAATCTGCCTCGTCAGTCATGTATCGAAAGATACATGATCGCCCAAGCGTGTATCACACATGGCGCATAATTGACTCATATTTCTGAGATGAGGTATTATAACTATTTTCAATATTTACATTGTTCGTGCTGTTGTCCTCATCTTCATTGTCATATTCACGACGTTTCGTCCGTTGTACGCTCCGGCCTTCTTCAGAATCTGTCTATATTTCCTGAGATGTTCGTAATTTTGTCCTCATTTTTGTTGTCATATTCACGACGTTTCGGCCGGTGTACACCCCGGCAGTCTACAGGTGATATTAATTTGAATTTTGAAGCGAAGTCCTTATTTCGTTCACCAGGGCAAATTGTTCTAATTCCCTTTGATAACTCAGCTCTCCAAGTTTTTTTTTTGTTCGTTGTTTAGATCCAGTGACTAGACCCAAAGACTTGTGAGTTCAATACCCGACTACAGCAGTGGTGAAGCAGAAAAATTGGGGAGCTGAGTTAAAGGGAAATAACTGAGACACCCGGAAGAGGCATGGCACGTGGAACTAGAACAATCTAACCCCACCCCCCGGTGGACGAAATAAAGGGTTCGGTTCGAAATTCCAATCACTTGAAGAAGGCAGGAGCGTAACAACGGCCGAAACGTTGTGAATATGGCAATGGAGATAAGGATGACTGTCCGAATAATGTAAATAATGTAAATAATCATGATGCCTTATCGCAGAGATACAGACAGAAAATGAAGTAATTGATAAAAATGTGATTATATGTCTGCCGATTTATGGTTTTTATGGCCGAACCAGTTAAGGCGACGTCCATTTTATTTTTATTTATTTATTTATTTTCCTTTTCAGATCATTTATGCTCCCTGGGCCCCCGGGTTGATATTTGGTGGCGGCTGTTTGATAGCTTGTTCATTGTTCTTTATGCTGCCCGAGACCCATAACAAGCAGTTGCCGCAGACCATGGTGCAAATGGAAGAGTGGATGCAAGAAAAGAAAGAGCGACGAAATCAGAAGAAACTGATGAACAAGAAAGGCGGGGGCAAGAAATTCTTTACTAATATAATCTACAAGAAACATCCTCTGGCGGAACCAAAAGGCGACAATTCTACCGGAGACAAAATGGTGCCAACTGGAATTTAAACCGTTGATTTTTTTTTTAAATACTGGATTGTTTTCACTTTCACCTTTTTCGGTTCATTGTCGGTCATCATCGAAAATTTATAAACAAATTATAAAATAAATTTCCAGAGAGTGTTTTTTGACGATGTTTACGACTGGTGAATCTCGGCGGCATTACGTGAGAATACATGAGTTTCTCTATTACAGGTTTCGATTTCGAATTTTCTTTTCTTTTGATAATTTCATCCCAAGCAAGGCTATATAGCGACTAAAACGCAAGTGGTTACTGAGTGTGTGTGTATGTGTGTGTGTGTGTGTGAGTGAGAGAGATATAGAGAGAGAGAGATAGAGAGAGAGAGAGAGAGAGAGAAAACACTATTAAGGAGATAGAACAATAAAAGAACAGGAATTAAGAAGATAATAGATAACGATTGAAATTGCATTTAAATTTTTGAATACCAATGTTGACTAGAAAGCAAGAGACCGGAAGAGAGTTCCACGTGTAAGAAGTACTAGAGAAGAAACTGTTAGCATAGAACTCACGGTTACGTTTAGCTATTCCAACTGTAAAATGATGAGACCTTGCCGCCAATCTAGTACTGCGCTTAAATTCATAAAGTCTAGGTACCATAGCGGAAAGTTCATCAGAATAATTACCATGAAAATATTTATAGAATAGGCAGAGGGAAGCTATTTTCGGCAATGGGAAAGTGATTGAAGCTGAGATGCCAGGACAGGAACAATAACATTTCATGCTTGTTAACAACTGCTCCTCTAAAGGTTACAGCACTTGATATTCCCAAGCGGTCGACAATCTAGGTGACAAGGCCTTTGATCGGGAAATTGGAGGTTCATTGTCGGGCATCATCGTAGATTTATAAACAAATCATAAAATAAATTTCCAAAGAATGTTTTTTGACGATGTTTACGACTGATAAGTCGGTGCGGCATAACGTGACAATACAAGAGCTTCTCTGTGGCAGGTTACACTTTTGAACGTTATCTTTTTTTGATAATTTCATCCCAAGCAAGGCTATATAGCGATTAAAACGCAATGGGTTACTGAGTGTGTGTGTGTGTGTGTGTGTGTGTGTGAGAGAGAGAGAGAGAGAGAGAGAGAGAGAGAGAGAGAGAGAGAGAGAGAGAGAGAGAGAGAGAGAGAGAGAGAGAGAGAACAATTAAAGAATAGGAATTAAGAAGACAAAAGATAAGGATTGAAATTGCATTTAAGCTTTTGAAGATCAAAGTTGTCTAGAAGAAAGTAAGAGGCCGGAAGAGAGTTCCACAAGTGAGAAGTGCGATAGAAGAAACTGTTAGCATAGAACTTATAGCTACGTCTAGCCGTTTCAACTGTAAAATGATGAGGCCTTATCGACAATCTAGTACTGAGCTTAAATTTATAAAGTCTGTCATAACAAAACTCATCAGAGCAATTACCATGAAAGTATCTGTAGAAAAAGCACAGAGGGGCTACATTACGATGATGGGGAAATAATTGAAGCCGATATGCCAGCTCAGGACCAATAACATGTCATGTTTGTTAACAACTGCACTTGTTACACCACCTGATATTCCCAATCTAGTAACACTCGCAGTAACCCCTTGCGTTTTAATGGCGTCGTCGTTTTGCTTGGGTTGAAGAATTGATTAAAAAAAACAAAAAATAAATACCCCCCCCAAAAAAAAACAAAAAAACAATGTTATGATTAAATAAGGAACAAGAAAGAAAACGTTTATAAATTTGACATGTTTCGCTAGCTTTATTGTAGCTTCATCGGAAATTTTTGAGCTAGATTGAAAGATAAGGAAAATGTTCCGATGTTTCAAATTCTGCGTTGTTGGTTTCCATTGGTCCGCTAGATGCCGGATGTTTGTGATCTTAGTTTTTGTATACGTGGCTGAATTCTAGTGGGCGTTCTTGCGTGTATGTGTCGTAGTGTCTGTGTGAACAAACGCTGAAGACTATAGCGATGAGAATTAGGTAGCATATGTGCCTGTGTGCCTTTCAAATTTATAGTTTGGCGTGCGATGATTACCGATCGATTCTGTGCGTATATTAAATCACGTGAACATATTTTGTAGCACCAGTGTGTGTGTGTATGTGTGTGTGTGTGTGTGTGTGCGTGTGCGCGTGTGTGTATGAATGTGCGCGCGTACATGTGCGTGGCTGAATTCGAATGTGCATTCTTGTGTGTATCTCTCGTAGTGTCTCTGTGCATGTCTGTGTGTATAATACCTGAAGACTGAATTTATGTCATATTAATTTTGTAATAATAATAATAATAATAATAATAATGATAATAATAATAATAATAATAATAATAATGATGAGACGGAATGCTTAAATATTGCAGCTGAGGACCAAAGCCTCTCAACCAGATCCTATCACTGTCACATAATCAAGCATGGAACTAACCCAAAATGCAGGATCTGCAGAAAATATGATGAAACTATCGACCATATTATCTCAGGATGTCCGGAACTGGCAGAAAAAATGAATATACCCAGAGACATAACAAGGTAGCGACATATGTGCACTGGAAAATATGTAAGAAGCACAAAATCGAAACCACTGAGAGATGGTATGTGCACCAACCTGAGACAGTTACTCAAAATAACGATGTAACTATCCCCTGGAACATGCCAATTTAAACAGAATGGGGAATAAAAGCCAACAAACCTGATATTAACAAGAAATTCAGGAAGTGTATGCTTATTGACAGAGAAACATCTCCATGAAAATTATCGAGAAATTGTCCAAATATAAGGATCTGGAGATCGAGATTAACAGGATGTGGGGATTGAAGACTGAGACTGTACCAAGAGTAATCGGAACTCTGGACCTCGTGAGTAAAGGAACGGACAATTAACAAGAAATTCAGGAAGTCTATGCTTATTGACAGAGAAACATCTCCATGAAAATTATCGAGAAAGTGTCCAAATATAAGGATCTGGAGATCGAGATTAACAGGATGTGGGGATTGAAGACTGAGACTGTACCAAGAGTAATCGGAACTCTGGACCTCGTGAGTAAAGGAACGGACAATTAACAAGAAATTCTGGCAGTGTATGCTTATTGACAGAGAAACATCTCCATGAAAATTATCGAGAAATTGTCCAAATATAAGGATCTGGAGATCGAGATTAACAGGATGTGGGGATTGAAGACTGAGACTGTACCAAGAGTAATCGGAACTCTGGACCTCGTGAGTAAAGGAACGGACAATTAACAAGAAATTCAGGAAGTGTATGCTTATTGACAGAGAGACATCTCCATGAAAATTATCGAGAAATTGTCCAAATATAAGGATCTGGACATCGAGGTTAACAGGATGTGGGGATTGAAGACTGAGACTCTACCAAGAGTAATCGGAACTCTGGACCTCGTGAGTAAAGGAACGGACAATTAACAAGAAATTCAGGAAGTGTATGCTTATTGACAGAGAAACATCTCCATGAAAATTATCGAGAAATTGTCCAAATATAAGGATCTGGAGATCGAGATTAACAGGATGTGGGGATTGAAGACTGAGACTGTACCAAGAGTAATCGGAACTCTGGACCTCGTGAGTAAAGGAACGGACAATTAACAAGAAATTCTGGCAGCGTATGCTTATTGACAGAGAAACATCTCCATGAAAATTATCGAGAAATTTTCCAAATATAAGGATCTGGAGATCGAGATTAACAGGATGTGGGGATTGAAGACTGAGACTGTACCAAGAGTAATCGGAACTCTGGACCTCGTGAGTAAAGGAACGGACAATTAACAAGAAATTCAGGAAGTGTATGCTTATTGACAGAGAGACATCTCCATGAAAATTATCGAGAAATTGTCCAAATATAAGGATCTGGAGATCGAGGTTAACAGGATGTGGGGATTGAAGACTGAGACTCTACCAAGAGTAATCGGAACTCTGGACCTCGTGAGTAAAGGAACGGACAATTAACAAGAAATTCAGGAAGTGTATGCTTATTGACAGAGAAACATCTCCATGAAAATTATCGAGAAATTGTCCAAATATAAGGATCTGGAGATCGAGATTAACAGGATGTGGGGATTGAAGACTGAGACTGTACCAAGAGTAATCGGAACTCTGGACCTCGTGAGTAAAGGAACGGACAATTAACAAGAAATTCAGGAAGTCTATGCTTATTGACAGAGAAACATCTCCATGAAAATTATCGAGAAATTGTCCAAATATAAGGATCTGGAGATCGAGATTAACAGGATGTGGGGATTGAAGACTGAGACTGTACCAAGAGTAATCGGAACTCTGGACCTCGTGAGTAAAGGAACGGACAATTAACAAGAAATTCAGGAAGTCTATGCTTATTGACAGAGAAACATCTCCATGAAAATTATCGAGAAATTGTCCAAATATAAGGATCTGGAGATCGAGATTAACAGGATGTGGGGATTGAAGACTGAGACTGTAACAAGAGTAATCGGAACTCTGGACCTCGTGAGTAAAGGAACGGACAATTAACAAGAAATTCTGGCAGTGTATGCTTATTGACAGAGAAACATCTCCATGAAAATTATCGAGAAATTGTCCAAATATAAGGATCTGGAGATCGAGATTAACAGGATGTGGGGATTGAAGACTGAGACTGTACCAAGAGTAATCGGAACTCTGGACCTCGTGAGTAAAGGAACGGACAATTAACAAGAAATTCTGGCAGCGTATGCATATTGACAGAGAAACATCTCCATGAAAATTATCGAGAAATTGTCCAAATATAAGGATCTGGAGATCGAGATTAACAGGATGTGGGGATTGAAGACTGAGACTGTACCAAGAGTAATCGGAACTCTGGACCTCGTGAGTAAAGGAACGGACAATTAACAAGAAATTCAGGAAGTGTATGCTTATTGACAGAGAGACATCTCCATGAAAATTATCGAGAAATTGTCCAAATATAAGGATCTGGAGATCGAGGTTAACAGGATGTGGGGATTGAAGACTGAGACTCTACCAAGAGTAATCGGAACTCTGGACCTCGTGAGTAAAGGAACGGACAACTAACAAGAAATTCAGGAAGTTTATGCTTATTGACAGAGAAACATCTCCATGAAAATTATCGAGAAATTGTCCAAATATAAGGATCTGGAGATCGAGATTAACAGGATGTGGGGATTGAAGACTGAGACTGTACCAAGAGTAATCGGAACTCTGGACCTCGTGAGTAAAGGAACGGACAATTAACAAGAAATTCAGGAAGTCTATGCTTATTGACAGAGAAACATCTCCATGAAAATTATCGAGAAATTGTCCAAATATAAGGATCTGGAGATCGAGGTTAACAGGATGTGGGGATTGAAGACTGAGACTGTACCAAGAGTAATCGGAACTCTGGACCTCGTGAGTAAAGGAACGGACAATTTACAAGAAATTCAGGAAGTGTATGCTTATTGACAGAGAAACATCTCCATGAAAATTATCGAGAAATTGTCCAAATATAAGGATCTGGAGATCGAGATTAACAGGATGTGGGGATTGAAGACTGAGACTGTACCAAGAGTAATCGGAACTCTGGACCTCGTGAGTAAAGGAACGGACAATTAACAAGAAATTCAGGAAGTCTATGCTTATTGACAGAGAAACATCTCCATGAAAATTATCGAGAAATTGTCCAAATATAAGGATCTGGAGATCGAGGTTAACAGGATGTGGGGATTGAAGACTGAGACTGTACCAAGAGTAATCGGAACTCTGGACCTCGTGAGTAAAGGAACGGACAATTTACAAGAAATTCTGGCAGCGTATGCTTATTGACAGAGAAACATCTCCATGAAAATTATCGAGAAATTGTCCAAATATAAGGATCTGGAGATCGAGATTAACAGGATGTGGGGATTGAAGACTGAGACTGTACCAAGAGTAATCGGAACTCTGGACCTCGTGAGTAAAGGAACGGACAATTAACAAGAAATTCAGGAAGTGTATGCTTATTGACAGAGAAACATCTCCATGAAAATTATCGAGAAATTGTCCAAATATAAGGATCTGGAGATCGAGATTAACAGGATGTGGGGATTGAAGACTGAGACTGTACCAAGAGTAATCGGAACTCTGGACCTCGTGAGGAAAGGAACGGACAATTAACAAGAAATTCTGGCAGTGTATGCTTATTGACAGAGAAACATCTCCATGAAAATTATCGAGAAATTGTCCAAATATAAGGATCTGGAGATCGAGATTAACAGGATGTGGGGATTGAAGACTGAGACTGTACCAAGAGTAATCGGAACTCTGGACCTCGTGAGTAAAGGAACGGACAATTAACAAGAAATTCAGGAAGTGTATGCTTATTGACAGAGAAACATCTCCATGAAAATTATCGAGAAATTGTCCAAATATAAGGATCTGGAGATCGAGATTAACAGGATGTGGGGATTGAAGACTGAGACTGTAACAAGAGTAATCGGAACTCTGGACCTCGTGAGTAAAGGAACGGACAATTAACAAGAAATTCTGGCAGCGTATGCTTATTGACAGAGAAACATCTCCATGAAAATTATCGAGAAATTGTCCAAATATACGGATCTGGAGATCGAGATTAACAGGATGTGGGGATTGAAGACTGAGACTGTACCAAGAGTAATCGGAACTCTGGACCACGTGAGAAAAGAAACGGACAATTTTACTAACAGTATTCCAGGTAACATCAACATACAAGTTGGCCAGAAGATCGCCCTACTAGGAACATCCCATATATTAAATTAAATGTCACTTCTCTTATAGGAACTAAGCATCATAGTTTGGAGCTGGCTCTACAGGATACAGAGCAGGAAAAATAACATACACAGATACTACTACTACTACTACTACTACTACTACTACTACTACTACTACTACTACTACTACTATTAATAATAATAATAAAAACTAGTCTTAACCCGGAAAGATTTCACGGTCTTCCAGTTTTAATATTCTGCTGAATCTTAATTTAATGATTGAGTAAGCACATGGCGAGTTTTACGACAATAAGATATCCGTAAAAATTCCACTGCCGCATCGTTAAATATTTGACGTTAATAACTTGGAAAAATATTGCAATAACAATCATAAATATGAATGTTGGTCGTTATTTTAAGAAGTGGGTACAAATGAAAAGATTTGAAATTGGGAAATTTGTTTCATTTCACTGAAACAGCCGTTAAACACTTCTATCTTCTTTTCTTCCTTTCCTTACTTCATTCATTTTTCTTTCTTTCTTTTTCGCATTGAAACTAAGTAAATATTTTACCTTCTTTCCACGTGATCAAAACGGAGTAGTCCATTATTCATGTGATATTGACAGGACATAAAGGTCGTGCTAACAAATAGCGGGACAATTATGATTATTATTGTTTTTATTATTATTGCTGATAATTAGTGAGTATTGGAAAATTTTGGTCAGTAATCAGAATGGGTATAATGATGTGTGTTGAATTAAATTATTATTATTATTATTATTATTATTATTATTATTATTATTATTATTATTAACATTTACCTTGTTTTATTTTTATATTTTTTGTGTGCATTGGTACAAATTTAGTCTGGTGAATTGTGTACTGAACAGTTAAATATTTTTAGTTTAAGGGAGATAACTAGATTTATCTCCCCTGCACTTGACACTATTAGAAGTAGTGTTTTTTTCTCTGACAATGGCCGACAGTGCAAACATGTTTCTGAAGTCCGGCGCTAAAATGATCGGATCTGTGGAAGTATAGCACATGGAAAATATATTCCAAATTTCACATGTGTAAACGTTCTTGTTTTCGTAACGACTAAATGAAATATCAAATTCATATATGGCTTTATTTTTACGGCATCGGTAAGCTAGTAATAGTAGTAGTAGTAGCTATAATAATAATAATAATAATAATAATAATAATAATAATAATAATAATAATAATAATAATAATGTCATTGTAATATTACTTTGTTCCTTATTCGTCATTCATTGGCGAGCAGTTGACAGTTGAAATTTAAAACCTTTCTCTTCAAGCAATTTTTCAGGAAAATAGGTTTCTCAAGTCCAGTAACTTATCGATCTTTCCAGTATTGATAGGGTGGGGGTGTCTTTCCTAACATTTTATTTGAAGTAGCGTGGAATGTGAATAGTAATATAAAGAGGGTCGAGTTGTTATGGCGTGATGGTTAATAAGTTTCTCACGTAGACCATTACTACTGCGTGAAGTTTGGTTTTTCTTTTCGACTTACATGTGCTCTCAATATTATTTGTTGCAGTTGTTGAAAATCCTCATGTGATGTGGTTTCTGTTATTTAGTACAGTTATTTGTTTGTGATTATGTAGCGCCAGTCCTTGGAGTTCTAAGAAGGGTGGTCTTCTCTAAGACCTACAGGCTTCATGCGTCTGAAGCCATCAGCAATCCGAGAAAACGGTTGTATACTGCTGACAGTTTAGATATTTTTGAACGAATTTTGGTAAATAATAATGATAATAATAATAATAATAATCTCTTGAAGTATAAAGACCTGCATGAAGAAAATCGGAATAAAGTCTAGTATTCCGTCGCTTCAGAAGTCCGCGTTGCTTGACTATGGATATATTCTGTGAAAGGTGTTATCTGTTTGAGGTTGTAAAACTTGATGGATAAACAGCCATAATTCAAGATTCCGGTTATTATTATTATTATTATTATTATTATTATTATTATTATTATTATTAATAATAATAATAATAATAATAATAATAATAATAATAATAATAATAATAATAATAATTAAAAACTTTTTTTACAAAAATGATCAATGCAAAATGTCATGAAACAATTTCTGACTTTAGGTCTCTTACAACCCACACATGAAGAACAATGAAAGATAATCGTCCAGACATCCTGATCAAAGACCACAAAAACAGAATGGGCTTTCTTATTAACATAGTAGTCCCTGTAGATTGTAATGTATCATTGAAGGTCATCAAAAACTATTTAAATTCAAGGATCTTGAAGCTGAAATCTGAAAAACTTGGCACACGAGAACGTCACATCAATAATTCCATTTGTAGTTGGAGCCCTCGGATTGATTTGAAAAGTTTTCGATAAACACACGGAAGGGATCACGGAGAGCCCGCGTCTTAAAGGAATACAAAAATTGTAATCACAAGTACAGCTCACACTTTACGAGAAGCGTTATCTATGTAAAATGTGTGTAATCTTAATTTTATTTTATTTTTTATTTTTATTTTTATTTTTTTCACAAAAAATGATCACTGGAAAATGTTATGAAGCCATTTATGACCTTACGTCTCTGGTTGGAACCTGGAAGGAAATGTGTATTCAACGGAAATGAAAGGAAATAATGATAATATAAATAGGGTCGAGCCGTTATGGCGTGATGGTTAGTAAGATTCTCACGTAAACCATTACTGCTGCGGGAAGATTGGTTTTTAGTGGGCTCCTTACACGTGTGACACACAAAGTAAACCTTAATAAATATAATTAATTATATCGGGGGATATAAATTTGAATTGGTTTCTGTCATTAATCACCAAAAATATTTTGATTAGCTTTCTAATCCAAAATTCTGTAAGGTCAAAATACTTATTTTCTTTTTTGTTAATACTGTCGCCACTGTGCTTCAGCCGATTCATTCTACAACCTTCTTCAAGTGTATAATTCGTTTTCCTTTCTCCATCTTTTGATGTAGTACCACCCTACCCACAAAAACCTCATAAAAAACAAGACAATAACATTTTATGGGTGCGAAAATTGTTTTTATTTTTCTTCAAAGAAAGAAGAAAACTCTACCGAAATACAAAAAAAAAATGGATACACTAGGTTCGTAGGAATTTCTCTGGCCTCAATCCAGCTGAAAATCTTGAGGAAATCGTGAAGGAGATTGCATTCTTAGATGGATTTGCCCAAAAGGACGGCAGCATTCTTTCCAGCATTTGATAAGGTGAACAGAAAATATTGAAGGAATAAAAAATCGAACGAAAAATGATTTAAAAATTTCTTCGTTTAAAACTAAGCAGGGTTTTGTAAAGATTTCTCGTAGGATATCGATTAAACATTTTCATAGAAAATACGCTTTTTAACACTAGACATATTTTAGTTTGAATTTTCTGAAAGCTTTATGTGACAAATCGATTAAGTATATAATATTGTTTACTGATTCTGGTGTTGCCTGCAAAATGCCGGTTTTGTTATAAACTCAACTGGATTTCATAAAAGCTTCTTTAAGAAAATCAATTAAAGATATCGTTGGTTGACTGTATCGAAATGCTAAAAATATGAAATGAAAAGCAATATAAATTCTTTTCGTATAGGATTTCAAGTGGTTTACGAATATCTCAGTGGAAGTTATGAATGTAACGCAGTTTTCAGTCAGTAGATTTTTTATCTACATTTAAAACGAATGATGTCGACGATAAAAAAATAATTTCACATTGCAATGAAGGGGCTTTTAAATTTATTCTTTTTACCAAATTTATTTTTGTATTGTAAGAAATATAGACGAAATAAACATTGCTCAAACTTTTGCTGTACTGTGTTATTTTAAACGTCAAATGGAAGTGTTTTTGGTAATTATTTCAACGCTGCAGAAGATGCTGTAAGCGTATGTACCTGGAAAGCGCAATATATACGATTCTGTAGCAGACCGTGGGGCGAAGATGTGAAGAGATGTCAGAAGGTTTAATTTTCCTGCTAGCCAGTCCAGCTACATGGGAATGTTGGACTTTAATTAAGTCCAAAGAAGACAAAGAAAACAAAACAAGACCGATATATATGGGTAAACAAATATATATTAATAACAAGTTAAACAAAGACATGGACATTTACATAGTGCTTGTGTGGGAGAAATAATGTGTGTGTGTGTTGTGAGTGTTCGTACGTACGTGTATTGTTCTTAGCGCGTTCCCAGAATTTGGGAAACGCTGTAGCTGTGAGAGGTCACGTATTGGTGTTATAGTTGAAAAGCTTGATTTACTCCACGTGTATTGTCCTTAGCGCGTTTCCAGAATTTGGGAAACGCTGTAGCTGTGAGAGGTCACATATTGGTGTTTTAGTTGAAAAGCCTGATTTACTCCACCTCTTCGCGAGGTGGCGTCCCAAGGCCTAAATGGAAAAAGAGAGGTCGAGGCGAAGGGTCAGCCAGTATTTATAGCCAGGGGAGAGAGACTCGTGTTGAAGGATTAAGGAACTGAGGAGTACCTAACTCCGACAATTCTCTAGTTTTATTGCGGTTGACACTGAGCTGTCTTTTTTTTACACCAATGGCAGGTTTGTAACAGTCGACGCCATTTTCTCAACTATATTTTGTCACTTTGTGTCTATGCTACATTTCTTAAGTTGTCTGTAGAGGACCGTGTGTTGGCGTGTTGCTAAATTAGAAACATGTGCTGTTTATTCCTACTAGAAGAAGGTCCGACTACAAGAAAATTGCGGACTCAAGTTGAATCCAATCGAAGATGTAAAGAAAACAAACAAGACCAATATATATATATATATATATATATATATATATATATATATATATATATATATATATATATCAACAAATATATGTATTAAACGACAAAGTTTTCAATGGACATAGACATTAACATTTGTGTTTGTGTGTGGACGTAAAGAGTTTGTATTTTGGTGAATTGTTCGTACCTACGTGTATCTGTGTTTCATGGCGTTTTCCCACAAGTGGGCGAAAACGCAGATCTCTACGAGAGATTACATATTTAAATGTGTCCACTGAAATGCAAAGTGAAAAGAGAACGAGGTAAGAAGTTGCTCAGTATTTATAGTGTAGGAAGAACGCCCCTAGTGAATAATTAGGGAATTAAGGAGGAGCTAACTCCGACATGTCTATCGATATACTATTTACATTATTCGGACTATTGTCCTCATCTTTGTTTCCATATTAATCACACCGTTTCGGCCGTTGTACGGTTTGGCCTTCTTCAAGTGGTTGGAATGTCGAACTGAACCCTTTATTTCGCTTGCTGGGGTAGACTGTTCTATTTCCACGTGCCATGTCTAATAGATGTCACTTATCAGTTATCTCCTGTTAATTCACCTCTCCAAGTTCTCCACTGCCATAACCAGGTATTGAACTCACAATAAGGACACATGGCCCAGTGGATAAATATGGCGATATAGATGAGAACAATAGCCCGAATTATGTAAATAGTGTACATAATACCTCATCTCAGAAATATAGACAGGTGTCTATCGATCTAGATAATCTACAGGGAATTCCGAACTGAAAGCGTTATTTAATCTACGGATGTAGATTGTTCTCGTTCCACTGCTCAGGTCTGTCTAAAGATATCATCTAGTTCAGTTACACTGAGTACGAGTATATAATGACGCAAACCAGGGATTGAACTCGCAACCACTATGTCATTAAATTTACAAACCAACGCTTTTACCCACTAGGCTATTGTCCATAGTCTTAAATATATGAATAAAAAAAATTAAAAAATAATAATAATTAAATAAATAAACAAAAATTGAAAGAGCAAGACAAACTTGACAATCCAACAGTTACCTACCTTGATATTTATTTATAGAGTTACTTCCCTTGGGCTTAGTTTATACCACGTCGGTCGAAATTTCAATTTAATAATTACGATATATATAAATTAAATACATAAATCTACTGTTTTATTTTTTTATTTTATTTTTATTTTATTTTCTTTTTCTTTTTAACTAAGACAAGTTTTTG
The DNA here is from genome assembly GCA_964036315.1 of Acanthosepion esculentum. Taxonomy (NCBI): domain Eukaryota; kingdom Metazoa; phylum Mollusca; class Cephalopoda; order Sepiida; family Sepiidae; genus Acanthosepion; species Acanthosepion esculentum. Next base: position 33,198,484 of record OZ038512.1, read on the forward strand.
TAATTGTCTGTATCTTAGAAGTCTTTGTGTACACTCATCTGGATAATTATTATTTGCTTTTAAAAGCATTAGAAAATGAATAGGCATTTAATAACTGAAGACAGATTTCACATTTAATGAAGATACACTCATTTCTAAAAAGAAAAAAAAACATAGAAATAACAGGACAATGCTTTGTGTCACGAGTATTGCCCAATTTTGAAAGCGGGTCTCTTGTTTTGCTTAAACCGACGTTAAAATGAAACAAAGTTGTCGCACTCTGACGTAAACTCCAATCGAAGATGTAAAGAAAACAAACAAGACCAATATATATATATAACTGAAACGGAAATGAGCCTTGGATGTCGAAGTGAGCATTTGTGACAAAAAAAAAAAAATAAAAAAATAAATTTCCCAGACATTAATTTCGTCCGCCTCCACTCACCCACTTCCGGAATACTATCCCAAGATGTCAGCGTTATAAAACATTTTTTCTGACTGTGTTTCTGATTCTAATTCCTTATTTCATAAAAGACCTAATTGTCTCACTTTTACAAATTCTGATGTCTTCTGTTAACAATGTTTATCTCTATTTTATAAAAATCAGTTCCTTTTTTTTTCTTATTCTTTAGGCGATGCCAATCCTTTCTCGGAGTATATTTATAGTAAAATTCTTTATTCCCAGCTGGCCTTTTGCTTGCTTTGCTTGTATAGTTGCCTGGTAGGTGGTGGAAAGGGTGCTTATAAGTTCCTATCTGTTGGGATGCAGGACATGAAGGAGAAGGCATTCTCTGAAACCATTTAGAATAGTGATTTTTTTTATTAAAAAATACAAGTTTCTGAGCCACTGACACGATAACGCTACGAAAGCAGGAGATCCTCCCAATTCAGTGGCTGGCACAGGAGTTAACCATAGCCTATAATTCGGGGTGATTGAGACCTTAGCACCGGCCCTGTATATTTTTTAATGTATTTTTAATTCAACATTATTTTAATAAAAGTTATTTTAAGTGGGTACCCATGTTTCAGTTACTATCTTTGTTTCTTTTATTTAGCGAATTAAACTGATTGATTTGTATTTCGTATTTTTTACGGCTTATCAACCTTTTTATTTAAAGCCGGAAAATATTTTTGGATTGTAATTTTCTTTTAGATAATAATGATTTTCAGATTACAATTCCTACTATTTAACCCATAGCCGAAGGAAAAGAGATCTATTAATATCTTTCCCAAGGTATTTGCGCGTAAGTGAATGTAACGAACCCGATTGGAATTTGAACTAGGCATAGCGATTTCCCACTCCGAGCCTTTATCCGTTACAGCACCCGAACACTCAGCTTACAGTTCCAGTTATTCTCAAGAGGTCACCTATCTAGGTACTAACCATGCTTAATGTTCCGTAACTTCGATGGTTTGAACGTAAGAAAAAGAAAGTTAAGAACAAAATAGAGTTAATTGAACAAGGAAGAATCTGAATCAACCTCTAAGTATTCATTTAATATTTACTGTATCTAACACTTTACATTTACAACCTGACCGAGTCTTACTCCGTTTACCAATACTGTGCCAGAGAATTTGAACGATGGTTCTTTGAACGCAATTGTAACTCACAATCTGTACAGGTCCACATCTGTTCAGTAGAATTTAAATTGGGACACGCGTTCAATAGGAGATTGATCCGGACTTTGGTATGGCCAGTTCAGATACACTCTTATGCAAATTAACTGAAAAAAATAGAATAATTCCGTTATTATTTACTTTTCTTTCGTATTTTTCCAATGAAATAAGACCTAGTGCACATATTAGTACTTTTTATGTCCATTCCACGAAGTCGTTCTTGCAGATTGACAACAGATTCTCGACTGGATTTAAATCAAGAGAGTTTCTGAGCTCACTGGTAAGGCTTGCTAGTGTGTTTGTGGATTGTTACAATTTTTGTACGCTTCCTTGGGGTAACGTTCATCGCAGACTATGGCCGTAGGAAAACTAATCAATAGTCGAGACAATAGTGTCTAGGCGTGATGAAAATCTGATGCAATCACGGATGACGCAATATTTTTCAAGGCCAAACAAATTTCATCATACACCCGGAAAATAGATTCATATTACTGCACACCACTGCAAATGACCTAATCTGAGGAAAAAATAGAAATCGATTACACCCTGTCACCCCAGTGGGTCTAAAATTAACCATATGGTGAAAGAAAGGAACCTAAATCGGTTGTTTCAATTAATTTGAATAAGGGTGTATGTGGCACCATTGGTGGCGAAATTGTGACGAGTTTTGTGACAACGTTCTCCGATCGTTCGTCGCTCACTGCACCTGTGATGACATCCAAGGCTGAGGGTATTTGCACATACAACCAACTCGCTATATGTACAGGTTACCGTTTGTCTTCTCGGCCTTGATCGCTTTCAGCAACAAAAAAATAAAAAAATGAAAATTGGTTTTCAAGACACTCTGGTTGGGAGGTAGCAACAATGCGATTTCTCACTTAAACGTGGCATCCGCTTCGATAGGTGGGGATGCTATCTTCCTAACTTCATTGGCCTCGGCGACTCCTGATTCCTCACTACCAGTCCTTCTGTGACTGACCAGCTCCAACTCCTCTGCTCACCTACCTACTTCACGGCTGGAACCACTTGCCTCCCGATTTCCTGCCTCTCTCTGCTTATAAGGATAATCCTGGGGTCTTATCCACTTGTCTTTCCAATTCATATACAGTGTAACCCGGATATAAGAGACCCTGATATAAGAGAAACCCGGATATAAGAGAGGTTTTCTCCGGTCCCAAATTAGAGCCTGTGTTAATCTATATATAATAGACCAAACCCGGATATAAGAGAAACCCGGATATAAGATACTTATTCTCCGGTCCCGACAACTCTCTTATATCCGGGTTACACTGTATTACGCAGAAAAATTTCCCCTCAATGACTTAAATTAGAATATAATTATAACATTGAGTTGACATGTGTTGTGGACTTATTTCCACAATAGAAACTGTATTCGGACTAAATGCGTCCTAAATAGGTTAAACGTACAGAAACGTTAGGAACTTGTAATAAAGTGTTACGCAGAGTAATCGAGTTGTGATCGCTGAACACTACTCCTCCTCTCGACTACTCCTGACTCCTAATTATAATAGGTGTGAGAGTCTATTACCTAGACAAGGTGTCTTTCACTATAACATATGCGTACCTCATCAGCAATTAATGCATCAAAAATAAAGTAAGGAAAAGGAGAAGAAGAGAAGTAAAATGAAATATCGAAAGCTTGGGAAAGTATACACATACATTTCTGGGAATCTTCAGTCATCTAACTGGATCGGTGTGATGGGTGGTGTTTGTGAGAGAAACAGGAATATGAAAAAGAAATAAAACCTGACGATGAGAATAGATTATTTAGTTAAGTTAAACACTCAAACTTGAGATGAGCTGAACAAGTTTTTCTCATAAGTGGAAAATCCTTTTCGCAACTAACCAACTAAAAATGCGACCATAAATTTACCTCTTTCCTGCAACACAGACGTGCAGCCTTCACATACCTTTTTTATTTATTGATATGCCCTATTTCAGGGTCATTTTGAGACTATCTGTACTAAACTTGATGTCTTATTCATTCTTTAAGGCCAATCTTCATAGATATCAAAATATAATGAATATAATAAAATTTGGATCATTTTTAAAAAAATTTTATACTGATTTTTGTAAAGAACTAATTACAATTTACAATATAAATAAAAAAATTACAATTTACAGTATAAATAAAAAAATTACGATTTACAATATAAATAAAAAAACGTATTAACAAATCAACTAACAAAACCTTCTGACACAGATATAAACATATATATATATATGTAAGAAATAAAATGAAAAATTATAATGTATAAATAATGTAGGCTAGAATGTTATACACACCACATCATTATGATAGTGTTGTCATACGTATTTTAGTTCACTGTTTTGCTGTTCATTATATATCGCATTTATTAGATGTATGGCAATGACTTTTAACATAAGTAAATAAAATGTAACCATAATATTGGGTTGTGGAATGAACGTTTTTTTAAAAAAATATTGTTGTGTAGGATCCACCTAATCTGCATAGGTGACTATCAACTATATAAATAATGGTTGGTACCGGAAGACGAGGGAAGAGGAATCACGAGATCCAACTAGAGACTCTGATCGACTGCGACTAGTCAACACATTCTCCAGGAACGTCTTCCCAGAAATATACAGAAATACTATATGTACTTATTGTGTACACTTTCTTGTTATAATACATTCTTGTTCTAAGTACATTTTGTGTTGCATTATTATTCCATGCAATAGGCGAGATTCAACATTGAGTCAAGACTCAACAAATATTTTAAATAAAAAAACTACAACAAATTAATCAATAATATACTCTCCGTTATTGTGTACGACTTCCTTCAGTCGTTCAATAAGTTTTTCAATGCTTCGGCGATAGAAATCTCCTTCCCTTGACTCAAAGAATTCGTCCAACCAAGCCTTCAATTCCACGTCATTATTGAACGATACACCACTCAAAGACTTCGAAATCGATCGAAAGAGATGAAAATGTGACGGCGCCAATTCTGGAGAGTATGAAGAATGAGACAGCACTTCCCATTCGAGTTCTGGAATCGCAACTTTGGTCATAGTATTTGAGGACAGGCGTTGTCGTATTGCAGAAGAACATTTCACCTATTCAACCTTTCTTTTTGCTAAATATTTCGTTGAGTCGGTGTAGTTGTTGAACGTGCAGCTCCGCTCAGTGTGTCTGACTGCGCTCAAGCAGTTCGTAATGAATTATGCCTTCCCAGTCCCACCATACACACAACATGGTCTTTCGAGGATGAAGGTCTTGTTTTGCTCGCGGAGTCGCTAGTTTTGGTGGCTGAGCCATTCTTTTCGCTGCTTCATATTGGCGTGAAGGCACCATTTTTCATCGCCAGTGACAATGCAGTAAAGAAAACGTTGTCTGTGACCATGTGTTGGATGATGTCGAGGTTGATTGTTTACACTCAAAGAGAGTGATACCCAAGCTTCGAGTTTCCGAACCTTTCCCAATGAGTGAAGATGGTTCACCACAGTTTTTTTTTTATCACAATCTATAAGCTTCGCCAATTTTCTGGTCGTTTGATGTAGATATTCGTGAAGAATTTTATTCAATCGTTCTTCATCCTTGAGGTCAAAATTCCCATTTCTGAAGTGCGAAAACCAACAGCAGGCGATATTTTGAGGCTTCTCCATACATAGCATAAATCTGACGAGCTGCTTCGGCGACCTTAACACCTCGATTAAATTCAAAAAGCAAATAGTGTCGAAAAATACTCAATTTTATCCACTTGACATTTAATGATCTGAAAATACATCCAATTATGTGCCATGCGTGGTAGACGCTTAGGCGATCATGTATCTTTCGATACATGACTGATGATTTTTTTCCCGCAGCAGGTTGCCATTTCTTTCTGCGATAGACCAGTTTCCATCCAAGGCTACAGAACACAGTCTGTCCTGCTATTTACCCATAGCTGGGGGGAGAAGAAGAGACTTCATACCTTTCCCAAGCATATTAGCACGTAAGTGAATGTAATGGTTTTGACTGGATTTCGATCTCGGTTCTCCGATTCCTGAACCCGAGCCGCTACCCACTACTCCACCATGCTTTTGAAAATACATAAAAATCTATAAAATTAAAAAAATCTAAACACACTATCTTGTAGAGCAAAAAATTCTCTTTCAAATAACATAAAACAATTTGCCAATGCGTATTATTTTGCGTGCATTTATAAATTTGAAAAAAAAACCCGCTTATGAATTATTTCCTAAAATGTAAATGTTAAAAACAGAAACCGAGTCAGATATCCCGGCAGTCTTTTTTGACGTGGAATGAGACTACCGTTTCTTTGTTTCCTGGAAACTCTCCGCGTACCGGCAGACGATGACTCGCGTACCAGCACCGGTACGTGTACTGCAGTTTGAATAGAACTGAGTTAGAGGACACAAATTCACCCCTGATCAAACCAAGGTATTCAATAGAGTTGACCATCGTTTTCTGGAGGCTGTTGAGACGTCGGTCTGTTTTGGCTTATACCTCTCTTGTACACGTTCCTCCGGTTCAATGGTGAAAATAAACTAATTTCAAAACCTCTTATGCTGTCTAGGTCTCTTCGTTACTCTTACTTTTCAAGCTTTACGTTCTTCCTTTGGAAACGTTCTTTTTGCAAATTAAAAGCAGATCCGGTTCTACGCGGAATTACCTTACCTAGTGACACCACCACCTCAGCCAGATATTCCGCCTATGTCAACGACTTTATTGTGCTTGTAACGAGCAATGATGAATTCGATGAAGCCGTCAAGGATTTTAGACACGAGATGTTAACAGGACCAATATGAAGCGCGATAGGTCAATTGGTTTGCGGCTGGGCGTGTCTAAAGGAGTTTCTCGTCGCGAGCTCTTCAGTTGGATATAGGGATCATGCAAAATACTGTGTGTTTGGTTTGATCATGACCTACAGCTGGAGAAAAATTTTTCGAAAGTTCTGTAGAAGTTCAGACTGTGGCTCACCTGTGGCCTCGGGGAAATCTTGACAAAGCAAAGTTTGGAATTATGTGTTCCTCGCATCTACCATATCCTAGAGACTTTACTGACTCATTTCTCTGCCTACCGAAGTAGTTCGCTTATTCGAATCCTGTTTGGCGTCCTGTAGACCATTGTCTCCGAAACTGCGACGGGAGAGCTGTTACCGACAGCCATCTGAAGGCGTCTATCTATACCTAGCATTAAGCGTACATTCCATTTCGTAGGTTGAATATTTTTGCAAAATGGCGGTAACCACGAATTTTGGAAAGAAAAGGCTAAGAAAGCGTCCCCAGCCTGGAGAAGTGTGCACTCAAGCAAGCAAGTGGGGCGATGTAGTTATATATCCTGAAGCGAGTGCTCTTACTATCACAAGCATCGGAAAGCTCTGAAGGGCTTCTCACGGGTTAATTCTGGCCTCTCTGACACCTTCCTGTTGTCAAAGAAGGTTTTATATCATGTTTTAGTGAGAAGATTAGATTGACGGGCTTGGCTTAACGCAATAAGTGTATCGCTCTCTATGGTCTTCAGCACTCGGATTAAAATGCCTCAACTGCCACGGTGTATCACTCACCGAACTGGTGTTGCGGAATGAATTTTGATTAAACACAAAGCTCTGTTCAGTGAGACTGACAAATTTCACTAGAATGCGCGCGCTGCGGTGATTGGGACAACAGGCAGGTGTCAGTGAGGCTAGAATTAACCCGTGAGAAGACCTTCAGAGCACTTCGACGCGTGCGATAGTAAAAGCATTCGCTTTATGACATAGGCATTCTTTCACTACAGCCTGCTACACCCGTTTTGCAACATAGTTTATACGCCTGAAACCAGTTCTGTTTGTAGCAATGTGATGTCGTCACTTGACATGAGTATACACATAGCTTACTCGGAATCACATGATCTGGTTGACGCAGCAGAAGGGATATCATGAAGTTGAGACGTTCTTCTCTTTCCAATTGATTTTTCACATTAAGTATCAGCCAAAGTTATGGTAGTAAAGATGTAGCGCTCTTCATTGCAATTTGACGAAAGGTGAGTCTTTGGTGCACAACTGTGTCAAATGAACGGTGCTGACCAAGAATAGCACTTGGAGTTTGCCCAGGCAAAAGGATTTGGAGCCTCTGTATTGTGGCCATATCAACACTGTCCGAGTTAAGGTAGATTATAATTTTTATTTTGTCTATAAAATGTTAAATTAGCTAGTGGATGCAAGCTCATAGGTCACTTGTATTTCTTCTTCTTCTCTTTAGTTTAACAACTTCCACCTGTTCCCCAATGGATTACATATTTCATTTCCCACGTAGGTGAAGCCAGTTTCCGTATGATCATCGAAGTTAAGCAACGTCAAGCCTGGTCAGTACCTAGATGGGAGAGCCTCTTGAAATACCAGGTGCTGTAAGCTTGGATGTGCGGTTAGTGTAATGGATAATGGCTCAGAATTGTTAATAAAAGAGCCGAGTTCCAAATCTAATTAGATTTGTTATATTCACTTACGCGCAAATAGCTTCTCCCCAGCTATGGGTTAATTAGTAAGATCATTATTATCTAAAAAATTAAAATGTATTCTTACTATCTAAAAATATTTTCTGGTTTTAAATAACCTGTAAAGGGTTGATAATCCATTAAAAAAAACGTATCAATCAATCGTGGGTACAAGTGACTTTTTGATTTTGTTTTTTATTCGTGGTTGCTATACCGTCCAAATGAGGGCGTGATTGTTTGAGGGCCTGAATTTTATTATTTTCAGCTACTTAATAGTTAATTCTGCTACGGTTAATGGCTCTAATGCTAACAACATCTGTCTTTAATAAATGTAATATCATTGTTAGCAGACATTCGGATATTTTAATTGCATATATTTGTAAATATTTTTACCTCGCCCCCACACAAACATTGTATATATGAGGCGAATTAACACTGCACTGGTAAACTGTGGTCATATGTTTACAGTTCGAAAGATAAAATGTAAATGTGGGGTTTTGCTAAGAGGAGAAATTATTTGAATAATTGTGACTAAGTTAAACAATAGTTCAATAAAAACCAGCCCTCCTCCATCTCCATTTTAGGCATGATCTTTTAAACAATTTACTTAATTCTTACTCTTACTAAGAAGTGATAAATGTAATGTACTTTCAGGAGTAGAACCTACGGTTAATTAAGACCCTGAACTATCACTAATGACGATGATTGGATGTTCCTTCGGGAAGATCCTGTGCCTTCAGCAAATATTTTCTTTTTCTTCCTGTGCTGTGTCCTTTTAGGACGTAGGTGATTATGGCACTTTATTATCCCTTGTAGCACTCAATAAGTGTAATGCCTCTGACACCGCCCCAGACCACGTTCTGTCATCCACTTGCTTAAAACCGCGAGGTATGTCATGCATTGCTTTCCCTTATCACTCTTTCCTTCTATTCGACCTGTGAGTATCAGATTTTCCAGGCCTTCCTTTCTCATTTCGTGTCCCAGAAACTTCAGCTGCCTCTTCCTGATGTGAAGTATAAGCCTCCTCCTTGTTTGCATCCTCATTGTTGCTCACACGCTCGGTCCATGATATCCTCATATTCGTTCTTTAAAACCGCATCTCCGTCGCCTCGAGTCTCTTCTTCATCTTTGAGGAGACCGTCCAACATTCGCTGCCATAAAGGAGGACAGTTGTCACGTAACAGCTCAGTACTCTTTTCTTCGTTACGAAAGAAATCCTCCTGTCTCGCACTACTCTGTCCAGCTTTTAGAATGCGTCTTTGGCCATCCTTGACCTTAAAGTCACCCCATCCTCAAATGGAACTCGTCCATACGAACTATCGCTAAAGACGCTGGAATAATGATCGTACCGCTCTAGTAAGTACATGGCTCATCCAGCTATCATCTACTTTTGCAAGAGCCAAATCTGGCTTAATATGGAGTACTGCTACCATATTTAGGCAGGAGCTATCCAGTCCTCACATTCCACCCCCGATAGAGTCTAAAAGCCTCTCCACGCCATTGTAGATAACTTTCTAACCTACAACCTCTTTATCACAGACGAAACATCGCAAGCATCTTACTGCTATATCGCTATTTCTATGGAAAGTTGTCAGGCGAACTATATTCTTTATTCCACCAGGTCTAAACTTCACGGCTAAGACCAGACATGCCACGCACATTGTTGAAAACAACCCTCATTCCCTTCGTAATTCATTGGTAAGAAGTAAGTTCTACTCGAACAACTTCTTCCTGCGAACCACTGCTATGTGGAATCGACACCCAAGAGGATGATCCCCGATCGGTACAATCTTAACCTGTACAAGTCTAGGGTTAATCGTTATCCTTCCCACGTATATGCATAAACTGGATCTGTTACTTTATAATGCTCTACCTGGAGTGGTTACCGGGGCTTGTACAGAGTGAACGTTACAGTAAAAAAATAAAAATAAAAATAAAATAAAATAAAAAATAAATTAAAATAAATAAATAAATAAATAAATAAATAAATAAAAAAAACAAATTTTGTGTTAATTGGAAAAAGGAATAAATGAACATTTCAATTGGAGCAATTCTTAAATTCTGTTCACCCATCCTTAGTTTTACATGGATCAATAAAAGTGGCTACTGCTACATTTCCTCTAGAGCAGGGGTGCCCAAACTTTTTTCAAACGGGGTCAAATTTGATGAAGAGAATATGCGTGAGATCCAACCATTCTACTTGGTATTCTTTGAACCACTAAAACTAAATGTAAATGAACTATATGAAAAATGGCATATTTTTATTTCTTCACATAGATGACAAATTTAAACATGTCTTACCAAAATCACTCAGCCTGTCATATCTGAAGCCCATATAAGATGAAGTAAAATATGCCTGAGAAAAAAGAACTTCCAGGAAGTTATAATATATTTTAGGTTAATCTAAACATTAAATATTATTGATAATTAATGTTGTCTGTCAATTTTGAAGTTAAAAACATATGAATAGGAACATAACACCAACATTCATCGTATTAAGAAATATAAAACATAAACTCCCTGGGTCCAAATATATTTATAACAGGTTTTGAGCACTATTTACATTATTCGGACTATTGTCCTCATCTTTGCCGCCATATTTATTACAACGTTTCGGCCCTTCAGTATCTGTCTATATTTCTCAGATGAGGTATTATGTACACTATTTACATTATTCGGACTATTGTCCTCATCTTTGTTGCCATATTTATCACAACGTCCTGGCCTTTCAGTATCTGTCTATATTTCTGAGATGAGGTATTATGTACACTATTTACATTATTCGGACTATTGTCCTCATCTTCGTCGCCATATTTATCACAACGTCCCGGCCTTTCAGTATCTGTCTATATTTCTGAGATGAGGTATTATGTACACTATTCACATTATTCGGACTATTGTCCTCATCTTCGTCGCCATATTTATTACAACGTTTCGGCCTTTCAGTATCTGTCTATATTTCTGAGATGAGGTATTATGTACACTATTTACATTATTCGGACTATTGTCCTCATCTTTGTTGCCATATTTATCACAACGTCCCGGCCTTTCAGTATCTGTCTATATTTCTGAGATGAGGTATTATGTACACTATTTACATTATTCGGACTATTGTCCTCATCTTTGCCGCCATATTTATCACAACGTTTCGGCTGTTGTACGCCATTATCCACTCAAGGACATATGGCACAGTGGATAAAGGCGTTAGATCCAGTGACAGGAGACAAAAAGTTTGAGTTCAATACCCGGTTAAGGCGGCGGAGAATTGGGAGAGGGGAATTAACTGGAGATAACTGATTACTGACATTCATTAAACATGACACGGGGAACTAGAACAGTCTTCCTCAGTGCGCGAAGTAAAGGGTTCAGCTCGACATTCCAACCACCTGAAGAAGGCCGGAGCGTACAACGGCCGAAACGTTGTAATAAAAATGGCGACAAAGATTAGGACAATAGTCCGAATAATGTAAATAGTGTACATGAGGCCTCATCTCAGAAATATAGACAGATACTGATTTTGACCAGCACAAAAAAAAATTAATTCACTAAAATTTTAGAATTTATTCATTTCAAATGACCAAAACAAATAACTTTCCTGCACTGATATGAAAGGGGATACTAAGATCTGGGCTACAGTATGCAGGGCGTGTTCAAAGGCCTGTTTCAAAGGTAGTGATTTTAGAAATTGGCTGGAAAAGGCAAAGGTTACGTTTCACACCGCCAGAGGGCGGCCACACAGTGCTGGTCATATGTTCGGGTAAAACATGAAATTGCATTTCTTACCTGTACACTTTACACTTTTACATTCTTATTGACAATATTGTCGGTCAGTAAGTGATACATTCTATGACAGAGGATGTTGGGGGGGGGGCATATGAAATCTGACCGGAGGTCGTAATCGGCTCTCGGGCCGGACTCTGGATATGCCTGCTCTAGTGACTCATAACATTTTGCACGCCTTGTTCTCAATATCTGCGTTCAAGTAGCGCATAAATTCACAATTTATAAAATCAGTAAGTGATACATTCTATGACAGAGGATGTGGGGGGCATATGAAATCTGACCGGAGGTCGTAATCGGCTCTCGGGCCGGACTCTGGATATGCCTGCTCTAGTGACTCATAACATTTTGCACGCCTTGTTCTCAATATCTGCGTTCAAGTAGCGCATAAATTCACAATTTATAAAATCAGTAAGTGATACATTCTATGACAGAGGATGTGGGGGGCATATGAAATCTGACCGGAGGTCGTAATCGGCTCTCGGGCCGGACTCTGGATATGCCTGCTCTAGTGACTCATAACATTTTGCACGCCTTGTTCTCAATATCTGCGTTCAAGTAGCGCATAAATTCACAATTTATAAAATCAGTAAGTGATACATTCTATGACAGAGGATGTTGGGGGGGAGGCATATGAAATCTGACCGGAGGTCGTAATCGGCTCTCGGGCCGGACTCTGGATATGCCTGCTCTAGTGACTCATAACATTTTGCACGCCTTGTTCTCAATATCTCCTGCGTTCAAGTAGCGCATAAATTACTCTTTTTGAGTAATTTCGCGTTTACTTATCATCTCTCAGTTGCGTCTCTGTCTTTGGGCAGAGTGCACTCAGGGGCGATTCCGTCAAAGGACAGATTCGCAACCGAGGAAAATGATACTGAGAGGTGCCGGCCCTGGGGAACATCTGCCCAAAGGCCGCACCTTCTCATTTCACTAGAGAGAAGGATCGGTGCACGCACCGAGGCCAGCGCAACCTAACGGTTGCGGGCTCGGGGAATCTTTGTTCCTTGCCCGGGTGCACGCGCTCGGGCTCCCTACATTAAACCGAGCGTGTGTCATAACCTGACCGCGTGGTGGGTTGAGTAAATACAAAAAAAAATCTGTTGCGTTCAAGATTCTATCTCCCCTCGTGCTGGGTCCATGTGAATGTAACAAATTGCGTTACAGTCCTGGATGGCCACAGATAGAATTCTTATCAAATATCTAAAACTTTTAACATTAAACATTAAGCAAGATTATTTTTTGTATAACTTGGTAGCTCATAGCTATTACCAGTGAGAAGACGAACGCAGATATAACTTAGCTGAAGTTTTATTCAACTTAGAATGGAGCGTGTCCGAGTTGGACTTACATAGATACAGAATACATATAAAGATCGACAATCCATACAACATTCTCCTTCTCTGGTTATTTGTAGGTCATTCCACCGACCTGGTCTCTTGCAGGTGCTTTGAAGACGTCGTGGTGGTTCGGAGTGGACTGTCGCCTCTGACATTGAATCGTCTGAACTTGTTACTCCGGATTGTCTTGCCTATTTGTCGGTGTGGGTGCTTCGCTTTAACGGTTTCTACGGCGATTTCGAACGTTAAAATCCAATGGGAGCATTGCTCTGCAGCTGTGGTATAGTCAGGGTCGATGTCGAACTTTTGTGGTCCCATGCAATGTTCCATGTTGATTCAAAGTTGAATAAATTGTAGTGAGAAGAAGAACTCACATATAACTTACCTGAAGCTTTATTCAACTTAGAATGGGGCGTGTCCGAGTTGGGCTTGCATAAATACAGAATACATATAAGGGGCGACAATCCATACCATAATTACCATTACGTTTTACGTTTGAATTCTATTCAGGCTGCTAAGCTAAGCTTCCATTGTTTCCTTTTGTTAGGCGCTAATTAATCGTCGAAATAGTTTCTTTTAAAAAATTCCTTTCTTGAATTTGTTTTTTGAATTTATTGTTCTGTTGCGTACATTGCTTTCATTGTTTTGTTATATTCATTTGCTTTTTTAGCTTTTCATTTAATATCTTTGTTTCGAGAGAATTAAAACAGAATCTATAAAATTGTGAATGTCGGACAAATGTGCTAGAAAAAAATAAATACTTGTTTGGGTCGGCTTTTGTAAACATTTTTTATTGTGTATATAATATAGATTATTTAATTTCTTTTCTTTTTTTATGTTTCCATCTCTTTTGTTATTAAGTATCCCGCATTGTGATAATGGAAGATCTGCCAAGAAATGGGAAATGTAAGAACACAGAGGCAAATTTACTGTGAATGGTCTAGCGCTTAAAGTTCTTTCTAAATATTTCCGTCTTAGTAAATTTCTTTTAACTAGAGTAACATTTTTTTAAATCAAAATTATGCTTAATCTCATTACGATGAGCATCTAATGCAATAGATGTGTTATTTTGTAAAAGATCCCTTTTATGTTCATATAATCTTTTATTTACTTTCTCTTATGTATTTCTTGTGGCAATTATTACAGGTGATAGAGTAAACTCCTTCAAGTTTTAGCTTATTATTTTGTTTTATTGTTTTAGAATTAGTTGCAACAACTTTTATGTTGAGTTAATATAAATTCTTTGCAGTTGTAATTGTGATAGAGTTGGTGGGTAGAAAAATACATTTTCATTCGTTGGGTTTGTAAAGCATGGCCGCTTTTCTATTTTGAAATATTTGCTGAATTGCTGAAACCTCCTGACAACTGGGCCATGCAATTATAAAAAAAATCAGGATTCGGGGGGCTGAATATAAGATCAGTCAGCTAAGTGATGAATTTAATTTTATATCTGCATTAGTCATATATATATATATATATATATATATATATATATATATATATTACTAGAAATAACTTAAGTGATTTGGGTGGAATCACGCACAGAGTTATGGTGAAAATTTCTTGGCCCGCGTTGTCTTGTCAGTATTGTCATGATTGGTATTTGAAATATTTTTTTGGAGGGGGGGGATCCTCGTGTGTGTGTATATATATATAATTTTTTTTTTAATCATATCACCTCAAGCAAGGCCGGAGGCCACTATCACGCAAGGGATTAAAGAAGGGTTGGAGGAAGAGCAGATAGAAGTGGCAAGGGAGGGGATGTGGAGAAAGAGAAAGACAGTGGGTTGATCAAGGTAAGGGGGCCACAAAAGATCCGGAGCGAGAGCAGATAGAAATGAAAAATGAAAGGATGTGGAGAAGGGAAGTGGATAGATCAAGGCAACTGGAGATGTCGATTGACGTTACACTTAAACCGTTGGAGATTGTATTTGTCAGGGAAACAGTAATAGGGAAGGGAGTTCCATAGGCGAGATGTGCGAGACATGAAGCTATTGGAGTAGAAGAGACGTCTACATCTAACAGTTTCCACGGTGTAGGGGTGGGAGCGGTATGCCAGCCTGGTGGGGCGTTTAAATTCATATATATATATATATATATATATATATATATATATATATATATATATATATATATATATATATATATGATGAAAATGTGGAAAAGACAAAGCAAAATCCGAATATGTGAGTTTAGTGTTTTTTATTTTTTATTATTTTTTTTTTTAAAACAGTAAACTCACATATTCGGATTTTGCTTTGTCTTTTCCACATTTTCATCATACCGTCGGATCTACATCCACATATTTGCTTACATATATATATATATATATATATATATATATATATATATATATATATATATATATATATATATATGAATGAAGAAATATAGTCTTAAAGTGTGCTATATTTATGGGATAAAGTGCTCAATATCAGAGATAGAGCGTGTGTAAATATAAAACTGAACATAGGTCAACACTTAGAGGCAACAGTTGTGTTTCATGCAATCGTCAGGCCTGACGATTGCATCTAGCATGCAATCTAGCATATATATATATATATATATATATATATATATATATATATATATATATATATATATATATATATATTAGTTCTTTTCGATCGGCCTGAATATTTTAGAAATATTATATATATATATATATATATATATATTGATAATATTAGTGGTCAATATATATATATATATACATAAATTCCCAAAAGGATAGAATCCATGTAGAACTCGATGTCCAGGACAGATTAAGAATATTATATGAAAGCCTCAAACACTAATATTCCATGTTTATAATTTATTACAATGGAATCGTAATCACGATCCAATTCATCAGACCTAGAAATTCAAAATTTTTCAATTTGTAGGTCTGATGAATTGGTTCGTGATTACGATTCCATTGTAATAAATTATAAACATGGAATATTAGTGTTTGAGCCTTTTATATTATATATATATAAAGTCCGACAATTATTTAAAGACATTTTTATGTTTAACATTCTTTTTATAGATACAAGTATTTAAGTAAATGCTCTGTTTATAATAAACAGTATTAAACAACATTTACCGGCCTGAATGTCCGAAAAAATTTCGTTTACTTAAATACTTGTATCTATAAAAATAATGTTAGGCATAAAAATGTCTTAATATATATATATATATATATATATATATATATATATATATATATATATATATATATATATATATATATATATATATATATTTGGTGACTATATTGTCTTATGTAATAAAATATGAAAGTATATATATTTGTCGAAAATGGATTGTTGCAAATGTCGGCTGTTCATATTCGACCAGAAAAACAAAGCTTCACTTTTGTTCTCATGTCACTGAATTGCAAAAATACAATAAACAATGAAAGAAAGAAAAAAGAAAGAAAGAAAAAAGAAAGAAAGAAAAAAGAAAGAAAGAAAAAAGAAAGAAGAAAGAAAGAACTAAGTAAGACATCATTATAAAAGCCACTAGAAAAATATGTTTTAAAGATTATATTAGCTACAGATGAGCCCGTTCATAACACCATAATTAAACTACTTTACTAAGCTAACAATCTATTTAAGGTATTGCTCATTCCTTGATAACTATTGCCTGTCCTTTTCGTATAGGCGGCAGAATAGCTCAGAGTCATTTGCTTAAGTCTTTACTCCCACAGTTCTGCGTCAATAATTATTATGCTCGTAAAAAAAAAAAAATTGTCACGACATCTTCAGTAGGGAAGGAAACGAATATCCATGGTTTGACTGATTCGTTTTCTACGGCTTATCAACCCTTTTGCAGGTTATTTAAAGCCAGTAAAATAATTTTAGTTTTAAGAACATAATTGTTTAGTGATACAGGTCTTTCCAATTAACGAAGAGTGTGATTCATGGCTTCCCAAGTTAAGGGAATATAACGAAACTAACATGAAAAAAATCGGCTTTCCGATCAACAAGTCCGAGCCAATTATCCATTACATCACCCACACATCCAACCTTACGGCATCTGGTATTCCCAAGCGGTCACCCATCAAGGTAGTGACCAAACTCAATGTTACATAACTTCGGTGAACGTACAGGAAACGACTAGATGCTCAAACATTGTTGCGTGTTTAGGAAGGGGTTCCCGGATCTCTCTCTCTCGCTCTGGCTTCTGTACTGGTGCTGCTGTGTTTCTCCCGTGTTGTGCGCAGTCTGTGGCATTGCCTGTTCATTCTGAGGGTACACGGTTGACAGTTCCCTGGTTGCTGTTTCCGACTGCTCGGTCTCACGCTGGCCGCTGATCTGAGATGGAACAAATACATCGAGTCAATTGCATCATCCACCGCAAGGAAAGTTGGCTCCCTGTGCCGAGCCAGGAAATTTTTCTCCCCGGAATCGATCCTCTAAATCTATAAATCGACCATACGCCCTTGCATGGAGTATTGCTGTCATATATGGTCTGGAGCCCCTGCTGTTTGCCTCAGGGTTCTTGATAAGATCCAGAGACGGATATGCAATGTAATTGGCCCTGATCTGTCATCTCGTCTGCAGTCGCTCTCTCACAGACGCGACGTTGCCTCGCTCTGTCTTTTTTACAAATACTTTCACGGTATTTGATCCGAGGAGGTGCTTTCGCTGGTTCCTAGGCCTCATGAATTTAAACGTCATACGAGGCTGGCATCCCGCTCCCATCCCTTCACCGTTGAAACTGTTAGATGTAGACGTCTCTTCTACTCCAATAGCTTCATGTCTCGCACATCTCGCCTGTGGAACTCCCTTCCTTATTCCTGTTTCCCTGACAAATACAATCTCCAACTATTTAAGTGTAACGTCAATCGACATCTCCAGTTGCCCTAATCTATCCACTTCCCTTCTCCACATCCTTTCACCTTTCATTCCTATCTACTCTCGCTCCAAATCTTCTGTAACCCCCTTGCTTTGATCGATCCACTATCTTTCTCCACATTCTCTCCTTTACCACTCCTATCTGCTCTTCCTCCAAACCTTCTGTAACCCCTTGCGTGCTAGTGGCCTCCAGCCTTGCTTGGGGTGATAAGCTTAAAAAAAAATATATATATAACTGTAGGTAGAAAAAAAGCAAATTTTGATATGATAGCGAGGGTCACAAAGCAGTGTCTGGAGCACTCCAATCAAACACCACCCGACCTCAAGCACCAACCGTGTGTGCATATAAGCAAACTCAACTGAAATTCGTACTTGGTTTGAGTGTTCTGTTCGCTAGAAATAAGCAAACTGAATATATATAAGCAAACTCAACCGAAATTCGGACTTGTTTGAATGTTCTGTTCGCGACATTTCTTAAAAAAGATAAAGAAAAACAAAAGAAAAAGAAAAACAAAAGAAAAAAAAACGAAAAAAAAACAACAAACATGGGAATTAAATGATACCATAAGCTTCAAATTTACGATACATTAGCTGACCCACTTTATAGCGAAGCAGAACTGTTGTCCTGCTTTTTATTCGCTTACATATTTTGTGCAGACCGTGAGTAACTACTTGAATTCTTATCACTGAGCGTAAAGGAGTCGTCCAGTTCCGATCATAAATATACACTCAGAACGAGACTGAGGATAAAAAACACACGTTTATTTGAGCGTTAAGACCAAACCAGAGACAGCATAACGGATAACTGTGGGCTGAAACACTTAGACAACGAAAACACATAAAAAGATCCTTAAACTGTTTTCTAAATCTGGTAAGGATATTACTTATAAATTCAAATCGAGCTAACTAAATACATAACGAATTATCAAAATATTTAAAAAAAACTAAATGTAATATTTTTAACTTATGTCACTGCTTAGTAACAATTTTAAAATGTTAAAGTCTGTAGGTGAAATTATCTAGTCCTGTTCAACGCCAGTAATTTGGATTATAACATCCAGAAAAAATTGTACATAGAAGTAATTGAATTAAATGCGTTACAGTTTTTTATTTGCACACTGCCTTATATTTTATAAGCTCCTGCGGACTCAAAAGGTAATATACAGTTATATAAATATACAATTTAATATACTTTTATATGATTATATATATAATATAGGTAATATACAATTATATAAATATACAATTTAATATACTTTTGTATGATTATATATAGGTAATGTACAATTATATAATTATACAATTCAAAACATACAAAATTTAAGATAACTTATTTCACTGAAATAAGTTATTTTACATTTAGTATAACTGAAATAATTTAAGTTATAAAAGTTATTTAATATTGTAAACAAAATTTTGTTTACCTACATCGATTAGTCAAGCTGTTTTGATGCGGAATTTTTTTTATTCAAATGAAAGATGTATTTTCGATTTTTGGGTATTTTAATTATTAAGTTCATTACTTTACACATTTAGAATTTTTTTTTCGATAAAATTTTTTTTCGATTAATTACTTTTTTTGATTAATTTTTTTTTTCGATTTAATTATTTTCTATTAAATCTAAGTTTTCATTTTCGAGAATAATATCTGAATATTGAAATATATTAAATTATAATTTCGGGCGCATTTTTTTTTTAATGCGTGACATTCCTACAATCCAAAGGTGGGTACAGGAATTTTTTAGGCCGTTAAAATCAACAATACCCGATATTTCTTCGTGAGTTCTATTAATGTAGGTACAGTAAGATAGATAAGTTACTTAACATAACTACATGGCTGTCAATTACTTATTTAGTAGTTAGGTAATTGACGCTCATTTATAATATAAATTACTTTCACATTATATATCGTCGCTGAATCAATCATTTTCAAATTATTTTGCGTTATGAATTTCCCATTTTATTTTTATCAATATGATTTGGTTCAGGTCTAAATAGATTTTTTGTCAAATATTAGTTCAATGCTACATTTCGCTTTCTTGCGTGTTTGAAAATGAATAGATTTATGCATGAAAAGGGCTTTTGCCCTGAAAGGAATGGGAGAAAAAAGAACGACACTAATTGTTATCCCGATTACAGTAAAAAGGTGCGTACAAAACAAAACTCAAAACTACTGCGTGATATTTAAAGGAACAAACATTTTTACAAAATATTTAAAACAATATAACAAACTACAGGTTTTTTTTTAATTTATCTATTTATTTTTTACAGAATAAGTTTCTGATACGGCAGAAAATGCCCTTAAAAACGATCATAAACGTTTCATAATACGAGCATGACATTAACAAGGGAGCAAACTCTGAAATTCTGACGGATTTGTTTCTTTCTTCTGTCACTCTTACAAAGAAATTGTAATGTTTTTGAATTGATGTTTTCACTACTATGAGTTTTTTTTTATGGCTCAGTTGATAAACACGTTCACTTATAGGCGATTGACAGATTTTGTAACTTTGTTTTTAATATGAATTTTTTTTTTATCGAGTTCCATATTCGCGTAAATTGCTTTTGTATTTTGGTCGATTAATCGGAAAGGTAACTTAATGTTATCTCTGTCTGAGGGAGTTGATTCCAACGTGCGGCACCTTCAGAAAGTGTCCGAAAACCATACAACGGGTTGATCCAAATCTTGTGACTGAAACTGGGTAGATGGAACTATTTGGGAGACGTCGCTAATTGTGCTAGCACGAAATCGCAAGTCATTGTGACCTAGGGTTTGAGCACGCTTGCCTTGTTCTGACTGTTGATCACGCCAAAGAATGTGCTCTCTCCCAGAAACTGACAAAGTTTCGCTCAGCATCGTTGCAGTATAAACCACAGGTGGGCTCTGTGGGTGTTGAACAAACACAAATGTGCCTGAGCAGGCATCTGCAACAGGGATTGGCTCTCTGCCCTAACAGACAGGCATACACGGACACGAAAGGCCATCTCGAAAAAATAAAATAACCTAGCAGATTTGGCAAAAAAAAAAGAGAAAAAAAAAAAAAAATGAAAAACACTAATCCAGATTATAATCTTAAGATAATCTGCTATTATTCCTAGTTTAATTTTTAATGTAATCAATAATCCGTTTTATTACGATGTCATGTTTACTTCTGGGAAAGGTTATACTTTTCTCGTTGAGAATACGATTTTGTTTTTAACATTTAACCGCATTCAAGGTAATAAAGCCACTAAAACGCAAGGGATCTCTGAGTATGAAAGAATAAGAAAAAAGAGAAACATTATTACGGAGAGAAAACATTAGTTAAGGCTGTTATAAACAAAAAGTTGTATTTCACCGTTAAAAAGTAGTATAAAATGCGAATTCTGTCGTTAAATTTACCACCTTTTTTATGTGTCTCGTTTCCATAACTTCCTATCATTTGTAGCTCTTTAGCCATATCTGCACTTATATTATTCTCCTCACTTTGTTAGGTTGGCTAGTTACTGTTTCCCTCTGTCCATCTTATCTTCAATACGTCCTGTGAATGTCAAATTCGCCAAGCCTCTGTTTTTATTTATTAAACACTATATTTATTTATTTCCATCTATCGGCCTGAATATTTTAGAAAAATATGCGCCCTACAGCAGGATTCAAACCTGCGTCTCTTAGGGGAAGCCGTCATTAGATCTAACGCGCCTTGACCTCTCGGCCAGCTAGGACCGCCTGATCAAACAAAGTCCGAATTGTGCTTTTGAACACATCTCTTTCCCGATTCTCGAAATATACATATCTGCGCTGTTTGGTATGCTAATGTAAACAAAGACAATTTCTAGGAATGGATTTTTCCTTTATTAATCCGACCTATTTCATTTATTTGTTTAAACGTTATTTTTAATGGAAGGCGCATATAAACCTAATTTCCCACTTTAAATTTTCATTTATGAAATGAAACTTCAGTGTACTCTATCCCTTCAGAATGTTCATGGCCCTCCACACTTTCCTATTCTTTGTAACTCTATAAATTTTGACTTTTTCTTATCTCTTCTAAACCCTGTCCCGCCATCTATTAACTCAAGCTCGTTAGGTCAGTTATACATTGTTTTCCTCTGTTCCGATGGCCATCAAACTGTCCTGTGAGTATCAAATTTTCCAAGTCCTCTTTCCTCACGATGCGCCCTAGAAATTTCAACTGGCCTATTTCTGATGTTGAGTATAAGTGTCCTTTGTGTTTCCATGATCTCTAAAACTTCAGTGTTTCTCACATATTCAGTCCATAGTATTTCTCAGCATCCTTCTGTAGAATTTCTCAGCATCCTTCTGTAGAATTTCTCAGCGTCCTTCTGTAGTATTTCTCAGCATCCTTCTGTAGAATTTCTCAGCATCCTTCTGTAGAATTTCTCAGCGTCCTTCTGTAGTATTTCTCAGCATCCTTCTGTAGAATTTCTAAGCATCCTTCTGTAGAATTTCTAAGCATCCTTCAGTAGAATTTCTCAGCATTATTCTGTAGAATTTCTTCTCTCACAATTCTCATTTGTGGAATTCTCTTCTGGCTTCTTGCATTCTATTCAACTTTCGTCTTCAAAAAATTAAATGCAATATCAATCATTACACTATTTACATTATTCAGACTATTGTCCTAATCTTTGTCGCCATATTTATTACAACGTTTCAACCGTTGTACGCCCCAGCCTTCTTCAGGTGGTTGGAATGCCGAACTGAACCTTTTATGTCGTTCACTGGGGTAGACTGTTCTAGTTCCACGTGCCATGTCTAATGGATGTCAGTTATCAGTTATCTCCTGTTAATTCCCCTCTCCAAGTTCTCCACTGTCTTAAGCGGGTATTGAACTCACACTCTTTGGGTCATGTTCAGTTCGACATTCCAACCACCTGAAGAAGGCCGGAGCGTACAACGGCTGAAACTTTGTGACAATAGTCCGAATAATGTAAATAGTGTATCCGAATGCACTTTCAGATTTCAGTGTCGCACTTTCCGTCCTCTGGTAAAACATATTTAAAATGTAGTTATTTGTATTTTAGTATCTCTGATTTGTAATTTGCAGGTTGGGATGTCCTTTTTCTGACAAACATTCTCTCTTCTTGCCTGTAATGTTTACAGCTTCTTTTTTTTATTTACTGCTAATTTGTGCCCCAGATTTTTTTTTAACTGGGCATCTTCATGATGCATTACTAAACTGTATATTTTAACTGTCACTTATTTATGTTTCCATTATGCATATATTTTAGATACGGGCAAAATGATTGCGTTTATTTTAGATTTTAAAGCGGGGAAACAACAAAAAAAAAATGAAGCTATTGTGAATAGAGAAGACTTACAGTGAAGACTCACATTCAGTGGGAACAATGAAACCAGACTTAATTAGACCTCATCCACCCTGCTATTTGTAATTTAAAAAAAAAGTCTAACAATATTTTGCTAGAAATTTCTTCATTTGACTAGAAATGGTAGAGTGAAATGTTTGATGAGCTTTAGTGACCTTAAAATAACTACGAGATCAAATCTCATCCTAATTTCTTTTTTTATTCATCTGTGTCAATAGAATGACAGTGATCGTGGCACAATTGAAATCGAAATGAAAGAAAGACGAGTAAAGAGTTAATAATTGTTGATAATATTTACTTTAATGAAAAATTCAAATTAAGATTACTACTACGATGTGGACGGACAGTTGCGTCCTGGGCAATTGTGTCCCTGGACATTTGTGTCCCTAGACAAATACGTCCCTGGATAATTGTGTACCTCTGATAATTTTTTGAAGTTACCATACTTTCTTTTCTTAAGAGTTGCTAATTGCAAACCAACTTTTAATTATTCTAAACAAGCGAAAGGTAGTTAACATAAATATTGAAAGAAAATTTTTTTTAAACATTTGTTTAATATAGAAATTTTCACATCAATACCTTTTAATTAATCTAAACAAACAGAAAGGTGGTTACCACAAATAAAAAAGAGAGAAAAATTTCTTTTTTAAAGCAAGAGAAAATTAAGCTAGCAGTTTCAGTTCATTTCGGCAGTGCGTACCACAAACATCTGAATAGATTCTGGATTTTATAGATTATATTTTTATTTGGAACCCAAGGCTAAGTTCTGAAAATCAAGCACTGTTAGAAAAATATTTGTTCACGAGGAAAATTATAGCTACCATTATCATAAGAAAAACGCCGATGGAAAAAAAACAAAAACATACTGGCGATGTGTAGCGCGATCTTTCAACACTGTTAATCTATCGTTGCATTTTAAACAAAAATAAACTTTTAAATTTTATTTTATTTCATTCCTTTTTAAAAAAATTATGATTACTGCCGATTTTTTCAAAATTTATGGTAATTGCCTTTAAAAGCTTCAAAAATTATCAGAGGTACGCAATTATCCAGGGAGTAGTGACGCACATGTCCAAAGACGCAATTTGTATTTACTCAAACCCCACCCCAATGAGGTGTAGGTTGGTCAGTTTAATGTAAGGAGCCCGAGCGCGTACACCCGGGCAAGGAACAATAATTCTCCCAGCACCCGAAACTGTCCGTTGCGCTGGTCTTGGTCCGAGCACCGATCCTTCTCTCTAGGAAAATAAGAGAGGGCGCGGCCTCGGGCAATTGTTTTCCAGGACCGGCACCTCTCAATATAATTTTCCTCAGTTACGACTCTGTCCTCTGACGGAACCTCCCCCGAGCGCACTCTGTCCAAAGACAGAAACGCAACTGAGAGATGATAAATAGGGTGTTACAAACTACTCGATAGAGCAATTTACACAACGCAATTGTCCGGGACGCAAATGTCCAGTACTCAACTGTCTTAGAACCCTACTACTAATGCTAATAGCGTAACGAAAAATCACTATGATAAAGTTGAAAGAAATACTAGCCAAAAATGAATAATTGTTAGCAATAGTTTTAAAATATCCAAAATATAACTTTGCAGCTAAAACTAAGATTACATAATACACTTAAAAATAACTACAATTGGAACTACTTAATTTAATAAATATTAAGATATTACTATTTAATAAAGATTAAGATATTACTATTTAATAAATTTTAAGATATTACTATTTATTTTCTTAATCATGGTTGATTTGCCGTTGTGATGAAAAGCAGCTAAAATTAAGATGCAATAATAGTTCACTTAAGAAAAGTACAATTTAATATTAATACTACTAACAGTCATGCAAATAAAAACATTAAACTATACACTAAAGAAATACTTGTTTAAAAATGAGTGTTTTACAATGATTACTTTAATAAAAAAATAAATAGAATGACAGTACTAGGCATGTTATCTTGAAAAGAAGATAATGCAGTAATCATGTAAAAAAAAAAAAAATTGTAAATCCTAACAAATAACATTTTTCTCTGCTTTCGCCATATTTAAAGCTTCCATAAAAGAATAAGTAATCAATGGTAACTTTCTGAAAAAATATAAATAAATTATTAGAAAAATAAAAAAGCTAAGAAATTAAAAAATTGAAAATTAAAAAAAGAATTAAAAAATAAAAATGATTAAAATGTATAAATAAATACTAAAAAAATAAAATAAATAAAAAATAAAAAGATAAGAATTAAAAAATTGAAAATTAAAAAAAGAATTAAAAAATAAAAATGATTAAAATGTATAAATAAATACTAAAAAAATAAAATAAATAAAAAATAAAAAGCTAAGAATTAAAAAATTGAAAATTAAAAAAGAATTAAAAAATAAAAATGATTAAAAAGGATAAATAAAGAACAAAAAGGTAAGAAATTAAAAAATTGAAAATTAAAAAAAGAATTAAAAAAATAAAAATGATTAAAAATTATAAATAAATACTTTAAAAAATAAAAAATAAATAAAAATAAAAAGCTAAGAAATTAAAAAATTGAAAATTAAAATAGAATTAAAAAATTAAAATGATTAAAAAGTATAAATAAAAACTTAAAAAAATAAAAATAAAAAGCTAAGAAATTAAAAAATAGAGAAATAAAAAAATAAAAAATACAAAATTATTAAAAAATATATAAATAAAAAAAAATAAATAATAAATAAAAAATCTTAAAGCTACGAATTTAAAAATTGTGAATAAAAAATTTAAAAAATTTAAAATTACTTAAAATTAAATAAAAAGCTAAGAAATTAAAAAGTTGAAAAATTTAAAAAATAAAAAATTATTAAAAAATATAATTAAATAATTAAAAAATATAATTAAATAATTAAAAGATATAATTAAATAATTAAAAAATATAATTAAATAATTAAAAAATATAATTAAATAATTAAAAAAGTAAAAATAAAAAAATGTAAAACCTAAGAAATTAAAAATTGATAATTAAAAAATTAAAAATTATTAAAAAATATAAATAAATAATTCAAAAAATAAATAAAAAATGTCAAAGCTAAGAAATTAAAAAAAATGAGAATTAGTAAAAATGAATACTAATTAAAAAAATAAAAAAATAAAAAATTGAAATTCTAAAAACTGAAAATTTCTTTATTTCATTGTGTTATGATCCAAGTTCCTTGTACCACGGAGATGGTCCAAGGTAGAACCAATGAAGAATAACTCGAACACAGGTATGGAATAACACAGATATATTACAAACAGAATATATGTACAAAGAAGTAGAAGTGTTAGTAATAACAATCAGGTTAGGTTAGAGAGAACTATGTTGTCTCGAAGTATCACTATTCCAATGTCTTACAGTAATCGTCTGACGCGACTCTGTCTCTGACTGACTCTCTGACTGACTGGCCGACTGCCTGACTCACACTCTCTGCTTCCTCTTGAGGCGCAGTATTTATGAGGTACGGAATAGCCCCTTCTTATTATGGGTAAGTTGCCATAACCCCCCCCCCACCCTTCCGAATGAATAAGAAGTAAAAAAAATAAAAAATTGAAATACTAAAAACTGAAAATTTCTTTATTTCATTGGAACAAGTTTGTAGTGGCATAACGTGATATCGGTTCATGCATGACTGAAATTTACGGTCTATATATACATATACACATATTATACAAGGTAACATTTCAATGCTTCTTTCTATATGATTTATGCCTGGGCTGCGAATTTTAAATGGTTTTACCTTAAAAATGTAATTGATGGAAAATGAGACACATTTTTGTAATATTTTTCCTCTTATTTTCCGAAGGAAGGGCCCTCCCCCCCCAAAAAAAAACAAAAAAACAAACAAAAAAAACATTCAATCTGCGAAAAATACCCCAAGACAAAAACAATGACAAAAAATGTAGTGCTTAGGGAGATTGTGATTCTTTCTTTTTATGAGACATGTCCTTTCATGACGTAGGCAATCATGGCCCTCCACCTCCATTGCAGCTCTCAACAAGTTCCTTCCCCCTGTTTCCTCCCCCAAACCTCATTCTGTCATTCGCTTGCTTAAACCCAACAGGTATGTGTCACGTTGTATTCCCTTGTCACTCTTTCCCTCTATTCAACCCGTGAGTATCAGATTCTCCAGGCCCTTCTTCCTCATTATGTGTCCCAGAAACTTCAGCTGCCTCTTCTTGATGTCAGGTATAAGCCTTCTCCTTGCTTGCATCCTCTCTAAGACCTCATTGTTGGTCACATGCTCGGTCCATGATATCCTTAGCATCCTTCTGTAGAACCACATCACCGTCGCCTCGAGTCTCTTCTTCATCTTTGAGGAAATCTTCCAACATTCGCTTCTGTAAAGAAGGACAGATGTCCCGTAACTGCTCGGTATTCTTTTCTTTGTTACCAAAGAAATCCTCTTGTATCGCAATACACTGCCCAGCTTTTGGAATGTGTCCTTGGCCATCCCAATATGTCTACGGATCTCAGTGTCGCACTTACCGTCCTCTGTCAAAACACTTCCCAGATATTTAAATTTCCCCGTTTGCTTGATTCTAGCATTCCCGACCTGCAAATCGCATTTCATCCTTTTACTGATGACCAAGCATTATGTCTTCTTCTAGTTTATGTTTAGTCCTTTCTTCGCAATCTCCGTCGCTACCTTCTGTAGGAGATCTTGTAATTTCTTTTCCGTGTCTGTTATCAGTACTGTGTCATCTGCGTATCTTATGTTGTTAAGGTTGTGGTCGCCAATGCTAAATCCCGGTAGTGATTGCCTCGCTGTATAAGTTGAACAGGTCCGGTGAGAAGACGCATCTTTGCCTTACGCTCCTTTCTATTTTCGTATATTCACTGAACTCGTTCCCTATGCGTATGCATGCTGTTTGCTGCCAGTAAAGGTTCTTCTGATATCTTTCCCGAATATATCAAGGTTACTGAGCAGTTCCATCAGATCCTCGTGGAGTACTTTGTTGAAGGCCTTTGCATAGTCTATGAAACATAGGTACACGTCCTTCTGCATTTGTATCGCTCTTTCTGATAATATTCTGAGCATGAATATGACGTTTCTTGTTCCAGTGTCTTTAACGAGCTCGCACTGTTCTTGTCCTGTCTCTAGTTTGATTCGTTTGTGCCTGTTTTCTTAGGCATATCTATAAAGATAGACCTGCTGAGGTCTTCCGGTATATCTCCGCTGTTGTAGATTTCATTTGTTATTTCGGTGATCTTGTCCATACTAAAGTCCCCTGAGGCTGTTAGCATTTCCATTACAATTCCGTCTGGCCCAGCTGCCTTGTTTCTGTTCATTTTGGCCAGTACGGCTTTTACTTCGGTTTTCAGAATTCCAGGTCCGTCAGTGGTTCTGTGTATTGCTGGTTGTTCCCGTTCGTCGTGGAAGAGTTGAAGAATATTTTTTTATATGATTGCTAGGTACGGAAGCGGAAATTCTGATCTGGCCTGCAGGTCGCACGTTACGGAAAATGGTGAATTTAAAATGTTTTTACGTTAAAAAAAGAAAATGAGGAGAAAACAAACAAACAAAAAGCGCTGTGCAAATAAGACCCCCCCCTGAACAATACAAAAAAAAAACAATGTGCTATTTTGGGAGATATTGATATCGCTGAAAGTACCGTCCATTCGCAAGTAAAAATTTTGATCAGTGGAAAAACACACTCACACACACACACACAAAAAAGAAGAAAAACAACAAACAAAAACAAAAACAAAAAACAAAAAACAAAACAATAAAAAACCGAAAAACAAACACATGTGCTATTTCGAACCATTGTGGCATTCGTGATTGCTAGGTTCGAAGTGGAAATTCTGATCTGGAATATCCGGAACATTCCGTCAGCCCTGAAGTCCTTGCTGATTATCAGTCCCATACGATAATTAAAAAATACTTAATAATCGCAGATGTACTCCACAGACACGTGCGTTGTAAGGTTACAAGTTCTGATCAAAAAGTATCGTGTCTGTTGCTATGGTAACGTAGCTACTCAGAGAGAGGCTACTTCGCACAGATTGTCCTTGGGGTTTGCCGGGCATCCACAATAAGTTAAAACGTTCTCGTTCACTTGCTTTGTTTATAGCAATGCTTGGAAGGAATGTGTCTAAAGCGAGGTCACCTCACCACGCCACACAGATTCCATCAATAACCACACCTTGTGCAACAGTTTTTTCACAACGTTCTCCAGGCCCTAAAATCACCAGACAATCACCATATCCTTCAGATCTTGCCCCTTCCAAAAAAATTAAATTCCACTTGAAAGTAGGGTGGTAGTTGAAGGCTTACAATTGCGTTTAAAATATATTTAGTTGAAGCCATAAAATTGTGTTCAAAATATTTAAATTTCGGCATTAAACAGGTTGATATGCCGCTAAACAAAATCAACCAACCAACAATGCCTATTATCTGTAGCTGAAGACATACAAAATATTTAGATTCCGGCATTAAATAACCCATAGAGGTTGAAATGCCGCTAAACCAAATAAAGCAACCAACAATACCTAATCTGTAGTTGAAGACATACAAAATATTTAAATTTCGGCATTAAATAACCCATAGAGGTGTTGATATGCCGCTAAACCGAATCAGGCAACCAACCACTTGAAGAGAACAAGATTTCAAGACGTCTAGGAAATCCAAGAGGATGCGATGAGGCAGCTGCTCGCTATTCCCAAAACGAGTGCCAGGAATGTTTCTCCTCAGTGGAAACGATGTTGGATAAAGTGAGTGGCTTCAGGAGGGCACTACTTCGAAGGAGATTAAATGCCGAATTGATGTGTTGTAGTTTTCTTTTTATAGCACAAGTGTCGATACTTTTTGATCAGACCTCGTATTTAAAAACACCTGGATATGTGAATCACTATGATGTTTGGGTACCTCACCATTTAACGGAACAAATTTAATGGACAGCATTTTTGTAATTACAGGCGATGAAAAATGGATTGCTTATCACAACCTAGAACGAAAATGTACCCGAGGAAAACGAAATGAGTTACCGTTAAGCGTTCCAAAAGCCGGTCTCCATCTAACGAAGGTGATACTCTGTATCTGGTGAGATTTGAAGGACATTACGTCTGTAGAGCAAAAAGTGAAACGCAAAGAACAGAAATAATCTTCAAACATAACTCTACAAATTTAAATAATGTTATTACTGAGTATAAAATAATGTTTGTTTACATTTAAGTTCAAAGGAAAAAGTTATAAAGTTCCTCGTAAACAAAGTTCGTATGAAAGATGTTTTGTTTTTCTTTTTACAGCGCAAAGATGTGAATTTTGTTAGTAAAAGGTTGAATAAGTCCTTTCGTATTTTGTGTATATCTTTTATGTGTTGTGTCGCTTGTTGGAAGTTAGCGATTACGGCTCTCCACAACTTCCTGTCCTTTGTAGCTCATAATAAATTTTGTCATCCATTTACTCTAGCTCACTAAGTAGGTTTAGTGTCGTTTTCCCCTGTACCTCTTGCGTTCCAACTGTCATGTGAGTATCAGTTTTTCCAAGCCCTCTTACCTCTTTATGTGCCCTAGAAATTTCAACTGTCTCTTCCAGATGTTAAGTATAAGTCCCCCCCCCACAGACACTGAATTGTAAATATGGGGACTAGTTAGTATTTTCATAGAGACAGTGAGGTATTATGGTGGTTGTAGTAAGAAAGGTACGTATGAATGTGTTGTTTTGGTGTAAGGAATATTGTTCGTACGATTGGGTCAGTGTTTGCGGCTAGCTAAGTTATAGTTAAGACAGAAGAAGACCGTCCTTTCCCCAATCCCCCCTTCGGCCTTGTGCCACATTTCTGTGTATTAAACAGAATAAATATCGCTCGGACATGACGCTTACATTCAGGTATCCATAGACGATTGCCAACTTTAATTTCTTTATTTCCAATCGAAAAACAAATAAAATTAAATGTAAAATATACTACTTACATATTTATAGGGACATTCAGTCATCCTTAAGCAATTGCTAACTTAATTTCTTTTTTAAATTTCCGCTCTAAAAACAAATAAAATTAAATGTAAAACATGCTATTTTCGACGGATAACTTCAAAAACGCTATTAGTAAGTAAATATAATTTTTTTTATCATAGCAGTTTCGACTTCCTCTGCTGCAGTTTTGATGATAAGATATCCGGAGAGGTAGACGGTCACACCATAAGCCTTTCGCATTGTATGCCGTAAGAACCTTGAAATGCTTTGGTGACCATGGCAGTGTGGGAGAGAGCGTTGTCATGCATGAATACTAGAGTTCTTAGAAGTGACAGAGGTATGTGATCTAGTTATGGATCCAAGACCTCCTATAGGAGATTGCAGTAGGCGGCTGCGATCACTTTAAAGACTTCAGGTACCATGACTGGGCCAACATCTATCTCTAATGGTACCAGCCTACAGCATGACTCCTCCATCCTGTTGTTGACGTAAACGTTCGTGAAGCAAATCTCCGAAATAGATCCAACCATTTGCCCAACAGTAAGGTCCGTCAAGCGTCACCCTAGTCTCGTCAGTGAACAGAACACTACTCATGTACAACGTCATGTACTTCCGAGGCCATTGAAGCCACAAATTCCCGAGACGGGCCATAAAAGGAGGCAGTTTCAAGAGACCTCGCACGGAAGCCATGGTCTCGAGGATGCGATTTCTGGTGGTTTTCGGTACATGAGGAAGTCTAACGATGGTGAAAATGGCTGTGCTTAGTTGTCTGGGTTTCCCACGTGAGCTTCGGATAATATTCCTTAAATCCGTAGCTGTCATAGTCTTGGAGATCCTATAATCGGATCGTTTCTTCCTTGGCGAAGGATCCCTCAGGAATCGTCAAACCATGTCCACATGACGACCCAACTTCTCCGCAGTGACATAAAAAGAGGTGCCTTTAATACTTTCCTTGATGATGACAGACTTTTCTTCAGCGTTGAGGCCTTTTCTATGCCCTATTGTTCTTAGCTATGGGTAAATAGCTCGACAGACTGGGTTCTATAGCCTTGGATGGCAACTGGTCTAGGAGAAGGACAACTCTGAATTCAAACCCGGAGTAGAGCCCCGAAGGCGGATGGACGGCACTTTGTGCTACCTTCCGGCAACTCCTGCAGCCGCGTTAGTGCCAAACTGTATTTGTTTATCCTCTCCTTTGGACTCGGCTAGCAAGGCCGAGTTGGGGAACTAGACGTCTGGGCAGAACTAGTTCTCCATATATCCCGGCCAGGCTTGTAGCGCTCCGCGCTACTCCATCCTCTCTCGAGACGGACGGATGCCGACGACAATTGTTCATAGAGAGGAGGGGCACCTCGAGGTGGTGTAATGGTTAGCAAGCTTGTCTCGCTTGAACAATTGCGACTGAGTAGTAAGTTCTATTCTCCTTGGGTGCCCCCTACTTTCGGCCTTGTGCCACATCTAAGCTATGCTTGGAAAATTAAAAAGTCTGTAATCTATTTATCATCTCTCAGTCGCGTCTCTGTCTTTGGGTAGAGTGCACTCATGGGTGACTCCGTCAAAGGACAGAGTCGCAACTGAGAAAAATTATACTGAGAGGTGCCCAGCCCTGACAGCTGCCCAAGGCCGCACCCTCTCATTGCACCAGAGAGAGGGATCGGTGCTCGTACCGAGGCCAGGGCAACCGACGGTTGCGGAGGATGCGGACAATTTTTGTTCCTTGCCCGTGTGTACGCGCTCGGGTGCCCAACTTAAAAAAAAGACCTTGTGTCACAACTCGTGTTAGTGGGAAGACAGAGTAAATACCTTCTTCTTAGAGAGGAGAGACACTATTAATGTGGTTAACCCAAAAGCTATCGAATCTGAAAAAAATAAAATAAAGGACTTTACACAGAATAATGAAAACCTAACATTGGTGTTGACATAATGTATAAACTAGCTGGGGAAAGTTTTATCAAAATCAATTCGCAGAGAACCGAGAAATCGTAAAGTTTACTACCAATCTATTAGTGTGGTTCTGGGTGTAGAATTTTGGCGGTTCACCCATCTTATATAAGATCAACGACCAGATTGCAGAAAACATCGATGGAAAACGGATATATGTATAATTTCGTGGATTTATTGCTGAATTAGCTTCAGTATACCCAATTAAACTTAGTATGACAATATCGAAATTGAAGAAATAGATTATTACGCAAAAAGATCGAACAGTGATATTTAGACGGAGAATCAGTACAGTCTTGTGATATGATATGGTACTGTAAGATTGCTCTGGTTGATTGTTAATAATTCTAAAGCCATGCTTAACCTAATGGCAATCGTCTTTTTGCAGGTGGCATATTAACTCTTAAGACATTGAATGATGGAAGACAATAAAAAACAAAACGCAAACTTGAGTAAAAGAATTGTTATATACCGTACCTATGAAGACTAATGGGTCTGTCTCAATCCTCATAAATACGTTGGACAGTACTGTAAGTGGGGGTAATCTGCTGTTTACGTTGGCAGCGTGGGAGGCACTTGCCGTGTCGAACTCTCTGCCCAAAGGCAGAGAGGAACCCGGACGAGGCTTTGCCGAAGGGCAGTGTCTCGTCCGGGGAGGTATACAGAAACGCAATCCCGTGTATGCGGGATCTACGGGCAAATTTTGCCCGAGCCATGGGCTCGGATTTTCCCACATTAAATTTGGCATTGTGCCACATCTTACTTCGAGGGGTGGTGAGAAAATATCATAATGGCAACGTGGGGAGCTCTTGCCGTGTCGAACTCTCTGCCTTTGGGCAGAGAGGAACCTGGACGAGGCTATGCCGAAGGGCAGAGTCTCGTTCGGGGTGGTATACAGAAACCCGATCCCGCGTATTTTTTTTGCCCGAGCGCACGGACTAGGATTTTCCCACATTAAATTTAGCATTGTGCAGCATCCTACCTCGTAGAGAGACAGGCAAATATCGTAATATGCTCTGTAAGTAGTTCACCATTAGCAGCGGTGTACCTACTTCCCGTTGCTGGCAAGTATTGAAATTTGTTATAAAGATTACCATTTTATGTCCAACTTTCGTTTTGGTTATTCCTCATTCAGTAACTCATTCTAGGTTACAACAAAATAAATTGCCAAGTTTATTTTCGTTAACGAAAATACATAAAAAAATAAGTTTACAGTGCATTAGGCAAAATATGTCTTCATGCTCATATAGAGGAGGAGAAGAGTGTTGTCCCAAAAATGACACTTTTGTAGTAGCAGGAGTGCGAGGCCACGAAAAGGACAGTTTGGTTGTAGCTAAAGAGCGTTGTCATGAAAAGGTCAGTTTTGTAGTCGCTGAAGCGCGTTATCCCGAAAATGATAGTTTTGTAGTCGTTGGAGAGCGTTCTCCCCCCTCCCAATAAAAAATTTTGTAGTGGCTGGTGAACATTGTCACGAAAGGACAGTTTTGTAGTTGCTGGAGAGATTTGTCCAGAAAGGGACGTTGTCCCGAAAAGGACAGTTTTGTAGTAGGTGAAGAGAGTTGTCCCGAAAAGGACAGTTCTGTAGTAGGTGAAGAAAGTTGTCCCGAAAAGGACAGTTTTGTAGTCGCTTGAGAGCGTTTTCCCGAAAAGGACATTTTTGTTGTCGCTCGAGCGCATTGTCCCGAAAAGGAGAATTTGGTAGTCGGTTGAGAGCGTTGTTCAGAAAGGGACTGTTTTGAAGTAGATGAAGAGCTTTTTTCCGAAAAGTTTTTGTGTCGCTTGATAGCGTTGCTCCGTAAAGAACGAATTTTGTAGTCGCTGGAAAGCTTTTTCCCGAAAGGGATAGTTTTGTAGTCGCTGGATAACGTTATCCCGAAAAGGCAGTTTTGTAGTAGCTGAAGGGCGTTGTCCCGAAAGGACAGTTTTGTAGTCGCTAGAGAGCTTTGTCTCTAAAGGACAGTTTAGTAGTCGCTGGCGATGGCTATCCCGAAAAGGACATTTTTGTAGTCGCTGAAGGACGTTGTCTCGCGAAAGACAGTTTCGTAGTAGCTGAAGAGTGAAATCACGGAAACGACAGTTTTGGAGACGTCGTAGAGAGTTGTCGCAAAAAGGAGAATTTTGTAGTAGCTGAAGAGCGATGTCCCGAAAAGGACAGTTTTGTAGTAGCTAAAGAGCGTTATCATGAAAAGGAGAGTTTTGTAGTAGCTGAAGCGCGTTTTTCGGAAAATGACAGTTTTATTGCATCTGAAGAGCGTTATCTCGAAGAGGATAGTTTTGTAGTCAGTTGAGATCGTTTTCCTGAAAGGGAAAGTTTTGTAGTCGTTGAAGCGCGTAGTCCCGAAAAGGACAGTTTACTGCATATTGTTGCTGCTGTTGAGGATGTCTGTAGCGGCGGGAGCTGAACGCGCTGACTGATGACAAACTGAACTGCAGATGTTGATGTCTTCAATGGTGGTTGGAGGCTGCCGCCTTGAGATGCTAAGAGATGATAATACCCACCTATAGCATTTTTATATCCCGGATATATAAATATCGTTTGTTAAGCTTTTTTTTCTGGTTGTTTTTTTTTTTAAATGTGCTAGTTACGATAGTATACGACAGTGTGATAAATGTATTGATGCCGACCTTGATGATAATAGCCTTCCCTTGCGAATGAAGATTTAAGGATGAGAAGAGCTTTGTCAGTTTTGTAGTAACTGAAGAGCATTGCCCCAAAATGGACAGTTTATTGCATATTGTTGCAGCTGGCAAGGATGGCTGGAACGGCGATCGATGGTAAACTGGAGCTTCAGATGATGATGGCTGGCTGGAACTGCTACTGATGGCTGGAGCTGTAGGCCGGCTGTCGACTGCTGGAGTAGATACTACACTTTGATCCTAGTCATCGGCATCATATTATTTACACCAGCCTCCCCATTGAGACGAGATGTAACGCAAGGTCCAGTTTAATGTGGGGAACCCGAGCGCTTACACTTGGAACAAGGACAAATTGCCCAGCTCCCGTAACCGTCGGTTGCGCTGGTATCGGTATTAATACCGATTCCCCATCTCTAGTGCAATGGGAGTGGGCAGCCTCAGGCAGCTCTTTTCCAGGACCGGGCACCTCACAGTATTTATTTTGCTCAGCTGCGTCTCTGTCCACAAGCGATCTGACTTTGCCCGAAGACAGAGACAACTGAGAGATGATACGCCACCGCCACGGCATGAGCCCCGGTGTCATGTTGTTTACCCTGGTTTCCCCAATGAGTCAAGATGAGTTTAACGTGGGAAACCCGAGCGCGGGCCAGGTACAAAAATTGCACTGCCCTGGCAACCGTCCGTTGCACTGGTATCGGTATGACTACAGACCTGCTCGCCATCTCTAGTACAGAGTGTGTCCGGGGGGAGGGTGTATACTCGGAGATGCAACTGAGAGATGATAAATCCCCTCCACTGCATCGCCCGAGGAGTCATAATTTTATTTTTGATGTTTGAGGCCTTTTTATATACTGGATCAATTTTACGATGATCGTTTGTTAAACTTTTTCTTCCTGTTGTTTTTTTTTTAAATGGTCCAGTTCTGATAGAACGTGACAGTGTGATAAAGATTTTGATGCTGGCCTTGATGACAGTAGCTTGCTCTTGCGAAAGATGATTTAAGACGGTTCTCAAGCACGCTGCATGTCCTGCTGCCGCCGCTGCATGCACTGAAGTTCTCAAGCCTCCATTTCATGTCATGCTGTGTCCAGCTAAACGTTGTGATCTTTCAGCCTGCTACAGTGCAAGCCCTTACTTACGATGTATTAAGTCATCATTTAATTTCAGATGAACAGAAGTGAAGTATTATCAAACACTTCCTTAAAAGGGAAACAATTTCCAGTTCATTCATCAACAAAGCCTTTATTGCGATACTACTTTCACTAATCCTCGACCATATAGAACTCCTACATTAGGGAAACAAATATTTCAGAATTTACACATCCTTTCACAACAATGCACACATTATTAGAGACCTGCAATAAAGGAAAACCTGAGAGAGTCCAAGGTAGAACCAATGAAGAATAACTCGAACACAGGTATGGAATAACACAGATTTTTTGATTTTTTATCAGCTTATCACCCCAAGCAAGGCTGGAGGCCACTAGCACGCAAGGGGTTACAGAAGGTTTGGAGGAAGAGCAGATAGGAGTGGTAAAGGAGGGGATGTGGAGAAAGATAGTGGATCGATCAAGGCAAGAGGGTTACAGAAGATTTGGAGCGAGAGCAGATAGGAATGAAAGGTGAAAGGATGTGGAGAAAGGAAATGGATAGATCAAGGCAACTGGAGATGTCGATTGACGTTACACTTAAATAGTTGGAGATTGTATTTGTCAGGGAAACAGGAATAGGGAAGGGAGTTCCACAGGCGAGAGGTGCGAGACCAATAGAAATATGTACAAAAGAAGTAGAAGTGTTAGTAACAACAATCAGGTTAGGTTAGAGACAACTATGTTGCCTCGAAGTATCACTATTCCAATGTCTTACTGTAATTGTCTAGCCGACTGCCTGACCCACTCTCTCTGTCTCACTGTGACTCACTGTCTCTCCTCTTGAGGCGCAGTATTTATGAATTATGGAATAGTCCATTTATATTATGGGTAAGTTCCCATAACAGAGTGGAAAATGAAAGAGACACACGACATAAAAAAAGAAATCTAAGAAAATATATCTTTTTGGTTTCAGGAAACATTGAACGTTTTTGTCCCATCAGCTTGCAGGCAATTAACAAAAACATAAAATTAATTTAATATAAGTTCATCAGCTTCTCAGATTAAAGATAAGCTTTTTGCTTTTTATAAACTACTTCTGTATGGAAATTTTAAAAAAATTTCGATTTATTTCCTGAAAAAAATGAGTACTGAAAAAATGAGTACTGAAAAAAATGTGTACTGAAAAAAAATGAGTACTGAAAAAATGAGTACTGAAAAAAATGAGTACTGAAAAAAAAAAGATTATTTAATATATTATATTGGTGTCTTTTTGATTTATTCAGTGAAAATAACTAATTTTCTTTTTTAACTTTTAGGAACTAAGAACAATTTTTCTCAAATGGCACTGAGTTACCTCACTTTCATCGGGCTGATCCTTCTACATTCTCCAGTTTCAGTCCAGTCTGAAAACGTCTTATTTTTAGGGCTCCCTTATTTTAGTCACTTGTACCCTATGACGTTCATGGCTAAAGAGTTACATAAAAGGGGACACAGTTCTTATTTTCCTGTCCCCCAAAAGTTAACGAAAATACTAAAACAATCTGAAGGGGTGCATTTTATTTATATGAAAGACGACCCAACAGTTTCTGAACTTCCGAAAATTGCTACAAGCATTGCATTAAAGATGAACAGGTCTTGGACTGAATATCAGATTATTTTGAGAAAAATCTGCGACGACCTGTTACTCGACGAAGATTGGTTTCGAAGCTTGCAGTCTTTGAACGCTTCTTTGGCCGTAGTGGACGGTGTTTTCCTGAGTTCATGCCTGACAATCATCCCCTATAAATTATCGATTCCTTTTATTTTCATGGGAGCACAGAACTTACCTTCAATACATCGAACACCCTGGGTATACCCAGCTTCCCCGTCAACGATAACGACCTATTCGGAACGAATGTCCTTTTTTGAAAGAATTAATAACGTTTTCTTTCATCTCTTATCTTATACTTATTCACTGGGTGCCCCATGGAAAAGTGTCAAGGAATACGCACCGAATAATCCTGAAATCTCTTTCGGAGCGCTTCTTCGGAAAGCTGAATTACATATTGTAGAAATTGATGTTTTGCTAGATTATCCAGTTCCAGCTATGCCTAATGTGGAATACCTGGGAGGAATGGCTACACACGCTGCCAAACCCCTTGCAGGTGAATTGCTTAAATTTGTTAACGGTTCAGAAAATGGAATTATTGTCGCTTCGTTTGGTTCTGTGTTAAGTTTACTTCCAAGAGAACATCTCGAGAAAATGGGAGGAGCTTTTAAACAAATAAAATACGATGTTGTTTGGAAATGGGAAGATGCCAGTTATTCATCGCCTAATGTATTTATGACTAAATGGATTCCACAAAACGATTTATTAGGTCATCCGAAAACGAAGTTGTTCATCACTCACTGTGGCAATGGAGGACAGTTTGAAAGCCTGTATCACGGAGTTCCTATGTTGGGTTTCCCAGTTTTTGCTGACCAGCCCCACAACGCTAAACGAATGGAGGATAAAGGATATGGCATTAAAATGGATTTGTTTAACGGTACTGCTGAAGAGCTAGTTGCAAACATTAATCAAATTATCGAGAATCCAAAATACAAAAGGAATATCCAAACGGCGAGCGATATTTTCAAATCTCGACCAGAACATCCATCTGTAAGAGGAGCACGCATAGTAGATGACATCATCAAATATGGTGGCGGTTTTCTGAGGTCTTATTGTCAGGATATGCCTTTATATCAATATTTTATGTTAGATATTTTGGCATTTGTATTGTCGTCTGCTACTATTGGGATTTTGATTGTTGTCTTAACTTTGCGAAAATGTTTGTCGTTTTGCTGGAGGAAGAAAATAAAAAGAGAGTAAATCATATCATTCTTAAATAAGAATTCAAAGAAATAAAGGGAGACTTTTGGCAAACTTGGACCTTTGTGTCCACAAAAAAACAAAATCGAGTGTCAAAAAGACGGTTTTTCTATTGACAATGCTATTATTTTAACTACCTTCGCTCCTCGGCAATGTTTATTGTTTTAAAAAGCGATTATTAAAATTGTCATAAAGCCTAAACATATGAAAGTGAATTTAGACATTTTCATTGTTATGAAGAGTTGACAAGAAAATAATAAACACTATTTGTTTTTAATGTTTATTTACACTATTTATTTTTATATTTTTTATCGGAATGGTTAACAAAGCATTGGCTAATTGACAACTGATTCAAACTTTCTAAAATGGTAAATAACAAGGAATTCCTTATAGTTGGTTCACATATCTTAATAATTGGGTATTTTTAAAAATAAATTTATGAATAAGTAATTGTTATATTTATTTCTTTATAAATTGGTAAATGATAAATATTGGTTTACATTAGTCCTAATTTTATTATTTTTTAGAATGTTGCAAATATAAAATGTCTACTAATTCTAATTATATTAGTTTTTAGAATGTTCTAAATATAAAATTTTCTAGTATTTTTAATTGTATTAGTTTTTAGGGTGTTGTAAATATAAAATGTCTATCAATTCTAATTGTATTAGCTTTCAGAATGCTGTAAATATAAAATTTTCTATTATTTCCAATTGTATTAGTTTTTAGAATGTTGTAAATATAAAATGTCTATTAATTCTAAATGTTTTAGTTTTTAGAATGTTGTAAATAAAATATATTCTATTAATTCTAATTGTATTAGTTTTTAGAATATTGTAAATATAAAATGTCTATTATTTCTAACAGTATTATTTTTTAGAATGTTGTAAATAAAAGATATTCTATTAATTCTAATTGTATTAGTGTTTAGAATGTTGTAAATATAAAATGTCTATTATTTCTAACAGTATTAGATTTTAGAATGTTGTAAATAAAAGATATTCTATTAATTCTAATTGTATTAGTGTTTAGAATGTTGTAAATATAAAATGTCTATTATTTCTAACTGTATTAGATTTTAGAATGTTGCAAATAAAATATATTCTATTAATTCTAATTGTATTAGTGTTTAGAAT
Source organism: Acanthosepion esculentum (assembly GCA_964036315.1). Taxonomy (NCBI): domain Eukaryota; kingdom Metazoa; phylum Mollusca; class Cephalopoda; order Sepiida; family Sepiidae; genus Acanthosepion; species Acanthosepion esculentum. Next base: position 33,239,391 of record OZ038512.1, read on the forward strand.
GTTGTAAATATAAAATGTCTATTAATTTTAATTGTATTAGATTTTAGAATGTTGTAAATATAACATTTTCTAGTATTTTTAATTGTATTAGTTTTTAGGGTGTTGTAAATATAAAATGTCTATTAATTCTAAATGTTTTAGTTTTTAGAATGTTGTAAATAAAAGATATTCTATTAATTCTAATTGTATTAGTTTTTAGAATGTTGTAAATATAACATTTTCTATTAATTCTAATTATATTACTTTTTAGAATGTAAATATAAACTGTTTTATTTATTCTAATTGTATTAGTTTTTAGAATGTTGTAAACATAAAAAATTTCTAAATTAACATTTTAATTAATAAATACCGATTAATACTTCAAGAACAAAAATGTACAAATTTATTTTTATCATATGTTTAGGTTTTATTACAATTCTGATCTTTGCTTTTTAAAACAATAAACATTGCGAAAGAGCCAAATTAGTTAAAATTAAAGGAAAAAACTTTTTATTTATAATATCATTTTTTTTTGCGGGCGTAAAGTTTAAAACTGCCCGACTTTTTTTTTTTAAGAAGCTTTACGTTGTTTTTCAGTAAATATCTGAAAGAAAAAAAACACACTCTTTTTGTTGGTTGTTTCTCTTTGCATGCTCTTTTTCTTATTTTTCATTGACTGCGGAACTGCTTGCATTCATTTCACCGCTTCCTGTATGAAATCCTTGGCGCGCTTTCTGTTTTGAATTTCATTGAACTCACGTTTTGTTTCAATTGCGTCCTCGCATTTCATACTCGATCATTATTGTGCTATAATTATTATGAATTATTTTCTAAAAGCTTCCTTAATATTTCTTTTCTTCACTTCAGCGTCAAGTTACTTTCTGCTTTTATTGGCTCTTTGGTTTCTTTACATTTTATCAGGATTCTTTTTATTTCTTTTATTTTTAGGATTTGGACAGCAAAATAGAGTTTCTCCCTTAAAGTCGTAAGATATTCTAAAATGTCCCATATGTGACAGTTTTTTCTTATATTTTTATAGCATTTCTATTTAGAAATGAAAAACGTCCATCGGGCGTAATTTATTTTTCAGATGATTTTCCAAAATGCTTCATAGTTTCTGTTACAGTCCAACTTCTTTAATTCGGCATCCTTAGGACCAGTCCACTGCCGGGCCAGAGAACATGCCGGATGACAGAAGTCACCTCTGACCCCCCCCCCCAAAAAAAAACATAATCTTGCATGCTCATTCCACATCATATAATAATTGTGCTTGTTCCCTCACTTCGTTTGTTCCTTAGTTCGCACGACCGTTACGTCCGGACATTATCTAATAAATAATGGACTATTCCGTTTTGATCGCGTGGACGGACGGAAAAGACATATCAGTGAGGCTACTATGTTTGAGTGAAAAAACAAAAAAATAGGTAGAAGTGTTTAACGTCGCCTGCTAATACCGCATAAATAATGGACTATTCCGTTTTGATCGCACGGAAAGACGGAGATGACATATCGGAGACGCTACTTGGTTTCAGTGAGAAAATGAAAGAAAGAAGGGAAGATAGAAGAGTTTAATGTCGCTTTCAGTGAAATGGAAAACGTTGTCAATTTCAAATCTTTTCATTTGTACACCTTTACTTTTTTTAAATAACGAACAACATTTAGACTTATAATTGTTATTGCAATATTTTGTTAATTTGTTCAGCTCAAATATTTAACGATGCGATAGGAGAGTTTCTATAAATATCTTCTTGTCATAGAACTCGCCATGAGCTTACTCGCTCATTAACTTAATTATTAAGATGTATTAAAAAGGTCAAATAGGAAAACCGTGAAATTTTCACGGATTAAAACTAATATATGCTATTGTGTTACAGGTAAAACAAAGCTTACACAAGAAAGGCTTTTACTGTTTCATGCAATCTTCTTTTATGTGCCGTGTACTTTCAAAACGTAGGCGATTATGGCTCTCCACTTCTTCCTGTCCCTAGTAACTCTTAATTAGTTTTGTCTTTTTGCTATTTCTCCCAGACTCTGTTCTGCAATCCACTTGCTTAAGCAAGTTAAGTATGCCACGTGTTGCTTTCCCTGACATTTTGCTGAAGACTTTTCAGAATTCCTAATAGTACTACTAGCTATCTACGGTTGAATTTACTAGACTCTGTAAATACATATACGAGTTCTTTTCGGAAGGTTTCAAGTAATTTAATATTAACCAAATTATAGCCTACCTTGGCTACTGTCACCTGAGCCCTCATGAAAATACGCCGCTTAGGAAGGACCTCAGAAATTAATCCCAAAACACCACCCATTTTTCAAAACAATATTTAAAATCTTCTTGTAGGATTTTAAGCCCAAATAGGCTTCACACTCTATCTAACACCAGACCCGCGTTAGCTTGGGGTTACTCCCGGCCGCTGAGTGCGGGGCCGCACAATCTCGCATATGCATCCGACTTTGCGAGTGTGGGACCGACAAGACTGAGGGACAGTTATGTGGACAGCGGCACCAAAGATTAGTTTGGCAGTCTGTAAGACATCGCATACGAGAATTTAAGGCCCATGTTTCGGATCAGGGGCAATGGGGCCGCTCACACTCACACTGACCGAGAGTAACTGACGAAGTCCGGTGTTGAATTAAATGTAATGTTAAATACACGATTAAAGTCTCGAGTTATTCTTTTTACGACAGATGTTATCATTAGTCGGTACCCCGATTTCAGTTTATTTTTTCAGGAACGCCGTCAACTGTTTGGGCACATGTCCTTTAATTTCGCCTACAGTGTGAAATCCCCTCTCTTTCAACGGCAATTTTGGGAAAAAAAAACAAGTTGTATTGGAGGGGGATTTTGACAGTTGTGGATGGTCCGATTTTTTTTCTCAAAACAATCTGCTAAAGCAGTTATCGTGAATGCGACGCAGTAAACAAGCACTCCCAGTGACATCTAACTCTTACCTGAGTAACCCAAGAAGAGAGCATCTGTTCATGCTTACATAGCATAGTTTTCTCTCTGCTGGTGGCCAACCTATATCAAATTAATGTAACCGGTTCCAGAAATATTTAAAAAAATGAATAGATATACGCAGGACTGATTTTTTGTATATATTGTAAACAAGGTTTTGAAACAGGTTTTGTAGGTATAAGATGGAAGAAAAGCTTATCACAGCAACATACCCCGAACCTAACAATTTATTGAATGCCTGATCAGAGATATTATATCAGTGTTGACACACGAGAAAATATCGACTGGTACCCTTAGCACAGGACTATAAAAAAGAAACCTCTCCAACAACCTGTTTTGGTCAATACGTCTCTCATCTCTGAACGATCTTAATACTTACGGCTTGAAATACATTCACTATCCACTGATTGTTTCACCTCAATTGCTCCAAGCATAATTCCTTTATACTTATAAGATTAATGTTCCTATTGAAATAATTCTATGGTGAACGATTATTTGCTAACACTTTGCCGTTCTTACTTTGAAACCGCCCTGTTCTTAAAGAACATTGAGCGCTTTAACCCTAGAACACTAACCATGGGTATATAGTACCCAGCGCAAATTTTCCTATTTTTAATTACAATTTTCAGTACCTGATTTTCTTACCTAAATAATGTTTTTCAGTTCCTATTAATGTTAACAGAAAGTAAAAGTTTGAAGTGCCTGCATGTAAAATATTTCAAATAAAGATTTATATTTAATATTTTTTTTTATATTTTCAAAATCGGGTATGATATACCCATGTTTAGTAGTGGTGTAACTTTCATTGATGGTTAGTGTTCTAGGGTTAAGAAAATTCTTCGACAGCGACGTCAGTTATTTTACATATTAGAAATACTCATGACAGATTCACTGTTTTCCTAATTACATTTTCTGGTGAATCTTAATTCTTAAGTTAATGATCGTATAAGCTCATCGCGAGTTCTACGACAATAAAATATCCGTAGAAATTCTGCTATCACATTTTAATATTTAAGTTTAACGACTTTAGGAAAATATTGTAGTAACAATCGTAAATATGAATTCTGGTGGTTATTTTGAAAAAGTAGATGCGTGCAAACGAAAAGATTTGAAGTTGACGACTTTTTCCATTTCGCTGAAAGAGACGTTGAACAAACTTCTATCTTCCCTTCTTTCTTTTATTTTCTGACTGAAATTAAATAGCGTCTCTGATATGTCTTTCCCGTCTTTCCGATCGATCAAAACGGGATAGTGAATTATTTATGTGTTATTAGAAAGAAAATATGAAAGAAAAGAACTTGGCTACTTTTTCCATTTCACTGAAAGAGACGTTAAACAATTCTTTCACTGAGACCACGTAACGTATCAGATATGTTGTTTTTTATCTTTCCACGCGATCGAAACGGAATAGTCCATTATTCATGAGTTATTGGCAGGGCGTAATGGTCGTGGTCACTATCGGAGGGACAAACACAATTAAATATTAAGTTATTGAACTATTTAATTTATATTTTAAATTTACATATATATACTTTACATATAATACATAATAATAATTTACATATAATATATCAGCCATATTTATTACCCTTAGTTTTTCAACCAGGACCTAAAATTAAAAAAGCAGGCAATCTCATGCGCTTCATTATAACAGGCATTGGTAGCACTCCCTCCAAACTGGCGAAAGTTATAACGAAAATGTTAACACCTCTCTTAACAATCAGCCTATCACGTTATATATCCGATGATTGGCTGAAAAGTTCGCAGGCTGACTTGTGGAGTGATACTAGAGCTGTGAGATCTTGCATGCATTAATTTCAACTCTTTTTACTAATAACTTATAGACACTGTTCCTTAAAAACCTATCTGTGTTGGACCCACCGAACCTTTCGAAAATTTTCTGGATTAGTCTGTTGGTAAGTGTTAGATGTGCGGCAAAAGAAATAAGATAAAGAAAGCCAATTGAACGTCAGGTAAACCAACTAGGTTTTATGGTAAGATTTTACTTAAGGTAAGTAAGAATTTACTTTAATTTTAGTGATTTGGTCAGTCGCTAAAAATGGAAAAACATAAAAGGCAAGGAGTTAGAAACACTTCAAAATAACTTCAGTCGCGAGTTGCTTGGATTTGTGGTATAGTTTACATGTCAAGTCATTGGAGGGCAAAAAACGAACTGCACCGAAGCAGCGTTCGGAAACGACTGATTTAGCAAGGGGGGGTAGCTTAATTTTGTTGCCAACCAGAGAATACGAATGCTAGGATGAAAGACCCCCACCGGTAAGGTCATCGACCCGCAACAAATAATCCAGAACTAGAAGATTCATTCATAAAAAATAGATTCTCTTAACATAAGAACGAAGAGATGCGTTTGATTTTTGCATGAGTTCAAGCTTGATAATAATTCTTCTCAAACTGATGCTAACATTAACAGAGCACGTGGTGAAAAATCTACTTGTGATCGAGCAGTACGGAGCTTGTTTCTGAAGTTCCGCGGTAGGGATACGAGTCTTGAAGATCAAGGTTGTAGAGGACTTTCATCTGCAATTGAGAATCAACATCTGAAAACACTAACCGAACAAAACACGCGCCACAATGTTAAAGAAGATGCAGAAACAGCATTAGAATTTTTTAGAATAACCTTGTAACTTGATGGCAGAAATATAATATACATGTTCACTGTTTTGACTAATTTAAAGACTATTGAAATACATTAAATCAGGAATAAAAGTTGATTCTAAAATCGGACCTTATTTTCCGGACAACTTATATTATCACAGTGTCAGCGCAGTTTTGTTAAATGGTAATTCACTAAAAAATAAATTCAGTTTTCAGTCGATCTATTCGAAATTCTTTTGGTGGACGTAACGGGTTCTGTGTTCTGTTGTGTTATCGTTCAAAAGGAGACCACAGAATTGAGGAAAAAGATAAATGTATGTCAATTAAGATAAGCATTGTTTTATCCAAATTGAATTTACATTTTATGTGGGTATTAAGTTACAAGATAAAAGTAAAAAAAAAAAAGAAAGGAGAAAGTTATCTCAATGTATTTAACTAATGTATTATCAAAATTAAGATGCAGCAGTATTGCAGGATTCAACGAAGCTACATAGCCCCACAAACTGTATTAATAGTCAGACTAAAAACCAAGTTCCGCAACTAACGTTTTCACCAAAAGAAGGTCGGAAAATAGATTGGCTGAAATGTAAAAAAAAAAAAAAAAATAAATAAAACAACAAAATATAGCAAAGATGAGTGTCCGAAAAATCATTGACTATTAACAATATGAGATTAAATTCCTCTTCCCTTCCACAACATCAGTCCCATGTCCAGAGGTGGTCGTAGGGTTTTTGTGCAGCTGATCACCTGACTAGACTTGTTTTTTTTATAATTCCTCCCAAACAAAGCGATAATGTCACTCGTACACAGGAACTTACAGAGAGTGAAATTGAAAGAGAAGACTGAGAATAGGGAGGATTGAGTAACGGACAAAAAATGAACAGGGTTCAAGAAGAAAGAAGATGGCGATGACGTTGCATTTAAATTTTTGAAGATTGTAATTGTAATGGAAGCAAGGAAACGGAAGGGAGTGTCACAGGTAGGAAGTGCTAGAACTGTTGAAGTAGAAGTGGCGGTAGCATTTAGCCTTATCAACAGTAAAACGATGGGACTTGGTTGCTAATCCATTAACACGCTTAAATTCATATAGTCGGGACACCAAGGAAAAAAGCTCACCAGAGCAGTTGCCATGAAAATATTTGTAGAAAAGATAGTCATGTCGGTGAGAAAATGACTGGAGTCGAGATGCCTGGGAAGCATGGATTATAATACAGATCTTTCTTTGGATTTTTATCAAGAATCTCGAGATGTACAGCAAGGACACCTGACCAGATATGGCAACAGTCAAATGGTAGATTTGTAAATGTGCTAGATGGATTCTGACGAGAAAAAAATCCTAGTACCGCAAAGTGACCCCAATTTCCTTGCAGTAGACGAAGCAATTGATTCGATATGGCCGCTCTACTTCATGTCAGTGAAAAAAGTGAGACCAAGTAGGCGTAATGTGTTGCTCTCCTGGATGTTATCACCAGCCACCCTGATGTCAGGCAGAATAGCTTCTCTGTGCTGGTTAAAGGGAAACAGTTTTCTTTTGAATGCTTTAAAATTTGACAGCCATTTCTTGCGCCAGCTAACCACTGATTTGTTTAACAAAAACCAAATAGTAAATCCTAGTAGGATTCTTGACAGATCTTTCTCACTTGGAATTTTGGTTGGGGGAAGAATACAATTTACCTACTCACATATCTCATTTGGATTGTTGCCATGGCTTATTAAATCTGTCAAACATTGTCCTATTTTTTCTTTCTAACGTCTTTTGCTGCCTAAATTTAGTCTTAGGATGCAGTGGCAGTAGGCTACGTGGATGGCAATAATTACTGTGATCTAATTGACAATCAGGGTACTAAGTTAACCCGCATGATAAGAGGTCAGTGGTACCATACACCCTTCTTATCTGGTTTCTTGATAACCTAGTAACATCGAAAAGTCACTGATAGGAAAATACTGTTATCAAGATGTTTTCCGCATTTGCTTTAGTCGAGGTTTTATAAAACATGCAGTATATTCGTAATTAAACCAATAACCAATACTCTAAAATAAATGTTATAGAAAATCTCTCAAAGGTTTTTTTTCAAAATCTTTTCACTCCAAACAAACTGATAAAGCCACTAAAACGTAAAACGGTCGAGTGAAGAAAACTGAGAAGGCGTTACTGAGGAGAACGGATAATAATAATAAAAACAGGATTCAATCAGACAGATGACAATTGACGTTACATTTAAATTTAAACCTTCTGCAAGAAAAAGATACGAACGGCACTTAATATACAATAGGGTGCCAAATCAAACGAACGAACAACTCTACGGAAAGGATGAATCTTGCGGGACATGTTTTATGTCACCCAGAAGAAATTGCATCAAAATTCGTTTTATGGTAACCATCTAAAGGATGAGAGCACAGTGGTTGTCTTTCACTCTCTCTCTCTCTCTCTCTCTCTCTCTCTCTCTTGTCGTTGTATTTCATTCTCTCTCACACTGTTTTTCATTTTCTTTTCTCCCTCTTGAACCTCACCCCTTCTCTCTCTATCAGTGCTTTTCATGATCTTTTTATTTCTCTCGCTATGTTTGATTCTTTCTCTCTGCTGTCATCTTCCTGTTTTCTCTCTTTCTTTGGTTGTCATTCATTCACCTTCTTTCTCTTTGACACTATCTTTCATTCTCACATCCCGTCCCTTTCATCACTCTTTCTTTCTTTCTTTCTTTCTTTCTTATTCTCTATCCAGTTTTCTTATTCCTGTTGTCTTTCTGTTTTCATGCATTCCTATTCAGACAGTAAATTTGATTCGGTTCACGCTAAATGCACTGGGCAGTAAGCATATTCACTATTGTCTACATATTTCAACTAATTAATATCCGTTGTGATAGTATGACTGTAAACAAGTAACCTTGTATAACAGTGATTTTGCCGCCAAAACAAGAGAAAATAAAAGACAGGCAAACATAAAGAATAATTTGACATAAAATCAAACTGCTAGAAAAAGTCATCACCAGGCAAGAAAAGAGAGCAATACAATTAATTAGAGAAAAATCTAGCAAAGATGAGACTCCAGAAAATCATTGACTATTGCGCAGCTGATCACCTGACTAGACTTAACTTTTATAATTAATCCCAAACAAAGCGGTAATGTCACTAGTACACAGGGGCTTACAGAGAGTGAAAGTGAAAGAGAAGACTGAGAATAGGGAGGATTGAGTAAGGGATAAAAAATGAACAGGGTTCAAGAAGACAGAAGATGGCGATTGACGTTGCATTTAAATTGAAAGTTGTATGGTGGAGTATTCGATAGTGGCACGGATTGAGGAATTGAGTTCGATTTCAAGTCGAATGCATTACATTCACTTACGTGATAATACCTTTGGGAAAGGTATGAATCCCCCTCTTCTCACTCAGCTATGGATAAATAGCAGGACAGACTTGGTTCTATAGCCTTGGATGGCTACCGCAGAAAGAAATGGCAACCTACTTCGGAAAAAAAAATCTGTCTCGTCAGTCATGTATCGAAAGATAAATGATCGCCTACGCGTGTATCACGAATGGTACATAACTGACTGACTCATGGAAGCAAGGAAAACGGAAACGAGTTTCACAGGTATGAAGTGCGAGAAAATGAACTGTTGAAGTAGAATTGGCGGTTGCATTTAGCTTTATCAACAGTAAAACGATGGGACCTGGTTGCTAATCTACGCTTAAATTCATGTATCCAGGGCAGCAAGGAAAAAAAGCTCTTCAGAGCAGTTGCCATGAAAATATTTGTAGCAAAGATAGAGTCATATCGGTGAGAAAATGACTGGAGTCGAGATGCCTGGGCAGCATCGATTACATTATAGATCTTTCTTTGGATTGTTATCAAGAATCTCGAGATGTACACCAAGGGCACCTGACCAGATTCTTTCGCCCTTAATCCCGGAAGTAGTCGTTGGGTCGCCGACGTACTGAGCTGTCTACCATTCTCCTCCATCTGTCGCGTTTGTGTGCCAGAGTTTGGATTTCTACGAATCGTTTCTTGGTGGGATTGTCACGTGGTGGGGGCTTTCCTTCTTGATTCTTCCCGAGGGATTTGTAAAGGAGGAGAAGGGTTTTTATCCCCGTAAGGGTGGATGCTGCAGATGTACCGTTCGGGAGGCCTTCTCCACCCCCTAGCGTCCCTGCTCTGTTACGTGACTTCTGTTGCGTAGCGGTGGTATGACAAGCTCTGACCAGCTTAGACAAGCTATGACCAGCTAAGACCAGCTTTGTCAAACTTTGACTACCTTAGACAAGCTAAGACTAGCAGCCCGAGTGGAATCCCTCGTGTCCCCACGTTAAAAACCGACCTTGATTCACAATCATACTCAGTAGTTGTAGTAGGGAGTTAAGGTAAATCTAAGGATCATCACGTAGCGTGTCTTGGGCATTTTAACCTGGCGGAGCCAATCCCTCTGCAGATTAGACCAGAGCAGCTGTCCTCCAACTAGATGGTAGAGAACTGTAACCGTTGTAGTTAATCCGAGGAACCCTTCTGCCTTGGATGGTGATCTGCGTCGAGTAGGTCCTTCGGCCAGTGGTGTCGTGTTAACACTAAAACTGACTATGTGAAATAGAAATTAAATCAATTTATTTGGAAAATCGGATTTTTGTTAGCGTGTGTTGAATATGGAATGAGAATTGTCCATTTATACTCTGTGCGTATGTCTGTGTGAGGAAGAAGATTATAAAATTCTTTAGAATGCTTTTAGAATAAAGGTATAAAGTTCTGGTTACTGCGTTGGTCACGATCTGTACGCTGTCGGTTTCAGGTTGATTGAGTGTTCACAGTGGGTAAAAATCGGAAGATTCTGGGGAGATCCAAAAGACTTGACGTAAATATATATATAATTTTTATCTCACTTCTGATAGGTTTAAAAGTGTTGTTTTTTTTTTTTTTAAAATGGTCAATTGGTATGTTCTTTGTTACGCCCGCATCCGAAATCAATTAATTTACATTTTTTAACACGTTGACGTTCACAGATCGTATTTATTTTGGCATTTAATTTAATACAGGCTAAACCTATCAACTTCTAACATATTCTTTTCTTAATGGACTATTTCTTCTGCACGAAGATGTTATCATAATAAATAAAAATACTGTCATAATAAATAAAAATGCTGTCATAATAAATAAAAATACTATCGTAATAAATAAAAATGCTATCATAATTGCTTTTACATAGATCCCTCAACACATTCACGATACCTAAGGTTTAAGAAGAATTTTATTCCAATTTTATCTGGCTTCTGATCAGTTTAAAAGTCTTGTTCTTTTTTAAGTAATCACGTGTTGTGTTCTCTGCTACGTCCGCATCCAGAATTACATGATATGTATTTTTTATGACGTTGATGTTCACAGACCATATTCCTTTTGGCATTTTTTAAAATACAGATTAAAATTACTAACTTCTAAAATATATATTTCTCTAATTGGACTAAATTTTTCTGCGTGAAAATGCTATCATAATATAAGGCAAATAAGTAATTAATTAACATTTCTTTACAATGTTTTTACATAGGTACCTCCACAGAATCGCTATACCTAATGAAAAATGAAAAATCTTTATTGAAGCTTTTATTTTCATTTTATTTACAAGCTAATAGATTAGATTTAATAATCCCAATAAGCAAAATACTTTGCTGTATTTCAAATGAAGTTTCCTTTTGTAATTCCTACATTGATGATTTAACGCCATTTTTCGCCATCTTTCATCACAATAAAATTCTCTTTATTAAAAAATCTTTCAAATATAAAACCGACTTTTCTGAAATTTGATTTGAGTAATATTACCTGATTTAAAGTTTAATCTGAATTGAAACAAATATTACTTACTTTAATTTGAAAATATCCAAGAAATACATTTTTCAAAACGACGGTAGCGATCTATTTAAGGTGTGGACTGTTTGACAGCTTGACTGACAGACGGAAGTTCATCTTATTTTTTTTTTCTGTGGTGAACATATCTGTAAAATTTACTTGGGGAATATAATGCGAACACATTTTTATATAATTTTGAACTACCCAGTAATCTTAAAAATTTAGGAAAAAATCTCCGTGATCTAATGTTTTATTGAATTTTAGGTACGTTGGCTTTAAATTTACTATAGTTACTCCTCATATTTTATGAAAATATCACGTATGGACATCGTATTTACAAAAATGAGCACAAAAATATACATAAAAGAATTTCAAAATTCTTTTAAAATTTTGGAAATGATGAATTTTACTAAGATTTTCCATTTTTTAATATAGTTTTTACTTAACACTATCAACTAACCGAGAGACAGTAATATAGAAATTTAATAGATTGAAACCTTCATAAATTATTGTAATTAAAATTTAAACAAAAATGGAAATAATTATTGTAAAAATTAATTATTCACCGAAAAAAATATTTTTAAAAACAATATTGTCCATAATATATCTTATTCATAAAAGCAAGTAAAAGTTTCTAATTATATAATTTCTTAGTTTTATTGCATTCTTATTTTACGATTCAGACATATTTTTGGTAACTGTGTTGCTGTTTTACAAAATGTCCTTGGAGTATTTAATACTCCAAGGACTTGTGCTTTTAACTAATATAAATATGAAGCGGGACAAAATTTAATTTCTAGAAATTTTTGTAAGTGGATTAAGAGATCTAAAAAATATTTTTACCATGACTTTCTAAACAGAAACATTTCTAAAATAATTTAATTCATTTGTGAACAAGTTTTGACAGTTTCATTAAAATTTGACAATTATTTGTGTTTTACAAGAATCAATGTACTTTCCACCGCAAAGAAGAAGCTAAAACATCCTATGCTAAACTTTGGTCCCGCCACTGACGCAACCACACCCCCCACAAAAAAACAAAACAAAAAAAAATAGTTTTTAGCCAAAATTTAGAAGTTCTACAAAGGATTAACAATACAATTTAATAATAATTAAAAAAATACTTTAATCTCTTAAGACTTTGCCGATAAAACTTTGTTTTTATTAAATTTAGGGCATTTTTCATCATGGATTCTAATTTTTAGCGAATAAGTGGAGGTATCTACTTTTACATAATATCAAATGAACTAACGTAAAACTTTCTTCTTCTTTCTAGGCATTTATTCATCTGCTGAAAAAATGAAACACGCTAATTTCTTTTTCCTTGGAGCAATTATTTTACTCATGGTCGCTACTACGCAAAGCGCAAATATCTTGTTTTTAGGACTTCCTATCTTTAGCCATTTCAAACCGATGACCTTCTTAGCAAAAGAACTTCACAAAAGGGGACATAATTCTTTCTTTCCTGTAACACAAAAACTCACTAAAAGCTTAAAAATCTCGGAAGGAACAAAATTTCTTCACATGAAAGATAATCCTGCGGTCGAAGAATTCAGCACACTTGCATTAAGAGTCTTCTCTCCCCAGAAGAATGCAACTTGGAATGAGGTACAAAAAGCGATGCAGAAGGCCTGTGATAACTTGCTGCTTGATGACGACTGGTTACATAGCTTGAAAGCAGTAAATGCAACATTAGCTATTGTCGACGGTATATTTATGAGCACGTGTCTAGCAATAATTCCTTATAAATTATCAATTCCATTTGTTTTCTGCGGTGCACAGAATTCACCTGACATTCATCGTACGCCATGGGTCTTTTCAGCTTTCCCATTTAAAATGACAACTTATTCCGACAAAATGTCTTTCATGGAGAGATTGCATAATAGTTTTTTGATTTCCATGTCCTATTTGCTTCCTCCGATGGGTGCCCCGTCAAAAAGCGTCAAGGCCTATGCACCGAATAAACCCGAAATTTCTTTTGATGATCTTCTACGTAAAGCAGAGTTACACATTATAGACACTGATGTTTTGATGGATTACGCTCTACCGTCGCTACCTAATGTGGAATATATAGGAGGATTAGGGGCACAACCAGCAGAACCACTTGAAGGAGATTTGCTTAAATTTGTTAATTCTGCAAAGAATGGAATTATTGTTGTTTCCTTTGGTTCGGTGGTCAGTTCGCTTCCAAAAGAACATCTAGAGAAAATGGGAGAAGCCTTTAAACAAATAAAATACGATATTGTCTGGAAATGGTCAGACACAAGTTATTCTTCCTCTAATGTGTTTCTTACAAAATGGATGCCACAAAACGACTTACTAGGCCACCCGCAAACGAAGCTGTTCATCACTCATTGTGGCAATGGAGGACAGTTTGAAAGTTTGTACCATGGAGTTCCGATGTTAGGCTTCCCAGTTTTTGCTGACCAGCCCCACAACTGTAGAAGAATGGTTTATAAAGGATATGGACTCTCAATGGATTTATATAATTACGCTGTGGAAGAACTTGTTTCAAATATTAAAGAAGTAATCGAAAATACAAAATACAAAAACAATATCCAGCGGGCGAGTGATATTTTCAAGTCTCGACCAGAACATCCATCTGAAAGAGGAGCGCGTATAGTAGATGACGTCATCAAATATGGCGGTGGCTTTCTAAGGTCTTATTGTCAAGATATGCCATTCTATCAATATTTTATGCTGGATATTTTGGCTGTTGTATTGTCGTCTGCAATCGTTGGAATTTTGATAGTTGTTTTTATTCTCAGAAAATGTTTTTCATTTTGCTGTCGAAAGAAGGAAAAACATGAATGAAACAAAAGAAAAAAGTTCTTTATCATCTTAATAACTACTAGTAAATTTCTGTTCATATATTCAATGAAATAAATGTATACTTTACAGATTCCCAACTTTTGTCGATCGAATGTTTTGATTCTGTTTTTCTTTTTGGCACACCCTATTTTTCATGAACCTTAGCAACTGGTTTATTAAATACTTATTAAAAGAAAATTAATTAAAATATTGATATTAGAAATAGGAAATACATTGATATTTAGATTGCAAAACTTACTTTCGGCCTTAGATATTGAGTACCTAGTGCGGCTCGAACTTTGTTTTTAGCAATAATAGTCTGCGAGTACCCATGACGAGTATATTTCACATCTAAATTATTAATTTTTCGATGACTATGTCTTTCACCTTCATTTCAGGTTTTCCTCATCGGAACTCTGAATTGATCTTTCTTTTTAACTAGCTCAGGGAGGTGAAGTGAGGTAATATTCGATTACTTGCTTCGAAAAGCAAATTAGTGACGTTCCATCATCGTCGATCGGATCTTGAACACTCTCGCAAAACGATGAACGGATGTTTCATCAGGTGTGGGGAACCTTGAGCGCCTATTGGGACTTAAACATAGCCCAGACCTCAAGTGGAACATGTACATACGTTTCATAACTCACATACCGTCCATACCATTTAGACTATCCATCGATAAACATGCTAGAAAAATAAACAGTTCTCTGTACCGCTCTAGTAATTACCGAACTCCTCCTGCTATCCCCTATCTTTATAAATGCCAGATCAGGCCAAAAATGGAGTTCAGTTACGATATGTGGGGGGAAGTTGCCCGGTCATCCCTTTCCAGTTTCGATACAGTCCAAAGTATTCTACGCATCCTTATGGGTAACAAATTATTTTTTATCATACAATTCTTTCTCACAGACGAAATATCGTAATCATCTCGCTGCTCCATCGCTATTTCCATGGAAAGTACTCAGACGAACTGCATTCCTTAATTCCACTAGTTCTAACTTTTACGGCTAAGACCCGGCTTGCTACGCACATCATAGCGAATCTCCCTTGTTTGCTTCGTATTCCATCGGTGAGGATCTTCTTCCCAGTAGTCGTTGCTTTGTGGAAAGGACACGCAAGAGAATGCTTTCATGATCAGTATAATCTGTTCAAATCCAGGGTTAACCGTTTTCTTCCCCACATATTCATAAAAACTGTGTCTCTTATTCTATAGGTCTCTACTTCGAATGGCTTTCCGGCCCTGTGCATGGCGAAAGTCATTGTGAAAAGAAAAAGTGAAAAGTAAATATATACGGTTGCCGGAAAGCGTACTTTATATGATCGAAAGAAAAAAAATCGATGTCGTATCAGTTTTCCTGGAGATTCCTATCTTAAGTCGACATATACCTCACTAATTCACTTTCAGTCATCTTACATTGCAGACATTAAAATGTAACCATGTAGCCAATGCGGACATAAGACGAACTTCATGATAGAAGTGTATTCTTTGAAATTCAGAACTTCTGAGAATCGATTCTCTAAATGACTAAATTCATAATTAATTACTAACTAGAATTAGGATTTGAGATTTGAAATAAGAAGCAAATGAGATTAAGGTGAAGGAAATATCTGCCAACAAATTAATATTTGTCAATTCTCCATTTAGGAAAAACAAACAATTATTTTATTACAAGATTAGTGTGACGGTGCCATAAAACAATGTACCACTTAGATAAAGCGTAACAAAAGTTTTGTAATAGTTTAATGAGATTCAGTAAAGATGAGATCTAGAATTCCCAACAAAAATAGAGGCCAATGGAAGGTTTCATTACTCTGTTCCCTTTGTAAGGATGCAAATGGAGCTTTGGTGGACATTAGTCACGTGGGTCACATGATAACTGTTAATGACGTCACTCCATACAGCGACGATAGCGCTGACCATTTTTAAGTTCGTTTACAGCAACCAAACAGCAAGGTGGCTTCCTGGAAATCGCCCCACTTCATTGTCCGGACATAATCTAAATCTTCCTCGCCAGCAGCTTTCAAGCCCATGGGTTCGTTTCTCTTTGGAAATATATCTTTCCTAGATACAGTAAGAAACTTCAGACTGAAGTCATCAATTTGGGCAAAAACCGAAGACCCGTAAACATATTTCTTTTTTTATATCGCTTCTGATTAGTTCAAAAGTGTTGTTCGTTTTCTTAAAATAATCGCGTGTTCTGTTCTCTGCTACGCCCGCATCCAAAATCACGAGATTTTTTTTTTATGAATTTGATATTCACAGAACATATTTCTTTTGGCATTTTTCTACAAGTAAAAACTAAACCAATTAACTTCTGAAATCTATTTTTCTATTATTGGACTAAAATTTTTTCACGAAAATTCTACCATGATCAAAGACAAATAAATAAATAAAGTTAACTTTTCTTTACAATGCTTTTACATAGTTAACACCACATATTTGCTATACCGAAGTCTTAAGAAGAATTTTTCAAAATGAAAAATCTTTATTGAAACTTTTATTTTAGTTTTAATTTCAAACTAATAGATTAAATTTAATAATCCCAACAAGAAAAATATTTTGCTGTATTTTCAAAACTAATTGTAATTGTGTTGTGGTAAACCTTCCCATAGTAGAATGAACTCTTCCTCTTCTCATAAATACTAACTTCGAGACTTCCTATAGGAGAGTCGTAGAGTAGCGGAGACGCATTTTTAACCTACCGTTCGGACGTACACTTCTAACTGCTTATTACTAACTTTTGTTTTGTATATATCTGTATTTTCAATACACTTGTTTCAACCTACCTTCGTCTACCGTGTCTTTCTTCCTGGCCTCTAAACAGGCCACAACAAATTGACTAGATGGGGTTTTCGTTTTGAAATTACTAACATTGATGATGTTAGCTCCATTTTTACCCATCTTTCATCACAATAAAATTCTCTTTATTAAAAAAATATTTGAAAAATTAAATAAACTTTTCTGAAACTTTATTTGAAGAATATTAACTGATTTAAAGTTTAATTAATCTGATTTGAAACAAATATTACTTATTTAAGTAGAAACTATCAAAGAAATCCATTTTTCCGAACGGCGGTAGGTGTGGACGGTTTGACAGCTTTGGCTGACAGAGGGAAGTTCATCTTATTTTTTTCTTTGGTGGTCATATGTGTAAAATTTACGTGGGGAATATAACGTGAGCGCCAGTGTTACATAATTTTCAACTACCGAGCAATTTTAGAAATTTAGGAAAATAATGTCCGTGATCTAATGTTTTGTTGAATTATATGTACTTTGACATTAAATTTACCATAGATATTGTTCTTATTTTTTGAAAATGCTGTGTATGGACTTCCATATTTACGAAAATCAGCACAATAAATACGCGCAAAAGAAATTCAAAATTTCTTTTAAAATTGTCAAGCTGATGAATTTTGCTAAGATTTTCCAGTTTTTTTTTATATATTATTTACTTAATAACAATATCACCTAACTGAGTCACAGTAATATGGAAATTTAAAAGACTGAAATGTTTATAAATTATTGTAATTAAAATTTAAACAAAAATGAAAACAATTATTGTAAAAATTCATTATTCATGAAAAAACCTTTTTTCTTAGGACAATAATGACCATTAATATGTCTCCAAAAAAAGCAATTAAAAGTTTTCTAATTAAGTAATTTCTTAGTTTTATTGCATTTTTATTTTAAAATTAAAAGCAAATTTTTGGTAACTGGTGTTTCTATTTTACAAAATGTCCTTGGAGTATTTAATACTCCAAGGACTTGTGCTTTTAACTAATATAAATATAACGCGGAACAAAATTTAATGTAGCAAAATTTCATAAAATATAACACAATGGATTAACAGATGTAAAATCATATTTCTACCATGACTCTCTAAAAAGAATAATTTCTAAAATAATTTAATTCATTTGTGAATAAGTTTTGGTTTTGATGGTTCTACAAAGGAATAAAATATAATTTAATAATTTAAAAATCCTATGTTCTATTCTCTTAATATTAGAATAAATATTTTAATGATAAAACTTAGTTTTTATTAAGTTTAGGGCATTTTTCATCATGGATGCTAATTTTTAGCGAATGAGTGGAGGTATCTACTTTTACATAATATCAAATGAACTAACGTAAAACTTTCTTCTTCTTTCTAGGCATTTATTCACCCGCTGAAAAAAATGAAACACGCTAATTTCTTTTTCCTTGGAGCAATTATTTTACTCATGGTCGCTACTACGCAAAGCGCAAATATCTTGTTTTTAGGACTTCCAATATTTAGCCATTTCAAACCGATGACCTTCTTAGCAAAAGAACTTCAGAAAAGGGGACATAATTCTTTCTTTCCTGTAACACAAAAACTCACCAAAAGCTTAAAAATCTCGGAAGGATCAAAATTTCTTCACATGAAAGATAATCCTGCGGTCGAAGAATTAGGTACACTTGCATTAAGAGTCTTCTCTCCCCAGAAGAATGCAACTTGGAATGAGGTACTAAAAGCGATGCAGAAGGCCTGTGATAACTTGCTGCTTGATGACGACTGGTTTCATAGCTTGAAAGCAGTAAATGCAACATTAGCTATTGTCGACGGTACATTTATGAGCACGTGTCTAGCAATAATTCCTTATAAATTATCAATTCCATTTGTTTTCTGCGGTGCACAGAATTTACCTGCAATTCATCGTACGCCATGGGTCTTTTCAGCTTTCCCATTTAAAATGACAACTTATTCCGACAAAATGTCTTTCATGGAGAGATTGCGTAATAGTTTTTTGATTTCCATGTCCTATTTGCTTCCTCCGATGGGTGCCCCGTCAAAAAGCGTCAAGGCCTATGCACCGAATAAACCCGAAATTTCTTTTGATGATCTTCTACGCAAAGCAGAGTTACACATTATAGACTCTGATGTTTTGATGGATTACGCTCTACCGTCGCTACCTAATGTGGAATATATAGGAGGATTAGGGGCACAACCTGCAGAACCACTTGAAGGAGATTTGCTTAAATTTGTTAATTCTGCAAAGAATGGAATTATTGTTGTTTCCTTTGGTTCGGTGGTCAGTTGGCTTCCAAAAGAACATTTAGAGAAAATGAGAGAAGCCTTTAAACAAATGAAATACGATATTGTCTGGAAATGGTCAGACACAAGTTATTCTTCCCCTAATGTGTTTCTTACAAAATGGATGCCGCAAAACGACTTACTAGGCCACCCGAAAACGAAGCTGTTCATCACTCATTGTGGCAATGGAGGACAGTTTGAAAGTTTGTACCATGGAGTTCCGATGTTAGGTTTTCCAGTTTTTGCTGACCAGCTCTACAACAGTAGAAGAATGGTTTATAAAGGATATGGACTCTCAATGGATTTATATAATTACGCTGTGGAAGAACTTGTTTCAAATATTAACGAAGTAATCGAAAATACAAAATACAAAAACAATATCCAGCGGGCGAGTGATATTTTCAAGTCTCGACCAGAACATCCATCTGAAAGAGGAGCGCGTATAGTAGATGACGTCATCAAATATGGCGGTGGCTTTCTAAGGTCTTATTGTCAAGATATGCCATTCTATCAATATTTTATGCTGGATATTTTGGCTGTTGTATTGTCGTCTGCAATCGTTGGAATTTTGATAGTTGTTTTTATTCTCAGAAAATGTTTTTCATTTTGCTGTCGAAAGAAGGAAAAACATGAATGAAACAAAAGAAAAAAGTTCTTTATCATCTTAATAACTACTAGTAAATTTCTGTTCATATATTCAATGAAATAAATGTATACTTTACAGATTCCCAACTTTTGTCGATCGAATGTTTTGATTCTGTTTTTCTTTTTGGCACACCCTATTTTTCATGAACCTTAGCAACTGGTTTATTAAATACTTATTAAAAGAAAATTAATTAAAATATTGATATTAGAAATAGGAAATACATTGATATTTAGATTGCAAAACTTACTTTCGGCCTTAGATATTGAGTACCTAGTGCGGCTCGAACTTTGTTTTTAGCAATAATAGTCTGCGAGTACCCATGACGAGTATATTTCACATCTAAATTATTAATTTTTCGATGACTATGTCTTTCACCTTCATTTCAGGTTTTCCTCATCGGAACTCTGAATTGATCTTTCTTTTTAACTAGCTCAGGGAGGTGAAGTGAGGTAATATTCGATTACTTGCTTCGAAAAGCAAATTAGTGACGTTCCATCATCGTCGATCGGATCTTGAACACTCTCGCAAAACGATGAACGGATGTTTCATCAGGTGTGGGGAACCTTGAGCGCCTATTGGGACTTAAACATAGCCCAGACCTCAAGTGGAACACGTACATACGTTTCATAACTCACATACCGTCCATACCATTTAGACTATCCATCGATAAACATGCTAGAAAAATAAACAGTTCTCTGTACCGCTCTAGTAATTACCGAACTCCTCCTGCTATCCCCTATCTTTATAAATGCCAGATCAGGCCAAAAATGGAGTTCAGTTACGATATGTGGGTGGAAGTTGCCCCGTCATCCCTTTCCAGTTTCGATACAGTCCAAAGTATTCTCAGCATCCTTATGGGTAACAAATTATTTTTTATCATACAATTCTTTCTCACAGACGAAACGTCGTAATCATCTCGCTGCTCCATCGCTATTTCCATGGAAAGTACTCAGACGAACTGCATTCCTTAATTCCACTAGTTCTAACTTTTACGGCTAAGACCCGGCTTGCTACGCACATCATAGCGAATCTCCCTTGTTTGCTTCGTATTCCATCGGTGAGGATCTTCTTCCCAGTAGTCGTTGCTTTGTGGAAAGGACACGCAAGAGAATGCTTTCATGATCAGTATAATCTGTTCAAATCCAGGGTTAACCGTTTTCTTCCCCACATATTCATAAAAACTGTGTCTCTTATTCTATAGGTCTCCACTTCGAATGGCTTTCCGGTCCTGTGCAGGGCGAAAGTCATTGTGAAAAGAAAAAGTGAAAAGTAAATATATACGGTTGCCGGAAAGCGTACTTTATATGATCGAAAGAAAAAAAATCGATGTCGTATCAGTTTTCCTGGAGATTCCTATCATAAGGCGACATATACCTCACTAATTCACTTTCAGTCATCTTACAGTGCAGACATTAAAATGTAACCGTGTAGCCAATGCGGACATAAGACGAACTTCATGATAGAAGTGTATTCTTTGAAATTCAGAACTTCTGAGAATCGATTCTCTAAATGACTAAATTCATAATTAATTACTAACTAGAATTAGGATTTGAGATTTGAAATAAGAAGCAAATGAGATTAAGGTGAAGGAAATATCTGCCAACAAATTAATAATTGTCAATTCTTCATTTAGGAAAATAACAATACAATTCTATCTCACAGAGTAAACGTCGTAATGATCTCACTGCTCCATCGCTATTTCCATGGAAAGTACTCAGACGAACTGCATTCCTTAATTCCACCTTTACGTCTAAGACCCGCACATCGTAATGAATCACTCTCATTCTCTTCGAAATACCATTGCTGAGCAGTTTATTCCCACTAATCGTTGCTTTGTGGAAAGGACTCTCAACAGAATGCTTCCGTGATCAGAACAATCTGTTCAAGTCTAGGATTAACCTTCTCCACATATCCATAAAGAAATTGCAAATTGTTCTTTAGATCTCTATTTTGTGTGGCTTTCTGGCCTTGTACAGAGCGAACATCATTGTAAAATAAAGAAAAAATAGATACATACGCTTGTCGGAAAGCGTAGTCTATGTGAAATAAAGAAAAAAAAATCAAGGTTGTATCAGTTTTCCTGGAGATGCCTATCTTAACGCGACATCTACCTCACTAATTCGGCTACAGTCATCTTCACACTGCAGACATTAAAATATAACCATGTATTCAGTGCAGATAGAAGACGAAATTCAGGATGAGAATGTACGCATTTTAGTCTTACCTACCTTTCTACTGTAGTGCGTAACGTACATAAATAAATACAAAATAGTAATTATTATATCATGACCATAAGGCAGTGAAAGTCACAAACACTGTAAGTAGTTATAGCTATTACCCACGAGGCAGTTGAGACTATACTACTTCACGTGAATCAGTAGCAATACACTACAATGTCGCCGTTGTCGATATCTAAAGAACAGAGTGAACAATCGTTACTTGATAATTAGGAATATGCACAAGCGTGGCTGAGAATACTAGGAGCTAAAGCTAGAATAAAAAAGCTGAAAGATTTAAGATCAGTTGGAGAAGGAGGACGTTTGATGATAAGTCAACTAATAATGAAAAACATGTCACTCATGAAAAAACTAGGGGATGCAAAGAGAGAGCTAAGTTTTTGAACGTTTATTAAAAAATGAATGAACCATTTATCGAACATGTTCTTTGTTTAAAACAGGCCGCTAACTATTGTGAATTTGAGAAACTAGGATAGGAAAACTAGTCAATCGAAGAATATTTGATCCAAATGAAATTGGTAAACGCCCTTCAAAATGAGGAGGTACCGGCAAATGACTCTAATACATTTAAAACTGGAAATGTAGTCATTAGCACAGTTTGTTGAATTTGTTCAGCAACAGATATTAGTTGGAAAATTGAATAGAACAAAAATTACGTACCTGATAGAGGAAATGGACACATACGGTTTTTAAGAAAAAAAGATAAAAATAAAGAGTACTTTTTGTGGATGCCAATATCAAAGAAAAAAAAATGTTTCAAAATGAATCATTTTAAACGTATGTGTAAATCCAAAAAGAAAAATGTAGAGACGGTCCAACAAAACGTAGAGGAAATAAGTATGGACGTCTGTTCATTGAAAAAAAGTGAAAAAGGATCATTAAAAATTCGAATCAATAATGTCTTATTGAACTTGATACGGGAAATAACGTGACGTTGATACCCAGAAATTTCTGGAAAAAACTAGGAAAACCAAAGTTAAAAAGCCTTGTCTAATAAAATCAGTTCGACTGATCTGTGATAAAGTTTATTTTGAAGCATACGTGGAAGTAAAATATAAGTTTAACGTATTACCAATTATCGTGGCAAACTGTGAAAAGAATCACAGTCTAATAGGAAATGATGTATTGAACAGAAATTCGACAAAATTAGTACTCAAAGTCAAAGGAGAAGAAACTGGAATGTTAAAAAACTATGAAGAAAAGTTAAGACTAAAGGAAAATTTTATAGTGTGTATTTGAGACAAATTCACAGATTTGGAAGACAAAAAAGACCCCAGAATGACGTCAAAATCTATGAAAACTTTTCATCCATAAAGATGAAAGTTTAGTTGTGCTTAGTTTAATTTGTAATGTATATAAATGTAGATAGAAAAAAGCAAATGTTGATAAGATAGCGATAGGGTCACAAAGCACTGCCGAAACCTTAAATCAAGCTTGCTCCTCACCTCCCTCCTGCGTTGAGAATGTTTACACTTTGTTTACAATATGCTATCATCAACAAAATCAATTGGGATAACAAGGGTAATAACATAGATGGCGAACACAGACTTCCCTGATGACGTCATCCTAATAGTCCGTGCACCACAGGAACTGGAAAAAATGCTCAATGCTATCCACACAGTAAACCAAGCAGCAAGCCTTTACCTTGGAAAACCAATGTCATGTTTAACAGCCACACTAACCATAATCAGTTATTGCAGATAGAAAGATCACCGAAGAAGTAGACATTTATAAGTACCCTGGAAAGAAAATTGCAAGTTGTCCAACTTCTAGAGGTCAAAAGACGGATTGTGCTTGGCCGGACGACTTTTTGTTAAAGTTTATAACGTCATGAGATGTCGCAAGGCAGCAATCGAAACCAAGAGAAAGTTGTTTAATGAATATGTTCTGTCGGTGATGGCAGCGACATATGGGAAGTCAACACCACCACAACAGAGATACTTGCTGTATTCCAACGTAAAATAGAGTGATTCATTCTCGGAATCACCTTACGTGATAGGAAAGGCAACACCAGGATTCTACAGCAAACTAGGGTAAACGACATGATGTAGACCGTCGAGAAGGGCAAACATAGATGGGCTGGCCACGTCTCTTGTCTCAGAGACAACAGGTGCACTATAAGAGTGACAGAGTGGACACCAAGGCATTGGAAAAGAACTTAGAGGGTGGATAAAGGCAAGATGGTTAGACGTTCTAAATCGGTATCTCATCATCACATGGCCAAGTATAGCGGTGGAGGTCAACCAGAGAGGGGTTTCTCTAACAGACGTGAGAAGGCCCGGGAGTTGCATTTGGAAGCTTTATTTACAAGGCTCAGAGAGTTTAAGAATATTATAAAAAAAAAGCAAGAAAAAGAAAGTGAAGATTAGCAAAACAAAAAAGCTTTATTGAACATTTAATAAAGGGCGTGGCTTGTCTGGCTAGAACAATTACGACTGAGCAGTGAGTTCGATCCTCACAGGGTGCCCCATACTTTCGGCTAGAAAATCATTCGCAGGCCACCTCGGTGTGATGTAATGGTTAGTAAGCTTGTCTTGCTAGAACCATTATAAGTGTTCAAACCTGTCTTGGTGCCCCAATGCATTCGGCCTTGTGCCACATCTATGCTACGCTCTAGGAAATCATTTAGACATTTATTAATACGATAAATATTTAATAAAATCTATTTAACTTCGTTGGTTCAGATAATTTGAAAATTGCGGGAGGAAATTTGAATTATTTAAAAAGTGTTCAACTCATCGACAAAGAAATAAGAAAGATAAAAAGAAAAGCGGATAAAATGTAAATACAAAACTTTTATAATCCAGAATTTGCTGAGGTGTTGCTGCAAAAAATGTTTTTCTTTTTCTTTGGTCCAGTTTCTTTTCTTTGAAGACAAGATTTCTTAATAACTCCGCTTACTACTTCGACGGTTACATTCGTCTGCTACTCGAACTGACTACTTGAAACTTTGTTCTCTTATTTGTATCTGGCGTAGAGACATATCTGTAGATACATAAATATGCATGTATATTTAACAGAAAAATGCTCAGCTAATTTGAGTTTGTGTTACTTAATGATTCTAAAACTTCTAACAACTTAATATACGAGAGCTGATCAAAAAGTATTGGGACTGAGGCTATAAAGAAAGAAAACTCCTGCACAGATCATTTAGGCATTCCTTCGAAGTAGTTCCTTTCTGAAGCCACACACTTTATTCAGCGTCGTTTTTCATTAATGGAAGCATTACTGGAACTCCTTTTATTTAGATAGTGAGCAGCTGTTTCGCCGCGTTCTCTTGGATTTCAAGACGTCGAGCCATTTAAGGGGGGATTTGATTTTTGAAGAGGAAAAGTCGTAAAGAACGAGATCTGGGGAATATGGTGCTTGTCGTACCTGGCAGATGTTGTCCTTGGCCGAAGACTGTTGCACAAGACATGGTAACTGATGGAAATTCTGTGGTGTGGCGAGACGACCACACTCTTCACACTTTCCTTCCAAGCACTGCTGTAAACAAGAGAAGCGAGCGAGAACGTTATAACTTAGTGTGCATGCAAGACAGAGTTCACGGGTAATCTGTACCAATCGACTTCACTCAGTGTTGACATAGCAACAGTCGCAAAACTTTTTGATGTGACCTCGTAAATGCTTAAAAGCTGAAAATTTGCAGATGAATGAATGTTTTACATGTAAATTTTTACATGCTGTGTAGATTTTATTTTATTTATTTTTATTTAATTTTTTTCTGTAGGGACATTGTATCATATTAACAATTTTTAAAAAAAATTAGATTTTTTTCTTAGTCTGATTAATTAATAGAATGTGTTCTAATAACATATTCGCTATAATTTGAATTTGTCCTGACTATTTATTTTAATCATTTCACTCCCAGCAAGGCAATAAATCCACTAAGATGCAAGGGATTACTGAATATATATATATATATATATATATATATATATATATATATATATATATATATATATATATATATATATATATATATAAATAAAGAAAAACAGTAAAAGAACAGGAATTAAGAAGGCAGAAGATGGCGTTTGATATGCCATTTAAAGTTTTTGAAATCGAAGTTGACTGGAAACCAAGTCGCCGGAAAAGAGTTCTACAAGCGAGAATACCTGAGAAGAAACTGCTAGAATCGAATTCACAGTTACATGAAGCCATTTGAAATGATGTAACCTAGCTACCAATCTAGTATAGCGCTTAAATTCTTAAAGTCTAACACCCGGCAGAAAAAAAGACTCTGATTGGGAGATTGGAGCTTTTGTGGAGCGTGGAACCACCACTTAATTGCTGTTATTCGCAGGTGCACTCTGACCCAGGGTAGTACCACCTGTTAGAGTCCCAGCTATGGGCAAATGGCGACCCCTCCCCCCCAAAAAATGAACATTATGCAAGTATAAAAATACATTTTTATTGTAAAATGACTAATATATTTTATAGAATTATCAACAGTACATTTTATAGCAAAATCACCAACGATACATTTTATAGCAAATTCACCAATAATACATTTTATAATAAAATTACCAACCATACATGTTAACTTTAGTTTGAAGGAATACAATTGCGTTCCAAATATATTTAGGTGAAGCCATAAAATTGTGTTCAAAATATTTAGATTTCGGCATGAAATGACCCACAGATGTGTTTATATACCGTTAAACAAAATCAATCAACCTATCTTGGAACGATTTTAAATGTTAAGTTTAAGCGACTAATGATAACCGCTCAGCTTTTCTCTAAGAGGATTTTTCTTTGACATGCAGAAAATGTCTGGATTATTTGAAACCCGAAAAAAAGTGACTTATTGGATTTTACCTGGACATCTCATTGCATGTAATTATCTGTTTTATATTACTGTTTTATAAGACTCAATGTTACATCAGTTTACAAATGTAACCGTAAGTTCTATGCTAACAGTTTCTTCTTTCGTATTTTTCGTTTATAGAACTCTGTTCCGGCTTTTTGCTTTCCTGTCAACTTTGATCTTCAAATGCAATGTTTGTCGTTAATTTCTGTCTCCGTAATTTTACCAATATTCTTTTCCAGAACATTTGCGTAGCTGTAGTTAATAATTGTGAGAACACTCATAATTCAAATAAAGGAAATATTGTGATAATTACATACGCAACAAAGATATTTTCTAGTAAGCAAGAAGGAAAAAACAAGTATATAAATGCAAAACAATTTTCTTTTTTTGAGTTCTTTGTAACCTACTTCCAATGTCAATTGTTTTGAGAAGACTCCTGGCAATTAAGACAACTGAAATTTGCAATAACATCATAGGCAACAAAGATGTTTTCCTGTTAAGTAATCGTGAGAAGAAAATTATTTAAAAGTTTGCCAATATACATTTCCAGAAAAAAAATATTTACCGATATTCTTTTCCAGAAGATTTACGTTGGTGGATGCTACCCTAACACTTGTCTTCACTTCATCTTTGATGTTACAAGGAGTTTTGTTGGTCTCTCGCTCAACTGCACCCGACACATAATCAAGGGTGTTGCAGTGTGGGGGAGATAAACAATTTTCTTTTTTAGAGTTCTTTGTAACCTACTCCCAGTGTCAAATATTCTGAGAAGATGCCTGGCATTTACATACGCAATAAAAATATCTTTTCATTAAGCAGAAACAATGCACCAATTTAAATGCTATTTTCTTTTAGATAGTTTCTTTGTAACATTCTCAGTAATCAAATATTCTGAGAAGGGCCATGACAATTAAAACAATTGAAACGTTGTAGTAATGACATACGCAGCAAAACATTTTTCTTTTAAGAAAGGAAATGCAATTACTTAAACGTATGCCACTGTTATGTTTCCAGATTTGCATAGCCTATTTTGCACTTATTTAAAAGTTTATCAATATTCTTTTCCAGAACATTTGCGTAGCCTTAGTCAATAATTGTGAGAACACTTATAATTCAAATAAATGGAACATTGTGATAATTACATACGCAAAAAAGATATTTTCTAGTAAGCAAGAAGGAAAAGACAAGTATATAAATGTTAACCAATTCTCTTTTTCAGAGATTTTTGCAACCTACTCTTCTGCCAAATATTCTGAGAAGATCACTGAAAATTAAAACAACTGAAACGGTGCAGTATACAATACAGGATGTTTTTCTGTTAAGCAAGCATGAAAAGACAGTTGTTTAAAAGTAACAAATATTCTTTTCCTGAAGAATTTCATAGACCATTTTGTTAAATATTGTTAATTATTTTGAGAAAACTGATGATAATTCAAATATGAAACCTTGTGTCAATTACATGCGAAACAAAGATATATTTCGATTAAGCAAAAAAGAAAATACATGAATGCCAAAGCTAACCAGTTTTCTTTTACTGATTTTTTTGTGACAAATTTTGTTAAGTATGGAGACACTCTTGATAAGCGAACGCATGTAATAATTAGGCAAAAGAAAAATATCTTTTCTTTCTGTTAATCAGGGAAGAAAACAAATAATTTAAACAGCAATATGTTTTTTTTCCAGAGGTTTGGTTTAATTCATTTCTTCTGGAATATTGCCAATAGTTTGAAGAAAAACGCATGACAATTAAAACAATTGAAATTTTGTAGTCACAACACAAACAAAGTTTTTTTTACTAACCAAAGAGGAAAAGGCAAGTGTTTAAATGCTATCCATTGTTCTTTTCCATGTCTTTTGAATAACCCATTGTCTGTTTCGTATAAATCAGGATTGAGAATACTCAAGATAATACCTATACATAATACGCTCAATTACAGAAAGCAATGGATAAACGACGCAAAAATGAAAATAACACTGGCATCTCATTTTAACAGATATACAGGGTGCGATGGATAAATTGTCGTCAAATTTACTCAAAAATGAAAATAACACTGGCATCTCATTTTAACAGATATACAGGGTCCAATGGATAAATTGTCGTTTAAATTACTCAAAAATGAAAATAACACTGACATTTCGTTTTAACAGGTATACAGGGTGCGATGGATAAATTGTTGTCTAAATTGCTCAAAAATGAAAATAACACTGACATCTCATTTTAACAGCTATACAGGATGCGATAGATAAATTGTCGTCTAGATTTCTCAAAAATTGAAAATAACACTGACATCTCATTTTAACAGATATACAGGGTGCGATGGATAAATTGTCGTCTAAATTGCTCAAAAATGAAAATAACACTGACATCTCATTTTAACAGCTATACAGGATGCGATAGATAAATTGTCGTCTACATTTCTCAAAAATTGAAAATAACACTGACATCTCATTTTAACAGATATACAGGGTGCGATGGATAAATTGTCGTCTAAATTACTCAAAAATGAAAATAACACTGACATCTCATTTTAACAGCTATACAGGATGCGATAGATAAATTGTCGTCTACATTTCTCAAAAATTGAAAATAACACTGACATCTCATTTTAACAGATATACAGGGTGCGATGGATAAATTGTTGTCTAAATTACTCAAAAATGAAAATAACACTGACATCCCATTTTAACAGATATATTTACCAAAATTACACAAAAATATCTTGAAATACAAAAAAAGTAAATTTATTCAATAAAATCGCCGTTGGCTTCAACCGCGGTCTCCAAACGACTTCGGAATCTCCTGCAAATCTTCTGGTCGGTCTCCTTGTTTACGTTGATGGATGCCGCCATAACACTTGCCTTCACTTCATCTTTGGTGTTACAAGGAGTTTTTTAGGCCTCCCGTTCAACTGCGCCCCACACATAATAATCAAGAGTGTTGCAGTCTGGGGAGTTAAGTGACCAGAAGTAAGGGGTGATATGGTCGCAGAAATTCTCTGACAGCCTGACAGCTACTTGGTGCAGACTCCGGCTGCCAGACAGAGGGTCTTCCAGCATCCACCCTTTTGACCCAGAGAAGCATTACCTCCTCAAGGCACTTGATATAGACCGTCGTGTTGAGTCTGGGGCCCTTACCAACAAATTCGGCAGTTCTTTTCCGATCAGAATGAGTTATCCGAACAGCCGCACCTTCGTAATCACCATTAGGCTCATCGGACTCTTTGTGAATCTTCTGCAATATCCTCAGATTGACACCCAAACACTCTGAAATGTTCGTATTGGAGCTTTCGGTGCGAATGCCAAGCAGTACAGCATTCCTTTTCCAAATTTCTGGCAGAGTGAATTGCGTCATGGTGATCTTAATACTAACCGACGGTGCCCAACTGACCCTATACTGCGCAATCGATAAATTCAAGGACAATCAACGCGCATGCGCGAAATGAAAAATGTGAAATGGCGACAACTTACCTATCGCTCCCTGTACAATTGAAAGTTTTAAAAATGTTTGTTACTTGATTAATAAGTATACCTTTTATTTGAATGACAAAACATAACCACTTGAAAGCAAGTGAAAATATCCTTATACAGAAAAAAATACAGATAATATTTACTGAAAGTCAAATTCAAAGTTTATTTTAAAATGGACGCATTAACGTGTTATATTGAAGGAGAAATCTGTGAATGTCGAGAGCGAGTTGTATATACATTGACATTTTTTCTATCACCATTTCAATAAAACCACCGCCTATTGGTTCAGTTTATTTCTCAATGTTAGAAAACATTAAAGATTTTAAAATAAGTTTATAATAAGCATGGACTAATCAGAGGACGTTATGTATTTTATAAATAGGTGTGTTTAAAATATGGCCATGTGGTTAGATCTGTTCGCTTTCTGACCATGAGATCCGGGTTCGAATCTCACCATTGTCGATTTGACACAGAGATGATTACTTGAAGTTATTGGCCTGTGGAGGCGATCCCAGCGTGCGGCTCCCCTGGAAAATTTCCTGAAAACCATATCCTTGGGATTGAAATTGATCCAAGTGAAAGAAAAGACAAATGTTTGTTTCCAGTAGTTTAATTCATATTGTCAATAGTCGTGTAGAAGGCCTCTGAGAATTAAAACAATTGAAGCACTGATCGAAGACTTATGAGTGAAATTCGATCGACGAAACTATTTGGGAATAAATAAAATAAAGCCATCGCATGTTGCTTCAGTTCGCCTCTCATTGTCACACAGTATTAAAGAAATTTTAAAATATTGGGCTGGTGCATAATTATCAGGCGTTTTTGTAGGCGAGTTATTTGTGAATAAAAATTGCTGTTTTGTTTACTTTTTTTAAATAAAAATATTATTTTATTTTCAGCTTGTAAAAATCTGCGTCGATAATCCGGAATAATTATTTAAAAATATTATTGCTGAATTTTTATGTTTCTTTTTTCATAATAAATATTGTTTGAAAAACTCCGGATAATTCCGCACTAACCCAATAAGTTTATAATAAGCACAAAAACAATCAGAGAAATGTATGTTTTTTTATCAATAGATATATTTTATGTATTTATTGAATAACATTCATTGTGCATATACAGTTTATACATTCTTGTCAAAATTTAATTATAATTTAATGTTTGATTTCTTTGTTGCTTTAAAATATCAGATTGTTAGTTAATTTCCTTTTTTTAATTATAGGACTCGTCTTTCCAAGATGAAGCCAATCTATTTACTTTTTGTTGGGATATTATTACTTCTCAATGCCGAGCCAATCGAAAGTGACAACATCCTGTTCCTCGGCCTTCCATTTTTCAGTCATCTACATCCAATGATTCCAATGGCAAAAGAACTTCACAAAAAGGGACATAACGCTTATTTTCCTGTTCCTCAAGAACTGTCCAAAATGTTTAAAATCACTAAAGGGGTGCACCTTCTACAGATGTCTGAGCAAATCGAAATGCCAGAATTTATTAGAGTTGCGATAAATTATTTTTCTCTAAATGGCAACCATACATTTCGGGATATGCAAAAGCTAATGTGGAAAGTATGTGACGATTTGCTATTCGACGAAAAATGGTTTCAGTATTTGAAGTCATTCAACCCGAAATTAGTTGTCGTCGACGGTGTGTTCATGAGTAACTGTCTTGCAATAATTCCTTACAGACTATCAGTTCCGTTTGTATTGATTGGAGTCATGAATCTGCCGTCAATGCATCGAACTCCGTGGGCCTTCTCAGCTTTTCCGTTCCTGTACACAAGCTATTCCGAACGTATGTCATTTGTGGAAAGGCTACACAATACGTATAAACATGTTCTACATTATATCACCTATCCAATCGGTGGGCCTTCAAAAAGGGTTAAGATGTATGCGCCGGAAAAACCCGATATCCCCTTTGAAGAGCTTCTCCGTAAAGCAGATTTGCATATTTTAGAAACTGATGTCTTGCTTGATTTCGCCATGCCCACACTTCCCAATGTGGAATTTCTGGGAGGTATGGGCGCTCAGCCTGCCGAACCAATCGAAGGAGACTTGCTTAAATTTGTTAATTCTTCAAAGAATGGCGTCGTTGTTGTTTCGTTTGGCTCTTTGGTAAGGATACTTCCAAAAGAACATCTCGAGAAAATGGGAGAAGCCTTTAAGCAAATAAAATACGATGTCGTCTGGAAATGGTCGGATACAAGTTATTCGTCACCTAATGTGTTTATGACCGAATGGATGCCTCAAAACGACCTATTAGGTCACCCAAAAACGAAATTATTCATCACTCACTGTGGCAATGGAGGGCAGTTTGAAAGTATGTATCACGCAGTTCCGATGTTAGGTTTCCCAGTTTTTGCTGACCAGCCACATAACGGCAGAAGAATGGAGTACAAAGAATATGGTATATCGATGGATATGTTTAATTACGCTGTCGAAGATCTTGTTAAAAATATCAAAGAAATTATCGAAAATCCAAAATACAAAAAGAATATTCAAATGGCGAGCAATATTTTCAAGTCAAGGCCAGAGCATCCGTCTGAAAGAGGAGCTCGAATTGTCGATGACATCATCAAATATGGCGGTGGTTTTCTGAAATCTCATTGTCAGGATATGCCATTGTATCAGTATTTTATGCTGGATATTTTGGCTTTTCTATTGTTGTCTGTTATCATTGGAATTTCGATTGCTGTTTTCATTGTCAGAAAATGCTTGTCCGCTTTCTCGCGAATGAAAGAAAAGAATGAGTAATTTGATCCCCTGACCCCGATCATTTAACGCAAAAAATCCGGAAAGGTAAAAAAAACGAGAACCAATATCGACTGTAAACATGAATGAAGATATCAGACAGTTTATCTGGCTGTAGTATAATTTGCTGGCCGATGTGTTAAATTGGTTAACGTTTTACTGCCACTACCTCTTAGTTTGGAAAAAAAATGTGAATGTATTTGAAATTGAGGCCAGAATAATTTATTTATGGACAGTCGAAAAGACTCAGTTTTTTAATATAACTAACAGATCCTAAAAATGTCATTTCATGTTTCGTGATAAGCAGCTAAGTAGTTTATAGTATTTCAATTCGTACATTGATAAAAACCAGTTTTATTCATTAACTATACTGGAGTGGCGTATATATATATATATATATATATATATATATATATATATATATATATATATATATATATATATATATATATATCTATAAATGATATTTTAATAGATATTCTCATTAGAAACAGACACCAGGTTTTTTTTTATTTTTAACAGTGTATATTACGTACATCAGCCTATCGAACCTGCCTTCTTTTTTTGTACGGCAAAACCGGCAATATCCACTCATTATAATGGAGAGCCATAATATATATATATATATATATATATATATATATATATATATATATATATATATATATATATATCTTTAAAAAAATTCAGGGAAATTATATTTTATTTTTATAAGATTTTTTTAATAAAGAGAAATATATTGCAATAATATTTTATTTTTAACAGTGTATATTACGTATATCAGCCTATCAAACCTTTCTTCTTTTTTTGTACGACAAAAACGGCGATATCCACTCATTATAATGGAGAGGCATTACACACACACACACACACACACACACACACACACACACACACACACACACACACACACACATATATATATATATATATATATATATATATATATATATATATATATATATGTATGTATGTGTGTATAATTTCAGGGAAATTATATCTTATTTTTAGAAGATTTTTTTAATAAAGAGAAATATTGCAATAATATTTTATTTTTAACAGTGTATATTACGTATATCAGTCTATCGAACCTGCCTTCTTTTTTTGTACGGCAAAACCGGCGATATCCACGCATTATAATGGAGAGGCATTACATATATATATGTATTTATATATATATATATATATATATATGTATATAATTTCAGGGAAATTATATTTTATTTTCAGAAGATTTTTTAATAAAGAGAGATATATTGCAATAAACCTGGACTAAAAATGTCGCTTAAATAATTTTTTTAACAAATAAAACTTATTGTCGTCAATTTAAATTAGATTTGAAAGACGTGTGAAGTAAAAATTAAATTT
The DNA here is from genome assembly GCA_964036315.1 of Acanthosepion esculentum. Lineage (NCBI taxonomy): Eukaryota > Metazoa > Mollusca > Cephalopoda > Sepiida > Sepiidae > Acanthosepion > Acanthosepion esculentum. Next base: position 33,273,919 of record OZ038512.1, read on the forward strand.
TAAGTCAGCTAAATTTCAGAAAAGTCTATTTTTTAAAGATTTGTTACATTGCGATGAAAAATGTCTAAAATGGCACAGAAATCGGTAATGTTTGCAATTTCAAAGCGAAAACCCCATCGAATTCTTTTCATATCGTCTGATAATCTTTATAACATTATCATTAAACGAAGAAAGAAAATCACAATATTGATACATATTTTTTAATCCTATCTAAGTTTTTGGCTTACATAAGCCATTATCAAAAATGACAATTACATTACAATATATTAAGCATTACACGGACAAGACAGTGATGAAAGTCAGTTTCTGTTTACATGGAAGATTTACAAGAAACGACAAACTGGTTCATATGAAAACGCTGGAAGCGAAAATCGCACCGCAGCTCATGACGTCACACATGACCACAACAGAGTGAATTCGAGAAGTATTAAGTATGGGAAGCCGTTGGTATAAACTAATGGCTTTTCTTACCAATTATAGGCATTTAAGAATATTTGTGGAGATTTCATAGTTTATTTTGTTCAGGTTAGGTTTCAACTGATTTATGTATATAGATTCAAGAATTTTTAGTTTTTGTTTATTGTTTTCATGTTTAAGTATAGTGGTATAGTATACAGATAGATAGATATAATAAATATAAATAAACGTACGTGCAAGTGTTCACATACTAATATATATATATATATGTGTATATATATATATATATATATATATATATATATATATATATATATATATATATATGAATCCTTTTGGTGTAAATAAAACTCTGTTCAATGCAAAATAACAGTGCTAGGAAGTATATATCAATAAATATCCATAATACTTCACGCCGACTGTACGACTCTGTGTTTCATGCACTATGCAATTATCAGGCACTAGTAATTGATTACACTACAGTATTTGCCATCAGTTACTTGTTGGACACTATATATATATATGTATATATATATCAATAAGGACGCTCTGCATATAAATCCTATTTATTTACGTGTAATTTACCACAGATATAGGAAGCAAACTAACACATTTGTATAAAACAAGTTTTCTGCTCCCACCATTGGCTCTTCATTTTAAATAGGGATACTGAAGAGTCTGTACAGCGAAGACGACTCGATATGATAATCGCGTCGTTGTTTAGTGAAAATACTCGAGGTGATTATTCCATCAGTCTGAACAGAGATACATGTCGAGACACTGAGTAAGACAATCCAGTAAAAATTTACAGTGTAAATTCCAAACTTGTGTCATGTCAGGCGTTATTGCGCTGTAATCAAATTGTTGTCTTCGTTAGCCTGAAATTAGAAGAAATTCTAACTTTTAGTTCTGTGAGCGTCGCTACGTAACGGCCAATTCCTGTAAATCCAGGATCACGTCTTTTCAGTCCCCAACCCCAGCCACTCGAAAAAACAACAACAACAAAACACACACACAAAAAAACAAACAAAACAAAAAAAAACAAAAACAAAAAAAAAAAAAACAAAATGAAAAACATCTTTTTTATCATTGATAACTGCGTTTTATATTATGCTTTCAATGGGAACTGTCACGACTCCATAGCTAGTTGTCTAGGTCTCGACCCAGTGTGGTGATGCCTCGTTTCCTCAATGGTGATGATAAAATCCGTGATGCCCGACTGTACACACACACACACACACACACACACACACACACACACACACACACACACACACACACACACACAAGAATTCGTATTGGAGGTTGCAACGAGATAGCATGCTTTCCTTAAATAAGTACGATAACTGAAAAATTGGTTTCTTGATTCCTGCTGCATACATGTTTTTTCTTTAATAGAACTTCTCTGTTTAGGCAGGTTGTTATTAGTTTCACTGTTTAATAAAATAAAAAGCTGGAATAGCAACACAAACACGTGTATCTACTAACAAAATAATATTTATAGCAATAACCAATAAGTTCTTTATAAACCATTTATATATTTTAATGGTCAAGAAAATTACAAATTGTTTGTTGATTTTCATCGTAAATAAAGATTTCACTATTAATATGATGAATATCATTTTTTCAATGGAATATTTTGAATAAACCATATTTCAAAATGAATGGTTTTGTTTTTTGAAGGTAGGTGCTAATTTATGTATACTTTTTTACTGCATGATTGATAAAACGATGTCTACCAGTTGGAATATATCGACGAGACATTTACGTTACGTTTTATTGAAACAAACATTACTAAGAGTTACAAAGGACAGAACGTTGTGGAGAGCCATGGTCAGCCACGTCCTGAAAGGAAATGGCACATAGAAGAAGCAGTTACTAAAATTTTAGAAATCAGACAAGTCATTTTTTTTAAGCTGAGCATTGATAAAATGATTTGAAAATCATGATCTTGGAATCATCACTTTCTTGAAGGCTTGCCAAATAATATTGTAATCCTTTAAATGCCTTCTGTGCTAGTTTCAGTCTTTGTACGATTCAAATGTTTGCATTTTGAGGGCGTTATATTATGGTGAGCATTCGATCGGAAAAATAGAATAGTTGTCGCCATGACAGTGTAAACATACAGCTTCACTTTGAAGTCAGCTTTTCACCGATGAGACTACTCCAACCAGGTGATATTTTGTGATTCCGCCGTCTGGAAACTGAGAAAGACACGGAGTAAGTCCGACAATAGAACGTAAAGTGTGTGGAACAAAGAAAAGAAAGCTCCTGTTTCAATATGGTGGGGGTTCCATTATCCGTATTTTGTATGCAGGTGGTGTTACGAATAATGGTTTGGAATTATTAATCTGAGTACCGATTTCGAATTCCCGTTTGGTTCATTATATTCACTTACAGACAAATAATATTGGGAAAGGTATGCATCCTTCTTTTCTCCCCCCAGCTATGGGATAATTAGTAGGAGTTATGTCACTAAATCCTTATTATCTAAAAAAAATAATTCTCACAATCTAAAAATATTTCCTGGCTTTAAATAACCTGCAAAGGGTTGAGAAGACGTAAAAAAATGAATGAATTAAAATCTTTACTCCTGTCTACGACAAATCTCATTTTGAAGCCAATTTTCGGAACCTGGGAATGCAAAAATGTACTTGGGAAATTGCTGTCAAACTGCTGATGCTACGGGTGGCTTCGGGAGTGAATAATAATGTTAATGATACTCAAGCAATGTCTTGATTTCATCACTATCAACCTCAGTTATATAATGGTTGACCGCGAGTATGCCTGTCTATTAAGACGGCTAGCCAATCCCTGTTGCAGACGCCAGTGCAGGAACATTTGTGTTTGTTCAAAACCCACGGAGACCACCTGTGATTTATATTACAAGTAAGATGAGAGGAGCTTAGATACAGTTTCGGGGAGAGAGCACATTATCTGTTGAAATGAACAGTATGAAATAGGCCAGTACACCCACACCCTCAGTCAAGAGGACTTGTGACTTCGACTGTTCCCCAATAGTTCCATCGGCTCGATTTCAGTCATGAGGCTTGGACTAACAGTTGCTATGGTCTTCAGTCACATTCTAAAGGTGGCACGTGTTGTGGTCGCCTCCTCAGGCCGAGATCCTGACAAACTGACCATGGTGATATTCGGAGCAAAGTTTCATGGTCGGTAAGCGAACATTTATTATAACGTATTAGTCTTCATATAACTTTACAATCCATTTTTGACATGCTTGATTTGTGTATTAATTTTACAAATCTGTCTTTGTTTTAGCCGCATTTTCTACTTAAAAAAGAGACTAAATATGAAGGTTTTCATTCATCATGAATGAGGGAATCAATAAATAGAAATTAGTAAATCTTGAAATAAACATTGCAAAAATCCACGCTGATGTATTTATACAAATCAAAAGCGACATTAAAAAAATGTTCATAAAAATAACCCCCCTAATGCAATATGCTATGAATTTAAGCTCAGTACTAGATTGGCGACAAGGTCTCACCATTTTACAGTTGAACAGTGCTAGATGCAACCGTAAGTTCTATGCTAATAGTTTCTTCTCTTGAACGTCTCGCTCGTGAAACTCTCTTCCGGTTTCTTGCTTTCCAGTTGTTGTAACCTAGAAAGGGTTACTGAATGATGAATAAGCAAAACGGAGGTTGAAAATGAAATGGTAATCTTTATAACATCAACAAAATACAATACTCACCAGCGGCGTGAAGTAGGTAAACCACTGCTAGTGGTGGAGTACTTATACAGCATATTACGATATTAACCTGCCTCCCCACGATGTAGGATGTGGCATAATCCAAATTTAATGTGGGGAAATTTGGATCAGGCAAAAATTGTCCGTAGATCCCTGCATACACGGGATCGGGTATCTGTCTACCTCCCCCGGACGAGACTCTGCCCCTCGGCATAGCCTCGTCCGGATTCCTCTCTGCCCGAAGGCAGAGAGTTCGACACGGCAACAGCTAACCACGTTGAAAGCTCACGCTGCCAGCGTAGACAGCGTATTTATATTTATTGTATAAAATATACAATTATGGCACAAGGCCGAAAAGTGGGAATGGGTTTAGGTTGGTCTTCACTGACTATCTTATACCTAGCTAATCCGATTCACTCATTACTGGTTGCTCATTCACCATAACAACTCATCCGTCATTAATCAATCTTGCACGTACCATAATGCTGCACCCTCTCAGGGGTACCTAGAAAACACACCCCGTGATATAAAAATTTGATTATCTTAAAATTATTATATATAAAAAACTAATGATTGACAATGAGAGGGAAGGGGGTGAACTCCAAAACAAACTAAATATCAAAACAACAAACTAAGGATGACTAATGTTAGTGGAACCCGTTCAACCCTAAAAAATAAACAAAAAACAAAAACAAGAGAGGCCCTTGTACTATGCCCTACGACAAAATCAAGAGGCTCTCTTGCTAAGGGAGAGGGAAATGAGAAAATATATATGGATATGAAGAATAAATAAAGCTGACCCAGTCGAGATGAAAGTGGGCCAAAAACAAACTGGAGAGGTTGGGAATCTCAACTTGGAACATAACCAAAGATGTAGCCGGGAGCAAGCCATGAACAACACCTACTCACATTAACTAGGTACACAAAACTTGTCTAGCCTAACCAGGGGAGGGCTCCACATGAAGCCACTCCGATGTGACATACGTAGATCTAAAAGAGAAAATCAAGGCTATAGCCCCGTTCACACGAACTGAGCTCGTCTCAGTCAACCACCTTTCGCTAAAGTCTTGAGCTGATGCTCAAAGAATCGGATCAGATCCTGATTAAAAAGAAAAACGGTTGCCTCGCAAGACATCCTCTTGTCGCGTCGTCCAAATCACCATTCGAGCCGTGGCCAGCAGCGATAGAAAGACCATTCGTTTCCCCCCAGAATACCGGGGCGACACATTGTCACACGCGATGGCGATCAATGAGCACGAGCTTTTCGGGAGAGATACGAGCCGCCAACTTGCCGATATGGTCCCATAGGGGGCGGACCCGAGGAAAATGGTAGAAGGCGTGCGAAGCTGTTTTTTCTAGGCCAAGGTCACATCGTTCACATTCTGGCAAATCCGCCAAGCCCCATATGAAGGACTTGTCATTGAGCGATAGACTATTCCGAACCAGTCGCCAGGTAAGCGAAAACTCAGTGTTATTGAGGTAATCCGTTGCTGGCGCCCAAGACCAGAAGCAGCGAACCTCTTCCTCCGACAATCCGAGCCGCTCACGTAGTGGATCCTTTACGCCCACTCCACTACGCCGAGAAAGGTCACTGGACCGAGGAATGATCGTTAAGGCATACCGACACTCACGAAGGAAATCAGATTGATCCCGAGGTTTACAACGGTGCTCAACCCGCGAAATGGGAGGACTGATATTAAGGAAAGGGAAAGCGTCTCTCACAATCACTGCCATAATCGAATCCCCTGTCAATGCACGAAGTGCGGCATTCCCAGCCTCCATGATACGGACGTTGTGCACAGACTTCTCTGTCGACCGTATGTTTGCCTCCCCTCGATAAAATGGAGAATAGCAAATGCTCGTGCGACGTCTTATTATCTTTACAGAGAGGAAGTACAGATAAGTGGTAAAGGACAATAGGAAAGACGTAAGTGGCGCTCACCTCCGCCATGCTCTTCACGGACAACTTCCTTCGGCGCCAAGTCTGACCGGCCGCGCTGAACTTTGCCTGTACTTCTAACCAATTTTTCTCAAGCTGGAGGTCGGGTTCAAAACACACTCCAAGAATGCAGAGAGGACCGTCCGTCTAACCAAAGGCCCGACAGCGGGACGACAGGACAGTAGATACTTCCTCGGTGTACACGAAAACCCTGGTTCGAGCCCCTTCAGAGACAGTGATTCCACGTAGAGCCGGACTTCACGCCCTGTGCATTAGCCAACAAAGTAGAGCCTCCAACGCCAAAGCATAAAGTAAGGGCGACAGTTGACAACCCTAACAAACCGACCGAGACAGCGCAAAAGCGCACGACATCTTCCTGTTCACCTGTACCGCAGCACTGGGGGGAGGGCGATACAGGAGGCTAATCCAGCGGCAGAAGTCGGGTTCGAATCCAGCGGCCTGTAGGACAGCAGCAATTTAGCGATAGTCAACGATATCAAATGCCTTGGACTAAAATTGATCAGCGCGGCCCCATCGTCATCTTTTACACCCTCTATGATCGTGAGGATCAGATGCAGGTTGCTCTGAATTGTTCGGTCCTTCATAGCGCAAGTCTTCTACGTGGCATTGAAGAAGGTCGGTAGAGGCAAGTCGCTCAGTCTGGATAGTTTGCCCTATGAATTATACTTGAGACTATCGCACATCTTTTCCCCGATTTTGACTGTCGTATTCAACAACTGGTTCCGCCAAGGGTCCATCCCCGACCGGTTCACCAGGGGTGTGATCACGCTTTTGAAAAAAGCAAGTGTGTTTGGTCGGATTTAGATGACTATAGGCCCATAACTCTGCTAAACACAGAGTTAAAGATTTTAGCCAAGAGCCTGACGGAGCTCAGCAATGGCAACCTACTGAGGGAAAAATTTGCCTCGTCAGTCATGTATAGAAAGGTACATGATCTCCTAAGCGTGTATCACGCATGACACATGACTGATTGATTTTATTAATAGATCTATTTTTATCTATCGTATATACTCGTGTATAATCCGACCCTTGAAACTTTTGCATGCATTTTAACCGCTCAGTAAAATTATTTTACCTGTGTATAGATCAACTGGTCACTGAAAATGCAGAATGTTTAATCTCTTCATGAAAATTACCTGGGTATATAGCGACCCCTTATTTTTGTGTAGAAAACTGACCATAAAGAATCATTCTACGTATACACCAGAGTGGCAGCACCTGTTAGTGTCCCAGCTATGGGCAAATAGTGAACCCTCAGATTTAGGTCAAAACACTAGCAATAGATTTTAATAGTAAAAAAATATACCATATTTCCCAATGAAACTAAATTTCGGCATTAAATGACCCCTAAGGTGTTGATATAGCGTTAAACAAACCAAACCAAACGTATACGCTAGTATATACGCTATTTATTAAATTGTATTTATTTCATTGTACATAATTTATACTACCTTACCGAATGTTAAAATAAAAAGTTAATAATTGAATTTTGTTGTTTATCATATTAAAATATCAGATGATAAGTTCCTTTTATTTTAATTTTAGAAAATCCTCTACAGAAAATGAAACCAGTTTATTTTCTTTTACTCGGAATATCACTTCTGTTCCATACCAAACAAATCGAAAGCGACAACCCCTCTCCGTTTCTCAGCCTTCCATTTTACAGTCGTTTACCTCATGTTTTCAATGACAAAGAAACTTCATGCAAAAGAACATAACTCCTATTTTCCTGTTCTTCCACTACCATCTAAAATGATTTAATGCATCAAATAGGGTTCATCTTCTACAAATATCGGGTGAAATCAAAATGCCAGTATTTTATTAAGCATGATAAATTATTTTTCTCACAATCGCACCGATTCAGTTCACGCCATGCAGAAGCTCGTCTGGGAAGTGTGTAACGCTTTGTGACTAGACGAAAAATGGTTTCAGCATTTGAGGTTATTCAAACTGAAATTAGTTGTTGTCAACAACGTCTTCATAAGCAATTCGCAAGAATTCCATACAGTCTATCGGTTCCGTTTGTATTTTTTTTTTTGAGTTATGAATATGCCATCAGTTCATTGAATCCGTGGCTTTATCCGGCTTTTCCTTTTCTCTACATGAATTATGGACAGGCTGCACAATGCCTATGAGTAAAAACCGGGAATCTCTTTTCATGAGCTTCTACGTCAAGCAGAGTTGTATATATTAGAAACTGTCGTCTTGCTCGATTTCGCCATGCCCGCCCTTCCCAATGTAGAATATCTTGGAGGGATGGGCGCGCAACCTGCAGAACTAATAGAAAGCTATTTGTTGAAATTGTTAATTCATCAAAAAATGGCGTCGTGTTGTTCCGTTTAGCTCTTTGGTAAGTATACTTCCTAAAGAATATCTCGAGAATGGGAGTAGGTTTGAAATAAATAAAATACGATGTTGTCTTTAAATAGTCGGTTACAAGTTTTTCGTCGCCTAATCTTCTTAATCTCTTTAATCTTAATCTTCTTAATCCTCTTGCAAAATGGATCCCACAACACGATTTATTAGGCTACCCGAAAACGAAACTGTTCATCATTCATTGTGGCAATAGAGGACATTTCTAAAATTTATATCACGCATTTCCGATGTTAGGCTTTCCGGCCACACAACGGCAGAAGAATGGAGTACAAAGAATATGGTTTATCGATGGATATGTTTAATTATGTTGTGGAAGATCTTGTTAAAAATATCAAAGAAATTGTCGAAAATTCAAAATGCTATTCAAATGGCGAGCAATATTTTCAGCATGAAAATGATCTAGACGAATGGCCATTCAGGATATTTTACATTTGGTAAGAAAGACTGGATCCGTTCCAAAATGTGCCCGAAAACACTGTAACTTTTCATCTTGTGAAGACCTATATGCCAAACCATATCAAAGGCTTTCGAGATATCCATTGCTACAGCCTGGGCTTCACGTTTTTTTTTGGGGGGGGGTCATGATAGACTCTTTTATTGTCGGTATATCAGCAGTTGACCTGAAGAAACGAAAGCCATATTGGCATTGATTAGGGCTTCTAGGATTTTCCCCAAAAGAGGTCGAAGGCACAACGCAGACATCCGCATATACATTAAATACACGCAGGTAACGTCATACGCAGAAGGTGTGTGACGGACAGAGAATCAGGATTTTTATAATAGAAATTCCTTAGATTCTTTATTTTCTGAAAACGAAAAGCCTCTCAGACAGAGAAGTGGCTTATGGCCTAGAATTTAATCCTTCCTATTCCCTGCCTACCATCGGCATGACTGATACTAAACTCCATGAGAATGCCTCGTTGCACCTTCTCGGACTTTTATTCTCGGCTGACAAGAAGTGGAAAGACTATATTGTATCAACTTCTAGGTAATTTTTATAATATACTTTACTCTATGGTATCTGGGCTTCATGAATTTAAGCATAGTAGTAGATTGGCGGCAAGGTATCATCAATTCACAATTGAATTGGTTAGACGTAACCGTAAGTTTTATGCTTAGAGTTTCATTTCTCGCATTTCTCGCTAGTGAAACTCTCTTCCAGCTCCATGCTTTACAGTCAAATTTGATCTTTAAAAAATTAAATGAATTGTCAAACGTTATTTTCTGTCATCTTGATTACTTTACGACGTTATTTTTCGTTCATTACCGATTTAGATTTTATCTAAGAAACGATTAATCATGCCAATCACAGGTTAGACGGATAAGAGGGAGCAAGTCCGACGGACACGACAAAGAAAAACAAGCAATTGCTCTCGATAAGGACCTCCAATTAGTTGTTAATTGGGGCAAGAGATGGCTTGTAAATTTTAACGCCTTTAAAACAAAACAGCTTTCATTTAATCAACGCAAAGAAAGTTTCTGTCTGCCATGAGCATGATTAATGCTCGACTCCAGGGGAGAAACACTCTACGCATTCTTGGGGTCACGTTTTCCACTGACATGGAGTGGAGCGACTACATTGAATCAGTTCCTACGTCTACTGGTAGAAATGTTGGGCAACTGTGTCGTGACAGAAAAAAAAGCTTTTTCGTCAAAATCCATTTCACACATTCGTCAGTGAATTGAATATTGCTTCCATATCTAGTTTGGTGCTCCTGTTGCACATGTCGAGATTCTTGACAAAATCGGTTTGTGGGAAGAAGCTGCTTGAAGACTGCATCTGTCCAATGGAATACGAAGGGAATGAGGGCGATTCAATTTAATGAGCGTGGAACGGTGGGTCTTCGAACTGATGGAACGAAGGAGTGTAGTTTATCTGAACACTTTAGGTGTTTTTTGGTATAAACTGTTGCATTAGGTATTTACAAGAAATAAACCTTAATTCTAAAGTCAATGATTGAATAAGTTCCTGGCGAGGTATACGACAATAAAACATCCGTAGAAATGCTCCTATGGCATCGTTAAGTATTTGAGCTTAACAGCTTTAACAACAAAATATTGCAATATCAATCACAAGTATGAATGCTGCTCGTTGTTTAAAGAAGTAAGGGTGTACAAATTAACAGTTTTTCAATTTCACTGAAACAGATGTTAATCATATCTAACATCTCTTCTGTTTTACTTTCTGTTGTGGGGCAGACCCCTTTTACACAAGATGGACTCGTCCAAAGTATACTTATACTGACGGGAGAGAATACCTGGGATTAAGATACGTTGAGTCAGGGTGAGAGATACGGAGACAGTACACAGGGTGTTCAGGGAGAGTTATACGAGAGTCCAGAGAGAGATACTTACGGCTTCACTTACAGGGAATTGTACATATACTTTCTACTAACCCGCATTCCTGGACTACTAATCTTCACTTCAAGTCTGTATTCTTACGTTTAATACACTTATTTTTCTATCTCAATTACTGGCGTTGTTTATTTATTTGTGAAGGATTCCATTCCCGGAATCCACAACACTTTCTATCTTTGATTTTATCAATGAAATCAAGTAGCGTCTCTGATATGTCTTTTCCGTGTTTCCACGCGGTCAAAACGGAATATTTCATTATTTACGGGATATTGGGAGGAGGTGTTAAACATTTCTTCCTACCTTTTATTTCCTTCAAACCAAACAGCGTTTCTATTATATCTTTACACTCTTTTCCCGCGATCAAAACGGAATAGTCCATTATTTTGGGGTACTGGCAAGAGATTTTAAACACATCTTTCGATCTTTCTCTCGCTGAAACCATGTTGCGTTTCTGATATGTCTTTACAGTCTTTTCACTCCATCAAAACGGAACAGTCTATAATGACATGGTGTAACGTACGTACGTTCTAAGGAATCAAAGAAGGGAGAAGCTGAAATGTAAAATATATTTGCGCGTACTTGTAAGTGTAATTAAAATCACTACTTCTGTTTATATTGTGACCAATGAGACATAAGTATTTGAAACGAAGTTAAAATATTCTCATACGCAAACAAGCAGATCGTATTTTTGAAATTTTATCAGTTGAAAATCTATTTCAAAGTCAACGCAGGAAAAAAGAATTTTCCAGTCGTCGAAAGCAAGTCGTAGATAAGCCGCCACTTTTAATACCACAGTCTCATTAAAAGAATCACCTGTCGCACCAGTTTGTCTTTCATTGTCACGAAATATTACAGAAATTTCATAATAACTATATACAAAGCAAAGAAGAATCAAAAGAAGGTATGTATTTTATAAATAGGTATTTTTTCTTACGTATGTATTGAATAAGATTAATTACATGGTCTATACATAATTTATAGAAGCTTACGAATATTTCTGGTTGTTATTTGTTATTTTAAAATATCAGATTGTCTGGTATTTTTTAATTTTAAGATACAGCTGCATAAAATGAAGCCAATTTACGCGGTTAAGCCTTTAGAAGTATATGAGAAATATAATTTTCTGATGGATATAATTTTCTTCCTTACATATTTGTGGCAGCTAGAGATATATCTATGTTCACAAGATCCTCGTGATTGGCCCTATTTCATATATATATATATATATATATATATATATATATATATATATATATATATATATATATAGGGTAAAGGTTATAATAGTTCCAAATTGAGAATAATGTTTATTTAGAAGATAGAGGGAATATATTTTATTTTATTGTTCATATGTGGAATAAAATATATGTGCATAAAATATAATAAATCCACATTATAACCAAAACCGTTGCAGTTTCTCTCTTTCTTTTAATATATATATATATATATATATATATATATATATATATATATATATATATATATATGTGTGTGTGTGTGTGTGTGTGTTTCAGTAAAGACGGCAGACAAGGTACTGCGATTAAGCTTTTTATTTAATTCATTTTTGTTCGAACAAGTGTTTTCTTTTCTGGATACAGAGTGTGGAGAACCTGCCCAAATATTCTGTAATTAAGAGCGCTTTCGGCTCTCCTTTCAGGCATCTTATTTTGCTTTTAATTGGGCGTATGGATTGCGATGTATGTTAGTAGAAATATATATGTATATATGTATATATATATATATATATATATATATATATATATATATATGTAAGTATATGCATACGTACACACACACACACACACATATACATATATATATATATATATATATATATATATATATATATATATATATATATTAAAAGAAAGAGAGAAACTGCAACGGTTTTGGTTATAATGTGGATTTATTATATTTTATGCACATATATTTTATTCCACATATGAACAATAAAATAAAATATATTCCCTCTATCTTCTAAATAAACATTATTCTCAATTTGGAACTATTATAACCTTTACCCTATATATATATATATATATATATATATATATATATATATATATATATATGTAAGTATATGCATACGTACACACACACACACACACACACACATATATATATATATATATATATATATATATATATATATATATATATATATATATATAGAGAGAGAGAGAGAGAGAGAGAGAGAGAGAGAGCGATCCGGGTTGGTATCTCACCATAGTCGATTTGACACAAAGATGGTTACTTGAAGTTATCAGACTGTGGAAGCGATCCTTGGGATTGAAATTGACCCAAGTGAAAGAAAAGACAATATATGTTCGTTTCCATTAGTTTATAGTCTTGAGAAGGCCCCTGAGAGTTAAAACAATTGAAACATTGACCGAAGACTTATGAGTGAAATTCGGTCGACAAAACATTTTGAGAATAAATAAAATAAAGCCATAGCGTGTTGCTCCAGTTGACCTCTCATTGTCACGCAATATTAGGGAAATTTTAAAATATTGGTGAATAATTATCAGGCGTTTTTGTAGGCGAGTTACTTGCTGTTTTGTTTACTTTTTCAAAACAAATATTTTATTTTCAGATTATAAAAATGCGTGTCGATAATCCGGAATAATCATTTAAAAATGTTATTGTTAAATTGTTATGTTTCTTTTTTCATAATAAATATTGTTTAAAAAAACTCCTGATAATTATGCACAAACATACAGGGGTTGGACAAAATAATTGAAACACTTGTGAAATACAAAGAAAATTTATTTAATATGGTGTTGGCCCTTCTTTAACCTCACATACAGCTTAACACGTCTAGGAATGGAATCATACAGCTTCCTGACTTCATCCAGTGGAATTTTCAGCCATTCTTCCATTAACACCTGCTCTAGCTCTTCATGACACGACGATAGAGGATAGCGTTCTCCTAACTTGTCGCTTCAAAATGAAGCACAAATATTTAATAATATTGATATCTGGAGATTTGGGAGGCCACTCCATATGTTCTATCTCACTTTCATGCTCTTCATACCAATTCTTAACCACTCGAGCGGTATGTATTAGAGCATTATCATCTTGGAAGATGCAGTCACCATCAAGGGGTAAAGTATGGGCCATTGGATCCCTTTGCTGACATCCTTTTTTTGCTTTTTCAGACTGCTGTTTAGCCGCCTGACTATTTGTTGGACATTACGCCTATTTGTTTGAATTTCATTTGCTGTTTTGAAGTCCGTCTTGTTTTTTATTTTTATTTTACCCCTTCTGTTTTGAACGTCAGTTTTGGTTGAGTTCGTTTTTTTTATTACCGCCTTTTTTCACGACTGTTTGAAAAGTCCCTAATTTTTTTCTTTTCCCTTTTTTTTACCCTCCTCATATTTTATTTTTAACCCCTTAATTTTTGCTCTTTCTCTTTTAGTCTAGTTTTCCTCTTTTATTTTCTTTATTTTCTCTTTTAAATTTAGCTTCGTTTTCTTTATTTTGTAACCCTTGTCTGTGTTAATTTCTGACTAACTTTAATTTCTCGTTATTTCTTTAATTCTTTTCTTTTTTTGCATTGTTTTTTTTTATTCTGTGCCTTATTTGTGCTAATTTTTATATTGTCTCTTTGTATTGTCTAACTTGTGTAATTATTTTCTTTTGTTTATTTGCTTGACCCGATTTATTAGCGTCATCATTTATTTTCTGTAAATAGCTCCGGCTATTTTTGAAAGATTCGCATTTTTTCTTGCTTTTTGTCTAGTATTTTATTTTTTATTTCGTTCTTTTGTGCTTTTTAATTTCATTTGTTTCGCCTTTAGGCGAATTTTGTGCTTTTATTTTGAGTCTGTATTTTTCTCTTGCCTTTACGTGAATCTTGTTTTAATTGTTGTCCTTTAAAACCTTTTTATTTATCCTTTCTTTGTTAGTGAATTTATTTTTGATGCCTCGCTTTCGGGCGAGTTTTCTGTTTAACTGTTATTTTTTCGCTACTAGGTGAACTTTGCTTATTTAAGTCCCCCCCCCACCTCACACACCGCCTTTAGGCGGTTTTTTTTTAGCAAGAACAATGTCAGTTTTCGTCGTGGACAAGCGTACGCGCAAAATTTGTCGCGCGATGAAAGACACAGTGATAAAATCACCGGAGTCCTTGGGGTTCAAGCCTCTCAGAATTGTTAAAGGAGCCGGCTTTTTCATGTGGGACATATTGTTACCCATGCTGGAAGATTGCGTTGCGGCTTCGTGTTGTTCATAATGTTCTTTGAGTATAAAATCCAGAAGTTGGCAGTGAATATTTCTAAGACAGTATGGAAGCGTGGTTCAGGTTAGCAGTGGATATTGGTAGCAAAGCGTAGTTCTTCCTTCTGTCCTGGTCATCTTTGGTTCTGACAGGTTCGCATTGGAAATTCGGAGAGAGTAACCAAAACGGTCGCCTTTGTATAAGACGGATTGAATATTTTACGCCTTCTGATTGGTTAACCTTCATTTGGTGGAACTATAAAGTTAGTCCAGTCATTTGAGTTTGCTCACTAGTATATAATAATACACAAAAATTGTAATACTTCGAGTCGAGATTTGATCATTAAAGATTAGAATCTCCGCACGGAATACAAAGGCCTAAGGAGCAATATATGAGGTCCCTCCTCAGGTTATTGGAGAACACGTCGCGGTGGTTTTAGCCCAGTTCGGCGAAATACTGGGCGCTTCCTGACCGGGTGTGGGGGTGGAGTTTTGAGATACTATTAGATCGAGAAGCCTTCCTCTCCATCCCCAAATGTCTGGTAGTAGGGAGTTTGAAGTTGCCGTCATTGTGACCGGCCGTAAACCGGTATGCTGGAAGTGTGGAGAGACTGGTCACCTCTCCTCTTCCTGCCCAGAGAAGAAGGCCTCTGGAAGTCAAGCTCCTGTCGACCAAAATCCCTCTATGACCGAGTCTTTACCTACCGCCTCGCTTCTAATTGGCATGCCAGCTTCTGGGACCGGTAGGGATAATCCTCCAGTTGGCCAAAAGGTCACATTCCCCAAAGAGCCTTCGCCCGCTGCTAGTGCAGGTGCGGAGAAGGGGGAGAGAGAATGGCTAGTTGCTGGTAAGGATAGAGGGAAGCGCCATACAGGGGGTCCTCAGTCCCCTGAGGCCCCAAGGACGAAAGGCACTTACAGCGTCACTCCCTCTAGCAACGTCAAGGGCGATGCCCCGGCCGCGCAACTGTCTTTCCAAGAAAAACAAAAAAGATTCGAACCCGGATTCGAGAAATCGGAAAAATTAAAGACCTTAAAAAGAAACTGGACAAGCAGAAACAGACTCAACCCCCAAACCCTATTCCTTCAACGTCCTCTACCCGGTCCTCCCCTTCTCATAAGAAACAACCTTCCCCGCTGGCAACACCGTTGAAATCGCATCACTCTAGCAGAGATCCCAGCCCTTATAAACATAAATCTTTTTACACCCCTCTCCACACACCCAGTCCCTCCCCTGTTAAACAAAGATCCTCCCACACCCCTCTGCATACTCCCAGTCCTTCCCCGGTTAAAAATGCAGAAATGCTTGTAGAATTTCCCCTGCTCAGGAAATCGCATTAAAGACAAAGTATTTACTCTCGATAAGACAGTCTGCAGACATGGACATTGGAGTGACCCAAAATTTCCCGCTTGCTCAAAGGGTTTTGACTGTTATCAGAACCGGCCCTGGACGAGGTCATCATGTCTTACAAGATGGCCTTGCTCATTGCAATTGTACAGAACCAGCAGCTAAAAAACTTAAAGCAATTTTGTGCAAGGAGGGTCCCAGTTTTAGTTCACCCCTCCCTGTATAGAGCTCTAAAATTGACTTTCCAGTGGGATATCGGCAGAATCTCCCAATACGGCTCCATCAGGACTGAGATGGGCCATGGTTCTATGGGAGAAGCTGTTGGTATCCTTACCGCGACCATGTTTAAACCAGTACTACAACCATAATCTGTTTTCATTATGGCACTCTGGTTAGCAAGTTTAAATGTCCGGTGCCTGAGGTCCGAGTCTGGCAGTGCGAGGCTCTCTCGCGACCTTCAGAGCCTCTGGGTGAATGTTTGTTGTGTGCAAGAGACCTGGTTTTCTTCTCATGACCTTGAGGCCTTTCTGTCTAAGGGGTTCTCCCTTTATTCAGCATGTTTTGATGGTCGTTTGAGGGGTGCCTCTTGGCTAGTGAGCAAGTCTTTGGAGGCTGCATGTACTCTTGTCTTCGCAGATCCGGCGGGCAGGCTTTGCGTGCTGGATGTTACCATAAAGGATAAGGCTCTACGCCTCATTAGGGTTTATGCGCCCAATAACCATTCCGAGCGACCTGCTTTGTTTCGACAGATCGGGCCGTACTTGACGACATCTCGTCGGGAAGTTTTAGCGGGGGATTGGAATGCCGTCCTTGACACAGATATAGATCGTATAGCGCAAAATTCGGGCACTAACAACCAGGACGTGAAACCATTTCGGGACTTTATCGATGAGTTTGATCTTGTCGATAAGTACCGGTATGTGCACCCTCGGGAGGGAGCATGGACTTGGACAAATACTGGCAACTCGGCTTCTGGGACGCTTGCTAGCTACTTCGACCGAGTCTTAGTTAGGAGAGTCGATGTAGGGCTCCTAGGGTGTCCAAGCTTCCACTATATAGTTTATAAGGATCATAGGCTTGTCCGGGTCCGTGTAAACTTAGATAACCCTAAGGCTAGGTTGGATGGGTACTGGAAATTAAACTGTTCACTATTTGGTGAGCAGGATTTCAGGGATCAGCTGCTACTAATGATACAGAGAGAATAGACGGGGGCGGTTGTTGGGAACGCCTGGTGGGATAAATTAAAATCCAAGATTAGAACGTTTGCTGCCGACTTTAGTCGTCGACTCAATCTAGATAGATTAGCGGCGCAAACGGCTTTAGATCAAAAGTTGATCGGGCTGTGAAATCCCGTAATAGTGGGGAAATAGCCTTAGCTAAGGCAGAGTTGTCCTCCTTGCTTATCAAGAAGGATCAAGCTTTGGTAGTTAGGGCTAGGTTAAAAAGTATGCGACCCCCGGTTCGCTGGTGGAGGTGAATGGGGTAAGATCGGAGCCTTTCGTCTTGTCTCGCTCCATTCCTCAAGGTTGTCCGCTTTCGCCTTTGCTTTACGTTCTTGCGTTGGAACCATTCCTTCACAAGTTAAAGGCGAATCCGGCCCTGTGCGGAATTTGTGTTTTTTTTTTATTACTAACATGATTTTGTTCTGTTTCTTGTAAATAGTTTATTACCATATTGTATATACATCATTGGGGTGTTTTTAGCTTGTTGTTTTTATTCTCCTCCCCTCCCCTCCGAGACAATGATTTGTACATATGGGGACTGTTTAGGATTTTCATTGAGACAATGGGGTATTTTGGTGGATTTAGTAAGAAATGAATGCGTTGTTTTGGTGCTAGGATTATTTTTTTGTATGATTGGGTCAGTGGTTGTGGCTAGCTAAGTTATAAATTAAGACAAATGATGGCCGTCCTCTTCCACATCCCCTTTTTCGGCCTTGTGCCACATTTACTGTATTGCTTCAGTAATAAATATTATTGTGATCTCTGCACCCCTTCAACTACTTCTGAATGTTGCGAGTGGAGAGAAGCGTTTTCCTTACGGCGGCTCTTCCATGATATCCAGCCTTATGGCGCTCACGACGAACAGTTTTAGTAGAAACTGGACTATTCAGATGATTATTCAACTCAGCAGTCACTTTGGCCGCAGTAGTCTGATGATTTTCCGCCACATAGCGTTTCAACGCATGTCGATTCATGTCAGTAAGTTTACAAGTCCGGCCCGAATTGCTATGCTTCCTAGAGGTTTTACCCTGTTTCTTTAATTGCGTCATAGTTCTTGCTATGGTAGCTCTTGAAAAACCAAATAGTTTAGCAACATTAGTGATCGAGGCTCCTGCTATGCGAGCTCCAACAATTTGCTCTTTTTCGAAGTCAGAGAGGTCATGCATTTAGCTTATATTTTACTAAATTCTAAAAATAAATAATCCAAAGACAGTAAATTAGATAAATAAACGTATTTACAATTGATATAACCTGCAATTACGAAGTTTTAGTTAAAGTTCTTAATATGATAGGTCTTTGAAATATAGGAGTGGACTTTGCACCTGTTCCAATTATTTTGTCCAACCCCTATAATAAGTCCATAATAAACACGAAAGAATAAAAGGAATGTATAGTTTTTATCAATAGTTATATTTTACGTATTTATTGAATAAAATTCAAAGTGCATATACAGTGTATACATTCTCGTTAAAAGTTAATTATAATTTAATGTTTGATTTCTTTCTTACTTTAAAATATCAGATTGTTAGCTTATTTCCTTTTTTTAATTATAGGACTCCTCTTTTGAAGATGAAGCCAATTTATTTTCTTTTTGTTGGGATATTACTTCTCACTGCCGAGCCAATCGAAAGTGACAACATCCTGTTCCTCGGCCTTCCATTATTCAGTCATCTACATCCAATGTTTCCGATGGCGAAAGAACTTCACAAAAAGGGACATAACGCTTATTTTCCTGTTCCTCAAGAACTGTCCAAAATGTTTAAAATCTCAAAAGGGGTGCACCTTCTACAGATGTCTGAGCAAATCGAAATGCCAGAATTTATTAGAGTTTCGATAAATTATTTATCACGAAATGGCAACCATACATTTCAGGATATGCAAAAGCTAATGTGGAAAGTATGTGACGATTTGCTACTCGACGAAAAATGGTTTCAGTATTTGAAGTCATTCAACCCGAAATTAATTGTCGTCGACGGTGTGTTCATGAGTAACTGTCTTGCAATAATTCCTTACAGACTATCCGTTCCGTTTGTATTGATTGGAGTCATGAATCTGCCGTCAATGCATCGGACTCCTTGGGCCTTCTCAGCTTTTCCGTTCTTGTACACGAGCTATTCTGAACGTATGTCATTTGTGGAAAGACTATACAATACGTATGAACATATTCTACATTATATCACCTATCCAATCGGTCAGCCTTCAAAAAGGGTTAAGATGTATGCGCCGGAAAGACCCGATATCTCCTTTGATGAGCTTCTCCGTAAAGCAGCATTGCACATTTTAGAAACTGATGTCTTGCTTGATTTCGCCATGCCCACACTTCCCAATGTGGAATTTTTGGGTGGGATGGGCGCTCAGCCTGCAGAACCACTCGAAGGAGACTTGCTTAAATTTGTTAATTCTTCAAAGAATGGCGTCATTGTTGTTTCGTTTGGCTCTTTGGTAAGGATGCTACCAAAAGAACAACTCGAGAAAATTGGAGAAGCCTTTAAGCAAATAAAATACGATGTCGTCTGGAAATGGTCGGATACAAGTTATTCGTCAACTAATGTGTTTATGACCGAATGGATACCTCAAAACGACCTATTAGGTCACCCAAAAACGAAATTATTCATCACTCACTGTGGCAATGGAGGACAGTTTGAAAGTATGTATCACGCAGTTCCGATGTTAGGTTTCCCAGCTTTTGCTGACCAGCCACATAACTGCAGAAGAATGGAGTACAAAGAATATGGTATATCGATGGATATGTTTAATTATGCTGTCGAAGATCTTGTTAAAAATATCAAAGAAATTATCGAAAATCCAAAATACAAAAAGAATATTCAAATGGCGAGCAATATTTTCAAGTCAAGGCCAGAGCATCCGTCTGAAAGAGGAGCTCGTATTGTCGATGACATCATCAAATATGGCGGTGGGTTTCTGAAATCTCATTGTCAGGATATGCCATTGCATCAGTATTTTATGCTGGATATTTTGGCTTTTGTATTGTCGTATGTTATCATTGGAATTTTGATTGCTGTTCTCATTGTCAGAAAATGCTTGTCCGCTTTCTCGCGAATGAAAGAAAAGAATGAGTAATTTGATCCCCTAACCCCGATCATTTAACGCAAAATCTCCGGAAAGGTAAAAAACCGAGAACCAATATCGACTGTAAACTTCAATGAAGATATCAGACAATTTATCATACCGTAGTATAATCTTTTGGCCGAGTAGTTATATTAGTTAAGGTTTTACTTTCACAGCTTTCTTCGTTTGAAAAAAAAGTGAATGTAATTGAAGATGAGGCCAGAATGATTTGTTTATGGACAGTGGAAAAACACTTTTTTTATATATAACTGACAGCATCCTAAAATTAGCATTTCATGTTTCGTGACAAGCAGCTAAGTAGTTTATAGTATTTCAATTCGTATATTGATAAAACCCGGTGATATCCACTCACTATGCTGGAGTGGTATATATATATATATATATATATATATATATATATATATATATATATATATATATATATATATAATATATATATATACATATATATATATATATATATTTAGTTTACGAAGAACAAGGAAAGGGAATGCGTCTCTCAGAATCCCTGCCTTAATAG
>OZ038512.1:33300140-33447640 GCA_964036315.1 Acanthosepion esculentum
TCCTCTACCCGGTCCTCCCCTTCACCTAAGAAACAACCTTCCCCGCTGGCAAAACCCTCGAAATCGCATCACTCTAGCAGAGATCCCAGCCCTTATAAACATAAATCTTTTTACACCCCTCTCCACACACCCAGTCCCTCCTCTGTTAAACAAAGATCCTCCCACACTCCTCTGCATACTCCCAGTCCTTCCCCGGTTAAAAATGCAGAAATGCCACCTCCCCTTTCCAAGCGCCAGAGAAGCCCCACGCAGGAGCGAAAAGATAAGAAGAATAAGGCGCAGAAGCTTATTTATAACACGGGAGAGGATGTTTGTAGAATTTCACCTGCTCAGACAGAGAGAGCCCGCGATTACGGAAATCGCATTAAAGACTTAAAGTATTTACACTCGATAAGACATTGAAGTCCCCCAAAACTTCCCGCTTGCTCAAAGGACTTTGACTGTTATCAGAACCGGCCCTGGAGTGAAACAAATTT
This sequence comes from Acanthosepion esculentum, assembly GCA_964036315.1. Taxonomy (NCBI): domain Eukaryota; kingdom Metazoa; phylum Mollusca; class Cephalopoda; order Sepiida; family Sepiidae; genus Acanthosepion; species Acanthosepion esculentum. The sequence continues at coordinate 33,300,617 of OZ038512.1, forward strand.
GGGCTATGCTGGACGAGGCCATCATGTCTTACAAGGTGGCCTTGCTCATTGCAATTGTACAGAACCAGCAGCTAAAAAACTTAAAGCAATTTTGTGCAGTGGGGGTGGTCCCAATTTTAGTTCACCCCTCCCTGTATAGAGCTCTAAAATTGACTTTCCCCTGGGATATCGGCGGAATCTCCTAAGACAGCTCCATCAACACTGAGATGGGCTATGGCTCTATGGGAGAAGCTGTTGGTATCCTTACCGCGACCATGTTTAAACCAGTACTACAACCCTAATCTGTTTTCATAATGGCAATCTGGTTAGCAAGTTTAAATGTGCGGGGCCTGAGGTCCGAGTCTCGCAGAGCGAGGCTCTCTTGCGACCTTCAGCGCCTCGGGGTGAATGTTTGTTGTGTGCAAGAGACCCGGTTTTCTTCTCATGACCGTGAGGACTTGCTGTCTAAGGAGTTCTCCTTTTATTCAGCATGTTTTGATGGTCGTTTGAGGGGTGCCTCTTGGCTACTGAGAAAGTCTTTGGAGGCTGCATGTACTCTTGTCCTCGCAGATCCGGCAGGCAGGCTTTGTGTGCTGGATGTTACCATAAAGGATAAGGCTCTACGACTCATTGGGGTTTATGCGCCCAGTAACCATTCCGAGCGACCTGCTTTATTTCGGCAGATCGGGCCGTACTTGACGACATCTCGTCGGGTAGTTTTAGCGGGGGATTGGAATGTCGTCCTTGACCCCGATATAGATCGTATAGCGCAAAATTCGGCTACTAACAACCAGGACGTGAAACCATTTCTGGACTTTATCGATAAGTTTGATCTTGTCGATAAGTACCAGTATGAGCACCCACGGGAGGGAGCATAGACTTGGACAAATAGTGGCAACTCGGCTTCTGGGATGCTTGATAGCTACCTCGAGCGAGTCTTAGTTAGGAGAGTCGATGTAGGGCTCTTAGGGTGTCCAAGCTTCCACTATATAGTTTATACCGATAATAGGTTTGTCCGGGTTCGTGTGAACTTAGATAAGCCTAAGGCTATGTTGGCTGGGTACTTGAAATTAAACTGTTCACTATTTGGTGAGCAGGATTTCAGGGATCAGCTGCTACTAGTGATACAGAGAGAATAGACGGGGCGGTTATTGGGAACGCCTGGTGGGATAAATTAAAATCCAAGATTAGAACGTTTGCTGCCGACTTTAGTCGTCGACTCAATCTAGATAGATTAGCGGCACAAACGGCTTTAGAACAAAAAGTTGATTGGGCTGTGAAATCCCGTAATAGTGGGGAAATAGCCTTAGAAGGATCAAGCTTTGGTAGTTAGGGCTAGGTTAAAAAGTATGTCCTCTGAGGCGACGAATATAGTCGCTGAATTGCGTGCAAAGGAAAATCGGAGCACAGCTCGGCAACATATCTTGTGCTTCACATTGCCGGATAATCGGACCGTGACTACACACGCGGGCATATGCAAGGCCTTTCGGGATTAATTTGCTTTATGTTCTTGCGTTGGAACCATTCCTTCACAAGTTAAAGGCGAATCCGGTCCTGCGCGGAATTTCCCTGCCTGGGGCTACCAACTCAGCCAGATATTCTGCCTATGCTGATGACGTTTCGGTTCTTGTGTCGGGCAGAGCCAAGATTGACGAAGTCAGCAAAGAGATCAGTGGGTATGAGATGGGGACAGGGGCCAAGATCAACCGCGATAAGTCTGTTGGCTTGCGGTTGGGTGCGTGGAAGGGAGTTTCTCATCCCGGACCTTTCCTCTGGACGGATGGGCCGATCAAGATACTCGGCGTCTGGTTTGGTCCTGATCTCCAGTTGGAAATGAATTGGTCGGAGGTACAAGGGAAGGCCGAGATCGCGGTTAATATCTGGTCTCGGAGGAGGCTTTCCTTGAAGGGGAGTGCGGAAGTATGTGTTTCACACATCTACCCGATTCTCCTTTACCGACTCTCTGTACTTCCACTTCCGTCTGCTAGACTAATATTATTAGTAAGGCACATATTCTCTTTCTTGTGGAGAGACAAGGCCGCTATGTTATCTCGGGAGATCTGTTGCCTTCACCCCTCTGAAGGCGGTCTGGGTATGCCTAGCATTGAGATTCGTTAATATATGATTCGCATCAACTTTCTAGACCGAATGTGTCGCGGATCGGATGAGGAGGGCGCCTTCTAGAAGGAAGACGTGCGTAGACATTTCCCATCCCTGAGAGATGTGTGCACTCGTGCGAGGAGGAGGCCGGCCGTACACCCCGAGCCGAATGCTCCTTCTACCGTGAATGTTGTCGTGCTCTGAAACACCTCTTACGGGCGTCGGATGGCCTCTCCAACGCCTCGGCATTGTCGCGTAGGGCATTGTATTAAGTTTTAGTCAGGGGGCCTTTCAGGATGATCTGATCGACGAGCTCGGTCTTACGAAGCAGGAGGCTCGCTCGATAAGGCCTTGGGCGCCTGGGTTGAAATGCCTGAATAACGCTTAAATTTTACTAAATTCTAAAAATAAATATGCCAAAGACAGTAAATTAGATAAATAAACGTATTTACAATTGATATAACCTGCAATTACGAAGTTTTAGTTAAAGTTCTTAATATGATAGGTCTTTGAAATATAGGAGTGGACTTTGCACCTGTTCCAGTTATTTTGTCCAACCCCTGTAATAAGTCCATAATAAACACGAAAGAATAAAACGAATGTATAGTTTTTATCAATAGTTATATTTTACGTATTTATTGGATAAAATTCATAGTGCATATACAGTTTATACATTCTCGTTAAAAGTTAATTATAATTTAATGTTTGATTTCTTTCTTACTTTAAAATATCAGATTGTTCGCTTATTTCCTTTTTTTAATTATAGGACTCCTCTTTCGAAGATGAAGCCAATTTATTTTCTTTTAGTCGGGATATTACTTCTCACTGCCGAGCCAATCGAAAGTGACAACATCCTGTTTCTCGGCCTTCCATTTTACAGTCATCTACATACAATGATTTCAATGGCGAAAGAACTTCACAAAAGGGGACATAACGCTTATTTTCCTGTTCCTCAAGAACTGTCCAAAATGTTTAAAATCTCAAAAGGGGTGCACCTTCTACATATGTCTGAGCAAATCGAAATGCCAGAATTTATTAAAGTTACGATAAATTATTTTTCTCGAAATCGCAACCATACATTTCGGGATTTGCAAAAGCTAATGTGGAAAATATGTGACGATTTGCTACTCGACGAAAAATGGTTTCAGTATTTGAAGTCATTCAACCCGAAATTAGTTGTCGTCGACAATGTATTCTTGAGTAACTGTCTTGCAATAATTCCTTACAGACTATCAGTTCCGTTTGTATTGATTGGAGTCATGAATCTGCCGTCAGTGCATCGAACTCCGTGGGTCTTCTCAGCTTTTCCGTTCCTGTACACGAGTTATTCCGAACGTATGTCATTTGTGGAAAGACTATACAATACGTATGAACATATTCTACATTATATCACCTATCCAATCGGTCGACCTTCAAAAAGGGTTAAGATGTATGCGCCGGAAAGACCCGATATCCCCTTTGATGAGCTTCTCCGTAAAGCAGAATTGCATATTTTAGAAAGTGATGTCTTGCTTGATTTCGCCATGCCCACACTTCCCAATGTGGAATTTCTGGGAGGTATGGGCGCTCAGCCTGCCAAACCACTCGAAGGAGACTTGCTTAAATTTGTTAATTCTTCAAAGAATGGCGTCGTTGTTGTTTCGTTTGGCTCTTTGGTAAGGATACTTCCAAAAGAACATCTCGAGAAAATGGGAGAAGCCTTTAAGCAAATAAAATATGATGTCGTCTGGAAATGGTCGGATACAAGTTATTCGTCACCTAATGTGTTTATGACCGAATGGATGCCCCAAAACGACCTATTAGGTCACCCAAAAACGAAATTATTCATCACTCACTGTGGCAATGGAGGACAGTTTGAAAGTATGTATCACGCAGTTCCGATGTTAGGTTTCCCAGTTTTTGCTGACCAGCCACATAACGGCAGAAGAATGGAGTACAAAGAATATGGTATATCGATGGATATGTTTAATTACGCTGTCGAAGATCTTGTTAAAAATATCAAAGAAATTATCGAAAATCCAAAATACAAAAAGAATATTCAAATGGCGAGCAGTATTTTCAAGTCAAGGCCAGAGCGTCCGTCTGAAAGAGGAGCTCGAATTGTCGATGACATCATCAAATATGGCGGTGGGTTTCTGAAATCTCATTGTCAGGATATGCCATTGTATCAGTATTTTATGCTGGATATTTTGGCTTTTCTATTGTTGTCTGTTATCATTGGAATTTCGATTGCTGTTCTCATTGTCAGAAAATGCTTGTCCGCTTTCTCGCGAATGAAAGAAAAGAATGAGTAATTTGATCTCCTGACTCATATCATTTAACGCAAAAACTCCGGAAAGGTAAAAAAAACGAGAACCAATATCGACTGTAAACTTCAATGAAGATATCAGACAATTTATCATACCGTAGTATAATTTTCTGGCTGAGTAGTTATATTAGTTAAGGTTTTACTTTCACAGCTTTCTTCGTTTGAAAAAAAAAAGTTAATGTATTTGAAGTTGAGGCCAGAATGAAAAACACTTTTTTTTATATATAACTGACAGCATCCTAAAATTAGCATTTCATGTTTCGTGACAAGCAGCTAAGTAGTTTAGAGTATTTCAATTCGTACATTGATAAAACCCGGTGATATCCACTGACTATACTGGAGTGGTGTATATATATATATATATATATATATATATATATATATATATATATATATATATATATATATATATATTAGTTTACGAAGAACAAGGTAATTCATATGGGTAGACCCAAGGAGGATAAAATCCAGAGAGCTAATAATTTAAATAAAAATAAAAACAGACCCCTTTAGTCTATTTTTATTTTTATTTAATATATATATATATATATATATATATATATATATATATATCGAGATAGATAGAGAGAGCGAGAGCGAGAGTGAGATAGAGACAGAGAGAGACATTGATAAAACCCGGTGATATCCACTCACTATACTGGAGTGGCGTATATATATATATATATATATATATATATATATATATATATATATATATATATATATATATAGAGAGAGAGAGAGAGAGAGAGAGAGAGAGAAAGAGAGCGAGAGCGAGAGTGAGAGAGAGAGAGAGAGACAGATATTGATAAAACCCGGTGATACTGGAGTAGCCTTATATCTAACTATCTATCTATATGTGTGTGTGTGTGTTAATAAATGAAGAAATATAGTCTTAATGTGTGCTATACTTATGGGATGAAGTGTTCAATATCAGAGATACAGCGTGTGTAAATATAAAAGTGAACATTGAGGTCAACACTCAGAGGCGACAGGCTGTTTCATGCTAGACGCAATCGTCAGGCCACGAGTGTTGTTTTATTCTCTGCTATGTACGTGTCAGCGGTGCATTGTGGCAGTCTATTTATTCATAAAGTCGTTTATTCTCTATTTATTTATTTGGGTAAGAGTTATTTATTTATTTTTATTTCTTATCTCATATATTTATTTATTTTAATTTTAATCGGTGTTTTATTATCATAGTAAAAAATTGTTTCTATCGCTTATTAAATAGTTTTGTTTTGGTTTGGGAAGATAATTAAAGCTATTTATTTAATTTTGGGTTTGATTGCTGTTGCCTCTAAGTGTTGGCTTCAATGTTCACTTATATATATATATATATATATATATATATATATATATATATAGAGAGAGAGAGAGAGAGAGAGAGAGAGAGAGAGAACGATTGATAAATCCCGGTGATATTCACTCACTATACTGGAGTGCATATATATATATATATATATATATATATATATATATAGAGAGAGAGAGAGAGAGATAAACCAGGTAATATCCACTCAATATACTGGAGAGTCGTATATATATATATATATATATATATATATATATATATGTATATAAATACTTCAAATGTTACTCTAATAGATATTCTTATCTGAAATAGACACCCTATTTCTAACACTATGTATTACGTCTATCAGCCTATCGAATCTGGTTTCTTATTTGTGCAACAAAACCGGCGTTATCTACTCATTATACTGAAGAAGCATATTACATCAAACATTATTATAGTAGACACTCGTATGAGACAATATTCCTGAAATAAAATTTGGAAAAAATTATATTTTATTGTTTGAAGTTTTTTTAATAAAGAAAATTACTTTGCAATAAACGTTGACTAAAAAAGTCGCTTGAATAAAATTTTTTAACAAAAAAAAAATCTTCGTCAATTTAAATTACGTTTTAAATACGTGGGAAGTAAAAATTAAATTTTAATCAGCTAAACTCTCAAATAAATTTCGGAAATGTCTATTTTATGTTTGAAAGATTTGTTAATAAAAAGAATTACATTGTGATGAAAGATGTTTAGAAATGGGGCAGAAATCAGTAATGTTGCAATTTCAAAACGAAAACCGCAAATTTAAATTAGTTTTGTAATACAGCAAAGAATTTTGCTTATTGAAAATATTAGATTTAAGAAAAGAAAACTCTTGTTTCAATATGGTGGGGTTCTTTATTCATAGGTTTCCCCGGCACGGCCTGTTGGGAGGGTAGGTAAGCTCTGTCCTTAACTGTCTCTCCATCTCGACGGACGACTCGCTGTATATCGACTTTTTCCTATCTCCTTTCTAGTTATCTCCTCATCACTATAGACGGCTTCTGACTGATCATTCTAGAATGCGGTCGGACTATATATACCAACGACCGGAATCCCATCCTTCCCGTCGTCTGGCACTTGAACCCGAAATTTTTATTTGTTTTTTTTTTTGTATAATACTTATGGGCATCATGTGGCCACTTTAAAACTATCACATCTCGATTTTACTGCTGGTTGTCATAAAATAACCAGCACTTCAGGCTTAGATATGACAGTATATAGTGGGATTTACATTATATATGACAGTACCAAGTGGGATTTACAAACTAAACAAGCAGAATCAGGAGATTTACAAGGAGACGAGTAATTTCCTTTTGCTGAAATGAGGTGTTTAGATGATTCTCCGTTTTGTTTGTTCTAACTCGGCTAATTGTGATGGTCAAATTGGGAAGCTGTATGGGTCACGGAAATATACCAAGAAAGGAATCAGAAGATTTCTTGAGTGATTGCATTTCGCTCATTGATATAAGGTAGTCATTGTCGATTTCTGTATCGGCACCTGTAGACGTATCTGACACTTGAGACTGATTTACTTTCAGACTAATATCTCAGGTTGGCCTGATGATAGGAATTGAATATAGGTGGAGCGAGATAATCGGAAATATTTTTTTAGTAATAGTCTGTTGCATAAATGTCGTTCTACAAGTTGTAAGCTTCACCCATAAAGAAAAGCCGTAGCTGAACGTTTTTTGTTGTGGCAACACACTGACCCTAATATAATAAACCTACAGTAAATATCTCTCTGAATTTCTGTGAGGGAGAGTTATCATTATCTACACTATTTATATCAAACAATTGTCCGCACCGTTTTTATTGACATTTCGACCATTGTGTTCTCCGGCTTTACTCAGGAGTAGCAGCAATGAAAACATGGCAGGTATTAATCAGCAGGCAGGTTAGATTTAGAGCTCCAAGTTCACTACAGAGAAGTATCCTAGTGGATTAAAGCTTGGTTCGTGAATTCTGTGACATAGTGGTTGTGAGTTCAGTCCCTGGGTCAGGCAGTTTGGCTTTGATTATAGCAATATGGACGAGACGATATCCCTAAATATGGGCAATGGAATGTGAACAGTGTTCCCCTCTTGATGAAATAAAGGGTTCAGTTCTGAATTCCCTGAAATAGTTAGATCAAACCGTAAGTTCTATGCTGATAGTTTCTTCTTTTGCTCGTCTTTCTAGTAGAACTCACTTACGGTTTCTTGCTTTCCAGTTGTAACCTAGAAAGGCTTACTAAATCAGCAATAACCAAGACGGAGGTTGGAAATGAAATGGTAATATTTACAACATCAACAAAATGAAATACTCACCAGCGGCGTGAAATCGGTAAACCACCTCTAGTGGTGGACTACTTAGACAGCATATTACCCTCATTTACAATAGTGTCCAATTAGGATTGGGATATACCCATTGTTGTCCATAGGTAGGTTTGATTTTATCATTTTTTCACGATGTTTCGGCCGTTCCACGCTCCGGTCTTCATCAGGTGATAGTAAGTTCGAACTGAATCCTTTATTTCGTCCACTGGGGTAGATTGTTCTATATGATAATAAAGACGAGGACAATAGTCCGAACAATGTAAATAATGTATTAGGTTATCCCATACGTTCTGTCCGAATTTTAACTTTTTGTTAAAATGAACAAAATTTAAAGAGTATTTTATAATGTCTAATGGAGCTGAACATTATTTTTATGTTTAGATGCATTTAAACTGATCAAATTTTATTTCAGAGTACAATAAAATTAAATTTTGTTTGATTAAAACCCTGCTAACATGGAAGTACCCAAGAATCATTTGAGGCACATAATGCTTTATGAGTTCAAGAAAGAAAACTCAGCAGCCGAAGCGGCTAGAAACATTCACTCGGTTTATGGAGATGAATGTGTGAATGAAAGAACTTGCAGAAGATGGTTTGCAAAATTCAGAGGTGAAGATTTCACCCTTGAAGATGAAGATAGAACCGGACGTCCAGTTGAGTTTGATGAAAAGCTTCTTGAAGCAGCCCTTGAAGAAAATCCTGATTTATCAGTTGAGGAATTGGCAGTGGTTCTCAGTTCAAACCATACAACTGTTCATCGTCATCTTCAACAACTTGGAAAAGTTCCTAAACTTGGAAAATGGGTGACTCATGAATTGTCTGAAAACAACTTCAAATCCTGTGTTGACATCTGCTCTTCTCTCCATTCTCGCCAACTTGTTTCACCTTTTTTGGATAGACTTGTGACTGGCGACGAAAAATGGATCTTTTATCGAAATGTTAAGCGTCGTAGACAGTGGCTTGGTAAAGGGGAAGGACCCCAGCCACAGTCGAGAAGGGAAATTCATGGGAAAAATGTTCTACTTTCAATCTGGTGGGATTGCCAAGGAATAATCCACTTTGAATTCTTACCACCTCATGCAACAATTAATGCTCAAATATACTGTCAGCAATTAGAACGTTTGAACCAAGCTTTGAGGAAAAAAAGACCTGCTCTAGTGAATCGAAAACGGGTGATGTTTCATCAGGACAATGCGCGACCACACACAGCAAGAATCACGACACAAAAGATCGAAGAACTTGGTTGGGAGAAAATTCCTCATCCACCTTATTCTCCCGAACTTGCTCTTTGAGACTACCATTTGTTTCGTAGCTTACAGGATCATTTGGAAGAAACAGCTTTTGTAACACAGGAAGAGGTTAAAACTGACATTTGTGAGTTCTTCGAATCAAAGCCAAAAGAATATTACAGTAATGGAATTAGTAAGCTTGTTAATAGATGGAAGGAATCATAGATTTTCAGGGAAATACATTGTTGATTGAATCTGTAATTAAATGTAACATTTAGTCACTTGTTTTCTTTATTCAAAATTTGGACAGAACTTATGGGATGACCTGATAAATAATTACAATAACTCATCTCAAAAATATAGACAGACATTCTTAATTCCTGTTCTTTTATTGTTCTCGCTACTTAATGCTTCTAGTGGTTTTATTACCTTTTGTGTGGTGAACGGATTTAAAAAATGAAGGCGGTATAACGAGGCATTCAGTTGCGAAGTCAGTATTTGACAAAAACATTTCGTACCTCGATGACGACTTACATATACACCTGTCTATTTAATTTATCTTCTATATGAATTTTCCTTTTCTGTTTGTTATCTATAGGAGAGAATGGATTTTCTTTTACAGTAAGAATCACGCTTTACAAGTCCCGCCGGTTACTCGAGGTAGAGGGTGACGTTTGGAGGCCAATTTGTGCGTATAGGAGTGGAAGACCCCGGCCCTGGTTAACTCTAACCTTGAACATGTTAAGATTGTAGTCATCGGTGAAACATTCTGTTGGGAGTCGGTTTCACAAGGCAGTGGCTCACGGAAAGAAGAGTGGATTTTCTCACCGATGGGATACGGAGGGAATGTGTGTGGTTTGCTTTTATGCAAGTGGCATGGCGTGTTCTTGCTGTGAAGGTTAACCTCGGCGGAATCAGGGAATATCGTTCGTCTGAGAACTTTCCGTGGAAGTAACTGTAGAGCAGTGAGAGGCTTGCCATGTCCCACTTGTAGGAGAGAAGTTGAAGGGTGGAGGATAGTTCGTAACCCACAAGGGTTTGGAGACTTTTTTGAACTCTATTAAGTCTGGAAGGTGAGGCCTGGGCAGCACCCGCGGACATAGAATAGACTCGACTAGAGTTAGATTAGCCCAACGAATTTTTGAACTCAACAGTGCAAAGTACGCGGGGAAGTTGATAACAACACCCAACCAAGAATGAAGAAAAATGTTTGTGATGCGGGTGGATAGTTGCTGGAAATAAATCGTCCGCCAGAACCTCCAGCAGTTGGATGTTCCGACGCTGGCGCTGGCGCTGGAGGATGTTCCAACGCTCTTCCAAGACCATAAGGGATGGAGAGACAAGGTGAGCACAACGCTTTTCATGTTATGAGATTTGAAGCTGATGCGGGTGGCTGTGAAAGTGTTGTATACGGTGAATTATTTTTAAGTGCTCTTAATTTCACCACGAGCAAACGTAATTGTAGTGAATTGTTAAGTGAGCAATCTCCTGCATATAATTATATAAACATTATTGACAGAACATATATACACAAGCAACAACATTATCAGCTCATAGAGTCCATGTCATATCGCATAACTATCGGTATTCAGAGGGAGGGACGGGCTACACTATCTTTAGCACTTTCCTTCTTTAACGTCATTATTAAACCCTGTATGGCACACAGAAACACATAAAACCGTCGGTTAAAAAGTTCATAGGCAGAGCAAAATACTCTAATGGAATGTGACCAAATGAGGTTTATTTTTCAGCATAGTCTGCCTTGTGGAACACAATTCTTTCATCGGAGTTGCAGTGCGTGGATCCTGTTGGTGAAGAAGCTGATATGACTTCATCATCACAGCTATAATGGTTTCCAGTCAAGTATTTTTTCATGTTGGAGAACAGATGATAGTCATGTGGGGCCAAATCAGAAAAAATAGGGAGGTTGATCATCCAGTTCAAAGCCACAGTCGTGCACAGCAGACATTGAAATCAAGGAAGTGTGTTCTTGCTGGAGGATTATTCTTATGAAACAAAATCACTTTTGTCGGTTTTTCCTGTGTTTTCTTTTCAATCATTAAGTGAAGAATTAAGATTCATCATAAATTCAAAATCTTAAAACCGTGAAATTTTCACGGGTTAAAACTGGTATATATATATATATATATATATATATATATATATATATTATTTGTATCTTCATTTTCTATATAAGAGTGCTGTTTTAAATACTTTTAAATGAGTTTTTAGTACTCATAAAGTAACATTTTTTTTATTTAACCATTTATATCCAATTACACGCTTAGCAATTTTTCAAAATGGGCTTTTGTTTATTCTGGATCCTCCTTTGATCTATCGTAATTGTAACATCTCTCAGATCTATATATATCCAATCCATATATATATATATATATATATATATATATATATATATATATATATATGTATACCGAAGTATAGGATTGGTGTATACGGAATAAATTCCAATAACCAACAATTACTATTCTTAAAAGAGTGCTCAATACAGAGTAGAACAAATATAATTATTTATTTGAAAATTATAACATAAATATGATATAAAATCACTACAAAAATAGCCATTTTGTTTCAACACCTCTGGTGTCTTAGTAAGTGATGATGTTGAATGTAGAATAAAGGGTTTTAAAAGATTCAAATTAATTAACCTCCCCTCGCAATAGGAAACGCTGTTACATAAGCTGGAATGACCAATCAAAATACAAGTATGCTGGAATTAAACAAAACAATTATTAAATGCTTTAAAGTTGGGGTTATACTAAAATAGAATTTATTTTAACTAATAAGTATTAAATTATACGATAAAATTTAAAATTAAACTGAAAAATTACCCATTTTAAAATCTAAATTTAATCTTTATTAAGTTTAAAATTATAAAATTACTAAGGAACAAAGAAAAAATACATATTCTATTTATTTTGTTTTTATTGAAATTAAGTTGGAATAAACGTTAAGATCGACTGCTCTTAACTTCATGACAACATGAATACATTTGAATTCTAAACAGAGGCAGGGGATGATGGCATCTTGCGAAAGACAATACATACACAATCAAATTATAATGCATAAGCAGGCAGACATATGTAGATACACACACACACACACACACACACACACACACACACACACACAAAACTGACGATACAGAAAATATCTCCACGACTCTTTACAACCCCCCCCAAAAAAACCATATATACACGATTAAATGTGCATGCAAGTTATCATACACATAGACACCGACAAAGACACGTACATACACCCACATACATTGACATAGACACTCCGATACAACAACCAAGAAATATTCAAGAGAAACAAACAATAAGGAAAGAAAGGACATTAAAACAGATATATACGTATAAAAATAACACCATCTAATATATAAAAACGAAAATTCCAAACACATAAATATATATAAAAATATATTTCATACATGTCTATGTACGCTCTACTGTACGTTGAAAGAAAATAAATACTAAACATCGTATAACATCACTACAAAAATAGTCATTTTGTTTCAATCCGTCTTCTCAAGTGATGGTGTTTAATATTTGCTCTACTCTGTATTGAGCATTCTATTAAGAATAGTGTTTTTTATTGAAATTTTATTCTGTCTACACCAATCCTATACTTTGATCTATCTATCTATCTATCTATCTATCTATCTATCTATCTATCTATATATATATATATATATATATATATATATCAACGGATATCAACTACGCCCTGTGAAGCAAGGAAGGGTGATGGTAAAGTGTTCACATAAATTCAAGAAAACTATGGAAATGTTGATTGCTGCTTGTGATTTCATTGCGTCGCTTTGTCAGCGATGTTATATCATAATATGCGTCAATTTAAAAACATGAAATGGCAAAATTACTGTTTTCACATGCATTATCTAAATTATATATAGTTGGTATTAGTTGCTTTAATTCTTTCTTTAGAAGTTTCCAAAATGTGTATACATTTTGGAGGAACACACACACTCACACACACAATATCTTTATATATATATATATATATATATATATATATATATATATGGTGGATAGTGGATTCCCGGCAACACTCACATACTCACCATAGAGCAGAAAAAGGGTCAACAGGAAGAGAAATATCATATGGTTCAACCCAACGTACAGCAAAAACGTAAAAACAAACGTAGATAAAATATTCTTCAAACTCTTAAACAGACACTTCCCGAAATCTACACAAAATATTTAATAAAAACACTGTAAAAATCAGCTACAGTTGCACTGAAAACATGGCACAAATAATAAAAAAAGCACAACAAGAAATCTATCAACAAGCCACCCGAACAAATTAAACCACGTATAACTGTAGAATAAAGAATGAATGTCCCTTAAATGGTAATTGCTTACAAAACAACGTAATATACCAAGCCACGGTAAGATCACAAGATAATGAAGAAAAAGTATATATAGGAGTAACTGAAGAGCCCTGTAAACAATGCACACAAAACATCTTTCACAAATAGTAAATACACGAACAGCACAATGCTTTCTAAGTATATCTGGGAAATTAGAAACAAAACGCAAATGACACTAAAAATATCATGGAAAATAAGGAAAAGATCATCAGCCTACAACAATCAATCCAAAACCTGCAAACTTTGCTTGGAGGAAAAATAGCTATTACTACCTTCCTAGAACAAAATAAATTACTAAATAAACGATCTGAGCTCATCTCAAAATGCATACATGAAAATAAATTTTTACTACATTACTTAAAAATCGAAAACTGAAAAGAATAAATAAAAATAAACAAAATAATATGAAAAACAAGTAAAATAAATTAATTCAAGCAAATAATAAACAACTTAACAAACCACTCCCGTAAGAATAGACGAAATAGAACAAATAAAAAAAATACATAAAATATAAGTAAAAATAATATATCCAAAATATTATAAACAATAAACAAATTAACCAACCAATAACCGTTAGAATAGACTACAACAATCAATTCAATAATTGGACAAGAAAATAGCTATAACTGCTATATAACGATAAACAAAATTACTATGTTACTCAAAAATCGAAAATCGAATAGAGTAAATAAAAATATACATAATAAAAGTAAAATGAATGAGAAAATAATAGGTAAAAATTAACCAAAATAAATAGATTAATTAACAAATTAACAAATAGCTCTCTCCAAAATAACCGTTAGAACTAATCAAAAACAAGTAAAAATAAACAATGCAAATAAATAAATAAAATAAACTCTCCTCTGCCAAGATAGCAGAATAGTCTACGGCAATCCATCCCAAAAATTGGACGAATAAATAGCTTTATCTTCCCAGACTAAAACAAACTATGAAATAAGGGACCTAAACAAATACTCCCGAATTTTTTCATTACTTTAAAAAACATCGAAAGCAGAAAAGAATAAAGAAATATATAAAATAAAAAATGAAAATAAAAACAAAATAAATCAACCCAAATAAATAAATAAAGAAGCCACTCCCGCCAAAATAACAGCCAGAAGGGAATACCCACAATGCACTACTAACCTATATATATAAATAATCGAGTAAAAATCCAACACGCGCGGCCTGACGATTGCGTCTAGTATGAAACAGCCTGTCGCCTCCGAGTGTTAACTTCGATGTTTACTTATATATATATATATATATATATATATATATATATATATATATATATATATATATATATATATATATATATATAGTACATGTAATCGATCACTTGGTATATAATGGTATATAATCCATTGGGTGCTCTGATATTACCCATAATCTATAAACTTCTAATTCAAATAATTTACATTAATCTTAACAGACTTAAGTTTAAATCCCCCATCGCTTTTTAATAATATTGTACACGTGTAGTACAAAAATTATTTACTGCAAATCCTTGCAAAACACACTTGTCGATCGTATAAGAAACGCCACATAGTAGGAACTGATATTAAACTACAAACAACGAAACGTTCTAGCCATAAATAAACTCCGACCCCAGACCGCTTCCTCCGGGATAAGATACCTTACGCCCCCACCTGTCGCTAACACAAGCCCATTCTGATTAACAAGTTGTCTACCAGAGGGGGATTGACTTTGAAAATAAATTTAAAACACTGCTCCGAGACAAACACTTAGGGGCTGATGATAGCCGCGTACAGAACGGCTTGAAATAGACTATTCCGTGTTCAGGTAAATTTTAGATTTTTGCTGTAATATATATATATATATATATATATATATATATATATATATATATATATATATATATATATATATATATGTGTGTGTGTGTGTATATACATATATATATATATGTGTGTGTGTGTGTGTGTCTGTGTGTGTGTACAGGGTGTATCATAAATAATTTTAAAAACTTTGGGGCGGTTTCCTCACGCCAAGACAAAGACAAAAGTCCATATAAATATATGTCCACAAATCCTTCGTTTTTGAGTTATTAAGTTTAAAGAAAGTATACGATAGATGGCTCTGTGTTATCATATAGACTAGGTTACACTTGTCATTCGTATAAATTTGCGGCTAATCTGTCTTTAACGTTTAACGCGTCTAGTAGTGAGTTAACTGAAAAATGTTCCATTTAACAATGGCAGGATATTCATATCGTGAGCAGGCAGATATGATTTTTTACATACGGCCGCGGGAATGATAATGGAGATGGGGCTGCACGGCTGTATCAGATTGCGTTTCCAGACCGAAGTCAGCCGAGTCATGAAACCTTTGTTGCTGTTTATCGTCGCATTGCTGAGAAAGGATCCATGACTCTACAACCTCTGGATCGAGGAAGACCGTACGCTTGAACACGAATAACACATTCTACAGGCTGTCGGAGACGATCCAGGTATCAGCACACATCAAATCGCATGTCGTATATCTCATAGTTCCGCATCTGTTGTATCCGTTTCTGTTGAAACGTATGCAGGGTCTTTCGCCCCCTGATCACTCACCACCGGAGAACTTTTGCCGATGGAGTAACAGATTTATACAACCAACATTTGTGGGCGGATAGAAATCTCCATGGTACAATACAGGCTACACATTAGCATCAGTTTACGATTAATGTGTGGGTAGGAATTGTAGGTGACTGTCTGTTAGGTTCATTTGTTCTACCAGCGCGTCTTACAGGCGCTGTCTGTTGGGACTTCATTTCGAACACACTTCCAACCTGCTAGAGAATATACAACTGTTAATGCGAAAACGAATGTAGTTCATGCATGATGGGGTTCTAGCACATTTTAGTCACATTGTTCGCGATGCACTGGCTGACATCTACCATGAATGATGGATAGATAAGGAGGGTCGTTCCCCCGAAATCAGTCCTTTGGATTTTTATCTGTGGGGCCACCTAAAACAATTGGTTTATCCAGCAGACATTAATAATGCGGAGAGGATTCATCATTGTGTCATGGGGTTCTGCAAAACGTGTGGGAGGATTTGAAAGTGTCCGCCAATCACTGATCCGACGGGTGCATGCGTATGTAGAAGCAAGAGGAGGACATTTTGATCATTTGTTATGAGTTGCTGTGTTCAGGTACAACAATGGCATTTTGGGCATATGCTTATATGGATACTTTACCTTGTTTTTGTGCCAGGAGCTGGCTCCCAATGTTTTTAAAAGTATTTTTGGATTGTATCTTGGATTGTACATTTAACAGAATTTGGCGTAATGTTTAAACTTAATAACTCAAAAATGAAGCACTTGCGTTCAGAATTTTACATTGACTTTTGTCCTTATTATAGCGTGAAGAACCCGCCCCGAAACTTTGTAAAAGTATTTTTGATATACCCTATATATCTATATCTATAAAACAAAAGATGTGTGTGTGTGTGTGTGTGTGTGTGTGTGTGTGTGTGTGTGTGTGTATGCTATTTCTGCACGTCCACATTTTTCGACAGATTTCGATGAAATTGTACACATATATTGCAAATTTATGAAGTTTTCAATCTCCAGCCATCCCCGGATTTGTCAGAAAAATCGATAAAACTGAAGGTGGGTACAAATCTTTTTGCAAAACCAAGGCAAAGTTACACGCGAAGAAATTTTTTTTACTGGCTGAGCTGATGTTCTTTGCACTTAATACAAAACATAGCTCATGTTACAAGGTTTATGTCGAGTGCTTGATAGTTTTTTCTGCAACATTGACTTCATACAAAAAAAAAAAAATTCTGAAAATATCGGGTTTTCGTACAGATATCTAGTTCCACCTATATTTAATTTCTATCGTCATGCCAACCTGAGAAGTAAATCAGTCAAAAGTGTCAAATGACTATTGATACGTCTAAGGGTGACGATACAGAAATAGACAATGACTACGTTATATGACTGAGCGAAATACAATCACCCATAAAATCTAATTCCTTTCTTGGTATATTTACAGTGGGGATCTACTTCGTCCCGTGATCAACATAGCTATCCAGTTAAAGATTTGACAATTCGCCGAGTTAGAACGATCAACAGGGAGAATCAGCTAAAGACCTCATTTCAGCAAAAATAAATTACTCTCCTCCTTGATCTCTTGTGACCCAATGAGTCCCTCCTTGACTGGCTTGGAAGTTAGCCAACAGCTTCTTCTCTCGCACCTCCCAACAGTAGAACTCCCTTTCTACTACTTGCTTCCCTTATAACTACAATCTTCAAAAATTTAAATGCTACGTCAATCGTCATCTTCTGATGCCTTGACCATTAATCTCTTACTTACACTCTCTGTAAACCCCTGCGTACTATCGGCACGCCCGCCTTGATTAAGGCGAAATTCTTAAAAAATGATTATGACAACCAGCAGTATAATTGAGATGTGATCACCTTAAAGCAGACATCTGGTGTCTAGAAGTATTATACAAATAAATAAATTCAGGATCAAGTGTTACACGACCGGAAGGAATAGAATTCCGGTTGTGGATATATATAGTCAGACTGTATTCTAGAATGACCAGTCAGAAGCCTTCTATTGGGAGAAAGAATCCATCCATCCTTATGTAGAGATAGCCAGAATGGAGGTACCTGGGAAAACCTGTGAATAAAGGAACCCACAATATTGAAAACAGGAGTTGTCTTCTCTTTATCTAGCGCCGTCTGGATATTTACACTTTACACATTTTTGGACTTGCTCCGGGCCTTTCCCAGTTTCCCGACGGGAGAATCGCAAAATCTCACCGAGTATTAGTAGTCTCGTCGGTGAAAATCTGACTGCAGACTGTAGCTGTACCTTTACACTGTCATGGCGACAACTATTCTATTTTTCCGATCGACTGCCCGCCATAATATAACGCCCTCAAAATGCAAACATTTGATTCGTACAAAGATTGAAACTAGCACAGAAGGCATTTAAGGATTACAATATTATTTCACAAGCCTTCAAGAAAGTGATGATTCCAAGATCATGATTTTCAAATCATTTTATCAATACTCAGCTTAAAAAAAGACTTGTCTGATTTCTAAAATTTCAGTAACTGCTTCTTCTATGTGCCATTTCCTTTCAGAACGTGAGTGACCATGGCTCTCCACAACGTTCTGTCCTTTGTAAGTCTTAGTAATGTTTGTTTCAATAAAACGTAACGTAAATGTCTTGTCGATATATTTCAACTGGTAGACATCGTTTTATCAATCATGCAGTAAAAAAGTATACATAAATTAGCATCCCGCTTCAAAATACGAAACGATTCATTTAGAATATAGGGTCTATTCAAAATATTCCATTGAAAAAATGCCATTCATTATATTTTCTTAGTGAAATATTTATTTACGATCAAAATCAACAAAGAATTTATAATTTTCTTAAACATTACAATATATAAATGGTTTATGAAGAACTTATTTCTTATTGCTATAAACATTATTTTGTTAGTGGCTACGTGTTTGAGTTGCTATCGCAGCTTTTTATTTTATTAAACAGAGAAACTAATAACAACCTGCCTAAACAGAGAAGTTCTGTTAAAGAAAAATCGTGTCTGCAGTAGGAACGAAGAAACCACTTTTTCAGTTATCGTACTTATTTAAGGAAAGCGTGCTATCTCGTTGCAACCTCTAGTACGAACTCGTGAGTGTATGTGTGCATCTGTGTGTGCATCTGTGTGTGCGTCTTTGTGTGGGTATGTGCGTAAGCCCGGCCGCACTCGGGCATCATGGTTCTTGTCATCACCACATATGTCTAAAATATGTCATTGAAAAAAAATGCCATGTTTTCGTAGTAAAATATCTATTTTCAATGAAAATCTACAATGTTTAATTTTCTTAACCATTCAGATCAATAAATGACTTATAATGAACTGATTTACTTTTACTATAAATGTTATTTTTACTGGATGCACGCGTTTCACTTGCTATTCCTGTTTTTAATTATATTAAACGGTGAAATTAATACCGATCGGCCTGAACTGAAGATTCCTATTGCAGAGAAATTGTGCATCTGACAGGTATCGAACCTGCATCATTATTTTTCTATTAGGGAATTAATAGGCAGGAGCTCCTATTAATTAACAGTAAGTAGGGGAACTAACGAGAAGAGAGCCTTAAAGCCCTGACGGAGCCGAGGCAGATTTTGAATTTAGAGTTTTTCCTTCTCTATAGAACAAAGTCTGTCCTGCTCTTTACCCATAGATGAGGGGAGAAAAAGAGGATTCATACATTTCCCAAGGGCATTAGCACGTAAGTAAATGTAATAGATACGATTGAAATTCGAACTCGGGTCTCCTATTCCTTAATCAGAGCCGTTATCTATTACTCCACTGTGCCTCTTTGGTCAAGGAGTCCAGCTGGACAGGGAATAGTTGAAATAACCTTTTGAGAAAAACATGTTTTTTTGGTTGAGACTACGAATTTATATCTACCCGAAACGTAGAAAACAGTAATTTTTTTCAAAATTGTTTTTTTTTTTTATCTGAAATAATTTCTTATTAATATTAACTTTATTATCCCCTATAATAACTAGACTTCATGAATTTTGTGTCAGTACGAGATTGGCGGCAACGGCTCATCGTTTTACAGCTGAGATGTCTAGATGCAACCGAAAGTTCTATGCTAATAGATTCTTCTATTGCACTTTTCGCTTGTGAAACTCTCTCACGGCCTCTTGCTTCCCAATTAACATTAATCTTGCAAAATGTAAATACAATGAAATCATTATCGTCTGTTTTCTCAATCCCTGTTCTTTTATTGTTTTGATTAAAAAACGATACACATATTTAAGAAAATATTAAAAAAAGCGGTTACAGCAATACACTAAAAATAAGGTTTACCCACTAAAAATAAGGTTTATCCACTAAAAATAAGGTTTACATTAATAAATAAAAATATATACATTCCTTAGAAATTGCTTTGTTTATGTTTCGGATACTCCAATGAACAAATTTCTGACTTTGAATAAGCTGAAAAAAGGTTGATAGCCCGTAAAAATCATCAATCGAAAAGCTCTACATCTCGAGTATCACTTGACTTTCATACAGGGTGAACATTAATGTAAAATAAAAAAAAATAATGAAGTGTTTAACATATGGTATGTTATGTGGTATGTGGTATGCTTGGATGTGCGGGTGGTGTAATGTCTCAGAACTATTAATCAGAGGGCCGAGTTCCAATTCCAGTTGGTTTTGTTATATTCACTCATGAGCAAATATACTTGGGAAAAGTATTAATCTACTTCTCCCCTTAGGTATGGGTTAATTAGTAAAACTTTTATCACTAAATCATTATTCTCTCCAAAAAAAAAATTATGGCTTTAAATAAGCTGCAAAGTGTTGATAGACCGTAAAAAACCAATGAATCAATCAATTATGTGATGCATTATGTTTCTTGGTGCAAAATATATTTATTCTCATAAAAAAGTATTCAGTATAAAAAATTTACAAAAGAAATCATAAAACTGATTTGAAACGGTCGGTTTATACTCTTTTTCATTTTTTTTTTAAAAATCGGCATCACCCCATGCAGAGCAGTAAAGCCACTAAAACACAAGGAAGTTACAGGGTGTGGAGGAATTAGAAACAGAAAAATTAATAATGAGCGAGAAGAGAAAAGAGTAATCAGATATCGATTGACATTGCATTTAAATTTTTGCAGATTATAGTTGGCTGGAAAGCATGGAGCTGGAAGGGAGTGCTACAAGCTCAAAGTGCGAGAAAAGAAATTGTTAGCATAAAGCTTACGGCTACATCTTGCCACCTCCACTGTAAATTGATAAGATCTCGACGTCACAGTAGTACTGCGTTTACATTTTTAAATAGAAGTCCAGGTACCATCGCGAAGCGCTCATCCGAACAATTAACATGAAAATATTTATAGAAAAGACATAGAGAGGAACACTTGTTTTTGTTGCATAAACTGTTGCATTATGTATGTACTAGAAATAAATCTTAATTCTAAAGTCAATGATTGAATAGGTTCCCGGCGAGTTATACGACAATAAAACATCCGTAGAAATGCCCCTATGGCATCGGTAAGTATTTGAGCTTAACAACTTTAACAAAATATTGCAATAACAATCATAAATATGAATGCTGCTCGTTGTTTAAAGAAGTAAGGGGGTACAAATTAACAGTTTTTCAATTTCACTGAAACAAAGGTTAAACATATTTACCTCTGGTTCTGTTTTTCTTTCCATCTTTGATTTTATCCCTGAAACCAAGGAGCATCTCTGATATGTCTTTTCCGTCTTTCCACGCGGTCAAAACAGAATAGTCCATTATTGATGAGCTATTGGCAGGAGATATTAAACAGGTCTTTCATTCTTTTTCTCACTGAAACCGTGTAGCGTTTCTGATATGTCTTTACAGTCTTTTCACGTGTTCAAACGGATTAGTCCATTTTTACGAGGTATTGACAGGAGATTTTAAACACTTCTTTAGTTCTTTTTCTCACTCAAACCGAATAAGTTTTCCTGGTATGTCTTTACAGTCTTTTCACGCCATCAAAACGGAGTAGTCTATAATTTACGAGGTATTGATATGGCGTAACGTACGTACGTTCCAAGGAATCAAAGACGGGACAAGCCGAAATGTAAAATATATTTGGGCGTACTTGTAAGTGTAATTAAAATCACTACTTCTGTTTATATTGTGACCAATGAGACATAAGTGTTTGAAACGAAGTTAAAATATTCTCATACGCAAACAAGCAGATAATATTTTTGAAGTTTTATCAGTTGAAAATCTATTTCAAAGTCAACGCAGGAAATAAGAATTTTCCAGTCGTCGATAGCAAGTCGTAGATAAGCCGCCACTTTTCATATCACTGTCTCATTAAAAAAATCACCTGTCGCTCCAGTTTGACTTTCATTGTCACGTAATATTACAGAAATTTCAGAATAACTATATACAAAGCAAAGAAGAATCAAAAGAAGGTATGTATTTTATAAATAGGTATTTTTTCTTACGTATGTATTGAATAAGATTAAGTAGATGGTCTATACATAATTTATAGAAGCTTACGAATATTTATGGTTGTTATTTGTTATTTTAAAATATCATTTACGCGGTTAAGCGTTTAGAAGTATATGAAAAATATAATTTTCTGATGGATATAATTTTCTTCCATACATATTTGTGGCAGCTAGAGATATATCTATGTTCTCGTGATTGGTCCTATTTCATATATATACATACATACATACATACATACATACATATATATATATATATATATATATATATATATATATACATATATATTTAGTTTACGAAAAACTAGGTAATCCGTATGGGTAGACCCAAGGAGGATAAAATCCAGAAAGCTCAATGTAAATCAGAGCTAATAATAAAAACAGACCACTTTAAGGCTCCATAGAGTGGTCTGTTTTTATTTAAATATATATACATACATACATATATATATATATATATATATATATATATATATATATATATATATATATATATATATATATATATATATATATATATAGTTAGGGAAAAGGTTATAATTGTTCCAACGAGAGAAAAATGTATATTTAAAAAATGGAGAGAGTATATTTTATTTTTCATATGAGGAATGAAATATAATATATGCCTAAAATATAATAAATCCACATTATAACCAAAAATGTTTGCAGTTTCTCTCTTTCTTTTAATATATATATATATATATATATATAAATATATAAATATGTGTGTGTGTGTGTGTGTGTGTTTCAGTAAAGACGGCAGACAAAGTACTGCGATTAAGCTTTTTATTTAATTCATTTTTGTTCGAACAAGTGTTTTCTTTTCTGGACACACAGTGTATATATATATATATATATATATATATATATATATATATATATATATATATATATATATATATATATATAGAGAGAGAGAGAGAGAGAGAGAGAGAGAGAAAGAGATGTATGCGTATGTGTGCATGTTTGTATAAGTTTATACTCATAGAAAGGCCGAAGTATTCGTGGGCCTAACACCTGCCTTAATTTGGAATTTCTCTTCTATATCTTTGAGATCTACTGTAAACAGTTGAGATTAAATAGATTTTAAGGAAAGTGATTATTTTTATATACAGGGCGTGTCAAAAAGACATTTACAAATTTTGGGTGCGAGTTCCTAGCCCCAGAACAACATAAAATGTCCATATAAACATATGTCCGAAAGGCCATCGTTGTTCCTCAACACGGCAACTCTTAACAAATGTTCAAAAAGTACTCCGCTAGATTCTACACACGTATGCACCCGTCGGATCGTGACGCATAACGCAGAGACAATGGTTTCTCCAAACCTAAGGATGCCACATAATACACACACACACACACACACACACACACACACACACACACACACACACACACACACACACACACACACACACACATATATATATATATATATATATATATATATATAAGACAAGGGGAAAACTATACTTAGTCTTAGCCGACACGTTTCGTCATCTGACGGACTTTATCAAGGCAAATGCAATGTTTTTTTTATTTTACAACAAGTATCTATTTGTCAGTTATTAATTTTTTTTAAATTAAAAGACGCTGATAAATATTCATCAGGTTAACTGAAATGTTTCGTTATTTGATATTAGATTGCGTCATTTAGCATCCTCGAAAATAATTTTTTCTCCTCTGCTTTTTTTTTCATGCAAGATTTATTTAATATAAATACATTTATATAATTTATAAATGTATGCATACACACACACACACACATACATACATATACATATACATATATATATATATATATATATATATATATATATATATATATATATATATATATATATATATATATATTCATTAATACATGTTTCATTAAATAATATAGATAAGTGTTGTCTATATATTTTATGTAAGTTTTTTTCATATAGTCTGATAATCTTAATAACATTATTATTAAACAATGAAAGAAAATCACAATATTGATACATACTTTTTTTTTTTTAATCCAATCTGAGCTTTCGGCTTACATAAGCCATTATCAAAGATGACAATTACACAATATATTTATGCAATACACGAACAAGAAATTGATGATAGTATTATTTGTTTACATGGATGATTTCCAAGCAACTATATATATACAATGTGATGGTGTCTCTATGGGTTCAGTACTGGGTCCAACATTTAGCAATTTCTATATGTCGAACCTGGAAAATAAGATATTTACAGACCTTAAAAAACCATCCATCTATGTAAGATACGTTGATGATATTCTTATGTTAGTTGAAAATACAGATGAAATACTTCAACTACAAAAATGTTTCCAAAATAATTCTGTCCTCAAATTCACGTATGAACTCAATACTAATAATAAAATTCCTTTCCTTGACATATTGATAAACACAAATAATAACAAATTTACTATTTCGCCATATAAAAAAACCTACTAGCATAAATTCATGTAACTACAAGAGCGAATGCCCATATTACTACAAAATAGCAATTATAAAAAATCTAATACACCGTGCAGAAACTAATTCATCCACAAAACAGATTTTTTACAGTGAACTAAAGAATATAAAACAAACACTTGTTAATAATAGTTTTCCAAACTATATAATTGATGAACAAATAAGATGCTTTCTTAGAAATCTCAATACTAAGCAAATAGTACATAATACTGCTTCTACTAATCTCAAACATATTAATCTCCTATATCGTAATCAAATGCATACTAATTATAAACAAGATGAAAATATACTAAAAAAATTAGTAAATACTAACATATCTACAACAGATCCTAGCAAAAAAATTAAGTTAATTATATACTACACTAAATCTAAAATATCCAACTCAATTATTCGCAATGATTCTTCTCCCCCGGTTAGCGATTTGAAAAAAACCAACATAGTTTACAAATTCAGGTGCCCTTTGGGAGATTGTATCTCCAACGAACTAAATAATATCTATGTTGGTCACACCACAAACTCGCTTTCACGACGCTTGACACTACATTTGAATGATAACTCTAACATTTTTAGGCATTTAAAACAACATGCCTGGCCGCATACACAATTCCGGAAAATCCTCGTCGAAAACACAACTATACTTAAACATGAAAACAATAAACAAAAACTAAAAATTCTTGAAGCTATATACATAAAACAGTTGAAACCTAACCTGAACAAAATAAACTATGAAATCTCCAAAAATATCCTTAA
Source organism: Acanthosepion esculentum (assembly GCA_964036315.1). Lineage (NCBI taxonomy): Eukaryota > Metazoa > Mollusca > Cephalopoda > Sepiida > Sepiidae > Acanthosepion > Acanthosepion esculentum. The sequence continues at coordinate 33,326,527 of OZ038512.1, forward strand.
ATGCCTATAATTAGTAACAGAAGTCATTGGTTCATACCAACGGCTTTCCATACTCAATACTCATCGGATTCACTCTCGCGTGGTCATGTGTGACGTCATGAGCTGTTGTGCGATTTTCGCTTTCAGCGTTTTATATGCACGTGTTTATCGTTGCTTGGAAATCATCCATGTAAACAAATAAGACTATCATCAATTTCTTGTTCGTGTATTGCTTAATATATTGTGTAATTGTCATCTTTGATAATGGCTTATGTAAGCCGAAAGCTTAGATTGGATTAAAAATATGTATCAATATTGTGATTTTCTTTCATTGTTTAATGATAATGTTATTAAGCTTATCAGACGATATGAAAAGAACTTACATAAAATATATAGACAACACTTATCTATATTATTTAATGAAACATGTATTAATGAAAAAATGCTGCCTAAATACACACAATATATATATATATATATATATATTAGTTTATTAGGTTTTTTGTTTTATTCCCTCATCCAACTAAAGTCCATTTTTTATTTTATTTTGAATAAACTTACCATCAGTCATCATTACTTAAGTAAAAGCTTTATTTTACTAACCGGTGTTAAGCCACTTATTCCTTAAATTTTGTTTGTATTTTATTTAATTCTTTATTTTTTTTGTCAATTTTAATTTTGTAGGCAAAAATTTTCCGTGTTTATTCTCGTTATTGGCTTTTTAACGAATTTTGTTTAAACGTTGAACAATCTTTTTATGCACAAGTATCTTACAAGCATATGTAACTGGTTCAATATATTGTTTGTCGTAGTGGGATCTCGACCACAATGGCAGAAAATTCTCCCTAACCACCGGAAGATTGACACACTCTCCCCCATCTCACAAATGACTTGGGCCTCGAATAGGCCCCCAAAATTTGCGGACTGCTGCAACGTTTGATATACGATAATATGTGAATGGTAATGGGTTTATAACCATTCTCGAGGCTTTAGATGCCGTAGACAATTTCCATGCTGACCACCGACGTGGAAACGCGGAATTTGAAGTCATTAGGGATACAATGGAGGGGGCTAGGGCCAAAATTCTGTTTAACGGGTACATTCTCCTAGCAACAGAAGAGGAGGCCAAACAGATGACTTATAGTTTACACATAGCCAAATCCGTCCAACTTCAGACGGACACCAGGAGAACACCAGGAGAACACCAGGAGGACATCAGGAGGACGAGGGCGATTGCGCACGGGGTGCCGGCCGACATTACTGAGAACTGGCTAGGTGACTATTTTTCAAAATTTAGACTTGTCGAGTATGTTTTCTAGATAATGAGCATGGCGGGCATTGCTACCGGTGATTTTGTCTTGCTGGTGACAGTGAACCGAAAACTTTTCTTGGACATCCTCAACACAGTGTCGTGTCGAGAATGTAAGATGTTGTTAATTTTAGTAGTCCGGCGACTCCACTGTTGGGCCTGAGATGCTGCGGGGCATTTCTCTAAAGCGTTCCCTGGGAAGAACCTAGGCGTCGCAACTAAACCAACACTGCCAACGACAGCAGGGACGTCAGAGAGGACAAAGCGAAACCCTTCCTTTCCAGAATATAACATGACAAGATGAAACAGCAGGAAGAGCGTCCTCGGCGTCAAGAAAAACAACAAAAGCAGCTGGAGAAGCGACATGAGCAGCAACAAAATGAAAAGCATCACAGGCAGTGACATAAACAGTAGAAAAAACAAGAACAGCTGAAACAAGAACAGCTGAAACAAGAACAGCAGCAAGAAAAGCAGCAGCAACAACAACAGAAGCCGCAGGTGGACTCTGATCTGGAGAAAATGCATCCACCTCGGACCTCAATGACGAAAAGGGGGAAGGGCGACGGAGAAGAGGTGAAAAGCTGCAAAACAGAAAAAGTCGTCCGGAGAAGGCGGAATGAGCTATGGAACGCGCCAAGCCTCAATCCGTCCCTTTTTTGCTAGCCAGTAACTAAGAACTCGGCATATATAAAGCTAGGAGCCTCCCCAATTCTCTAGTTAGGGCGTCGACAGCTTGATTTCTATCCTTTTCCACCCAAGCAATTCCTAAGCCAACCCCCAAAATAAACAAGGGGGTGCCAGTAGTGTGATTGAGAGGGACCTTTCATGTTAGAGGAAGGCCCTCTTAAAGCCTCTGTTCAAGTTTACGGCCGTTGACGGAAAGTCGACGGAGAACCCCAGAAATTTTTCGGAATCTCCGGGAGTCATTACTTTAATTCGAGACGATGGCCGTAAATTGAAGGTCTGGAATACCGTTCTGGACCCCAAGATATGCCAGGAGCGGGGATGTAGCAGGAAGTCAGTGATCGCAACCTGTTTATTCTGATCGGCGATTATGGTATGGTCTATAGATACAGGATCGATCAATGGCGGGGGTTGGATGTGGACGTGGGCACATAAGTAGCTATCTACCCGGGTGGCTAGCAACCTGGATAGAATGTTAGTGAGTAAGGGCGATCTAGATCTGTTAGATTGTTACACGTTTCACTGGTTAGGCTACACGGACCACAAACTTGTTTGTGCCCGCGTGGCGTTAGACTCTAGGCCTAGACTAGCCGGACACTGGAAATTCAACTTGTCCTTGCTGGACAGGCGGGGGATTTCGGAAACAGCTGACTAGTTTAGTGCTGCGAGAGTTAGTGAGGGAATATGTGGCGGGAGAAGCTTAAGGATAGGTTTAGTTCTTTTGCCACCAACTATAGCCAACGAGTCGATATAGATAAAGCTTTGAAGGTGAAGGCATCCAAAGATAGTCTGTACCGTGTGGATTCTGGGGCGGATTCCCTAGAGATAGGACTAGGTAAGCAAGCTCTCGAGCGAGCGGATAGCGATCGCAACCAGGTTCAAATTATTAGACATAGGTTAACCAAGATGTCTAACGAAGCTGTGAGCATGAGCGCAGAGTTGCAACGGGAGGAAATTCGTCGGGGTTCGGATCGCTACATTCGTGAGGACGACAACCTGGATAGAGGCCGCCTACAGTCAACCAAGGACATGTGTGCGGTATTTCGGCGCTATTTCCAGAACAGTTTTACTAAGGAACCTGGTCTCTGCGACGAAGAGTTTTGCAGGTATTTAACCGACTTTCCTTGACTCTCGTTGACTGAAACGGCTGGCAGCAAAATTGAGATCACAGAGGGCGAGGTTCGTTTGGCTTTGAAATGGATCTGCAGTGGCAAATCTCCAGGACTTGATTGTGTGCCCTACGAATTGTACTTGACAGTAGTGATCAACCACTGGTTCTGGCAGGTGTCCGTCCCCGACTGTATTTCCAAGTGTCGGATCACGCTGTTGAGAAACGCCAAGCATTTTGGCGGTGGTGGGTGGGTAGCACTTAGACAACTACAGGTTCATAACACTTCTCAACACAGAATTGAAGATTTTGGCCAGCGTTTGCAGTCAGCTGCCAGGATTCTGTTGCAGGCGGAGCAGACTTGTGCTGTGTAGGTCCGAACAATTTAGAACCACCTTCAAATGATTCACACGATCATAGAAAAGGAAAAAGACGACGATAGAGTCGCTAGGATTCACCTGGCTCACCATGGGCCGCCGCTCCAGCCATCTCCAGTAAACCTGAACTCCCGACACTCCAAACTGTACTATTCAGAACAACGCTCTCCAGCGACTTCCAAAATTCTCCTTCTCAGGACAATGCTCTTTACTTGAGCTTGTAGAAATATTTTTGCCTTGTGCACTATAACATCATTTCTGTTGATGCATTTTCTGTAACAAAAATAAACTTGCCAATATTTTTTACTCAAGTCTTCGTCTTGTTTGTTGTCTTCAAACCGCAACAATACTCCAATTGACTATCACTTCAGTGACTACAAATCACAATGTAGTACCAAACGTAATTATTCCCGTCAACTCTTTATATGACAACTAGTGAGGCAACAGAAATTACCATGGCTGCGTACAGAAGTTGTGTTGACGACATTAATAATAATAAAAAAAAAAATTAAAACATGTACAGGTGTAGATAATGCTGAACTTATCAAGTATATCAGATGATCTACTTGTTATGAATAATCCAGAGTGGCCTCGCCTTCTTTTGTTACTCTCCTCTTTGAGAGACCTATTTCTGTTTACTGGGAGTATAAAAGGACATTATATGCGAACCTTGTATTCTCAGTTGAATAAAGCTTTCTTAAAGTCTACACTTGCGTACTTTTGTCATTACTCTAATTATCTGCAGATTGCTACCGCATTCAATATTCTGACAAAAAATAGAAAATAATTTACATGTTTTTTTTTCATGAGCGAATTCATTCACAAATTGATCTAAGATTTTCACGTTTCACTTCATACATAAGAGATTCTGAATTTTGAATCAATCTGTAAGTTTCTTTCAACAAAAATAACTTTGAAAACGCATAAATCTGGATTCGGTTTTCAACCAAAATTTTCTAAAAAATATTTCTCATTATTTATTTGTTTGGTGAAGATTAGAAATACGAAGAAGAGTTTGTCATTTCGACTCACTGCACATAGACAAAAGTTTATATTTTCCTTTTTGTCAAATTACGTTCGTGTTATGATCAGGAAATAATACATTCAGTTTCACTGACCTTAAAATAAAATGTTTATTTATTTTTAATTTTTAATTAATTAATTTAATTTTCTATCCATTTGTAGTTATTTACTTATTCATTTTTGCTATTTTATCTATTTATATTTTATTTATTCATTTTGCTTTCTTATTATTTATTTATTTTTTATTCGTTCATTTTGCTTATTTATTTATTCATTTTTTATTCATTTTTCGTTTTTATTTATTCATTTTGTCTTCTTATTCATTTATTCATTTTTTATTTATGCACTTTTCCTTTTTATTTATTTATTTATTTTTTATTCATTTTGTGTTTTTAATTTATTTATTTATTTATTTTGCCTTTTTATTTACTTATTCATTTTTTATTCGTTTTGCCTTTTTATTCATTCATTTTCCCTTTTTATTTAATTATTCATTTTTATTTATTCATTTTGCGTTTTTATTTATTTATTCACTTTTTATTTATGCAATTTGCCTTTTTATTTATTCATTCATTTTTATTTATTCATTTTGCTTTTTTATTTATTCATTTTTTATTCATTTTGCCTTTCATTCATTTTTTATTCATTGATTTTGCCTTTTATATATTTATTTTTTAAATTTTTTCTTTTTATTTATGCTTTTTTATTCATTTTGCCTTTATTTTTTCATTCACTTTTATTTATTCATTTTGCCTTATTTATTATTCATTTTTTATTCGTTTGGCTTTTTCTTTATTCATTTTTCTTTATTTATTCATTCTTTTTTTATTTTTGCTATTTTAAAATAACAGATTTTAAATTATTTTATTTTACAAATTTCAGGATTTTCCCCGGAAAAATTATAAAATGAAGATAATTCACTTAATTTTATCCGGAATTTTCTTCTTGCTCATCGCCAAGCCAATCATAAGTGACAACGTCTTATTTCTCAGTTCTCCATATTTCAGTCACATACACCCGATGACTTCATTGGCGAAAGAACTTTATAAAAAGGGACATAACTCCTATTTCCCTGTTCCTCAAAAACTATCCAAAATACTTAAAGCAGCAGATGGCGTCCATTTTGTACGCAGGCCAGAAAAAATAAAAATGAAAGAATTCACAGATGTTGCCGTAAATTACTTTTCTCGAAATAGCAACTATACATTTCAAGAAATGCAGAAGCTGATGTGGGAAATATGTGATGATTTACTGCTCGACCAAAAATGGTTTAATTATTTGAAGTCATTCCAAGCAACTTTGGTCGTGGTCGACGGCGTGTTTATGAGCCATTGTCTTACAATAATTCCTTACAAACTATCAGTTCCATTCGTATTTATTGGATCGATGAATCTGGTGCAAGCTCATCGAACTCCGTGGGTTTTTGCTGCTTTTCCGCATACGCTAACTGCATATTCGGAACGAATGTCAATTACGGAAAAGTTGCAGAATACTTATATGTATATCTTAGATTACATGACTGCCCCTATAGGTGCCCCGGCAAAAAGTATCAAAACTTATGCACCGAATAAACCCGATATCTCCTTTGAAGAACTTCTACGCAAAGCAGAGTTATATATCGTGGAAAATGATATTTTGATAGATTATGGATTACCAGCTCTGTCAAATGTCGAATATTTAGGGGGCATGGGAGCGCAGCCCCCAGAACCACTAAAAGGAGATTTGCTTAAATTTGTCAATTCTTCAAAAAATGGAATCATTGTTGTTTCTTTTGGATCAGTTTTTAAATCGCTTCAAAAAGAACATATCGAGAAAATGGGAGAAGCTTTTAAACAAATAAAATACGATATCGTCTGGAAATGTTCGGATTCAAAGTATTCTTCAGATAATGTTTTTCTTACAAAATGGATGCCACAAAACGACTTACTAGGCCACCCGAAAACGAAGCTGTTCATCACTCACTGTGGGAATGGAGGACAGTTTGAAAGTTTATATCATGGTGTTCCGATGTTGGGCTTCCCAATTTTTGCTGACCAGCCACACAACGCTAGGAGAATTGTGGACAAAGGATATGGACTCTCGATGGATTTATATAGTTACACCGTGGAAGAACTTGTTGCAAATATGAAGGAAATTATCGAGAATCCGAAATACAAAACGAATATCCAACAGGCGAGTGATATTTTCAAGTCTCGACCAGAACATCCATCTGAAAGAGGAGCGCGTATAGTAGATGACGTCATCAAATATGGCGGTGGTTTTCTCAGGTCTTATTGTCAGGATATGCCGCTGTATCAGTATCTTATGCTCGATATTTTGGCATTTGTACTGTTGTCGGCAGTCATTGGGATTGTCATTATTGTTCTTATTCTACGAAAATGTTTATCAGTTTACAGACAAATGAAAATAAAAAAAGATTAATATAATATAGCTGATTTCAAATAACGTGGCCTAAAATTAAATAATTAATAAAAATAACCGATATTTCAAACAACCCAATCAGGAAATCAATCAATTCGAAAATTGCCTAAAGATATATGCGAATTTGATAGATTTTTCTCTTGACAGATCAAAGGAACATTGACTTGATCTCTTGCAGCCATGACCATTTAGTTGAATTTGAAAATCTAAAAAGAATCGTTTATTTAATGTTGTCTCTCAAAATCTTTCCAAGATTTTTTTAAAAATTTGTTTTTATTTAGCAAGACAGGAACACTTTATATTTTTAAAATCCTTTGTAAGTTTACTGTTTCGACTAGTCGCGACCAGAACATCCATCTGGAAGTGGAGCGCGTATAGAAGATGGCGTCATCAAATATGGCGGTGGTTTTCTTAGGTCTTATTGTATAAGTATTTAAAGCTTGATATTTTGTCTTTTGTACTGCTGTCGGCTGTCACTGGGATTGCCATTGTTCTACATATTCTAGAAAAATATTTTTCATTTTTCTGTCGACTGGAAATAAAAAATATGAATAAAATGTAATAAATCCATTGATTTCTAAATAACGTGGTGTAAAATTAAATAATGAATATAAATAATCGATATTACAAACAGCCCAATCAGCCAATCAATCAATTAGAAAACAGATAAAAATTGCCTAAATGTATACGAGAATTTGATTGCTTTTTCTTTAATGTAACGACTTTTTTTGCCTTGTGCACTATAACATCATTTTTGTTGATGTATTTTCTGTAACAAAAATAAACTTGCCAATATTTTTTACTCAAGTCTTCGTCTTGTTTGTTGTCACACTGTAGTACCAAACGAAATTGTTCCCGTCAAAAAAATTTATATGACAACTAGTGAGGCAACAGAAATTACCATGGCTGCGCACAATGTCAGAAGTTGTGTTGACGACATTAATAATAAAATTAAAAAAATTAAAACATGTGCAGGTGTAGATAATGCTGAACTTATCAAGTATATCAGATGATCTACTTGTTATGAAAAATCAAGAGTGGCCTCGCCTTCTTTTGTTACTCTCCTCTTTGAGAGACCTATTTCTATTTCTGAAAAAAAACCCATTCTATTTAACTACAGAGGCACATACGTGTAATCATCTGCCTTAGAAATGGCGCCAAGTTGTTTATTTGTATATTTTAAGAAAGTTCATACGTAAAAAAAAAAAAGCCTCAAGCATTTAAAGTACAGAAGGACATACGCGGAGTTAACTGCCTTAGAAATGTTGAAAAGCTGTTTATTTTTATAATTTAAGTATTTTCATAAATGAAAAAATACCTCATTCATTTAAACGACAGAATATAATACGCGTAGTCTAGTCATCCGACTTACAAATCTTAAAAAGATATTTCTGATTTGAAGTATTTAAAAGAAAAATGCCTTTGCCAATTTGAAAAAATCCTCTGATATGGAAATCGTGAAAAGATGTTTATTTTTATAATTTTAAATATTTTAAACAATGAAAAAACTGCCTCAGTAATTTGAGGTACAGAAGATCATACACATACTTATCTGACTTAGTAAAAAGAGGTTTATAAGTTAAAGTATTAAAAAAAATGAAATAATGGATCTGCCAAATTTGAAAAAAATCCTCATTCATTTTAACTACAGAAGATCGTACATACAATCATCTGCCTTAGAAATGGAAACAATTTGTTAGCTTTTATACTTTTAATTATTTTCATAAATGAATATTGCTTCTGCCATTTGAACTACAAAGATAAGACGCATAGTCATTGACTTTGAAATCGTAAAATTTAAAAAAATGAAAAAAATGCCTCATCCAATTTTAAAAAGCCTCAATAATTTTAACCACGTGTAATCTTCTGCCATAGAAAGGGTGACAAGTTGTTTATTTTTATAATTTAAGTATTTCCTGAATGCAAAATGTCTGACATGGAAATGGTGAAAAGTTTTACTTTTATAATTTTAAGAATTTTCATAAATGAAAAAAAAAAAAATGTCTCTGCCATTTGAACCGCAAAAAAATCATAAGCATAGTAACGTGACATAAATCGTAAAAAGAGGTTTATGAGTATGAAGTATTTTTAAAAATTTAAATAATGCCAATTCTAATTTGAAAAAAAAATCCTTATTCATTTTAACTACAGAAGCATTACAGAAGCACATATATATAATCATCTGATTTTTTAAATGGTGACAAGTCGTTTATTTTTAAAATGTGAGTATTCTCGATAATGAAAAAAATGAATCGACCATTGTAACCACAAAATATCATCCGCTTAAACATTTGCCCAAGAACTGGTGCAAAGTTGTTTACCTTCATCGTTTGAAAAATTTTCAATAATAATAAAATATATCAGACATTGTAACCACAAGACATCATACACTTAAACATCAGCCTTAGAAATTGTAAAAAGTTGTGTACCTTTGTCGGAGTTAGCTCCTCCTTAATTCCCTAATTGTTCACTAGGGGCTCTCTCCCTACACCATAAATACTGGGCGACTTCTTGCTTCGTTCACTTTTTCATTTCTTCAACTTGGCCCTGGGTCGAGTTATTTGGTCGAACTCTCTGCCTTCGGGCAGAGAGGAACCCTGACGAGGCTATGTCGAAGGGCAGAGTCTCGTTCGGGGAGGTAGACTGTCCCTGAACCCGTTTTTACGGGTTCCAATAGAGAATATTTTTGGCCGAGCCTCCGGGCTCGGAAAACCCACATTAAACTCAGCCTTGTGCCACATGTAGCCCTTGTGGGGTGTGGCTAAATATTACTTTTTCATTTCTTCACTTAGCTAAGGTATGTATGCTCATTGGCCCCTTTTATTTCTGTCCTTATTTTTCTTTAAGTTTAATTCCCCATTCCCTCGTTTGGTGGTCAGTGACGTCAGTTCTCTGGTGGATGCCCGGCGTTTTTTCGTTTCGGGTGTGATTTTTCGTATATGTTGTGTCTGAATGAGTGCATGTCTGTGTAAGTGCTTGGGATGAATGAATGTTTTTTATTTTTTTATAGTCCCACATTAATTTCGTCTCGTTAACTGATGTTTCTGCCACATTTAGTGATTCTGTTTTTTTTTATTATTAACACGATTTTGTTTAGTTTCTTGTAAATAGTTATTTGTTTCTTATGGTATTTACTCATTGGGGTTATTTAAAAAAAAATTTTAATCGTTATTTTATTCCCCTCCCCACCGACGATAAATTGTACATATGGGGTCTAGTTAGTATTTTCATGGAGTCATTGAGGTATTATGGTGGGTGTGGTAAGAAAGTTAAATAAGAATATGTTGTTTTGGTGTAAGAAATATTGTTAGTATGATTGGGTCAGCGTTTGTGGCTAGCTAAGTTTAGAAGTTAAGACAGAAGACCGACCTTTTCCCCCATTCCCCACTTCGGCCTTGTGCCAAATTTTCTGTTATACACAGTAATAAATAATCTCTTTTTCATTTCTTCATTTCAGCGAACACACCTACAATGTAAGCTCTCGCGAAAGATAGCGCTTTCCCATTTGTGGGAGGCGCCATGAACATTATACACACATACACGTACGTACGAACATTCAACAAAGAACAAACACAAATTTTCACACACACACACAAATGTTATTGTCTGTGTCCATTGTAAAATTGTGTTGTTTAATACATATATTTGTTTATATATATATCGGTCTTGTTTGTTTTCTTTTCATCTTCGGTTGGACACAACTATAGTCCGCCATTTTCTTGTAGTTGCACCTTCTAGCAGCAAATAAACAGCACGTGTTTCTAATTCAACAACACTCCAACCCACACGGTCCTCTACATCTTCATCGTTTGAAGTATTTTCAATAATGAAAAAAAATTTCAGCCACTGTAACAACAAAACATCATACGCTTAAACATCGGCCTTAGAAATTGTGAAAAGTTGTTTACCTTCATCATTCGATGGATTTTCAATAACGAAAAAATCTACCAGCCATTGTAACCACAAAACATCATACGCTTATACATCTACTCTAGAAATGGTGAAAGTTTTTTTTACCTTCAGAGTTTGAAGTATTTTTAATAATGAATAAAATGAATCAGCTATTTTAATCACAAGACATACGCCTAAACATCTGCAAAATATTTTTTCTTTCTGAAAGAATGTCTCAGATGGTGAAACTACGGAAGTCCATATGCATAAGCATTTGCTTTAGAAATGGTGAATAGGAATTCACTTATTCCCTTTTAAATATTAAAAAAAGAACAACAGAAGGCCATAGGCAATAAAAAGAGTGAAAAGTTGTTCACCTATTCGTTTCCAGGTATTTTCAAAAATGAAAAAAACTGCCACACGGAAATTAACTACAAAAGATCATAGGTGCAAGGTTCTGATTTAGAAATTTAAAATAGCATTGCAGTTACTCCCTTTGAAGTAGTTTCAAAAATTGAAAAAAAATGGATCACCCACATTACCTATTAAAAAAACGAAAAAATGTTTCGGCCATTGTAACTACATAACATCGTACGCGTTATGATCTACCTTAGAAATGTTAAAACATTGTTTAAGTTTAAAAGTTTTAAAAGTTTGTTTAACATTAGAACTTTTTAAAGTTTGTTTATGATTAAAAGATTTTAAATTTTGTTTATGATTTAAAAAATGAAAAAAAAATGCCTCTGCGAATTTGAAAAAAAAATCCATATCCATTTTAACTACATAAACACATAGTCGTATTAATTTGTATTAGAAACAGTGGAAAGTTGTTTAATTTTATTCTTTGAAGTATATTCGAATATGATAAAATGCACTAATCGTTTGAACTACAGATGATCACACGGGTAATCACCTCCCTTATAAATGTGGAAAAATGGAACTTAAATTCCTTTTCAAGTATTTTCAAGAATTAAATAAATGTCTCAGCCTTTTGAACTACAAAAGACCGTACACGGAATCATGCGTTTTAGAAATGGGGAAAAGTTGTTTAATTTTATGCTTTGGTGTATTTTCAAAAAGGAAATAATACCTCTGACATTTTGATAAGAGACGATAACGCGTAAGTATCTTCCTAAAAACGGGAAAAAGTTATTTATTTTTATGAAAATACTTATTTTGAAAATTAAAAATATGCCCCAGAAATTGAAACAGCAGAAGGCCACAGGCAAATAGAAAGAGTGAAAGGTGTTCACCTATTCGTTTCCAGGTATTTTCAAAAATAAAAAAAAACCCTGCAAGACGCAAATTAACTAGAAAAGATCCTAGGTGCAAGATTCTACCATATAAATGTGAAATAGCATTGCAGTTACTTCCTTTGAAGTAGTTTAAAAAATTAAAAAAAAATGCATCATCCAAATTAACAATTTAACATCATACGCGTAAGCATCTTCCTTAGAAATATGGAAAAGGTATTGATTTCATGCTTTTATTTATTTTAATATTTAAAAAAAGTTCACGGAAATTAAAACTACAGAAGATCATGCGTGTAAGCATCTGTCATAGAAATGGGGAAAAGGAGTCCACTTATTCCCTTTGTAGTATTTTCAAAATGAAAAAAAAAAACATCCAGAATATCATAAAAGTATGACTATGTCATAAAATACGATTTTTAAAACAATAATCTGCCTTGGAAATAGTGAAATTTCTTTCTTTTTATCCTATGAAGCATTTTTAAAAATAAAAAAATTATTAGCCATTTCAAATACAGAATATTATACAAGCAAGTATGTGTCATAGAACTGGAGAATGTTGTTTCTTTTTACCTTCCGAAGCATATTAGAAAATAAAATTTGTCAGCCATTTTAAATAGAGAATATCATATATATATATATATATATTTTTAAGCTTATCACCCCAAGCAAGGCTGGAGGCCACTATCACGCATGAGGTTACAGAAGGGTTGGAGGAAGAGCAGATAGGAGTGGTAAAGGAGAGGATGTGGAGAAAGAGAAGGACGGAGGGTCGATCAAGGCAAGGGGATTACAGAAGATTTGGAGCTAGAGCAGATAGGAATGAAAGGTGAAAGGATGTGGAGAAGGGAAGTGGATAGATCAAGGCAACTGGAGATGTCGATTGACGTTACACTTAAATAGTTGGAGATTGTATTTGTCAGGGAAACAGGAATAAGGAAGGGAGTTCCACAGACGAGATGTGCGAGACATGAAGCTATTGGAGTAGAAGAGACGTCTACATCTAACAGTTTCAACGGTGAAGGGGTGCGAACGGGATGCCAACCTCGTAGGACGTTTAAATTCATGAGGCCTAGGAACCAGCGAAAGCAGCTCCTCGGAGCCATTACCGTAAAGTATTTGTAAAAAAGACAGAGCGAGGCGACATCGTATCTGTGAGAGAGCGACTGCAGACGAGATGACAGATCAGGGCCAATTACATTGCATATCCGTCTCTGGATCTTATCAAGAACCCTGAGGCAAACAGCAGGGGCTCCAGACCATATATGGCAGCAATACTCCATGCAAGGGCGAATGGTCGATTTATAGACTTGGAGGATCGATTCCGGGGAGATAAATTTCCTGGCTCGGCACAGGGAGCCAACTTTCCTTGCGGTTGATGATGCAATTGACTCGATGTATTTGTTCCATCTCAGATCAGCGGCCAGCGTGAGACCGAGCAGCCGCAGAGAGGAGCTCTCGAGAAGTTGGTCTTCAGACATTCTAATGGGATGCAGGGATGGATCCTTGTGGTGGTTAATAGAGAGCAGTTTTGTTTTAGAGGCGTTAAAGTTAACCATCCATTTCTTGCCCCAGTTCACAATCGATTGGAGGTCCTTTTCTAATCGAACTTCCAGGTTAACTTTGTCAGCATCACTAGATTTGTGTTTGAGGCAGGAGTAAATTGTGGTGTCGTCCGCATAGATGCCGACTTGGGAATCTATGGCGTCAGGAAGGTCGTTTATGAATATGAGGAACAGAGTAGGGCCTAGGATGGAGCCTTGAGGAACACTTGCGTTAGTGGGATAGGAGCTGGAGATAAATCCATTGAGAACGACCTTCAATTCACATCAACTGTCTCAAAAATGCGTCACCCAAAAATAACTACAGAAAATAAACACATGTAAAGATCTGCATTAGAAATGGGGAAATGGAGTTCCTTTATTTACTCTGATGTATTTTCGAAGATTAAAAAAAGATGAGGAAAATACCCCGAATAAGGTAAATAGTGTAAAAAGATAACCTCACCCTGATTAACTACAGAAGATCGTACTTGTAAGCATCTTCTTTATTACCTTTAATGTATTTTCAAAAATTAGATAAAAACACCTCACTGAAATTAACTACAAAATATAACACGCGTAATCATCTGACTTCGAAATGGGTAAAGTTTTTTCTTTTATCAACTAAAGCATATTCGATAATGAAGCAAAAACATCAGTAATTTCAACTACCGAGTATCAGACGCGTACGCATCTTGTTTAGAAAAGATGATTACTGATTCTTTTTATCCTCTGAAGCATTTTCGTAAATGAAACAAATGCATCAGTATATGTTACGCATATGCATCTGCCTTAGAAATGGCGAAAGTTGTTTCTTTTTATCCTCTGACGTATTGTCAAGAATGATATACATGTCTTAGCCATTTTAAATTTAGAATATCATATATAAATTTAGAATATCATATATAAATTATCTTTCTTAGAAATGGCAAAAGTTGTTTCCTTTTTAACCCTTGAAGTATTGTCACGAATGATATACATGTCGCAGCCATTTTAAATTTATAATATCATATTTAAATTATCTTTCTTAGAAATGGTGAAAATTGTATCTTTTTATCCTCTGAAGCATTGTCAAGAATCATATACATATCATAGCCATTTTAAATTTAGAATATCTTATATAAATTATCTTTCTTAGGAATGGGGAAAATTGTTTCAAAAGTGTATGTACCCCTATCGTAGCACATACTATACTGGAATGTATCGTTCGCATTGGATCAGTGATGCTGATTATGGTCAACAAATGATGATGATGATGTAGCGTGTCAATCAGAATAAGAAACAGGTTTCATTTTGCATTATGGAAATTTTTATCAGTTTAATCAAAGAATTATTATAATTATTAGTTTACCATTTCAGATTTTAGTCTCTGTTATTTTTTGAAGAGTATGTTTTCTCCCGAACCTTTCCTGGGTTGAATCATCACCAGTGATAATAAATGGGTTCTCTATAATCATATTCAACGAAAAGAAAACTGCTTCCATATCACTGAATTCATCTCCAAATCATGAATATAACCAAAAGCAAATTATGCTCCTTTTTGGGTGTCGTTTATCAGGAAGTACACGCCCAAAACTAAGCAGTTCCCACGGAGGTGTATTGTCACCGTTTGGAAGTATTGCTCAAATGGCTGGAGGATTCCCTTGATGGAATCAACAGCCTATTGTGTCCATGACTATGATGAGCCTTCAAGCGTGAAGACATCTGTTATTTTTTTACCTCTCAGACGAATTAGCTCCATCAAGTATACTTGTACAGGACACACTACGTAGGAATGAATACGTATTTAACTTTCAAACCATCGACCCTTCGAGCACAGCTGGTCATGGGAATGATGACGATGTTGATGATGATGCTGATTATAATTGTCGTGATGATGATCATGGTTATGCCTCATAACACACACACACACACACAAATCTGCAGTAACAGGCAGACAACATCTTAATAGATCAAATATAAAACCAAATTTAATTTTTGAAGATACGTACTAAGATATCCATGTATGATTACGTCAGGGTCATCGATCACTGCAGGGTCCGGCAGAAATACCTTCCGCGTCTACCTCCCAGAAATACATCCCATATAATGGTAAGATTTCAGCTAGTTAAAGACACCATTACAACTAATGTCTACCCATTATGTGGGAGGTATTTCTGGGAGGTATTTCTGGGAGGCATTTCTGGGAGGTATTTCTGGGAGGCATTTCTGGGAGGCCTTTCTGGGAGGTATTTCTGGGAGGTATTTCTGGGAGGTATTTCTGAGTGGTATTTCTGGGAGGTATTTCTGAGAGGTATTTCTGGGAGGCATTTCTGGGAGGCATTTCTGGGAGGCATTTCTGGGGGGTATTTCTGGGAGGTATTTCTGGGAGGCATTTCTGTCCCATCCTATGTAATTACCGAGTTCTCTCTATTTCCAAAAACACTAGTCTGTTACGGCAGCTAGACAATCTCTGTTAGAGACACCGACTTAGACATATTTCTATTTGTCCAACACCCACAGAGCCTACCTGTGGTTTATACTGCAGATATGTTGAATTGACCTTTCTTCAAGTTACTACAGGAGGGCGTGTAATCTGTCATGATCAGCAATTTATACAGCGCCAATATTAACGTTTTATTAAATAATGTTCTGTAAATTGAAAAAGCAAAACAAAACTGTTTCCTTTGTAATGTTTTCTTAACGACAAATCACACTTTCGTGTTTCTTTATAACAAAAAACGGTCTTCTGTAGAGCAGAATATATAAATAAGATTTAGAAAAACTTTGAATTTTACAACCGCTTGAGTTAAATTTATTTATAAAAATCCTGCAGGTTTTTAAACCAAACAAACGAAAAATATATTTTAAAAAATCGTACTCTTTTCAAATTTCTTTGCTGAGTATATATATGGTTTATTTTTTGTTAAATTAAGTCGATTTTGTTGTCTGTATATGAGTTATTCAAATCTGACAAAGAATGAAACAAAACAATTCCTTTTTACTTTTTTGCTTTGTGTTATTTTAAAATGTCAGGTTTAATTTTTTTTCTTCAAATTTCAGGATTTGCCTCAGGACAAAGTATAAAATGAAGCTAATCTACTTGATTTTATCTGGAATTTTCTTCCTGCTCATCGCCGAACCAATCAAAGTGACACTATCATATTTCTCAGTTTTTCATATTTCAGTCACATTAATCCAATGAATTCAATGGCGAAAGATCTTTATAAAAAGGGACATAACTCCTATTTCCCTGTTTCACAAAAACTATCGAAAATACTTAAAGCAGCAGATGAAATCCATTTTTTACATATGCCAGATACCATAAATATGGAAGAATTTAATTATGAATTTGTTTTCTCAAAACAGAACGTTACAGGGCGTGCTGAAACTTCTATGGGAGATAAGTGATGACGTGCTGCTCGATGAAAAATGATTTAATTATTTGAAGTCATTCCAAGCAGTTTTGGTCGTTGTTGACGGCGTGTTCTTGAGCCATTGTCTTACAATAATTCCTTATAAACTCTCAATTCCATTTGTATTAACTGGATTAATGAATCTACCATCGGTCTATCGAACTCCATAGGTCTTCGCCACTTTTCCGTATGTATTAACCCTTTTTCGGAACCCAAAGATTGCAAAATATTATATATAGATATACTAATTACTTCATTCCCCACATAAGCGCCCCAAGCAAAAGTGTGAAAGATTATACACCGAATAAACCCGATATTCCTCTTAAAGAACTTCTACACAAAGCAGAATTGCATATAGAAACAGAGCGATGCCAAATGTGGAATATCTAGAAGGTATATTGACAGAGCCTGCAGAACCACTTGAAGGAAATATGCTTAAATTTGTTAATTCTTCAGGAATCATTGTTGTTTCAATTGGCACTTTGGTCAGTTCGCTTCCAAAAGAACATCTTGAGAAAATGAGAGAACCCGTCAAGGAATTAAAATATGATGTCGTCTGGAAATGGTTGGATATAAATTATTCTCCATCTTTGTTCATGACAAAATGAATGCCACAAAACGACTTACTCGGCCACCCGAGAACGAAACTGTTCATCACTCACTGTGGCAATGGAAGATAGTTTGAAAGCTTGTACGATGGAGTTTCGATGTTAGGTTTCCCAGTTTTTTCTGACCAGCCTCGTAACGCTAGAAGAATAGCGGACAAAAGATATGGACTCCCGATGGATTTATATAATTACACTATGGAAAGACTTGTTGCAAATATCAATGAAGTTTTTGAGAATCTGAAATACAAAAAGAATATCCAAAAGAAGTGTGATATTTTCAAGTTCCCACCAGAAAATCCATTTGAAAGTTTGTTTTGTTTTACGGCATATCAACCTCAATGGGTTATTTAATGCCGAGAAGATTTTTATTGTTGGTAATATTTTTTTCAAAAATGTATTGCTGTTAAAATTCTTTTACAAAATATTTATTGTATTAAAATCTATTTTTACACTTTCATAGTGTTTAACCCTAGTTTGGGGGTTAACTATTTAACCATAGCCGACACCATAATACGTACTCCCATCCCATGTCAGGATGGATCTGGTAACACCAGAAATTAACAGAAAATCTACTGATCATAGGACTTGCTTTTGGACTTAGTTTATCGTCTTACCCAGGACGCGAATGTAGTTTATTGTCATACCCAAGACGGCCATCTGAAAGTGGAGTTTGTATAGTAGATGACGTCATCAAATATGGCGGGGGTTTTCTCATGTTTTTTTGTCAAGGTATGTTTTCTGCTCGATATTTTGGCTTTTGTTATTGGTATTTCTACTTTTGTTCTTATTCTACGAAAATGTTTTTTCTTTTTGTTACCGAATGAAATTAAAAAAAAGATTAATGTATTATACTAAGTTAAATGATTTTTAAATAACGCAGCATAAAATAAAATATTAAATAGAAAAAAAAAACGATTTTTCAATCATCCATTCAGCTAACCAACACACTAAGCAAGCAAGCAAGCAAGCAAGCAACCCAACCAACCAACCAACCAATCAACCAACCAACCATTAAATCAAAGTTTCATTTTTATCAATATTTTAGGAAAAAAAGTTTTTCGTTATAGTGTGAGAATGATAGATGAAACTATTGACTTTTTTCTATTATCCTCGTTTTTTTATGAAATTGAGACCAAGTTCCCTAGAAACCTATAACAAGATATTGATATCACGTGACCTAACAACAATAGCAAGACGTTAACCGGTTAATGTGCATCAGACTGGAAAGGCGAAACAGAAAGTTACATCATATTCTATGATTGAACGAACATGGTTTTCTTGTTATTCTGATATCTTGTGTAGAATACGTTTATTTTATTTCAATGCCTTAAAGACCCCCCCCCACAAAAAAAAAACATTGCAAAACTTCATGTATAAACATCGTCACATGCATAGCAATAGAGAAAAAGAGGTTTGATTAAAAAAAAAAAGTACAATTGTCTGTTTAATTAGGTAGGACAAATTTAATTGAAACCAGACCAAATGACATCACCCTTTTAGTTGGAGAAATTATTACACGATAAATCTACCTGGAGTGCCTTCTTTAACAATATCAGTGCGTATCAAGTGAACGAACAGAAGCCACGTAGAATCGTACAGTTGATTTTGTAATCTTCTAGGAAGCAGTTTCCTTCTCGACGGACCTGACAACAGTTTTCAAGTAAACCACTTTACTGGTATGTATATAATAAATTTTGTTTTCCAAAGCGATATAAACATTTTAAAGACATGTCAGTAATTCTGCTTTCTGAAAATTAGGACGGACTATTTCTTGTTTCTTTTCAAATTCAAAATGTCAGTTCTACTAACTCTATTATTTTTTGTATTTAATGTTGATCAAATAAAGCATTTGAAAAGAAATTCTTGTCCTCAGTCTGCCATTTATGGGATGAAGTGATTAAATAAAAAGGAAATATTTCTAAAAGTACAACGACACAAATAGTATTCTCCAGCTGCTGAAGTTTAAATTCGATCTTTAACAGACCTTTGGTAGCCTCTTATTCTCGACATATGAAAGAGAACGTTAAAAAGAACTTAGGTATTAGTAACAAAAAATGTTTTAAATTTGTTTCCATGTTGCAGTGTTGAGCCCAAACTCAAGTCGCTGAAAAATTACGTAACCTTAAGTTGGAAAGTTGATATGCTTGGCATGTTTTATCTTCCTGTTCTGATTGCCTGTGTAGAGGTTAATATATAATCTAATAATAGTCTTTTTTCAAAGGTTTAAACAAGTCAAATACCTTGTAAATATTCACGCATAAACAGTCCCATGCACACAGAATAGAAAAATAAATTTGTTGAAAACAATTTTAAAAATCTCGATTTAATTAAATGGGACGAGTGTAATTGAAACCGGTCCAAATATCTTTACCTTTTGGTTGTAGAAATTATTATACAGTGTAACCCGGATATAAGAGAGTTGTCGGGACCGGAGAATAAGTCTCTTATATCCGGGTTTATCTTATATCCGGGTTGGGTCTATTATATATACATTAACACAGGCTCTAATTTGGGACCAGAGGAAATCTCTCTTATATCCGGGTTTCTCTTATATCCAGGTCTTTTATATCCGGGTTACACTGATAAATTTATTTGAATTGCCTTCATTCAAAAATAGGAAACTTAGGTATTAATAACAAAATGCCTTTTAAAAATATTATAATTTTAAAATTATTTTCATGTTGCTATTTTTGGAGGTTCTCTACCATTTAATGTGGAATAATTGATTTTAACTGAAATATTAAATTTATTCAAATATTCGTATACAAGTAATGTTATGAATAATCAAGAGTGGTATCTCCTTGTTTTGTTACTCTTCACTTTGAGAGAGCTGTTCCTCTTTGCTGGGACTATGAAAGGACACTATAAGCGAACCTTGTATTCTCAGTTGAATAAAGCTCCCTTAAAGCTTAAATTCGCGTATGTTTTTTCATTACAAGTAACCATATCACTACAAACTGTCTGGAACAGACATTGCTCATGCTCGTATTTTCGAATGTGCGCGTAGTGCAATAGATAGAGTCTCTGAATGAGAAATCGGAGATTAAAGTTCAAATTCCAGTCGGGTCGTTACATACACTGACATGCAAACAACATCAATAAAGTTATGAATGCATCGTCTGCCCACACAGCTGTGATTTAAATAGTAAGGTTTGTATCTGAAAAAATGCTATTCTAACAAAATTCTCCATGCAATATTTATTCACCACGGACAAAAAAAGAAGAATTATTTTATAAATCCCAAATATGTTTTGGGTTTACATAAAACCAAAAGGGTTGATAAGCCGTAAAGAATCAAATCAAACTTATACAGAAAGATTAAGCGTAATATATTATGTATTTTCCATTTAAATGTATTTTTTTAATTATAAATGCGTAAGTAAAAATATATAAAAATTCACAGATGCCGATACACACACACACACACACACACGCACACACACACACATATATATATATATATATATATATATATAGGGTGACCCCAAAAAACGGGAACTTTTTAACAATCCAATAAAACCAAGAGTGACGGAAGAAAAATATTTAATTCATAGTAATTGAAACCTTAAAACATGCCATTTAAGAAGCAATGATGGAATTTTCATTTTTTTTTAAATTACGTCCTGTAGATGGCATCCTCCTGTACGAATGCATTTTTGAAATCTGCTGTTGAGATTCCTCATTGACTGCTGCAACATCTCAGCTAGGATACTGTGAATTTCATTCTCGTTACTAAAATGGCGAAATATTTACTTGCTCAACGTCACTGTCTCGCAGTGTTGCTACTTGCTCGTGTCTGGCAAAACGCACTGCAAAAATTCCCGTTTTTTGTGGGTCACCCTGTATATATATATATATATATATATATATATATATATCTACGAGGGTCATTCAATAAATAAGGTGTATTTTTCGGTATAAGGACTTCTAATACAGATAGAAGCTTACTTTTTGTTTTATTTTTCAACGTAGTCACCCAGCACTGTCACACACTTTCCCCATCTGTGCACAAGCTTCCGTATTCCCTCAGCGTAAAAATCTTTAGACTGATGTCTCAGCCAGTCGCTCACAACACTTTTGATTTCATCGTCACTTTTAAACTTCGTACCTCTCGTTAACGCTTTCAAGGGACCAAACAGGGAAAAGTCTGAAGGGGCAAGGTCTGGGCTGTAAGGGGGATGAGGGAGCAGTTCCCAGCCCAGCTCGTTGATGGTCTGCACCGTTTGGGCTGCTGTGCTGTTTGTGCTCTACAGTAAGCATCTTTGGCACCCACCGGCAGCTGAACTTGTGTGCTTCCCCAACAGATAAGCTCAAAGTCCTTGCAATGTCATCCATTGTCACCCTTCTGTCAGACTGAATGAGGTCATTGACTGATTCGATCACCTCAGGAGACCTCACTTCTGTAGGCCTCTCAACATTGCTCTGTCTTTCTTTAAACAATTTAGCCCACTTGTAGACATTTTTTCGGATGAAACATGTGGCACCATATACAGTTGACATTCTCCTATGAATTTCAACTAGTTTGCACCCTTTGCAACCAAAAACTTGATAATTGACCGCTGTTCAATCCTGGAGCATGCTTCTTGGTCGGCCATCTTTGTTAATCGCCAAAACTCTGAAATTTTTTTTTTAATCTGCAAAAGAAATTGAATCCATGTGAAAAAGAAGTAAAAAAAATGTAAGCTTCTATCTGTATTAGAAGTCCTTATACCGAAAAATTCATCTTATTTATTGAATGACCCTCGAATATATATATATATATGTGTGTGTATACAAAGATTTAAACAAAATAGACGTCATTTTATACTTAAGGATCCTTTCAAGCAACACTTCAAAGGCAATCGTTGGGGAAATACAAAAACAATTAAGACAACAATCATAACGAGGGAAAGCTGGAACGCAATTAAAATAAAATAAATTTTAATTGTAAATAATCAATAAAATAAATAACAAATTCCACAAGAGTATAAAATGGAAAAAAGAAATTCACAGTCCCTTGTTCAATCGTAAGGAGCGCATAAAGTGTTCCTTTTGTCTGTATAGGCTCGGCTGGTAAAATTTTATGTACACAGTCTGAAGAACTCGGAGATGATCATGTCTTGTTACAATGCTGTTAGGTTGCGCACTGTTTTTCAAACAACATCTGCGTTCCCTACATTCAGTAAAGATCGTTTGTCTTATTTTCAGAAAGATTTAGTTGTTTACAAATTTAAATGCCGATATGATGCGGAGTATATAGGACGAATCAATCTGAGGTTGGAGACGCGGATTTCACAAGGTGTTTCCGTCTAGCCAAGTTTTAAAACTACTCAAATAGTCCATGATTCGTCGATTGGGCAGCATTTGCTGGACAGATCTGACTGTGCCACCGAATATGAAGACACATGGTTTTCAATTCTACATAGTGCTCGCTCGGTTTACCGTCTCCGAGTCCAAAGAAGGATCTCCAATGTAATCGATCCTAACTTGGCATCTCGACTTAAGTCACTTTCTCATAGATGTCATGCAGTTTCCCTCTGTCTTTTCTACAAATATTTTCATGACCAATATTTTGTCGAGAGTTTTTGCCCCGACTATGTAAATTTAAGCGTGCTACTAGACTAGCATCTAAGTCCCACCCGTTTACCGTTGAAATGGTTAAATGTAACCGCCACTTCTACTCCAACAGCTTCTTTTCTCACACTTCCCATCTGTGGAACTCTCTTCCGTTTACTTGCTTCCCTGATTTACTACAATCCCCATGAATGTAAATGCAACGTCAATCTTCATCCGGTGTCATGAATGCCGTACAACTTTTATCCTTTGCTTATTCCCCCTTTACACTGTTTTTTTCTTTCACCTTCACTCTATGTAACTCACTGCGAACCAGTGGCACTTCCGCCTTGCTTGGGATGAAACGCTTAAAGAAAAGAAAATACACGCCAAACATATTTAAACCTTAGAGGTAACAGTAAAAAATAAAAACAAAACGACATATAGGGAAAATATTGTAAAAAATTAGGATCATTATAATTTATGAAATGAAAATTATAACTTTGTACGAAGTAACTTTTCTAGCTTTTTTGTTGACAAATTCTTCAGTGGCATCGTCATTTCATCTGTCAGTGGTCGCTCTATAAAGAGTAGATGGGCCAGTATATATGTGCCATAGGTTAAGTTACTCAAAATCAAAAAGATCCTTCCATTGTGAGTACTGTCCCAATATTAAAACCATTTTTTATTTCAATACGGATTATATAGGCATATAGCCTAGAGCAGACACAAGTAACGCCCACATAAAAGTACCTCCCGGGGCGGACCACCGACTCTAGCTGCGTCACTGGATGGCTGGATGGCAAAACAAGGATTTTAAAGAAAACGAGAGACGTTACTAGTGAGCGTTTTCAGTCAGATCGCGATCATATACTGGAAGGTACCAATGAATTCCACTATAAAGATGACCATTATGTATTATTTATGTGACACCTTGAGGGGTTAAAAGAAGGATCGATAAACATACTGAGAGATAATAAATTTAGAGGGTTGTTTTTTTTTTGTTTACAAAAACAATATGGCCAAATTTGTCAGCACGTCGACCAAAGAGTAAACATATTAAGGCCTTTAATGACTAAGTTCGGAATGGAGGCTGTGCAGTGGATAGAGTCTCTGAATGAGAAATCGGAGATTAAAGTTCAAATTCCAGTCGGGTCGTTACATACACTGACATGCAAACAGCATCAATAAAGTTATGAATGCATCGTCTGCCCACACAGCTGTGATTTAAATAGTAAGGCGTGTAGCGGAAAAAATGCTATTCTAACGAAATTCTTCATGCATTTATTTTATAAAGCCAAAATATGTTTCGGGTTTAAATAGAACAAAAAGGGTTGATAAGCCGTAAAGAATCAAATCAATCTTATACAGCAACATTAGGTGAAATACATTATGTATTTTTCTTTTAAATGCATTTTTTAATGTAACTGTTTAAGCAAAGATATAAAAAATTCACCTATGCCGATAAACACACACACACACACACACACACACACACACACACACACACAGATATATATATATATATATATATAAATATAAAAGTGAACATAGAAGTCAACACTTAGAGGCGACAGTCTATTTCATGCTAGATGCAATCGTCAGGCCTGATGATCCTAATTTTGAAGTGTTGACTTCTATGTTCACTTTTATATTTACACACGCTCTATCTCTGATATTGAGCACTTTATCCCATAAATATAGCACACTTTAAGACTATATTTCTTCATATATATATATATATATATATATATATATATATATATATATAGCTGACCCCTCTAACTATCGCCCTATCAGTCCCCTACCGCTTTTCAGCAAAGTTTTCGAGGCTTTAATCAATGCGGAAGTGGTTAAGCATCTTACTTCTTCAGACCTATTCTGGCTGGCTGGGAGTAGAATGGCTTTATTGTTGTCTTGGAGATTCTATTCGAAAAGAAAGTCATCTGGATGATTTGGCCCCACAACGACGGTGTAAGATTGAAATGGAGACACCATTGTTTTTAAAATCTAAGTTAAGGAATTATCTACTAGAGAAAATCCAGTAAGGAAAAGTCGGTCGTGAGATAAAATTTGGGATTTTTTTACGAAAATTTTCAACAAAGGCAAGCTTGGAGAATTGTAATATAATTTTTTGGTAACTTGTTAACAAGTGGCACGCGTCGAAACTGCAAAAAAAAAAAAAACTGTCATCGGGACACCTAATGAATATCTGATTGAGAGAATGGAATTTGGGTCGAGGAAATATTGCTGACGAAAATTTTGAGCGAAAATTAAAATTAATCATTGACGTTAAGCCACGC
This sequence comes from Acanthosepion esculentum, assembly GCA_964036315.1. Taxonomy (NCBI): domain Eukaryota; kingdom Metazoa; phylum Mollusca; class Cephalopoda; order Sepiida; family Sepiidae; genus Acanthosepion; species Acanthosepion esculentum. Next base: position 33,351,948 of record OZ038512.1, read on the forward strand.
TTTCTCGCTCATGAAATTTAGAGACCGGATTGGTCAGAGTGACCACCGAAGTGAAAGGCCTAGGTAGAACAGCTAGGGAGGCAGAGGAATTGCCTACACCCTTTGGCTAGTATTGGCATGAGGCACCAATACGAAAAGGTAGGAGTTAAGCCGAATCAATGTCCTGCGACCACTACTCATGGAAGAGCGGATCTCACCAAACTAGAGCATGTAATTAATCCCCCCTGAGCCAGAAAACAACGATCTCTTGTTGGCAATTAGGGGAATAACCAGAAATACCAAACCATATAAAAGGTCCATAAAAGCAGGAGATCGAAGTGGCCGAGAGAAAGTTGTCCCGGACGCCGGACGAGAGACGACCGCTTCACCAGATCTCACATGACTTCCTGCGTGAAGAAAACCTCCGACATAAGCCTTGTGCCAGAAACCTTGTTCAGATTTAGCTAAACCAACCGAACTGTCGCGCTGAACTTACGAAGAGGGAAGGGTCGATATTTTTTCATGAAGAACTATTTTTTTTTTTAATATCAAGAATTAACCAAGCTCTGTACAAAGAATGGATATAAAAACATTTTATTTTATTCAAATAATTTTTTTTATTTTACTTGTAACTTCACTCTGTCTAGATCGAGCCAGTACAAAGATTCATGTCGACGATTCAATCCTCGCTAGCCTTATGATCAAAATCGAACACAATGTGAGATAAGGCAAAGCTTGAATCGAAGAGATCAACTCAACGATACGCCGCGGGGATTGGACATCGGACAGACCGGCAAAGAAGACAGTTACACTTAGCCTTTGAAGTGTAAAGGGTGCAAGTAGACTGCTCGCTAAAGGTCATTTCACAGCGTAGACTACGGAGGCTGCAGTAGACCGCACGATAAGTAGTAACAAAATATTGTCTTTTGTAACGTTTACATAATTAACAGAAATAAGGTTTTGAAGAAAAAAATTGAAATTTACAACCGTATGCAAAATACAACATGCGGCAGAAATACCACCCACATATACCTCCCAGAAATACCCCCTACATTATTTTAAGACATTACCTCCAGAGTACTGCTGAAATACCTCCCGCATAATGGTAAAACATTAGCTTAATGAAGACAACATTGCCACTTGCCTAAGTTCCCTAGCACCACACAGGCAAGAGTTTAAAATGTCGGATGTTTTTCTGCCGCACCCTGTAGTTAATGCCCCAGCTACGTAGGAGGTATTTCTGGGAGGTATATATTGGAGATATTTCTAGGGTGGGGGGTATATATTGGAGGTATTTCTTGGAAGTATTTCTGTCGCACTTGTATTTAAAAGTAATTTAAGTTTTTATAAAAATCTGGCTTCGTTTTTAAACAAAACCAACGAAAAAGATTTAAAAAGAAAATCACACTGTTTTATTTAATTTCTTGACTGAGTGTATATATCAATTTCCTTTTTGTTAAATTACATCCATTTTATCGTCTGTACATGAGTTATTCAACTGTGACAGATGATAAAACGAAATATTCCTTTTTTTGCTTTGTGTTATTATAATATATCAGATTTTAAATTATTCTCTTTTCTCAATTTCAGGATTTTTCTCGGGAAAAAGTATGAAATAAAGCAAATCCTACTTTAATTCTTTCCTTCTTTAATTGATTCATTGTTAATTCTTTCTTTCTATAATGCTTTAATTCTTTCTTTTTTAATTCTTTACTTTTTTAATTTTTTCTTTCTTTCTTTCTTTATTTAAATTTTTAATACTTTCTTTCTTTAATTTTTCTTTCTTTTTTTCTTTAATTCTTTAAACTTTCTTTATTTAATTTTTTCTTTTTTATATTTTCTCTTACTTTAATTCTTTCTTTCCTTCTTTAAACCTTTAATACATTCTTTCTTTAATTCTTTCTTTTTTAATTCTTTCTTTCTTTCTTTCTTTAAACTTTAATACTTTAATTCTTTCATTATTTTCTATTTTCTTACTTTTTTCATTTTTTCTTTTACTTACTTTTTTACTTTCTTTCGTCTTCTGCTATTTTAAAATGCCAATTTTAAAATTCTTTTCTTCATTCCTTTCTTTCTTTCTTTCTTTCTTTCTTTCTTCTTTCGATGCAATCACCACGAAGCCACTGTATAGTTCACACTTTCTTTCATTCTTTCTTTCTTTCTTTTCCATCGTCTTTTTTCTATTTCATCCCTTCACTTGATATCACTTGTTTTGAAATTTTTTTTCTGGATCATTTCTTATACTTTTAATTCTTTCTTTCTTTCTTTCTTTCTTTCTTTCTTTCTTTCTTTCTTTCTTTCTTTCGATGCAATCACCACGAAGCCACTGTATAGTTCACACTTTCTTTCATTCTTTCTTTCTTTCTTTCTTTTCCATCGTCTTTTTTCTATTTCATCCCTTCACTTGATATCACTTGTTTTGATTTTTTTTTTCTGGATCATTTCTTATACTTTTAATTCTTTTTTTCTTTCTTTTTTTCTTTCTTTCTTTCTTTCTTTCTTTCTTTCTTTCTTTCTTTCTTTCTTTCTTTCTTTCTTTCTTTCTTCTTTCGATGCAATCACCACGAAGCCACTGTATAGTTCACACTTTCTTTCATTCTTTCTTTCTTTCTTTTCCATCGTCTTTTTTCTATTTCATCCCTTCACTTGATATCACTTGTTTTGATTTTTTTTTCTGGATCATTTCTTATACTTTTAATTCTTTCTTTCTTTCTTTCTTTCTTTCTTTCTTTCTTTCTTTCTTTCTTTCTTTCTTTCGATGCAATCACCACGAAGCCACTGTATAGTTCACACTTTCTTTCATTCTTTCTTTCTTTCTTTTCCATCGTCTTTTTTCTATTTCATCCCTTCACTTGATATCACTTCTTTTCATTTTTTTTTTCTGGATCATTTCTTATACTTTTCTTTCTTTCTTTCTTTCTTTCTTTCTTTCTTTCTTTCTTTCTTTCTTCATTCGATGCAATCACCACGAAGCCACTGTATAGTTCACACTTTCTTTCATTCTTTCTTTCTTTCTTTTCCATCGTCTTTTTTCTATTTCATCCCTTCACTTGATATCACTTGTTTTGATTTTTTTTTTCTGGATCATTTCTTATACTTTTAATTCTTTCTTTCTTTCTTTCTTTCTTTCTTTCTTTCTTTCTTTCTTTCTTTCTTTCTTTCTTTCTTTCTTTCGATGCAATCACCACGAAGCCACTGTATAGTTCACACTTTCTTTCATTCTTTCTTTCTTTCTTTTCCATCGTCTTTTTTCTATTTCATCCCTTCACTTGATATCACTTGTTTTGATTTTTTTTTTCTGGATCATTTCTTATACTTTTCTTTCTTTCTTTCTTTCTTTCTTTCTTTCTTTCTTTCTTTCTTTCTTTCTTTCTTTCTTTCTTTCGATGCAATCACCACGAAGCCACTATATATTTCACACTTTCTTTCATTCTTTCTTTCTTTCTTTCTTTTCCATCGTCTTTTTTCTATTTCATCCCTTCACTTGATATCACTTGTTTTGATTTTTTTTTTCTGGATCATTTCTTATACTTTTAATTCTTTCTTTCTTTCTTTCTTTCTTTCTTTCTTTCTTTCTTCTTTCGATGCAATCACCACGAAGCCACTGTATAGTTCACACTTTCTTTCATTCTTTCTTTCTTTCTTTTCCATCGTCTTTTTTCTATTTCATCCCTTCACTTGATATCACTTGTTTTGATTTTTTTTTTCTGGATCATTTCTTATACTTTTCTTTCTTTCTTTCTTTCTTTCTTTCTTTCTTTCTTTCTTTCTTTCTTTCTTTCTTTCTTCTTTCGATGCAATCACCACGAAGCCACTGTATAGTTCACACTTTCTTTCATTCTTTCTTTCTTTCTTTTCCATCGTCTTTTTTCTATTTCATACCTTCACTTGATATCACTTGTTTTGATTTTTTTTTTCTGGATCATTTCTTATACTTTTCTTTCTTTCTTTCTTTCTTTCTTTCTTTCTTTCTTTCTTTCTTTCTTTCTTTCTTTCTTTCTTTCTTCTTTCGATGCAATCACCACGAAGCCACTGTATAATTCACACTTTCTTTCATTATTTCTTTCTTTCTTTTCCATCGTCTTTTTTCTATTTCATCCCTTCACTTGTTATCACTTGTTTTGATTTTTTTTTTCTGGATCATTTATTATACTTTTAATTCTTTCTTTCTTTCTTTCTTTCTTTCTTTCTTTCTTTCTTTCTTTCTTTCTTTCTTTCTTCTTTCGATGCAATCACCACGAAGCCACTGTATAGTTCACACTTTCTTTCATTCTTTCTTTCTTTCTTTTCCATCGTCTTTTTTCTATTTCATCCCTTCACTTGATATCACTTGTTTTGATTTTTTTTTTCTGGATCATTTATTATACTTTTAATTCTTTCTTTCTTTCTTTCTTTCTTTCTTTCTTTCTTTCTTTCTTTCTTTCTTTCTTTCTTTCTTTCTTTCTTCTTTCGATGCAATCACCACGAAGCCACTGTATAGTTCACACTTTCTTTCATTCTTTCTTTCTTTCTTTTCCATCGTCTTTTTTCTATTTCATCCCTTCACTTGATATCACTTGTTTTGATTTTTTTTTCTGGATCATTTCTTATACTTTTCTTTCTTTCTTTCTTTCTTTCTTTCTTTCTTTCTTTCTTTCTTTCTTTCTTCTTTCGATGCAATCACCACGAAGCCACTGTATAGTTCACACTTTCTTTCATTCTTTCTTTCTTTCTTTTCCATCGTCTTTTTTCTATTTCATCCCTTCACTTGATATCACTTGTTTTGATTTTTTTTTCTGGATCATTTCTTATACTTTTCTTTCTTTCTTTCTTTCTTTCTTTCTTTCTTTCTTTCTTTCGATGCAATCACCACGAAGCCACTATATATTTCACACTTTCTTTCATTCTTTCTTTCTTTCTTTCTTTCTTTTCCATCGTCTTTTTTCTATTTCATCCCTTCACTTGATATCACTTGTTTTGATTTTTTTTTTCTGGATCATTTCTTATACTTTTAATTCTTTCTTTCTTTCTTTCTTTCTTTCTTTCTTTCTTCTTTCGATGCAATCACCACGAAGCCACTGTATAGTTCACACTTTCTTTCATTCTTTCTTTCTTTCTTTTCCATCGTCTTTTTTCTATTTCATCCCTTCACTTGATATCACTTGTTTTGATTTTTTTTTTCTGGATCATTTCTTATACTTTTCTTTCTTTCTTTCTTTCTTTCTTTCTTTCTTTCTTTCTTTCTTTCTTTCTTTCTTTCTTCTTTCGATGCAATCACCACGAAGCCACTGTATAGTTCACACTTTCTTTCATTCTTTCTTTCTTTCTTTTCCATCGTCTTTTTTCTATTTCATCCCTTCACTTGATATCACTTGTTTTGATTTTTTTTTCTGGATCATTTCTTATACTTTTCTTTCTTTCTTTCTTTCTTTCTTTCTTTCTTTCTTTCTTTCTTTCTTTCTTCTTTCGATGCAATCACCACGAAGCCACTGTATAGTTCACACTTTCTTTCATTCTTTCTTTCTTTCTTTTCCATCGTCTTTTTTCTATTTCATCCCTTCACTTGATATCACTTGTTTTGATTTTTTTTTTCTGGATCATTTATTATACTTTTAATTCTTTCTTTCTTTCTTTCTTTCTTTCTTTCTTTCTTTCTTTCTTTCTTTCTTTCTTCTTTCGATGCAATCACCACGAAGCCACTGTATAGTTCACACTTTCTTTCATTCTTTCTTTCTTTCTTTTCCATCGTCTTTTTTCTATTTCATCCCTTCACTTGATATCACTTGTTTTGATTTTTTTTTCTGGATCATTTCTTATACTTTTCTTTCTTTCTTTCTTTCTTTCTTTCTTTCTTTCTTTCTTTCTTTCTTTCTTCTTTCGATGCAATCACCACGAAGCCACTGTATAGTTCACACTTTCTTTCATTCTTTCTTTCTTTCTTTTCCATCGTCTTTTTTCTATTTCATCCCTTCACTTGATATCACTTGTTTTGATTTTTTTTTCTGGATCATTTCTTATACTTTTCTTTCTTTCTTTCTTTCTTTCTTTCTTTCTTTCTTTCTTTCTTTCTTTCTTTCTTTCGATGCAATCACCACGAAGCCACTGTATAGTTCACACTTTCTTTCATTCTTTCTTTCTTTCTTTTCCATCGTCTTTTTTCTATTTCATCCCTTCACTTGATATCACTTGTTTTGATTTTTTTTTTCTGGATCATTTCTTATACTTTTCTTTCTTTCTTTCTTTCTTTCTTTCTTTCTTTCTTTCTTTCTTTCTTTCTTTCTTTCGATGCAATCACCACGAAGCCACTATATATTTCACACTTTCTTTCATTCTTTCTTTCTTTCTTTCTTTTCCATCGTCTTTTTTCTATTTCATCCCTTCACTTGATATCACTTGTTTTGATTTTTTTTTTCTGGATCATTTCTTATACTTTTAATTCTTTCTTTCTTTCTTTCTTTCTTTCTTTCTTTCTTTCTTTCTTTCTTTCTTTCTTTCTTTCTTCTTTCGATGCAATCACCACGAAGCCACTGTATAGTTCACACTTTCTTTCATTCTTTCTTTCTTTCTTTTCCATCGTCTTTTTTCTATTTCATCCCTTCACTTGATATCACTTGTTTTGATTTTTTTTTTCTGGATCATTTCTTATACTTTTCTTTCTTTCTTTCTTTCTTTCTTTCTTTCTTTCTTCTTTCGATGCAATCACCACGAGGCCACTGTATAGTTCACACTTTCTTTCATTCTTTCTTTCTTTCTTTTCCATCGTCTTTTTTCTATTTCATACCTTCACTTGATATCACTTGTTTTGATTTTTTTTTTCTGGATCATTTCTTATACTTTTCTTTCTTTCTTTCTTTCTTTCTTTCTTTCTTTCTTTCTTTCTTTCTTTCTTTCTTTCTTCTTTCGATGCAATCACCACGAAGCCACTGTATAATTCACACTTTCTTTCATTATTTCTTTCTTTCTTTTCCATCGTCTTTTTTCTATTTCATCCCTTCACTTGTTATCACTTGTTTTGATTTTTTTTTCTGGATCATTTCTTATACTTTTAATTCTTTCTTTCTTTCTTTCTTTCTTTCTTTCTTTCTTTCTTTCTTCTTTCGATGCAATCACCACGAAGCCACTGTATAGTTCACACTTTCTTTCATTCTTTCTTTCTTTCTTTTCCATCGTCTTTTTTCTATTTCATCCCTTCACTTGATATCACTTGTTTTGATTTTTTTTTCTGGATCATTTATTATACTTTTAATTCTTTCTTTCTTTCTTTCTTTCTTTCTTTCTTTCTTTCTTTCTTTCTTTCTTCTTTCGATGCAATCACCACGAAGCCACTGTATAGTTCACACTTTCTTTCATTCTTTCTTTCTTTCTTTTCCATCGTCTTTTTTCTATTTCATCCCTTCACTTGATATCACTTGTTTTGATTTTTTTTTTCTGGATCATTTCTTATACTTTTCTTTCTTTCTTTCTTTCTTTCTTTCTTTCTTTCTTTCTTTCTTTCTTTCTTTCTTCTTTCGATGCAATCACCACGAAGCCATTGTATAGTTCACACTTTCTTTCATTCTTTCTTTCTTTCTTTTCCATCGTCTTTTTTCTATTTCATCCCTTCACTTGATATCACTTGTTTTGATTTTTTTTTCTGGATCATTTCTTATACTTTTAATTCTTTCTTTCTTTCTTTCTTTCTTTCTTTCTTTCTTTCTTTCTTTCTTTCTTTCTTTCTTCTTTCGATGCAATCACCACGAAGCCACTGTATAGTTCACACTTTCTTTCATTCTTTCTTTCTTTCTTTTCCATCGTCTTTTTTCTATTTCATCCCTTCACTTGATATCACTTGTTTTGATTTTTTTTTTCTGGATCATTTCTTATACTTTTGTTTCTTTCTTTCTTTCTTTCTTTCTTTCTTTCTTTCTTTCTTTCTTTCTTTCTTCTTTCGATGCAATCACCACGAAGCCACAGTATAGTTTACACCTTCTTTAATTCTTTCTTTCTTTCTTTTCCATCGTCTGTTTTCTATTTCATCCCTTCACTTGATATCACTTGTTTTGATTTTTTTTTCTGGATCATTTCTTATACTTTTAATTCTTTCTTTCTTTCTTTCTTTCTTACTTTCTTTCTTTAAAACTTTAATACTTTAATTCTTTCATTATTTTCTATTTTCTTACTTTTTTCATTTTTTCTTTTACTTACTTTTTTACTTTCTTTCGTCTTCTGCTATTTTAAAATGCCAATTTTAAAATTCTTTTCTTCCTTCCTTTCTTTCTTTCTTTCTTTCTTTCTTTCTTTCTTTCTTTTGCTTTGTGCTATTTTAAAATACCAAATTTTAAAATATTTTCTTTACCAAATTTCAGGACTGCTGGGGAAAGGGATGAAGATGAAGCCAATCTACATCCTGTTGTCCGCGATATTTTTCCTGCTCATCGCCGAGCCAATCGAAAGTGGCAACATTCTATTTCTCAGTCTTCCATATTTCAGTCACATACACCCGATGACTTCAATGGCTAAAGAACTTTATAAAAAGGGACACAACTCTTATTTTCTTGTTCCCCAAAATCTATCGAAAATGCTTAAAGCAGCAGATGGAGTCCATTTTGGATACATGCCTGCTATCATAAAAATGGAAGAATTCAATAAGGTTGCAATAAATATCTTTTTTCCAAATAGCAAAATGACATTTCAGGACGTGCAGAAGCTGATGTGGGAAATATGCGATGATTTACTGATTGACCAAAAATGGTTTAATTACTTGAAGTCATTCAACGCAACTTTGTTTGTTCTCGATGGTATATTCATGAGCCATTGTCTTACAATAATTCCTTACAAACTATCAGTTCCATTCGTATTCATTGGATCGATGAATCTGCTACAAGCTCATCGAACTCCGTGGGTTTCCGCCACTTTCCCGAATGTCTTTACCACTTATACCGAACGCATGTCATTCATAGAAAGATTAGAAAATACTTGCATATATATACTAAATTACCTAAATGTTCCTGTGAGTGCCCCGGAAAAAGGTGTCAAGATGTATGCACCGAATAAACCCGATATCTCCTTTGAAGAACTTCTACGTAAAGCAGAGCTGTATATCGTGGAAAATGATGTTTTGATAGATTATGCATTGCGAGCTTTACCAAATGTCGAATTTCTAGGAGGTATGGCAGCACAGCCAGCAGAACCACTTGAAGGAGATTTGCTTAGATTTGTTAATTCTTCAAAAAATGGCATCATTGTTGTTTCATATGGCACTTTGGTAAAGATACTTCCAAGGGAACATATCGAGAAAATGGGAGAAGCCTTTAAGAAATTTAAATACGATGTCGTCTAGAAATGGTCGGATATAAATTATTCTTCCTCTAATGTGTTCATGACTGAATGGATGCCGCAAAACGACCTACTCGGCCACCCGAAAACGAAACTCTTCATCACTCATTGTGGCAATGGAGGACAGTTTGAAAGTTTGTATCACGGTGTTCCGATGTTAGGCTTCCCAGTTTTTGCTGACCAGCCCCACAACTGTAGAAGAATGGAGTATAAAGGATATGGACTCTCAATGGATTTATATAGTTACACCGTGGAAGAACTTGTTGCAAATATGAAGGAAGTTATCGAGAATCCAAAATACAAAAAGAATATCCAACAGGCGAGTGATATTTTCAAGTCTCGACCAGAACATCCATCTGAAAGAGGAGCGCGTATAGTAGATGACGTCATCAAATATGGCGGTGGTTTCCTCACGTCTTATTGTCAGCATATGCCATTGTATCAGTATTTTATGTTCGATATTTTAGCTTTTGTAATGCTGTCGGCTGTCATTGGGATCGCCATTTTTATTATTATTTTACGAAAATGTTTAACATTCTGCTGCCGAATGAAAATAAAAAACGATTAATATTTGAAATTCCAATGAATTATCTCATTATAACTCTGCTTGTCCTTCCATTAGTTTCTTAGTTATTACGATCATTACGCCGCGCCAATACCTCATAAATAATAAACTCTTCCGTTACGATCGCGTGAAAAGACGGAAACGACATGTCAGAAAGCTATTTGTTTACAGTGAGAAAGTGAAAGAAAAAACAAAGAAGAAATGAAGTGTCTCACGTCTGTTGACAGTTTCAAATATTTCCATTTGTACCCCCTTACTTCTTAAAATAACAACCAGTATTCCTATTTATGGTTGTTATTGTAACATTATGTTAAAGTTGTTAAGCTCAAATATTTAACGATGAGCGGAATTTCTATGGATATTTTATTGTTACAGAACTCGACGTGAGCTTATTCAATCATTAATTTAAGAAGTAAGATTCATCAGCATATTCAAATAGGAAAACCGTGAAATTTTCACGGGTATTTCTGCTAATAATAATTGTTTGCAGTCTCGCGTTACTCTCGTCAAATCTTAGAGTTTCGCCATAAAAATTTGAATAAATAATAATTAATACATATATAATTATAATTAAATATAATAATCAAAACATATAGCATATAATATAAATGACATAAAAGGAGTCATAATAGTGAATTATGTTAAATTATTAGTAATTTTAGATGCGTATTTAAGGCGTTGCATACTGAGAAAGACAATATTCGGAACCACCAAGAAGATTCATCAGCATATTTAAATAGGAAATTTGCTAATAGTAATTGTTTACTCTCGTCAAATCTTAGAGTTTCGCCATAAAAATGCACGTAAAGTATATTTGTTTGATCTATGCTACTCGCAAGATTGCGGGTTGCACAAACAAAAGATAATGAGGAATCATAAAGGTTGCTCTGGAGCACTGTGAAGATATTTCGCTAATATGACACCACACCAAAATCTCCTGTTTCAGCCTGATGTAAAAAGTTATCAATTTCAGATCTTTTCATTTGTATCCATTTCTTAAAATAACGACCAGCATTCATATTTATGATTGCTATCACAAAAGTTTGTTAAAGTTGTTAAGCTCAAATATTTAACGATGTAGGAGGGGGTATTTCTACGGATATTTTATTGTCGGAGGACTCGCCATGAGCTTACTCAATCATTAACTTTTGAATTAAGATTGATCAGAAAATTAAAATAGGAAAACCGTGACATTTTCACGGGTCTTTCTGGTATTGATAATTGTTTGCAGACTTGCGTGAATATGTGAATCCAAAATTTCATAATGATTCAAGGTAGATTATTATTTATTTATTTTTAATTATTAATTTTCACCCAATACAAAGCCCAAGAGCCAATCAAGGTAGAGGGTTAATGTGTGGAGCTATATTAGCGTAGGGAAAACAAAGGTTAGGAGTATAGAGCTGAAGCAGACTTTAGAAGGAACCGGAAACCCAATCCTAAACAGGAAATAAGGGATAAACTTCTGCTCCTGTTTAAAAGATCATGATGAATCATAAAGGTTACTCTGGAGCATCTGTGAAGACATTTCGCTGATATAACATCACACCAAAATCTCCTTTTTTAGCCTGATTTAAAAAGTTATCAATTTCAAATTTTTTCATTTCTTCTCCCTTATAGTTATTGTAATATCTTCTTAAAGTTGTTAAGCTCAAATATTTAACAATGCGATAGCGAAATTTCTACGGATAATTTATTGTCATAGACCTCGCCATGAGCTTATTCAATCATTAACTGAAGAATTAAGATTCATCAAACATTTCAAATAGGAAAGCCATGTAATTTCCGCGGGTATTGCTAGTACGATGTATATTGTTACAGGTGCATCCATAGAGAACCGGGAAGAATCATAGGACAATTCAAAGGCGGATATTTTAACCATTTTCGTTTCTTTAGGATCAATATTTTTAGATGATTTATGGCTCTTACCTTGAGGTTGTTTCACCGACGTGTATTTTATTGTATTGCCATTTATAATGTCGTATTCATTTCACCCCAAGCAAGGCGATGATGCCACTATGACGCAAGTGGTTTTGGGGAGTGGAAGAAAATGAAAAGCTTTTAGTGGGGAGAAAGGACGATAAAAGAAGAGGATTCAGGAAGAAGATGACCATTGATGTTGCATTTAAATTTTCGAAGATCGAGGGTTGCGGGGACTCAAGAAATTGGAAAAGAGTTTCAGAGGTGAGAATTGTTAGAAAAGAAACGATTATAACAGAAATTACGATTATTATTGATTATGTATTATGAACCCCTTCACGGCGAAAAAGTCCCTCCGGCTCGAAGAGAGCAAGTAAGCATCTACTTATTTCAACAGTAAAACACAATGAGACCTAGTAGCCAATCTAGTAGTACGCTTCACGCGGTCGATGTGCCAAGGAGGAGAGCTTAATAAAACAACTGCCAGGAAAATATTTCTGAAAAAAAAAGAGAGAAGCCACGTAACGGTGAGAAAGTGACTGAATTCGAGATGCCAGGTCAGGACCTTCCTTGGATTATGTTAAGAATCTCGAGATATATTGCAAGAGCATCAGACACTTCAAAAGCGGAGCTTTTAACAATTTTCTTTCCTTTAGGGTCAATATTTTTACATGATTTATAGTCCTTAACTTGAGATTGTTTCACCTACGAATATTTTATTATATTATCATCTATAGTGTTTTAATCATTTCACCCCAAGCAGGGCGATGATGCCACTATGACGAAAGTGGTTTTGGGGAGTGGAAGAAAATGAAAAGCTTTTAGTGGGGAGAAAGGACAATATGTGACACTATGAGTTGGATATATGCGCACGCGTGTGTGTGTGTGCGCCCGCACATCTGTGTGTGTGTATATATACACCCCCACATCTGTGTGTGCGTGCGCGCGCACACATATGTGCGAGAAGATTAGTTAGATTTGACCTGGGTATCAAACTTCAAGACCAAATGATTAGATTAGGAATCTAGATAAAAACATGTTTTGGACATATGGCGAAAAGGGTAGATAAGTGTTAAGTACTTGTCAAAATACGAAGATAGGAAAAAGACCGGCTCTGGTCAAAACTTAAAAGGGTTTGAATTTAATGTCCCTGAATCGGAGTCAGCTAGGCTAAGAAATATTTTTATGTCCACTTTCTTCAAAGAGAGAAATGGTCATGAAAAAGTTATGGGTTTATTCGTGGGTGTCCCTTGTCCGGAAATGATGAAAGAGGATTCTGCATATATACGGGAGCACTTTGGGTCACGGCAGTTAGTTAGACTTAGTTTAGGTTCGAGGAAGGTTGATTTAGGCCGGAGCACGTAACATCGAAGAGCGACCCATTAGCATTGTTAGTTAAGATATATATATTTTTTCGCCAACCGAGAATCAGCCCAGAGTTATCATCCACAAAAAGGTCACACGCCTTCCCTCCTCTTTTCGTCCTACCCAAGTTTGTAGTTGTGTTTTTCTTTTGCCTGTGAGCCTGCCTCTCGCTCGATCCGCCGCACAGAAATTCTACGACGTGGGGTCTATATCTTTGTGCAACGAGTTGCAGAGGTGGGTATTCTCACAAATAAAAGAAGAGGGTTCAGGAAGAAAGAAGATGGCGATTGAAGTTGCATTTAAATCTTCGAAGATTTTAGGTGGTTGGCAAACAGAAAATCGACAAAGAGTTCCACAGATGAAAGGTGCCAGAAAATAAACTATTAGAATATAAATTAGGGTTACATACAGGTATTTCAACGATAAAACGATGTGACCTAGTAGCCAATCTAGTAATACGCTTAAATAATTAACGATGCGATAGGGCGATTTTCTATATGAAGGGCTTTAATGAAGAACATGTTTAGAAATGTATAGAAAGTGCTATAATCGCTAGATCATCTACAGTAAATTTGCTTACAATTTCTCATCTTTTTGTGAAGATCTATTATCACAATGCTGGATACTTAACAAAAACGATAGAAATATAAACCAAAGAAAACTAAATGAAATAGGAAATTGGCTAGCCTATATACACAAACATTATTATAAAAAAAGTTAAGATACTAAAATTTTAGCATCCCCTCTCCTTCATACTCATGTGTAGTTACATCAACTTAAACATCACGGGAGACACCGTGGAGTAATATATAGTGGCTCGGATTGAGGAATCGGAGAGCCGAGTTCGAATTCCAGTCGGATCCATTACTTACGGGAAAGGTATGAATCCTCTTCTTCTCATCCCAGTTATGGGTAAATAGCAGGGCAGACTGGGTTCTATAATCTTTGGTGACAACCGGTCTAGGAAAAGGAAAAAATTCAAGACCGGTGTGGAGAGAGAGAGAGTTGGGCGCCGTCAGGCCATCTTGCCCAAGAAACACCACTTCTACTGTGCTGCAGTACACATAGTGTCCATACGACACTACGAGATAAAAGAAAATAACTTTAGTCACATGAATCCTTAAATGATGAGACGGGTAAGACGAATTTTTCTTACCAGTGTGCAGAAATGCTCTGTTGAAGGAGCACAGACTACAACATGGTTCCTTTTGACGATGAAAAAGGAATCATCTGCTATATTGTAACAACTCTCGGTAGAAGGTTATGAAACGTTATTTGGCTCATAATATGTATTGTACGAAAAATGTCATCTGTCTTATACTTAAACTTAGCCAGTCACAATCACTAACACAAACATACCATAATATTCCTTACACAAAAAAAACAACAAAAAAAAACAAAAAACAAAACAAACTCATTCTTATTGACAATTATTACTACAGCCACCCCAGGGACTTTATGAAGTCCTAAATAATCCCCATATGGACAATTTGTTTGTGGTAGCGGGGAATAAAGTAACAAGTTTTAAAAAAAGTGAAATCCCAAAGAATATCTAGAATATGTATAGAAACTAAACAAAATGGTGTTAGTAACACGCACACCACACACACAATCCTCACTTGAGGCAGAAACAATTAACTGGACGAAATTAATGTAGGACTTTAATTATTCAAATAATCACTCGACTAAGGATCACTCAAATACACACTCATCCAAAAAAAAAAACACAAACACACACACAAACACACACACAAATACGAAAAACACACTCGAAAAACAAAAGGAGACATTTTTCCGACATCTCTGCTCATCGTACCTGGGGGTGAATTAAACTAAAGAGGGGTCAATAAGCATACATCCCCTAGCTAAGTTAAATTGATGGCAGAAACTAAGGATAAAGTCAGCCTAAACTAGCTTATTTTGGGCGGTGTTGCCAATGTTCTCTCCAGAAATTCCAATATCCTAATGCGTAATCGGCATCAAAATGCCACTCTCTAAATCAGCTCATTTTACTCGCCACAGACGCGTAAGACCCATCCACCTTATGCCAAATTCTGATGGAGGGAGTTGCCTCCTTTCCGTCTTAATCTTGACTTTAACCTGATGCTTAAAGAACAAGATCACTTGGGAAGAGGAAAACTTCTCGTCCCCATAGAATTCATTTTGTCGTTTCGTCCCTATCACGACTCGCATAACGCCTAGTAAGCAAAAGAATAGATAGTGCTCAGCCTTAGTCACGGCGGGACCACATTGATACAAACAGAACTGACCTCGAGGACAAAGAACTTTCCGTGCAGCATGCGAATCATGATGTCTTCAATAAACTTGCACAACGGGCCCACGACCCTGCAGTGGAACAAAGTCTGATCCAGGGTCTCCACCGTCTCATCGTAGTGAAGGCAGTCTGGCAATTTTTCCAGCTCCACCGAACAAAGTCACTTGTCGACCCATATGTAACGAGCCTCTTGCTTCATTAGACCGAGCTCGCCTATCAGACCATCTTGAACATACCACTGAATATCACCTGATCTGATATAACTCCTTACGGGACAACACCTGGACGTCGGAGAGACCATCCGTTGCCCGTAAGACGAACTTGAGATCAACCCAACATTCATAAACGGGGAGCCTCCGCCTCGCACAAGTGCACACTTGAGAAGAATAAGAAATTCATACGGACGTCTTCCTTCCAGAATTCGCAATTCTCATCCTATTGCGAACACATTCGGCCTAGAAAAGCGATGCGAAGCGTATGTTGACGAATCTCAACCCTAGAGATACCTAAACCGCCTTCAGTGGGGTGGAGGCAACAGATACCCGGACATACATTGGGAGCCTTACTGCCACAGAAGAAGGAAAACAAGATCCTTACTAAACACATTAGTATGGTATACGGGAATGAAAGTACGGAGAGTCGATAAAGGCGATAATTCGGGGATTAGTAATAGAAAAAATATTCAAATATGCATTTTAGTGTTGAAAACATGTCTTTGGAATTGAAATATCGCCTGATAAATTCAAAGTAATTATACGTTGTTAAATTACGTTCTAAGAATCAAATATTTAAAGTTACCTCCCTTTTAGATTAGCAATTTTCTAAGCGGCTATTAGTATTTTTTTTTGTTTATATTACATCGGCCTGTAGAATTTAGCTTTTTATGTGACATGTGAGGCCATATAATACTTGTTAGCCATGGATGTGCTTATTTTTTTACCACACCACTTTCCATATGGATACAGTTTTAAAGACACACCCAACCAAAACCAATTTTCCCTATAGACTCAAGTGTAAAGCCAACTATATAATAAGGTATGAAAACTGCCTAACAATCATAATAATAAAAAATACATTTTCACATCATATAATCTAACAAGTTTTAATATGTTTTAATTACACCAACCTAACCCAGAATGTAGCAACTTAAATTTCTATAAGTCTTTTGTTGACATAAACTTACTTAAATGTGGCCATTGTCATTATTAACACACGAATAATTATAGTACGTACGTTGCGCTCTGATAGTACCTAATAAATTTTGGACTACTCCTTTTAGATCGCGTGGAAAGAAGGAAAAGACAAGCAAATATACCACTTGGTTTCAGTGAGAAAATGAAGGAATGAAGATGGGATATGTTTAAAGTTTTTTTCAGCACGACTGAAAAAGTTATCAATTTCAAATCTTTTCATTTGTACACCCTTATAGTTATTTTAATATCTTGTTAAAGTTGTTAAGCTCAAATATTTAACAATACGATAGCGGAATTTATACTGATATTTTATGAGCTTATTTAATCATTAACTTAAGAAATAAGATTCATCAGAAAATTAGAATAGGAAAACCGTGAATATTTCACGGGTGTTTCAAGAAAATGCATAATGTAAGATTTTATGCACAAAAAAACCTAAAGTCTTCAGACCAATAACACACCTTAGTCCCACCAGTTCTAATTTTCACAGCAAAGATCTACCATACAAAGCACATTGTAGCGAATGACGATTATTCCTTTCGTATTTCCATTGGCGAGATGTAAGTTCCACTCGAGCATTTTTTTCCAACGAACCGCTACTTTTTTGGATCCGACTGCCAAGAGGATGCTTTCCGGATCGCTGCAATCTTAACCGATTCAATCTAGTTTTAATCGTTATTTTTCCCCAATATCCCCGTAAAATGTGTCTCTTCCTATTATTCTGTAACCTTTCACCTCGTGTAGGTTACGGTCATATCACGTTGAAAAAAACAGTTCTCGTACTATAACCGAAGTTAAGCAAGTTAAGTTAAGCAAGTTAAGTTAAGCAAGTTAAGTAAAGTTTGTTTCAGCGCGACTGAAAAAGTTATCAATTTCAAATCTTTTCATTTGTATTCCTTTATTGTTACTGCAATATTATGTTAAAGTTGTTAAGCTCAAATATTTAACGATGCAATAGGGGCATTTTTACGGATATTTTATTGTTGTAAAATTCGCCACGAGCTTATTCAATCATTAATTGAAGAATTAAGATTCATCAGAAAATTCAAAGAAGATTCACGAGTCTTTCTAGAAAAAGCATAATGT
The DNA here is from genome assembly GCA_964036315.1 of Acanthosepion esculentum. Classification (NCBI taxonomy): domain Eukaryota; kingdom Metazoa; phylum Mollusca; class Cephalopoda; order Sepiida; family Sepiidae; genus Acanthosepion; species Acanthosepion esculentum. The sequence continues at coordinate 33,369,625 of OZ038512.1, forward strand.
AAGATTTTAGGCATAAAAAAGACTGAAGTCTTCAGACGAACGACATTCCTTAGTCCCACCAGTTCTATTCTTCACAGCAAAGATCCACCATACAACGCACATTGAAGCGAATGAAGCTCATTCCCTTCGTAATTCCATTGGTGAGCTGTAAGTTCCACTCGAGCCACTTCTTTCTACGAACCGCTACTTTTTTGAACCGATTCCCAAGAGGATGCTTTCCGGATCGTTGCAATCTTAACCGGTTCAAAATAGTTTCAATTCAGTCGGTTTCGTTCTATTCAGTTATGCGTAAATACACTTGAGAGAGATACAATTCTACCTCTTCTCCTCGAGCTATGGGTTAACTAGTAGAACTTTATGTGTAAAACGTTATTATCTCCCACGAAATTCGTAGAATGTAAAAAATATTTCTAGCTTTAAATAATCTGTATGAAGGTTGTTAAACCTTAAACATTAAAATAGGGAAATCGTAAAACTTTCACGGGTATTTCTAGTGCAGTTTAACATACGTGTGTTAGACTATGTATCTCCAAATATTTACATTCTAGTTTGTGGGAGAATGAAAATAGACTAACGAATAAAATAATAAAATAAAAATTTAATTTTTCTATAATGCAAAAGGAAGGAAAGGAAACGAAAAAGGGTTTCCGGTCAGTTGCTAATTTATGACCCCACATCTGGAAAGGACATGATCGCTCTATTCTCACTTCCAAAAACCATTGAGTTCTGACGCGTTTGGTAGCAGTAACAACGAAGGGGAGATTCGGCCACCTTAACTCAGTATCAGGCTGGGTTAAGATTGACCATTTTCTACACATTCGCATCTTTGTACCTATGTAGGTCAATAACCGTTGGCGATTCATTTTCTAATCAAGTTCTTTTGTTTATTGCGGTCCACCGACATTCAAAATCTATTAGCAGTGCGAAGTCGAATAGCGCCTTATTATAGATAATTATTGTCCATAGTATTTAAAACTGGAGATATTTATATCTTCCACATGTTGTACCATCAATACTTAATCTTAATGTGTGAATGACAGATGGAAGTAATACCCTTTTCTCTATTCTTGTCAAGATTTATGAACTAGTGACCAGGTTTCCTAAAAACAACTAAAGGGAGTCCCTAAAGATTGAACACATGAAATTTCTGTTTTACTCACCTCCACAGATTAAACATAGTTTTGTCGAAATAAGAAATAACTGACATCTTTTTACCAGAGGTATGCTAAAAGAGAAAGCGTACTCAATGAAAAGCACAGCTGCATTAACGCATGAAGAGTGAATGTGCTAAAAGTGGCGGCAGTTTGAAGTTATTGCATCGAGTTCACGTGAAACTGGCAAAGCGTATCGACCTTTTCATCACAAAGTATATTGAAGATGTTATTTGTTAAAATTCCAAATCAATATAATGTTGAAAATTTCATTTCTTGAAAACATGCATTTTTGCATTTAACAGTGAGATACACATTAACCGGTTAGGTTAATGTGTATCAGACTGCAGTGGTGACTAACATTTTTTTCCTTCTTATTTTGATATGCTGGATTTTATTTCAATGCGTTGAATAAGGTACGTAGATTACAAAAGTTTATTCTTAATCCTCGTTTGAAAAGAAGTTTGATTATAACAAAATATTTAAATCTAAAGAGTATTAACCGTTTGGTTGTAGAGATCATTATACGGCAAATCTATGTGGATTAGCTTCTTTCAACATTGTTGAGTCTTGACTCATTGTTGAATCTCGCCTAATGCATGGAATAATAATGCGACACAAAATGTACTTAGAACAAGAATGTATTATAACAAGAAAGTGTACACAATAAGTACATATAGTATTTCTGTATATTTCTGGGAAGACGTTCCTGGAGAATGTGTTAACTAGTCGCAGTCGATCAGAGTCTCTAGTTGGATCTCGTGATTCCTCGCCCGTCTTCCGGTACCAACCATTATTTATATAGTTGGTAGTCACCTATGCAGATTAGGTGGATCCCACCACAACAAACATCATCCGAGGTTTTCAAGAGAACGAACAGAAGTCGCGTGGACGTATACAGTTTTAAGTGCGATTTTATAATCTTTTCGAGGGCAGTTTCCTTTTCGAAGGACGTGACAAGAGTTTTTAAGTAAACCACTTTTCTGGTATGTATATAATCAATTTTGTTTTCCAAACTGATATGAACGTTTTTTTTAAATATTTCTATATTATTATTGTATAAAAGTTATAAAGGAATTTTTCTTGTTTAAATGCATAACTCTCTCTCTTAAAATAAAAATAAAATAAAATTACAAATATTTAACATGTATATATGTCTTATGATAGGTTGATTTTTAAGCCAGACGTTTGGACAAGTCTAGATAATTTGGGCACGATATCATAAAGCCACACACAAAATATTTTCGTTACCACCTCTTTTTAGTCGTATGTCTTGCCAGTGTAATGCATTAAAATTTGACAATTATCTTATTTTTTTCCAAAAATGCCCTAATCCCTGTGATATCTTATCGGAAAAAGGCGCTAAAATACCAATAGTATATTGACCGTTGACGCAAAAATAAACCAAAATTTCGAACATGCCAGAAAGAATTTTAAAAAAAATGAATAATATATTAAAAAATACCTACGTGTTCCCTCTTAATAATTAGAAACATTCCTACGATAAAACTTTTGTTTTCATTAAGTTTGAGGCTTTTTTCATCATGTTATGCCGTTTTCTTTCAGCGAATTAGTCGAGGTACTCATATTTAGTTTATTAATCCTTTCAAAAGAAATTATTTCACAATGAATTCAGAAATACCATTTATAAATCACAAACCTGTCCTAATTTATTTTAAGCGATCGTTTATTTGGCAGAAAAAAAAAAAAAAATACACCAGTTTCACGTTTTATTTTTAATAGACCGGATTTAAATTTCGTTGCTGATTATTTTACTTTACACCGTTACATCAGCGTGTGCGATGTTTTTATTTGCATATGAAACTAATATCTTTACTTTACCTTATATTTAAGAAATATAAGGTAAAAAAAGATATTAATTTACAATTTATAAGTAAAATATAAATTGACAGTGTAGTTTAAATAATTATTATTTCCTAGATTAATATAATTTTAAACGTTTTTTAAAAAATAAGAACAACATGAATGGTACAGTATTTACATTATTCGGACTATTGTCCTCATCTTTGTCGCCATATTTGTCACAACGTTTCGGCCGTTGTACGCTCCGGCCTTCTTCAGGTGGTTGGAATTTCGAACCGAACCCTTTATTTCGATCACTGGGGTAGACTGTTCTAGTTCCACGAGCCATGTTTGATGGATGTCAGTTATCAGTTATCTCCTGGTAATTTTCCCTCTGAAAGTTCTCCACTGCCTGAACCGGGTATTGAACTCACACTCTTTGGGTCTGTTACTGGATCTAACCAACGCCTTTATCCACCGTACCATGTGTCCTTGAGCCGAAACGTTGTGACAAATATGGCGACAAAGATGAGGACAATAGTCCGAATAATGTAAATACTGTACATAATACCTCATCTCAGAAATATAGACAGAACATGAATGGTATTAGTAATTCTCAATTGCTTTATTTCTATCAACGAAATACAAATACAAAAAAAAATGAGCCCTGGTCACTCAGCTATTTATTTAATTCTGGACTAGGTAACTTTTCTCTGTCTGCGGAAGTCTCACATTTTCTAAGCTACATACACCCATCCTCCTCTGGCCACAGGACGGACTGACGTGGTTATCTGAAGGTTTGGTCCCAGAACATGTGTGCGATTGTCCTCGCATTTGTGGGGATAGAGTTAGAGGTGCACGTGTGTTCCGACGTGGGCATTGATTGGGGCTGGTATCGCCCGACATTGGTGTTTTCCAATATTCGTTCGTACTGGACTAGGGTTGTATGTTGGTGTGACTTCTCGAATTTATATCACGTATGACACTTCACTGACAGACTGAATCGGCAGTGTCTTTAATGTCCATTTCTTCTGGTTCATTACTCGCGGTATTTGGTTTATATTATACGTTGCAGCATAAGGGTTTATAGTCCGAGTCGTTCACCACAGAGAATTCACAGGGTCGCTGCAACCGGACTCCAGGATCTGCAAAAGTATTATACAATTCTGGCCTAGATATAAATCTATTTCCGTGTCGCTATCTTTGTTGCATTCTTCTCTCACGGCTGGCATTCGCTAGTTGTTTTGAGGCCAGAGATAAAAACTTCAACACAGGGAATTTTGACTTAGCTATTTTATTATCATTTCCAGTGGGGGTCTTTCCTCCTTACTGGGGAGCCGTTTCAGACACGAAAAAAACACGTCTACAGTGTTTAACGGTTAAGACTCGACTCACTGAAAATTTTCTCCTATCAACTTTACTACGTTGGCTGAGCCAATCAAAATAGACTTACATATCATGGCTTGTATTTGATCCAGAAGGCCAACCTCCGGAAGTCGCAGCTGAGAGGAAATTCCCCACCTAAAAATAAGTTGGTTTCGCTGACATTGATATTACTACAGATTCCCCTTTTTTAGTTCTATGATGGAGGTACTGCTGTGTGCAGCTGTTCCCCGAAACCAATTTTTTTTTATTTATCAAAATAGCAAACTATTTTGATTTACTATTAAATAATAACATTTTTCAATAAAATATTGACAAAATGAATGGATTTTTAAAATATTTTCACTGTCGATTTTTGTTTTCATTTCTTCGAAAGTGGTTTAGAGCTAGGAATCTAATGTTTGGTGTGAATTTTCATCTCATTAACACTTAACTAACTAGACTTGTCCAAAGTCAATTTGGCACATATCGACCTAACCTACTACATAATAGATCGGAGGTGCTTTTTGAGATCAGCTTCTAATTTTATTTTACCGAAACGATCAGACCTACCGTTAAGATAGAAGTAAATACCTATGACATCAGGAAGGACACCAAGTTGAGAACTGATCTTATGGGGAATGTCATTGATGAATATTTGGAGACAAAGCTGATATAAGGATAAAGATCTGGGAATCACTTGCGTTAATGAATTTACATAAATCTGGACAAGGTTTTGATTCTAGTCAACTAAAAATTCGCAAAGTTTTCTTTAATTTCTGCACCGATTGAATATGTATTTATTAAATTCCGTTCCTTTTATGATCTTGTTGTAATGTGTCTATTACTTAGTTGAGTTCAGACGCTCTTAGAGTAAGTCCAGCTAAAGATTACTACTGTATTTTCTCAGACGACCGCAAAATACAGCTTTTGCTGTCTTCCCTCGTCCCAGACTCCGTTCCGCGGGCGAGTTCAAATCATCGCTTGGGGTATAACAGATCTAAACATGATTTATTCTATTTCGCCAAATGTGGAAGCGAAATGCATTTTTCTTTATTACTTTTTCTATTTTTCCTTTCTTTATTTCTTTTTCGATCTCTTTTCAGTTTTTATTTCTTTTTCGATCTCTTATCAGTCTTTATTTCTTTTTTGATCTCTTTTCAGTTTTTATTTCTTTTTCCATCTCTTTTCAGTTTTTATTTCTTTTTCCATCTCTTTTCAATCTTTATTTCTTTTTTGATATCTTTTCAGTTTTTATTTCTTTTTCCATCTCTTTTCACTTTTTATTTCTTTTTTGATCTCTTTTCAGTTTTTATTTCTTTTTCGATCTCTAATCAGTCTTTATTTCTTTTTTGATCTCTTTTCAGTTTTTATTTCTTTTTCCATCTCTTTTCAGTTTTTATTTCTTTTTCCATCTCTTTTCTGTTTTTATTTCTTTTTCCATCTCTTTTCAATCTTTATTTCTTTTTTGATCTCTTTTCAGTTTTTATTTCTTTTTCCATCTCTTTTCAGTTTTTATTTCTTTTTCCATCTCTTTTCAGTTTTTATTTCTTTTTCCATCTCTTTTCAGTTTTTAATTTTTTCCATCTCTTTTCAATCTTTATTTCTTGTTCGATCTCTTATCAGTCTTTATTTCTTTTTTGATCTCTTTTCAGTTTTTATTTCTTTTTCCATCTCTTTTCAGTTTTTATAATCTTTTTCCATCTCTTTTCAGTTTTTCTTTTTCGATCTCTTATCAGTCTTTATTTCTTTTTCGATCTCTTTTCAGTTTTTATTTCTTTTTCGATCTCTTATCAGTCTTTATTTCTTTTTTGATCTCTTTTCAGTTTTTATTTCTTTTTCCATCTCTTTTCAGTTTTTATTTCTTTTTCCATCTCTTTTCAATCTTTATTTCTTTTTTGATATCTTTTCAGTTTTTATTTCTTTTTCCATCTCTTTTCACTTTTTATTTCTTTTTTGATCTCTTTTCAGTTTTTATTTCTTTTTCGATCTCTAATCAGTCTTTATTTCTTTTTTGATCTCTTTTCAGTTTTTATTTCTTTTTCCATCTCTTTTCAGTTTTTATTTCTTTTTCCATCTCTTTTCAGTTTTTATTTCTTTTTCCATCTCTTTTCAATCTTTATTTCTTGTTCGATCTCTTATCAGTCTTTATTTCTTTTTTGATCTCTTTTCAGTTTTTATTTCTTTTTCCATCTCTTTTCAGTTTTTATAATCTTTTTCCATCTCTTTTCAGTTTTTCTTTTTCGATCTCTTATCAGTCTTTATTTCTTTTTCGATCTCTTTTCAATCTTTATTTCTTTTTCGATTTCTTATCAATCGTTATTTCTTTTTTTATCTCTTTTCAGTTTTTATTTCTTTTTTGATCTCTTTTCAGTTTTTATTTCTTTTTTGATCTCTTTTCAGTTTTTATTTCTTTTTCGATCTCTTTTCAGTTTTTATTTCTTTTTCGATCTCTTTTCAGTTTTTATTTCTTTTTCGATCTCTTTTCAATCTGTATTTCTTTTTCGATCTTTTTCTTCTTTCTTTCTCTCTTTAATTTTTTCCATCTTTTTCTTATTTCTTTCAATCTTTATTTCTGTTTCAACCTTAACTTCTTTCTTTTCTTCTTAATTTCTTTCTTCATATCTATCTTCCTGTTTCTATCTTCCTTTCTTTTTTTTGTTACCTCTTTCTTTCTTTTTTTCTTTCTACTATTATTTCTTGGCGTGTTTCGTCCTTTCTTTCTTTCTTTCTTTCTTTCGCTTTGTGCTGTTTTAAAATACCAAGTTTTAAATTATTTTCTTTCAATTTTCAGGACTGATGGAGAAAGGGATGAAGATGAAGCCAATCTACATCGTTTTGTCCGCGATATTTTTCCTGCTCATCGCCGAGCCAATCGAAAGTGACAACATTCTATTTCTCAGTCTTCCATATTTCAGTCACATTCACCCGATGACTTCAATGGCGAAAGAACTTCATAAAAGGGGACATAACTCCTATTTCTCTGTTTCTCAAAATCTGTCCAAAATGTTTAAAGCATCAGATGGAGTCCATTTTGTACACATGCCTGATATCATCAAAATAGCTGAATTCACGGAGGTTTCTATAAGTCTTTACTCTGGAAAGAGCAACTATACACTGTTTGATATGAAGAAGCTCGTTTGGGACATATGCGATGATTTGTTGTTCGACCAAAAATGGTTTAACTATTTGAAGACATTCAACGCCACTTTGGTCGTTGTAGATAGCACGTTCATGAGCAACTGTTTAATAATAATTCCTTATAAACTATCGATTCCATTCATATTTATTGGGGCTGTAAATATACCATCAGTTCATCGAACACCATGGAACTTCGCCGCTTTTCCCTTTGTGGTAACACGATATTCCGAACGCATGTCATTCATAGAAAGATTGCAAAATAGTTATATGCACTTACTAAATTACATCACTACCCCTTTGGGTGCCCCGGCGAAAAGCGTGAAACATTATGCACCGAACAAACCCGATATCCCTTTTGAAGAACTTCTACGGAAAGCAGAGTTTCATATCATAGAATCTGATGTCTTGATAGATTACGCATTTCCAGCACTGCCAAATGTGGAATATTTAGGTGGGATGGGTACGCAGCCTGCAGAACCACTTGAAAAAGATTTGCTTAAATTTGTCCATTCTTCAAAGAATGGAATAATTTTGGCTTCATTTGGTTCAGTGTTAAGGTCGCTTCCGGAAGAACATTTCGAGAAAATGGGAGAAGCCTTTAAGCAAATCAAATACGATGTCGTCTGGACATGGTCGGATACAAAATATTCTTCGCCTACTGTATTTATGACGAAATGGATTCCACAAAACGACTTACTAGGCCACACGAAAACGAAACTGTTCATCACTCACTGTGGTAATGGAGGGCAGTTTGAAAGTTTGTATCACGCAGTTCCAATGTTAGGCTTTCCGGTATTTGGGGACCAGTTCCACAACGCTAGAAGAATTGTGGACAAAGGATATGGACTCTCGATGGATTTATATAATTACACGGTGGAAGAACTTGTGGCAACCATCAAGGAAGTTATCGAGAATCCAAAATACAAAAAGAATATCCAACAGGCGAGTGATATTTTCAAATCTCGACCAGAACATCCATCTGAAAGAGGAGCGCGTATAGTAGATGACGTCATCAAATATGGCGGTGGTTTTCTCAGATCTTATTGTCAGGATATGCCATTGTATCAATATTTTATGTTGGACATTTTGGCGTTTGTATTGATGTCTGTCATTCTGATTGCTACTGTTCTTTTTATTTTACGAAAATGTTTATTATATTGCTGTCGAATGAAAATAAAAAAAGATTAATATGTTATCGACGCTGTAAATGTCGTGACAGAAAATTGCATACTGACTAGAAATAAATCAGTATTTCATCCTATTAACTAACAAATCAATCGTCGTCCAGGGTATGAGGATAAACTACATCCAGCAGCAAGCCCTCTGATCAGATGGTTTTGAGGAGAGTGGAACCACCTCTTAATTGCTGCTGTTTCCAGGTACATCTGAAACAGGATGAGAGCATCTGTTAGGGTCTTAGCTATGAGTAAATAGGTAATCCCCTGAACTGAGGTGTAAACTCTAGGAAAGTATAAAAATAGATTTTATATTAAAATACCAGCAATACATTTTTGAAAAAAAATTGCCAGAAATACATTTAACACTGGAAAAAAATCCTCTTTACAATGAAAACTGATCTATAAAATGATTTCTTACGAAGAAGACATATATATTATAATTCATAGAAATCTATCCTAAAAATTATCAGCATTAAATAACCTACTGAGATGTCGATATGCCGCAAAACAAAATAAACTAAACCAAATAAATCCATCAGTTAATTATTCAAAAATCGTCTTTTTTTAAACCGAAAAAAATAACAGGATTTGATTGAATTAATTGACGGCGAAATGTGGTAATGTGGCATCGACTTCGATGAATTCTAAACAATAAAACAGAAATTTAAATAATCAGTTTACAGTGAAAATTATTTTAATATGCTGTTTGGTACGTCCTTTATCGATACAGTGTTTGTTAACTGGAGAAAGACCAGAATTAGGTTTACGTTCCACACTACTTCAAGCAAAAGGCTAGGAAGGAAATCCCTACCGAAAGAACGATAGCGGATAGTGGGCTTGAAAAAAATGTGAAAATTCTTTTTTTTTATAAGTTTCAACTTAAAATGGCTAGTATTACCATTATCATTTGTAATTATACAGTTTTTAAATTCTAATTTCGTTACAACTTCAAAGCTTGCAGACATTTTAAATGTATTTTGTTTTCTATTCGTTAAAACTGTATAATTTATAACCAACTATAACAAATTATATAAATACTATCCCATCTCAATCGCCTGATAAATTATCAGAGATGTTTCACAATTCATGTATGCAAGCTTTGAAGTTGTAATGAAATTAGAATTTAAAAACTGTCGCATATCAAATGGTATTAATAGCCGTTTCCTAATATGGAAACATTCGAGATTCATTGACCGAGCAGTCAGTGCTATTCAAGTTACGCTTGTCTTTATTCCCTGGCCATCGGGATCAAAATGTAATGTCTCTTCTCCTTATCTTTAATGGTAATGGTAATATTAACCGTTTCCATATAAGGAAACATTCTGCGTTCATTGACCGAACAAACTTTTGGTTGAAATTTATAAAATATTTCTCTTAAGATGTTTTTTCAGGAACATGGAATTTTCAAGTCCATTACCTGCTATCGCTCTTACAGTGGGAGTTTCCTTGCAAACCATTTGTTTGATGTAATGTGGAACGTCAACATCTTGATCACGTCATCATTTCCTCGTCGAATTACATGTGCTAGCCATTTTAGTTGTTGCTGTTGGTGATAGTCCTCAAGCCTCAAGAGATGTGGCTTCCGTTATGTGGTAGGGTCCTCTGTGATTCTGTAGCGACAGTCCACAAGGTTCAACGTCCATTCTAAGACTTCAATGTCTGTCGAAGCCATTTTAACCGTTTATCTGAGAAAGCGGTTGTATACGCCTAACATTTTAGATATTTCTGAACGAGTGTGGCACCATACATGTCATATACAGGCTGCGATGGATAAAATAAGTTATTCGACGCCCGACGAAAAGAATTATTTCCCCAGACAAGACAGATTTTACACATGAGCTAGAGGTCATGAAGACATTCTAAATGTATTTTATTTTCTGTTCGTTAGAAATAAATCTGTTCAGAGTTATATCAACTTTAATTTTAAAGATATTTTCATCATTAAACTTTATAATTTTTTTCAGATATATAAATACTATACTATTTCAATCGCCTGATAAATTATCAGAGATGCTTCACAATTCATGTATGCAAACTTTGAAGTTGGCATAAAAATAGAATTTAAAAACTGTCACATATCAAATGGTAATGGTAATTTCAAACCGTTTCGTAATATAGAAACATTCGAGATTCATTGACCGAGCAGTCAGTGCTATTCGAGTAATGCTTGTCTTTATTCCATGGCCATCGGGATGGGATCAAAGTGTAATATCTGTTCTCCTCATCTTTAATGATAATGGTAATGTTAGCCGTTTCCATATAAGGAAAAAGAAATGTCTTTAAAAAGTTGTTTTAATTCTGAGTAGAGATTTATTTCTAACAAATAAAGAATAATATACATTTAAAATGTCTTCATGACCTCTAGCTCATGTGTAAAATGTGTCTTGTCTCAGCTGGAGAAACTAAAGTTAACTCACACGCACATACGCATACACATATACACACATTTTTGCATAAAAAGCGTTAAATATTAACTATAAACCCGCTCAAAATATATCCAGCATCCGTCTTCGTAATTTGCGTTTTCACCGGTGGAAGCATTCTTGTACTTTTTTTTTTAATAGCACGGTTCCGTCAACTGGATTCAGCACTTAAGTACGGATGGAAATTCGATCTACACTATACTGTGATCAAAGAATACAGCGTGGGCAGAGCAGATGAAGGAACGAAGCGGTCAACAGATAACCATAAGCTGACCGGCGCCAGTACGAAGTCCGGTGGAAAGCGTGAGACCACGAAGGCGCAGACAAACGCTCTCGTGAAGTTGAGCATAAGCCATGCTGATAGGAGGCAGGGAGGTTTCTCAATGGTGGGTAAATGAGAGCAGGTTTTGCAGACATTAAAGTTTGCAAGCCATTTCCTGCCCGAGTCAACCACAGATTGGAGGGTTTTTTGAGACCAACAGGCAAGTTAACTTTGTCAGCAATGCCAGATTTACTATTGAGACATGAGTAAATGGTAGTATCGTTTGCGTAGATGTTTCGTAAATCAATATTTTCCTACTGTCATAAATCGTTTTGCACTTGATTAAAATACTGGTGAAGTTTAACTGCAAAACAACTATCAGAGATTTTTCTTTTGCCACCGCTATTAAGGCAAAGTTTATTTTAAAACGCTAAAACAAAAAAAAAAAATACACACTATTTAACTGTCAGATCGTTTATTTACAAAATTAATTCTTTATTTACAAGATTGTAAGCAAATATGTGGATGTAGATCCGACGGTATGATGAAAAATATGGAAAAGACAAAACAAAATCCGAGTCTGTCTATATTTCTGAGATGAGGTATTATGTACGGTATTTACATTAGTCAGACTATTGTCCTCATCTTTGTCGCCATATTTGTCACAACGTTTCGGCCGTTGTACGCTCCGGCCTTCTTCAGGTGGTTGGAATTTCGAACTGAACCCTTTATTTCGATCACCGGGGTAGACTGTTCTAGTTCCACGTGCCATGTTTGATGGATGCCAGTTATCAGTTATCTCCTGCTAATTTTCCCTTTCTCCACTGCCGTAACCGGATATTGAACTCACACTCTTTGGGTCTGTCACTGGATCTAACCAACGCCTTTATCCACTGTGCCATGTATCCTTGAGGACATCTGGGTATGAATTTCTGGGTATTATAAACCTAATGTTTTCAGCACCCATTTTTTACCAGATCTCATATTGCAACTTTTGTTATCATTGCTTTTCTCTGGCACTCCTTATTACTGGTTCCTATATTGTATTTATTTCTATGCTTGGTCGACTCAGGAGATTTTTGTGGCCTAGAATATGTGCGGATTCCTTAAGTTTACGAATTTTCCAATGGTGTTCCCTGTCTATGATCTCAACATGATCCCAGAGGACGGTGATCTCCCTTCTTTCTCCATATGTGGTCAGCCACGCCTGATTTTTCTACTTCCCCTCGCGTTACAGCTTTCTGGTGTTCTTGAAGCCTTACCTTGAAGTGGCGGCCTGTCTCTCCTTTATATTCCTTTCCGCAGCTGCACGGGATAGCGTACACACAGTCTTTAGTCATGTTCTCCTCTATGGGGCATCTCACTCGAGAGAGATATCTGCGAAGTGTTGTCACGCTTTTGAAGGTTGTCCTGATGTTATATGGACCGCAGATCCTTTGTATTTTCTCTGATAACCGCTTCACAAGGCAGGCAGACTGTTTTCTGAGTGTTGTTGTCCTCCTCCTCCTCCTCCTCCTCCTCTTGGGTTCAAGACATCCGTATACCGTAAACCGACATTCACCGGACAGTACCCCAATTTCAAGTCCCACCATCCATACAGCGTAAAGAAAGGGATCGTCCGTTGCTTACAACACCGAGCAAAAGTCATAAGTGGCGACCCAGAGACGTTAGATAAGGAATTGGTCAGTATAAGTAGTACCCTACAACGTAACAACTACCCTGGGTACATGGCAGCAGCCCCCCAAAACTGGGATAGGCGGGTACAAGAGGAGGATCGAAATAAAGGGTTCAGTTCGAAATTCCAACCACCTGAAGAAGGCCGGAGCGTACAACGGCCGAAACGTTGTGACAAATATGGCGACAAAGATGTGGACAATAGTTCGACTAATGTAAATACTGAACAAAATCCGAATATGCAAGTTTACAGTTTTAATGTTGTTTTACTGTCGACGTCAGACTTTTCGGTCTAGTAGACCATCTTCAGGACATGCTTATTAGAAACATACTTAGGATATTTCAGTCAACATGAAAAGACGATAGACACAAGACTAATCAGAAATAGAACAACTGAAATTCTAAAGTTAGCGTTTCCTTTTTTGGGAGGTGGATTCGGTCACGCTGGCGATGTCGAGAAAAAGGCACTCCCAAGATAGAGACCCTATCTTAAATGAAAAAGAGGAATTCTATTTGAATCTAAAGCTTATAAGTACGTTTGTCAAGCATTAATCTTGCCTTGCATATTCGGATTTTGTTTTGTCTTTTCCATATTTTTCATCATTTACAAGATTATAAAAATATTTGAACAAACTACAATGCAATATTTATTATTTATCATTTTATAAAGATTTTGTATTTACCCTTTTTAATGAAATCGATACGAAAACAAGCGTTTTTATTAATCAATTTATGAGAATGTAAAATATTTAAAAAACTATGTGAACAAACTAAAATTTAATAGCTTTTATTTACCATTTTGTAAATAAATAAAAATGAAAACACTTTTTGTTCATAAATTTATAAAACGTCCGTGAATTATAAAAGAAAACAAAAATGAATTAAACATTATTTTCCCAACATTGCCGTCTCAGAATATTTTTAAAACTCAGAATGTTTATTGTTTTAATTTTCTACTTCGTGATCTCGAATCAATGATGTCTAATCAATAGAAAAATAAAAGGTATGACTAAAAACCCTTGAAATTATGGGTTATCACGTTCCCTAACCTGTTTGGAAAAGGTAAATTTGGAAAAAAAAAGATTAAGCCGTTGCTAAGTTTTCTAAAACCTGATAGAAGCATGTCTAGAAAATCTGCAGATAAATTATATATTTTCAGCCAAGTGATGACTAATAAAGAAATTTTAAATGAAGAATGGACACTAAACACCTTGTCCGAAGAATGTTTTGACAAAAGTACCAAACAAATCACTAGATGATTATGATAATTTCTCGTGTCAAAAAATATTTTGAATCAGCCTTATTTACAATGAAGAAATATTTTTTGTTGTGACTTTTGGTCACATCACGTTAAGCAATGTTGAACCTGGTAGTAGCTATATGGGTAACCGCTTTGGAATATCAGGTGCTGTAAGCTTGGATGTGCCGGTTGTGTAATGAATAATGGTTCGGAATGTTTCATCGGAGAGCCGAGTTCCAATTCATTGGCTTTGTTATATTGGCTTAATCGCAAAGACCTTGGGAAATGCATGAATCTGCCTCTTATCCGCCCCCATATATGGGTTCATAAGTAGGAACTGTATAAGTAAATCCTAATTATTTTCAGAAACAAAAAATCTTACAATATTTCCTGGCTTTAAAGAAACTGCAATGGGTTGATAAACCGTAAGTATCCAGTCAATCTTTTTTTTCTCAAAAGGTGAATGTAAACTTGTGCATTCATTTAACACAGCTAATTGTGTTAATCTTTCCTCCTGTTGTTTTGTCTCATTTTGATATAAAGCACGCAGAATCAGTAAAATCTTGTTAAAAATGACTTGGGGCAGGTGCTATCTTGCAATAAATTATTTCTCAAGAGTTTCTTTACACTGGCCACGATTTACGTAATGATTCAAGGTAGATTATTATTTTTTAAAAATTAATTTTCAACTAGTACAAGGCCTAAGAGCCACTCAAGGTAGAGGGTTAATGTGCGGAGTTATATTAGCTTAGGAAAAACAAAGGGTAGGGGTATAAAGCTGAAGCAGATTTTAGAAGGAACCGGAAACCAAATCCTAAACAGGAAATATGGGATAAACTTCTGCTCCTGTTCAAAAAACTGTTCAACAGATAATGATGAGTCATAAAAGATAAGGTTGCTCTGGAGCATCTGTGAAGACATTTCGCTAATATGACATCTCACCAAAATCTCCTGTTTCAGCGTAATGTAAAAAGTTATCAATTTCAAATCTTTTCATTTGTACACCCTTATAGTTATTGTAATATCTTCTTAAAGTTGTTAAGCTCAAATATTTAACAATACGATAGCGGAATTTCTACTGATATTTTATTGTCGTAGAACTCGCCATGAGCTTATTTAATCATTAACTTAAGAAATAAGATTCATGAGAAAATTAGAATAGGAAAACCGTGAATATTTCACCGGTGTTTCAAGAAAATGCATAATGTAAGATTTTATGCACAAAAAAAACTAAAGTCTTCAGACCAATAACACACCTTAGTCCCACCAGTTCTAATTTTCACAGCATAGATCTACCATACAACGCACATTCTAGCGAATGACGATTATTCCTTTCGCATTTCCATTGGCGAGATGTAAGTTCCACTCGAGCATTTTTTTCCAACGAACCGCTACTTTTTTGGAACCGACTGCCAAGAAGATGCTTTCCGGATCGCTGCAATCTTAACCGATTCAATCTAGTTTTAATCGTTATCTTTTCCAATATCCCCGTAAAATGTGTCTCTTCCTATTATTCTGTAATCCTTCACCTTGTGTAGGTTACGGTCATATCACGTTGAAAAACCAGTTCTCGTACTATAACCGAAGTTAAGCAACGTTGACCGGGCCAGTATCTAGATTGATGACTGTTTGGGAATACCAGGTGCTGTAAACTTGGATATACTTTTGGTTTAATGAATAACTGATTGGAATTGAATCTTGGAGAGCCAGGATTCAATTCCAGTCGGGTTCGTTATATTCCCATATGTGTAAATCCAGTTAAGAAAGTTATGAATCCACCTCTTCTCCTCCAACTAGGTGTTAATTAGTAGAGCTTCATGAGTAAAACATTATTATCTATTTTCTGTTATGTAATATTTCTGGCTTTAAATAACATGCAAGGAAGTTGATAAGCCGTAAAAATAAAAATAGAGAAATCATGAAATTTTATCGGGTATTTCTAGTGCAGTGTAATATACGTATGTTAGATTATATAGCTCCAAATATTTATATGGTTGTTTGTGGAAGAATGAAAATAAACTAATAAATAAAATAATAAAATAACAAAGAATTTGCATTTCCCATAATGGAAAAGGAAACCAAAAATCGGTTCCGGTCACGTGTGAATTTTATGACCCCACTTCCGGAAAGGACATGATCGTTATTTTTTACCTCCCAACCACAAAGTTCTGATGCGTTTCTTAGCTATGCTAGTTTACGACTCGACTACGGTTGAGGAGTTAACGGTCGAACTCTCTGCCTCTGAGCAGAGAGGAACCCGGACGAGGTTCCGCCGAAGGGCAGAGCCTCGTTAGGGGAGGTTGACCAACCCGATCCCGTTTATACGGGATCTACGGGCTATTTTTGGCCGAGCCTACGGGCTCGGGAATACCCCACTTTAAACTCGGCCTTGTGCCACATCTGTCCCTCGTGGGGAGGACACTTAATACTGTTTCTTTGCTATGCTAAGGAAGGGGATATTGGTCATCCTCACTCAATGTCAGGCTGACTTGAGATTGACCGTTCTCTACACATTTGCATTTTTGTACCTACGTGGGTCAATAATCGTTGGCGATTCATTTTCGAATCAAATCTTCATTTTGTTTATTGCAGTTCACCGACATTCAAAATCTGTTAGAGGCACGAAGTCGAATAGCACTTGCACAAGTTATTATAGATATTTATTGCGTATAATATTTAAAACTCCGGCTATTTATAACTCCCAATACTATGGCGTCCCATTAATCTTATTTTTAGGAAACAGTTTTTCGTTATAGTGTGTAGATGACAGATGAAACTACTGTCTTTTTCTCTATTCTTGTCAATATTCATGAACTACTAACCTGGTTTCCTAAAGACAACTAAAGGGTGTCCCTAAAGTCTGGACACAGGAAATCTCTATACATATTTTTTAAAAATCTCCACAGAAAGAAAACGAAGACGCTAACCGATTAACGTTCATCAGACTGCGAAGGTGACTAACATAAATTTCTCTTGTTATTTTGTTAGGTTGGATTTTATAACACTGCATTATATAATGTACATAGATTTCGAAAGTCGATTCGTAATCATAGTTTGAAAAGGTTTGATTATAACGAAAAAGTGTGATAAGTATAATTGAAAGCAATCTGAATGATATCATGCATTTGGGTGTGACGATTATTATACGAAAAACCCACCTGGATTGCCTTCTTTCAACAATTTTGTTTCAAGTGAACGAACAGAAGTCCCGTGCAAGCGTACAGTTTTAAGTGCGATTTTAAAATCTTCCCGGCGGCAGTTTCATTTTAGCCGGACCTGGCAAATTTTTAAGCAAACCACTTTTCTGGTATGTATATAATTTTGATTTCTAAAGTGATATAAAGTTTTTTTTTTTTTTTTGTTTTTAGACATAATATTTTTTTACTTTTGAAAGTTAGCACGATATATTTCTTGTTTAAATGCTGTATCGCTTAAAATTCGAAAAGTAGATTTATACGTATTTAACATGTATCAGGTTATATATATAGAGTAGGTCGATTTTCAAACCAGACGATTGGACAAGTCTAAACAGTTGGGGCATGATATAAAACTATACACAAAATATTTTACGTTAAAATTTAAATTCTATTTGAGGAACTTTAGTTACAATCTAATATCACGGAAATTGCGATATTAACTGAATTAAACAAACCGGAATATTCCATGCTAAGAAATAAAGTAAATAGAAATCAATTTAAAACTGATGCTTAATATTTCTTTAAAATGCTGGAAAAGATAACTATGTAAAAATAGTAAACATAATTGTTATAAAAAATAACATGCTTTGTAAATTTTACTTTAAAATAAATTTACGTCTAGTTAAAAAAGCAATATCGATGTATTCAAATCGCAAGTTATGCTAAAAAAAAGCGGCATGCATCAATTCGTAATATCTCGCTATTAAAAAGAATTTAAAAAAAATAAATCTTACTTAAAGATTTTATTTTAGCTTCACGTGAAAGCTAAAAGGATTAAATTTACTGTTCTAATACCCCAAAATACAGTGTATTTCAAACAGTAATTATTTTGTTTGGAATCATTTTTTTTTGTTGCTAAAATCGCTGTTTAGTGCCACTTTTTGGTAGTCTTTCATCTCAATATAATTCATTACTTTTTCCTTACTGTGGGGTTCACCCTTTACAATGCCCATGTCCACTAGTGGTAGAGGGTCCATTTTAGAGGCCATTTGTGTGTATAGGAGTGGAAGATAACGGTTAACCCTAGCTTTGAACATGTTCAGCGGGACAATTTAATTTTTACAAGAATGTCCAAATCAACGTATTTTTACCCAAAAAAAAAAAAAAAAAAAAAAACTACCAATATTAAATATTAAGGCGACCATTGACGAAAACAAAAGAGGAAGATTTTAATTAAAATTTCCAACATCCTAGAAAGGATTCGAAAATTATTAAAATAAAAAATAACATCGTCTTTTCTCTTAATAAAATATATTTTGACGATGAAACTGTTTTTAAGTTTGGAGCCTTTTTCATCATGCTATACTGACTTTTCAGCGAATTAATGGAGGTACCTAGTTGAGAATGTCAATTAAAAATTCTTTTTTAGTTTAGTTAATCTTTCCGAAATGA
Source organism: Acanthosepion esculentum (assembly GCA_964036315.1). Classification (NCBI taxonomy): domain Eukaryota; kingdom Metazoa; phylum Mollusca; class Cephalopoda; order Sepiida; family Sepiidae; genus Acanthosepion; species Acanthosepion esculentum. The sequence continues at coordinate 33,388,448 of OZ038512.1, forward strand.
ATTAAAGGAGTAAAACCAATCATAACCCTGCCCTAATTTATTTAGGGGGAAAAAAAATTAAATGACAAAATACTTCGGTTTCACTTTTTATATTTTTAACAAACCAGATTTAAATTTCATTGTTTATTTTTCTTTACACCGTTATATCAGCGTGCGTTTTGTTTTTATTTATATTGAAAGCTTTTAAGAAATATAAGGTAAAAAATATTAATTGAAAATTTTAAAAATAAAATGTAAATTGACAGTGTAATTTAATTTATTATTTCCTAGAGTAATACTTTTTCAAAAATATTTTATTAAAATGGCCGAAGGAAAAAAGCAATAACAGATTTTTCCTCTAGTCTTGAAACATCCTTTGCTAATGTCTTTCTTGCATTTACAGGCTCTGGGCCTTCTTAACACAGGGTCTAATTTAAGAAACATAATTGATAAATCAAAACTAGAGAAAAGGCGAAAATAAAAGTAATTAAACATGAAAGACACACTAAAGATATTAAAAAGCTTGTCTGTTTAGGAGATGATGACAAGATTAATAAAGGATAGTTCGTTGTATCAAGAATTTATGGGGGGAATGATGACATTAAACTAAAAAAAAGGGAGCAAGAACAACATTTAATATTTACTCAAGAGATGGGAACTGAGACTGGAAAATACCCGATTCGTAGATTAGTTACAACTACAGGTGCCACTGTTTTTTTTTTGTTCTAACAGATAAAGCTTTTAGTGTTTTGAAAGACTGATAGTATAGATAGCCTTATGTCTGTTCTGGACAACACAAATATTAATGTTAGGTAGGCCTTGTAATTGCTCCTGGAAAGAAGCTTCATCGATAACTGGCTGTTCATTACATCAGAATGAGCTACCATTCAGAGCTGTGTTTGAATATGTTGATGGTACAAGAAACCCAGATGCTTTTAGAGGCTCACGAGGCAAATTATGTGTAAGGGACGATCATGATTTGCCGCAAGTAGAATTCGTGAAAGTCAGTGTGCCTCTTGATAATATGGCACCTCTAGTAAAAACGGGACTTCTAAGTAAAGACCAATGGCTCCTTTTGGAATATACCTTAGGGATTTCCAAAGGTAAATTTAAATCTATATGTGCTGCCTAGAAATTTTAACTAGCAAGCAATGCAAGATGGTTAATTTTAGCAACTAGGTTAATGTTTTTGTGGGCCAGAGGTACATCGGCTTCAGAATTATGACGAGCTTGGCCAATATTAAATTCCTTATTGGTTTGAGATTAAGTGGGGTAGTAAATTCAATCACTAATAGCTGTATATATTCAGTATGATTCAAAGTATTAAGAAACACTTTGATGAAATTCAAAATATTGCATCCAAGAACATCCAACATAAAGCTTTTCCTCTTAGCCGAGATGTTGTATTCGATGATGAAATTGGCTGAATTGAAAGTGAGAAAAATTACCCTGGGAAAATTTCTCTTTATTAGGAGAGTAAATATACGGAAATAGACTAATTTATTTGGATTTAAAGGATATCTTTGAAGTTTTATTTACTAAAAATAGATAGAATAGGTATGGATTGTTTAATTATAACAGAAATTGACTTTTTTTATTTTTTAGAAGTGGGAAGACACCCTTCCCCCTAAAAAACAACTTGAATAACAGACAACCTTGAAGCTTTGCATTGGTCAGAATTAATCAATCTATCCCAAAATGGAATTTGTGAACCTACAACCACTGAAAAGATTTCCAGCAAATGAACTTCAAGAATCTCTTATAAATAAGACAATTAGATTTGCTTGATTTACCTTCACACTCTCAGAATACTGAAGAGGCAGTGAAATTAAAAATCTGAAGCTTCCCTCGTTTTTTTTAACAGATTTGAAGCAAGACAGATTCTTGCAGAAACCTTATGTGGTCACCGAAGACATTCCTTTATTTCTAAAGACTGAAAATTTTGATTATATAAATATTTGGATTGAATTAGTTTTCATGTAATATAAACTTTATTAAAATAGCAAACTCGATTTTTTGTTGCAATATCATTTTTCAATCAAATATTGTGAAAATGGGTTTTTACCAAAAAGTTAATTTCAATTGAATTTTCTCAAAAGTGGTTCAAAGCTAGGAATGTAAAATTTGGTGTGCGTTTTTAACTTATTACGGCCCATCTATCTAGCCTTGGTCAAAAATAGATTTGGGAAAATAGTGTAAAATCAACCTGCTCTAGTACATAATAAATCGGAGGTCCTTTGAGGTCAGCTGCTAATTTCCCTTTACCGAAGCGATCAGACCTACCATTTAAGATAGGAGTAAATAACTGACATCCACAAGTCGAGAACTGATCTTATCGGGAATGTCATTGATGAATATTTGGAGACAAAATAGATGCAAGGATAAAGATCTGGGAATCACTTGCATTAATGAATTTACATAAATCTAGACAAGTTTTTAATTTTAGCCAACTAAAAATTCGTAAAGTTTTGTTTAATTTCTGCACCGATTAAATATGTGTTTCTTAAATTCCGTTCCTTTTATGATCTGGTTTTAATGTGTCTATTACTGAGTAGAGTTCAGGCACTCTTAGAAGAAGTCCAGCTGAAGATTACTACTGTATTTTCTCAGACTACCGCTAAATACAGCTTTTGCTGTCTCGTTATTCATTTCGCAATATATACAATTCCTTCCAGACTTCGCCCCCCCCCACCATCCGACGCCTGACACGTTCGATGTAGGAACGTGATGCGACGCGTATGTTGACGAATCTCAAAGCTAGGCATACCCAGACCGCCTTCATAGGGGGCGGAAGTAACAGATATCCCGAAGTACCTTTGGGGTGTTGCCTCTCCGCAAGACGGAGACCAATAGCCTTACTAACGACATTAGTATGGCACACGGCACTGAAAGTACAGAGAGTTACAGGTATAGTCTCGAGGTACATACTTCCACCTTTAAAGGAAAGATTCCACCGGGACCATTGAGTAACTTCGACCTCGGCCTTTTCCCGCATCTCTGATCAGTTAATTTCCAACAGAAGATCGAAGATACTCCGCGTATCTTGACCGGCTTGTCTGTCCAGAGGAATGGCCCGGGAAGATAAACTCTCTTCAGCAAGCCAACAAACTTATCGCGGTTGATTTTGGCCCTTGTCACCATCTTGTAACCTCTAATTTCTTTGCCGACTTCAATTTCGGCTCTGCTCGACACTAACCGAAACTAGTAGCTAACCAAAATAAAATAAAATGTCGGTCGAAAACCGAGGATAGAAAACGGGAAAAATTAAACGGCTGACAAGAAATCATCAAAACGTCAAACAATTAACAAAAAACTATTTCCGTTCAAAAATGTTCCTTCAAATAAAAGGGATAATAAAAAAAAAATTAAATAAACTATGAATTAAAAAAAAAAAAAAAATTTTACGTCAGGCAAGAAAGTTACAAATGGCGGCAAAACCGAAATAAAAGATTGAAATAGAAAGAAAATCCAAAGTTCGATTCAAACAAAAAGAATGAAGGAAAATATGAGAAAATAACTTAAGTATTTCTGTTTCAATAAATTTGTTTGTATCGTTCAAATGATGAGTTGCAAACGTTCTTTACCAGTCTGAAAATGACAGAAACGATATGGGAACGGCTTTTGCTGTCTCAGTATTTATCCAAATCATCCTCACAAGGTGGGGATGTGGCACAAGTACGTGAAGCTAGTCAGTCCATAGGCACGGGTAGAAATAGCCTTTAGACCCCGTATACATCGGGTTGGGTATATGTCTACCTCCCCAGACGAGACTGCTGTTCGGCAAGGCTTCGTCTGGCTGTGTCTCAATATTTATTGTATCTTAAAATACAATTAGAGCACAAGGCCAAAAAAGGGGGGTGAGGCTGGTCTTCACTATCAATCTTATACCTAGCTAATCCGATTCACGACCCATTCTCTCATTACAATTTGACCATTCACCATAAAAACTCGTCCGTCACCAATCAATCCTCCATGCACCATAATACCACATCCACTCTAGGGGGTCCTACAAAACTCGTCTGGCTGTGTCTCTCTGCGCCAGCAAACACAAAAGGTTTCTCACAGTTACACAAGTCCGGGCGAGTCCAACTCGTCGCTTGGGAGTTAACAGGTCTGAGCGTAATTTATTCTATTTCAACAAATGTGAAAACGGAATGCTTTTTTCTTTCATTCTTCGTTTTTCTTCATTTCTTTCTTTCTTTTTCTTTCCTTTCTATTTCTTTCATTCCTTTTTCTTTCCTTTTCTTTCTTTCTTTCTTTCTTTCTTTTTTCTTTCTCGTTCTTTCTCTCTCTTTCTCGTTCTTTCTCTCTCTTTCTCGTTCTTTCTCTCTCTTTCTCGTTCTTTCTCTCTCTTTCTCGTTCTTTCTCTCTCTTTCTCGTTCTTTCTCTCTCTTTCTCGTTCTTTCTCTCTCTTTCTCGTTCTTTCTCTCTCTTTCTCGTTCTTTCTCTCTCTTTCTCGTTCTTTCTCTCTCTTTCTCGTTCTTTCTCTCTCTTTCTCGTTCTTTCTCTCTCTTTCTCGTTCTTTCTCTCTCTTTCTCGTTCTTTCTCTCTCTTTCTCGTTCTTTCTCTCTCTTTCTCGTTCTTTCTCTCTCTTTCTCGTTCTTTCTCTCTCTTTCTCGTTCTTTCTCTCTCTTTCTCGTTCTTTCTCTCTCTTTCTCGTTCTTTCTCTCTCTTTCTCGTTCTTTCTCTCTCTTTCTCGTTCTTTCTCTCTCTTTCTCGTTCTTTCTCTCTCTTTCTCGTTCTTTCTCTCTTTTTTGCTTTGTGCTATTTAAAAAAAAAACAAATTTTAAATTACATTCTTTATCAAATTTCAGGACTGCTGTGGAAAGTGATGACGATGAAGCCAATCTACATCGTTTTGTCCGCGATATTTTTCCTGCTCGTCGCCAAACCCATCGAAAGTCACAACACTCTATTTCTCGGTCTTCCATATTTCAGTCACATTCACCCGATGACTTCAATGGCGAAAGAACTTCATAAAAGGGGACATAACTCCTATTTCCCTGTTTCTCAACATCTGTCCAAAATGTTTAAAGCATCAGATGGAGTCCATTTTGTACACATGCCTGATATCATCAAAATGGCTGAATTCACGGATGTTGCCATAAGTATTTTCTCTGGAAAGAGCAACTATACACTGTTTGATATGAAGAAGCTCGTTTGGGACATGTGCGATGATTTGTTGTTCGACCAAAAATGGTTTAACTATTTGAAGACATTCAACGCCACTTTGGTCGTTGTAGATAGCGCGTTCATGAGCAACTGTTTAATAATAATTCCTTATAAACTATCGATTCCATTCATATTTATTGGGGCCGGAAATTTTCCGTCAGTTCATCGAACACCATGGAACTTCGCCGCTTTTCCATTTGTGGCGACAGGATATTCCGAACGCATGTCCTTTATGGAAAGATTGCAAAATAGTTTTATACATTTACTAAATTACATCATTTCCCCTTTGGGTGCCCCGGCGAAAAGCGTGAAACATTATGCACCAAACAAACCCGATATCCCTTTTGAAGAACTTCTACGGAAAGCAGAGTTTCATATCATAGAATCTGATGTCTTGATAGATTACGCATTTCCAGCACTGCCAAATGTGGAATATTTAGGTGGGATGGGAACGCAACCTGCAGAACCACTTGAAGGAGATTTGCTTAAATTTGTCCATTCTTCAAAGAATGGAATCATTGTTGTTTCATATGGCTCCTTGGTAAAGATACTTCCAAGGGAACATATCGAGAAAATGGGAGAAGCCTTTAAGGTATTAAAATACGATGTCGTCTGGAAATGGTCGGATACAAAATATTCTTTACCTAATGTATTTATGACTAAATGGTTGCCACAAAACGACTTGCTAGGGCACTCGAAAACGAAACTGTTCATCACTCACTGTGGTAATGCAGGACAATTTGAAAGTTTGTATCACGCAGTTCCGATGTTAGGCTTTCCGGTGTCTACGGACCAGTTCCATAACGCTAGAAGAATTGTGGACAAAGGATATGGACTCTCGATGGATTTATATAATTACACGGTGGAAGAACTTGTGGCAACCATCAAGGAAGTTATCGAGAATCCGAAATACAAAACGAATATCCAACAGGCGAGTGATATTTTCAAATCTCGACCAGAACATCCATCTGAAAGAGGAGCGCGTGTAGTGGATGACGTCATCAAATATGGAGGTGGTTTTCTCAGATCTTATTGTCAGGATATGCCACTGTATCAGTATTTTATGCTGGACGTTTTGGCTTTTATATTGTTGTTGGCTGTCGTTGTGATTGCCATTGTTGTTTTTATTCTACGAAAATGTTTATTATTTTGCTGCCGAATGAAAATAAAAAATGATTAATATGTAAAAAGCACTTAATTGTAAATGCCATGATAGAAATTATAATGATGAATAGAAATTATAATAATGAATAGAAATAAATCGGTATTTCAACCTATTAACTAACAAAACACTCATTGTCCTGTCTATGACGATAAACTACATCCAGCAGCAAGGCTTCTGATCAGGAGGTTTTGAGGAGCGTGAAACCACCACTTAATTGCTGTTGTTCCAGGTTAACCCTGATCTCCTAGGATCCCAGCTATGGGCAAATAGTTAACCTACCCAAACTGGTGTCAAAGCAATATGAATGTGTAAAAATAGATTTCACTGTGAAAATGCCAGCAATACATTTTTGAAAAAAAAAACCCTTTTCTGTAAAATATTTAACACTCGACGAAAACCCTCTTTAAAAATATGTCAGTGAAACCTAATCTACAAACTGATTATACATATTCTATTCATACGAACCTATCTTGTCAGCATTAAATAACATATTGAGGTTGATTTGCTGTAAAACAAACAAAAACTAAATCAATACTTTAGTTTCAGAGCCCGAATAAAAATATTTCCCGTAAGATACCTCGTCAGCCGCTCTTGGCAATGCACACAATACTATCTAGAAATTGACTGAAGTCACTGTCCGATACCCTGTCAGAATAAGAAGACCGAGGAGAATGAAAATCCTCTCAACAAGTCTCCTGAGCCATTCACTAAAGCTTATGCCTACATCATGTTGAAACACCGATTCATATACGATTACCGAAGTTAAGCAATGTCGAGTCTGGTCAGTACCTAGGTGACTGCTTCGGAATACCAAGTACTGCCTTGTCTTTGCAGGTGGTACAACAGGAAATAACTCGGAGTTCCAATTCCAGTCGGTTTCGTTATATTCACGCGTGTCCTTTGGAAAGGTATGAATCCATCTCTTCTCTCCCCATCTATAGGTTAATTAGTAAAAATTTTACCAGTAAATCACTCTCTGTCTTCATGTGCCAAACGAAGCCAATTAGTCAGTTAACCATTCAAAAGTAGTCTGTTTTTAAACCAAAATAAATAACAGAATTTCCTTGAATTTGTTGACGGCGCTTCTGGTTGTTGATGACAAAGTAATGTGGCATAGAATCTGTCGTTCGTTGGGATAATTACATTCGGAAATCTGAAAATCTCAAAAGAAAATGTTATATAGAATTATGTTTTCTTAGTTTCTCTTGCGTTCAATATTTTCAAGTCTTACCCAAAGCATCAGTCTGTAAAGAAGTGTCGGTTTTGCAGACGACATCATCAAATCTGGCTGAGTTTCTCTGATGGTTTGCTTTCAAGGTATTCGCATCAATTAATCATTTATTTTAGATATTTTGAATTTTATAAAGTTATCTGTTGTGTTCGCGATTCACTTATAATTATTATTCGAAGGAAATGTTTATCACTTTGTTGTTTAAGGTTTTATTGAAGTTTCCACATGTCCTCCACCATTAGCAATACAAAGCGTAATACGATTTTGCAGTTTACGGACAACATCTGCCAACTGATTTACAGTAATGCCTGAAATCACATTTGTTATTTTAGCTATACTTAAAACTAGGTACATTAAACTTTATAACATTTTTTACAGATTATTTCTATCGCAAATATAAATAAAGTTCTAAATTTTTTAAAGTGCAAACGAACTTTATGGACACCCTGTATATCAATGGAACTGATGTACAAACAGATTTCTTACGAAGAAATACATATTATAATTCATACGAACCTATCCTAAAAAAATTATCAGCATTAAAATTTAAAAAAAAATTGTCAGCATTAAATAACCCACTGAGATGTCGATATGCCGCAAAACAAAATAATCCAAACGAAATAAATCAATCAGTTAACCATTCAAAAGTCGTCTGTTTTAATACCGAAAAAAAAATAACATAATTTGATTGAATTTGTTGACGGCGCTTCTGGTTGTTGCTGACAAGTTAATGTGGCATCAGCTTTGTCGTTCAATCGTATGATTACTTTGGGAAATATGAAAATCTTAATTCTATATCACGTTTTATTTTATCTTGCTTCAAGTCATAACCAAAGCATTCATCTGTAAAGAGGTGTCCGTTTTGAGGATTACATCATCAAATCCGCTTGAGATTCTGATAGATTGCTATAAAGGTATACGCATCTATAGGGTGACGAAAAAAAACGGGAATTTTAGAAGTGCGTATTGCCAGACATGAGCAAGTGGCAATACTGCGAGACAGTGACCTTGAGCAATTAAACATTTCGCCATTTTAGTAACGAGAATGAAATTCACAGTATCCCAGCTGAGATGTTGCAGCAGTCAATGAGGAATCTCGACAGCAGATTTCCAGAATGCATTCATACAGGAGGACACCATCTACAGGACGTAGTTTTTAAAAAATGAAAATTCCATCATAGTTTCTTAAATGGCATATTTTAAGCTTTCAATTACTATGAATTAAATATGTTTCTTCCATCACTCTTGGTTTTATTGGATTGTTAAAAAGTTCCCGTTTTATTGGGTCACCCTATATTAATCATTGATGTTAGATATTTTGAATTTTGAAGTTGTCTGGTTTTTTTTGTGATTTTCTTGTAATAATTATTTGATGAAAATGTTTATCACTTTGTTTTTGAATTTAAAAAAATAATAAAGAGAATATACTGACTTCGATGAATTCTAAACAATAAAAGAGAAAATTAAATAATCAATTTATAGTGTCAATCATTTTAATATGCCGTTTGGTACGTCTTTTATCGATAGAGTGTTTGTTAACTGGAGAAAGACCAGTACATCAACATAATTTTTTTTCTTTATTTGTCCTTGATATAACGATTTTGTAAAGCTAAAAAAATCCGGTAATGTTTAACTCTTGGGATCGAAAAAAAATTCAAAAGGACAGTTATTCCCTTAACACCGTTCTTACTGTATACATTTTTCACTCCCTATGCAATATTTATTATTTTTAAAAAGCGATGATTAGAATTTTAATAAAATCTAAACATATGAAAATGGATTTTTATATTTTCTTTATTTTTGACAATTGACAACAATGATACTAAACATTATTAGACTGCATGCAAAAAGTCTTGTTTTCATCGATGTTCATAAAATGGTAGATAATAATTATTGCATAGTAATTAGTTTGCATATTTTTATAATGTTGAATTTTTTTCGTAAATATTTGAATAAAATGCTTTCTTTTCAGAATATTTTCTTCTTATTATTATTCGATGAAAATGTTTATCACTTTGTTGCTGAATGCAAAAAGCAAAAATAAAAACAATATACTAACTTCGATGAATTCTAAACAATAAAACAAAAAATTAAACAATCAATTTTTCGTTTCAATCATTTTAATATGCCGTTTGGTACGTCTTTTATCGATAGAGCGTTTGTTGACTGGAGAAACACCAGAATTAAGTTTACGTTCCACACTACTTTAAACAAAAGGCTAGGAAGGAAATCCCCACTGTAAAAAGGATAGCGGATAGTGGACTTGAAAAAAATGTTAAGAGAAATATTTTATAAATTTCAACTTAAAGTAGCACATCCTGCTAGGTTAATTTCTGCCAAATATTTCAAACTTATTACGAGTTAGCGATTTATTGTTCTTTCTTACATTAATGTTATTTTCTTTATCTGTTTTTGATATAAACATTTTGTAAAAAAAGAATAAATATATATATATATATATATCCTTTGGACTCGAAAAAAAAATGGTGTGTCAAAAGAACAGTTATTCCTCTGACAACGCTATTTCTGCATAATGTTTTCACTCCCTATACAATATTTATTATTTTTAAAAAGTGATGATTAGAATTCATATAAAATCTAAACATATGAAAGTGGATTTATATATTTTCTTTATTCTTGACAATTGATAACAATATTAAACACTAAATCTTTTTTCATAGATGTTTATAACGTGGTAAATAACAAATCTTTACAAAAAGTAAATAATATCGCTATATTACGTGATTCACAAATTTTTCATAATAATAAACATTGCCGACGCTATCAAAAGTATATACAGTGTAACCCGGATATAAGAGACCCTGATATAAGAGAAACCCGGATATAAGAAAGATTTTCTCTGGTCCCAAATTATAGCCCCTGTTAATGTATAGATAATAGACCAAACCCGGATATAAGAGACTTCTTCTCCGGTCCCGACAGCTCTCTTATATCCGGGTTACACTGTACAATAATAGTAGTGTCAAGGGAATAATCGTCCTTTTGACACATAGTTTTCTTTTTGTTCGGCTGCGTTGGTTAAACATTGCCAAAAATCATCAGGAAATTCTGTCATTTGTGTCTTTTCTCGGTTTAGAAAACACTGAAGATTTCACTTTTGGAACGAGCTATTTATTTGAGAAAACCAGACTACGTCGATATATAAATTGTCGCCATTTTATATTTTTTATTTCGCGCATGCGTGTTGTCTGCACAGTATAGTAGGTCCATTTGGGAAAAAATGCTCACTATGTCACAATTCCCTCCGCTAGAAATTTGGAAACGGTATGCTGCAATATTTGACATTCTCGCCGGGAATTCCAATACGGACATTTCACTGTATTTATGTGTGAATCGACAACAGTGCAGACGATTCGTAATGATTATGAAGGTGTGTGGCGCGATTAGTAGTGATGTCGACGTTATGCCTCCATTTATATCCCACAGGACCCCATACTCAACACGGACGCCTACACCAAGTGCCTTTAGGAAGTAGTACTGGGTCAAAATGGTGGCAACTCAAAGACCCTATAGTTGGTACTCTGAACCATGCCACACAAGCAGGAGAACACCGTGAGACAATTTCTGCGACCACATCACCCCTTACAAATGTCCACCTAGCTCTCCATCCCGAAACACACTTGATTGTCATGTGTGGGGCGCAGTTTAGCGAGAGAGAGCAAGAAATCTCCTTGTAATACCAAAGATGAATTTAAGGCAAGGATTATGGTAACATTCACCAACTTAAACAAAGAGACTGTCCAGAAGAGGTGCATTAGATTCCGAAGTTGTCTGGAGGCCGTGGTTGAAGCCAATGGTGATTTTATTGAATAAATTTAGTCTTTAATATTTCAAGATATTTTTATGTAATTTTGGTAAATATATCTGTTAAAATTAAATGTCAGTGTTATTTTCATTTTTGAGTAATTTAGAGGGAAATTTATCCATCGCACCCTGAATATGCCATGTATGGTGCCACACTCGTTCAGAATTATCTAAACAGTTAGGTGTATACTGCCGATTTCTCAGACCAATGGTTAAAATGGATTCGATAGAATAAAGCATTGAGGTCTTAGAGCGGACGTTGAACCTTGTGGACTGTCGCTAAAGAATCACAGAGGACTGGACGAAATAACGGAAGCCACATTTCTTGAGGCTTGAGGACTATCTCCAGCAGCAACAACTAAAATGGCTAGCACATGTAATTAGATGAGGAAATGATGACGTGATCAAGATGTTGACGTTCCACATTACATCAAAAAAAATATTAGGATGGAAACCCCTACTGATAGTGGACTTGGAAATCCCATGTTCCTATAAAAAAAAAACATCTTAAGAGAAATATTTTATAAATTTCAACCGAAAGTGTGCTCGGTCAATGAATGTCGAATGTTTCCTTATATAGAAACGGCTAATACCACTAAAGATAAGGAGGGACATTAGACTTTGATCCCATTCTGATGGCTATGTAATAAAGACAAGCAAAACTTGAACAGCACTGTCTGCTCGTTAAATGAAACTCGAATGTTTCCATATTAGGAAACGGCTAATAATACCTTTTACCATTTGATACGTGACGGTTTTGGTAAATTTGCTTATTAAGCCCCGGAAAACAATTGTAATGAAAATTTCCATTCTGGTGTAATTTTGCCCGATTATTTCGAAAATAGCAATAAAGTTTGCAGATGAATACCGTTTAGGTCTTATTGACATTCATAATTCGGCCTAATCAATACAAGAAACATGTATTGAAAGCCCTCTTAAACGACCAGATCTTTTTTTTTATCAATCCTTATTAAATTTAAAAGGTATATTTGATAAATTTGAAGTATTAAAAAGTAAAACAAAATTACCAGTCATAAAACATTGAAACAATAATCCTTACCTATATATTTCTATTTTTCTGAGATGAGGTATTGTAATTATTTACACTATTTACATTGTTTGGACTGCTGTCCTCATTTTCGTTGTCATATTCAGGACGTTTAGACCATTGTACCCCTTTTTCAGGTGATTAGAATTTCGGAATGAACCATTTATTCCGTTTACCGGGGTAGATTGTTCTAGTTCACGTACTATGCTTCTTCAGTACCAATTATCTACCTATAACTTAACTCTCTCATTTTTTGTTATTGAAATCACAAAACTTTGGGTCAAGTCCCTAGATATAACCAACGTTTTTATCTACTGGGCCATGTGTTTTTGAGGATATCAGTGTATGTATTTTGGGGATTTATAAACCTAATGTCTCAGTTAACATTTTTTTTTATTATAGCTCATCTTACAATTTTGCTGTTGTTATTGATTTTCTCTACCACTTCGTATTACTGTTCCTATATTGTATTGATTTCTATGCTTGGCCGGCTTAGAGGATTTTTGTGGCCAGCATATCTGGTGATTCCTTAAGTTTTCATATTTTCCTGTGATGATCAATGTCTATTATTTCAACCACATCCCGCAGGAGGTGGTGATCTCTCTTTTTCCTCCATATGGCTGATTTTTATATTTCCCCTCGTATTACGGCTTTACAGTGTTCCTGCCGTCTTATCTTAAGATTGCTAGACGATTGTGTATAGCACGAAACACTGTTGCTCTGGGTGTTGACTTCAATGTTAACTTTTATATATATGATAAAAATATAGTTTTAAGTTATGCTATATTTATGGGTTAAAGTTTTTACTATCTTGGATAGAACGCATGTAAATATAAATATAGATATTGAAGTCGACACCCAGCGGTGATCTGTTTCATGCTTTAATATATATATATATATATATATATATATATATATATATATATATATATATATATATATATATATATATATATATATATATATATATATATATATATATATATATATATATATATAATAGAATTTTGGGAAATTAGAATAATCAATATAGTAATTCATCCTCAGCAGAACTGCACGGCCGTTTCGTCCCATTTGGGACTCATCAGCAGTGCACATTCACTGGCGAGATTCGAACCAGGACCGTTTCGATACAACGCAAGCGTCATACCAACTGTGCCAACTGTCGTTCCATTCCTCTTAGCCGCTCCATCTCAGAGCATTAACTGGGTCAAGCAAGGATATACAGGTGATAGAACTTTTAATATATATATATATATATATATATATATATATATATATATATATATATATATATATATATATATATATATATATATATATATATATATATATATATATATATATATATATATATATATATATATATATATATATATATATATATATATATATATATATATATATATATATATATATATATATATATATATATATATATATATATATATATATATATATAATTTCTAGAAATTATACAACAAATTATTGAAATATGTATAGAAAAAGGCACAGGTGAGCTACGTTGCGTCGGTAGGACGTGACTAATGCCGAGCTGCTAAATTGATAGTTTCTTTTTGAAAACCTTAAAAAGAATCAAATACTTAGCCTAGATTCACACGAAAACATAGCCCCATGCATCGTGTACAGAAAGAGGGGTTAAACAAAAATAAAATGAAACAAGTTTCATTTATTAAATAGAACGAATGTAACCTATGCCAGCTGTGGGCATTACCCTACAACAGTAGACGTGCAAATCCTCTATTCAGTAAAATGGTATTACAAGTTTGGGGGTTGAGAGTATTTAAAGACAAATCTACCTGTACTGTGTTCCCTGAAAATTATCGGAGCTTTGATTGAATTAACACTTAACAAGTTGACTTACAAAATTTTGCGCATGCAGTTTTGAGTTTTACATCAAAATGTTCACTGTGGTATTTTACTTTTCGAAGTCTCTGACAATAGTTTTCAAGTAAATTACTTTTCTGGTCAGTCAGTGGAGGACTGACCAGGATGTTATCATGCCCGATAGCAAGTGAACCTCTCATGAAGTTGTTCCGCTATATCAAATAAAAATGCAATAAAGAAACAAGTATAGACAATTATTTTAGCAATAAAAATGAATAAGAACGTTATAAAGTCATCTGCACACTAGTAGTTACTCAAGTGCCATGTGGGAGAACATTTTCAAAGCTAAAGATCATAATGACAGGGTTAAGAAATTCGCTGCCTGAGGAGAATTTGCAATGATACATGTTGCTGTCTATTGAAAAGGAATTGTTAGATGAATTGGATGCTGAAGTAACTATTGCCAGATTCACACAAACATCTAGGGAACACAAACGATTGCTCTTAATATAGCGGACTGCATGCAATGATCTATTGTGCTTTTGAACTATCTGTTAATGTGTAAATGGGGCAATAAGCTATTTAAAAATATCAACCAATTATTTCAAATTAAAAAGATAAATAAAAATTCAATTATAACAATCGGTATCTACTGCTAGTAATATGTACTGTGTAATTACTAAGCAAAAGCACATTTCCACACCAAAATATTACTTGTAATTTTTTTTCCCACATGTATTCTTTGAAAATGTTATTTATTCGTTATGAAAATTAATTGATAGCAGTGTAATTGTGAGTGAGCTACCTTTGTCTCCTGGCAACTAATAATTTTAGGCCCAGTCCGACACTGTTTCTGGTCTGTAATCAATTTTGTTTGCCTAAATGGTATACACTTTTCAGACGTGTATATATATATATGTGTGTTTTTGTTCTTTTTGAAAGTTAGAACTGAATGTTTCTTTTTGAAATGTTTAAAATTCTGTCTGCAAATTCAACAAGTGAAAAGCGTCCATTCTACTTCTTTATATTTAATGTATGTAATGTTTCCAGTTTTGAGACAAATAGTTTATATAAGTATAAAAACGCGACATCTAAGGTTTAAATGATTCTTTATAAAATCTTTCTTGAAGCTTTTATTTTAGTTTTAATTTCAATCTAATAGATTAAATTTAATATTTTGTTTTTGCTGTACAAAAATAAATTTATGATTTAAATTCTCTAAGGAGTCCCGCTTTTAACAATTATGATTAAGGAGCGGGTAGAATTTTAATTTCTCGAAATTTCATAAATTTAAGTAAGGTAACAGACGTAAAAAAAAAAACAACATATTTTTAAAAATATCTAAAACCAAACAATTTCAAAAAATAATCTCATTCATTTGTGAATAATTCCTGAGAATTTCATTAAGATCTGATTATTATTTGATTTTTGCAAGAATTTCTAAAACAATGTGTATTTTACTGCAAAAAAGATGCTAAATTTCCTATACTAATTGTTTTAACATAGGGAAGGTTGCTGAATAGAATAATTAACGAAGGTTGGTAATGAACGATAATATTAGGACAAGAACAACACATATAAGATTCGCCAGCGGCGCGTAAAAGTAGTAGTCAACTGCTAGAAGTGAGTCAAGTGAAATCCACAATGAATCTTCAACTGCCGACTAACATACAGTATTTACTACTGTATTTATGTGAATTGGGATATAACTATTATCGTCCGTAGGTATGCTATAACACTAATCTTTACCACCCCAATGATGCAAGAAAAACAAGATTTTTAACCAAAATTTCGAACATACGGATTAAAAAATTAATAAAATAGTAACAAAATAATCTGTTTTTTTCTTTTAATAATAACATAAACATTTTGATGATAAAACTGTTTTTATCATGTTTGAAGCCTTTTTCATCATGGCATGCTCTTTTCTCAGCGAATTAATGGCGGTGCCTATATAAGAAGGATTTTTTTTTAAGTTACCGTTTTAGTTTCAAATAGGTCTTTAAAAATATGACATTTTTAAATTTAATTTTGTGTTGATATTTTGAACATTTCCTAATATTTAATGCAAAATAATTGAATAAAAAAGCAACATTTAATCGAGTAAATATTCAATTTAACTTACAGAGTTTGGGTTAAGTAGTATAGTTACGAAGCACTTCTCAACGGTGCCGTAGGCTGATATCATCGCCTCCATGACAAATCATTCACGGAGAGATTCCAATCCGAGGCTCATGGTAGGAACACTACCGATCAAACCACGTGAGAATAACGATCTAATGTACCGAGTAGTCCGAAAGTCTCGTCACCGCTCTATAATATAATTGTCTGTTTCAGATGGCTGACATGAAAATGATGGTTGCCATAAAGACCTTCTCGATATGTGACAGCGTCAATGAAAATGAATTAAATGAATCCAGTACATGGGCTTTGTATTAATGTATTACTTGTTGATATATGGTTCTTATTACTTTTTGGTAGGCGTGAAAATACTTTCGGACCACCCTGTATATATGAGTAATAAAATAATGACACTTCTTCTTTCTTTTTATGTGCCATGCCCTTTCAGTATGTAAGCGATCATGGCTCTCCACCTCCCTCTATCGCTTAGAGCTCTCAACAAGTCCCTTGGGGGTCAGCTGGTAGACAAAATAGGGATGTCGATTTTGATTGGCTGAGCCGAACGTGGAAATGTTACAGTTAGTGTTTTCAGTGAGTTAAGTTTTTCACGTCGAAGAATGCAGACGTGTTAATTCTGTGGTTGGAAACTGCTGCCCAGTGGGGTGGAACAGCAACCCTGCTGGCTAGTCAGAAGATGTACACGTCAACCTGTTTAATAATATAGATAAATAGATTATTTATTATAAAAGAAACGTGTATATTCATATACAGATACTTATATATGTATGTCCAAACATGTTTTGATAAATTTATTCGACAAGTCTTGGCTGTTTTATTTTTTTTTGTATACTTCTATTTTTTGAATGAGATATTATACAACAATTTTGGATAAACTATGAAAAATTCCTGTCTGTTGTTTTGATTAGAATGTTTTGTTTTATTGCTTAACGTTATAGACACTTTGTCGGTTGTTTAAAGCCTAAAATTGTTTTTAAATTGTAAGTGTTAAATAATAGTTTCAGACAATTATTTTTAGTAGCAATGTATTTTGGCTCTGATCTTTTGAGGCTGACCTTTAGGATCACATGGTAGATAAACTAGGGAAGTCGATTTTGATTGGCTGAGCCGAACGTTGGAATGTTAGAGAGGTAGAAAGTGTTTTCAGGTAATTAATAACTTACACGTCGATGAATGTAAACGTGTTATTTCGTGTATAGAAACTGCTGTTCAGTAGAGTGGAATAGCAACCCCGCTGGTTAGTTAGAAGATGTACACGTCGACGTGTTTAATAAAATAGATACGTTTTCAAATCCCTTTTGTTGAAGTTGTCATTTTACGTCCGAACAAACCAACTGGCGATCATCCGACCGGGACAAGACGGCCGAGAGAGAAGAATGCAGCTTCGCTATGGATCGACCCCGTCAACTAAAAGACCACCCCAGAAGAGAGAGAAGATATACAACAGTGTATTAATTGTGACCGTCAACCAAAAGATCTCTCCAGAACGAAGGGGGTATGCAACATAATGAAGGAGGGCTTGGAAAACTTAACACTCACCGGGCATATCGAGAGCAAGATAGTGGAAGGCAGCGAACTATTTACCTGACGAGGTTGTGTGACTCGATAGCTAACCGGGTGTGGGAGTTTTATTAAAAGGAAAAAAAAATGGTAACAGCTACCACGGATAGAACGATTTAGGGAACCATGATCGCTTATGTTCTGAAGGGAAGCGGTACACTGGGCATTTACTTTGAGGGTTATGAGTCAGATATTTTACACTAACCTATCTTAATGTAATAAAATTGTACCTATCTAATTTCATTACTAAAAAAGGGTACTTGTGGGTTATCTGTCGCCATTTTTTAAATTAATTTTATAAATTTTTCACAAATACAGATGTGTAAAAATATAGTATCCCAAAGATTCGTTAAGGACTCTAAAAAAGAAGAAAAAAACTAGTAATTAAAAAACAGTTATAAAACTTCATATAACTTAATAAATGATCACCAAACGCAAATTAAAATATGGCAACAGATAACCGACAAGAAACGCATTTTAAAAAGCGGCGACTGATAAAAAAAAGATTTTTTCTAATTACCGTATTTGACGGTATATAAGGCGTACTATTTTTTTTACTAAAAATATCTTTTAAAATTCTCCTGCGTTTCATATGTAGGTTTAAAATTCACGATAGTCAGCCGAAATTAGATGACGTATTATTTCACGACGCTGACAGTAGTATTGAAAATACTATATTTATTGAACAAAGTAACTAATAATAACAAAACAAAATTCATTGAAACAAAGCAAGTTCAGTCGACCAATGATGACAATTCCAGAACAACGTAACTATAAACAATTTCTTCTATCCTCTGCCAGCCACTATGATGGAGAAAGCATTACCTGGAACTGTCGCCAGTGAGACACGCTGCAAGAGCCACTCCGTTTCGCTAGGCTCGTTACTTAATCGAGACGCAATCGCGCCAATCCTCCGAAGGAACGCCATCGAACGAGGGCCAATAACCACTGAAGTCTCCACTGCCACAGGAGTAAAAAAAAAAAATCTATCAGCAAGAGAAGAATATTTAGCTATTTTTTTTTTATCTCTGCGTCTCGGGCGACGGACCCCGGCTCAACCGCGAACCTGATCAAATTACCGACCGAAAATGTATCCGTACAGGTCGCATCCCAAATCAACGAAAATTTCTATCAGAGTTTTGATAACGAAAACGACGAATTTTATGGATTTGAAGCTGAATAAAATTTTAATAGTAACTGTACTGTTTTACTCACGTGTAATAACTGCCTGATTTTTATTTTGTTTTCTTACCTTTGGATATAATAACGTTTTCCAGTATCTGTCTATATTTCTGAGATGAGGTATTATGTACATTATTTACATTATTCGGACTATTGTCCTCATCTTTGTCGCCATATTTATTACAATGTTTCGGCCGTTGTATACTCCGGCCTTCTTCAGGTGGTTGGAATGTCGAACTGAACCCTCAAGGACACATGACACAGTGGATAAAGGCGTTAGTTAGATCTGGTGACAGGTTCAATACCCGGTTAAGGCAGTGGGGAACTTTCAGAGGCAAATTAACAGGAGGTAACTGATAACTGACATCCATTAAACATGGCACGTGGAACTAGAACAGTCTACCCCAGTGAGTGAAATAAAGGGTTCAGTTCGATAGTCCAACTACCTGAAGAAGGCCGGAGCGTACAACGGCCGAAACCTTGTAATAAATATGGCGACAAAGATGAGGACAATAGACGGAATAATGTAAATAATAAAGTTTTTATAAGCTTCTGTTTTTTTCCTATTATTTTTCATTTAATTGTAATCATGGCTTATTTAGCCAAAATAATACCTCATAAATATAGCCTAGTCTGTAGCATTTACTAAAAATTTTACTAATTACTGATTTTTTTTTTATTTGCTCTGCTGAAAGTTGGGTGCGTCTTATACACCCGTGCGTCTTATATGCCGTCAAATACGGTATTTTAAAATACTTTTTCCATCTTATTTTATTTATGTTCACTACTGTCACTTTTTTGACAGCATAGGTAAACTAATCTAGCCTTAAAGGTTAGAAGCAAAAGCAATATTATCCCAAGTTTCTTTTCTACTTATCAACCATCAGCGATTTTCAAAATAAACCCAGAGGCAATTCAATTGCTTTAAATGTATCTATTTTAGCATTCACTTCGCAGAGGCTTTTATTTATGTAATTTAATTTTGTTTTGTTTTCCTTTCTGCTATGCAAAGAATGGTTGGCTTGTTTCATCAAAAGGCGCCGATATATTTATTATATAAACTTTGGTCTTTTCATTTTTTGTTTCCCGTCAATATGAAGTGGGGGAGACCTGTCAGAATAGTGGCAATGGAAGTTAATCTGGTTTGAGAGAGAACATTAAAGTAAAATTAATATAAAAACACCGTGCCATTAGTCTCTGGGTTTCCAGCTACTTGGGGAGTTGGTCATTGACGGAGAAATCAGTTGATTTCGAGGATTTGGACAGAGCAACAACCAGAAGAACTAGGAAAGACGAAGTAAGTGATTGCTTTAATTTTGATATAGGTAGGTTTATAAATTTAAAAGATCTTTTCAGTTTTAATTTCTGTGTTCTAAATTTCTATGGGAAAACGAATTATAAATCTTTGTATATCAAGAAAAGTTTTAAAGGAAGTCAATGACAAAGTGGAAAATGTTTTTGTGTGACTCGATTCGACCTTTAGTTCGATGAACTTCTAAAATTCTTGTCATGGATTTTTCCCTAAATTTGTATTAAAATTCTTTCCCCCAACTTTTATTCATAAATGTTGGAGATACTTACTCACACACACACACACACACACACACACACACACACACACACACACACACACACACACACACACACACACACACACACACATATATATATAAGGGAACATAGAAGACAACATTTAGAGGCGACAGTCTGTTTCATGCGAGTCTAGCATGAAACAGACTGTCGCCTCTAAGTGTTGACTTCTATGGTCACTTTTATATTTACACACGCTCTATCTCTGATATTGAGCACGTTATTCCATAAATATAGCACGCCTGAAGACTATATTTCATCATATATATATAATATAATATCAATGCTCTGTAAATTTACATTGAGCACTATTGTGTAAAAATAAAAATATGCATAAGAACACCGGATTTTATATCTTACAGTTCTTTCTTTTTATTTATATATACATACATACATGTATATATATATATATATATATATATATATATATATATATATATATATATATATATATATATATATATATATATGTATGTATGTATGTATGTATATATATATATACATATATATATATATGTATGTATAAATATATATATATATATGTATGTAAATATATATATATATAGTTTACGAAAAACTAGGTAATCCGTATGGGAAGACCCAATGAGGATAGGTTGCATATAATAAATTATTTCACCACAGCCCTTTTAAAGGACAGTGGATCATCAGATTTATTTCCAAATGTTGAAATGAAAAAATGAAACTAAATTTACACATTTATGACGGGCAATAATAAGGAAACTCACGAAGTGGGGGCAGTGTAGGGGGTAGAGAGACAGCATTGAGTTAGATGTAACATTTCTATTGTTTCAAATTTAAATTTTACATCTAACTCAATGCTGTCTCTCTACCCCCTACACTGCCCCCACTTCGTGAGTTTCCTTATTATTGCCCGTCATAAATGTGTAAATTTAGTTTCATTTTTTCATTTCAACATTTGGAAATAAATCTGATGATCCACTGTCCTTTAAAAGGGCTGTGGTGAAATAATTTATTATATAGAACCTTAAAGCAATCTGTTTTTATTTAAAATATATATATATATATATATATATATATATATATATATATATATATATATATATATATATATATGTATATATATATGTGTGTGTGTGTGTGCGCGCACAAGAATTTGCTAATAATGGCGTAATTGGCGGTCATCAATACGATATTCAGAGGCGAGTCACAAGTAGACTCAAAGGTTGCATTTTGGCCAGGCACGAATCACTCGCTGAAATTGGCAAATATACATACAATTTCCATGACGGTCGATTCCAATACTTTTTTTGGTGGTGGTGTGGGGTAGTCGTTTATTTTCAGTGGTCGACTGGGTTTTAAAATATTGATTACCAGGAGACAAAGTGAGGCCACCCCAAGTATAATTTTCATAACGAAAAATAAATTTTTCATTAAATACACGGGGGAAAAATCCTTTTTTTGAATTTCTTGGGAAAAATGAATATTTCTTAGTAATTCTAACGTTACTGGCAGCAGATATCAAATGTAAAAGCAATGGTATAATTCAATTTTTTTATTTCTTTTATTTTAATAATAAATAATTGGTTGATATTTTAAAATAATTTACTGCACAATTTATATACTAATAAATAGTTAAAAAACACAATAAACCATTGCATGCAGTTCACTATATTAAGTGCAATCGTTTGTGTTTACTGAATAATTGTATGAATTTTTTCTGCATCCAATTCATCTGACAATTCCTTTTCAATAGATAGCAGCATGTATGATTGCAAATTCTCCTCAGGCAGCGAATTTCTTACCCCTGTCGCTATGATCTATTTATCTTTGAAAATGTCCTCACACATTGTACTTTAGTAACTGATAGTATGCAGATGACTTTATAAAGTTTTTATTCCTTTTTGTTAGTAAAACAGTTGACCGGATGAGTTTCTATTGTATTTTTATTTTATATGTGGTACTCGCTCTATCAGGGGACTACTTGACATCGGGCAAGTTCACACCCTGGCGAGGTAACCACTGTTTATTTTCATTGTTTTCGGCCTCGACAATCGCTGGGATATCTTGATTGCGGCAACAGGTTATACTATCAAAACGTCTTTTGGAAACGAGGTGGGGTAGTCGAGGGACTACTCTGAATGTTGTACGGAATATATATATATATATATATATATATATATATATATATATATATATATATATATATATATATACATATATATCATAATATATATATAATATATATATATATCATAATATATATACATATATAATTATATATATATATATATATATAAATATATATATATATATATAAATATATATATATATATATATATATATATAATATCAAATACGTAAGGCGTAAGGATAATGCAAATAGGTCTTTTTAATATGAAATATTAAAAAGATAGATCCATGAAGAGAGCTCAATGTATCAAGATACACAGAAATATAATACACATCAAAGTAAATGCTCAATACACCATTAAAGAGTTCAGTAATAATTTATTTCAGGCAGACAAGTGCCTCATTAGATCCGAGTTATAAAATGTTTACCTGAAGCGCATATATATATATATATATATATATATATATATATATATATATATATATATATGCTTCAGGTAAATCCAGTTGTGCTCTCTTGAGAAAAGGCTCCTACTTCTATTAAGGCATTGCTCTTTAACTGAATTGAGCAGTCTGCGCCATTGGCGTATTTCGTATAGAAAACGTTAAAATTCCCCTTTCTCTCTGCTGTGCGACGGTAGCCTAGGTAGGATTTCTGACTGTTGCCAAATCGGTCAGGTTTCGATCCCGGTTTGAAGCAATCGAACGTTTAGCCTCACTGTGATACAGTCTGTCTGTGGACGACTATATATATTTATATATATTTATATATATATATAAACGGGAATCACCATGAAGAAATGTCAATATAAATCATTTCATCCAAATATATGTCTACTTATATTTCTGGCATAGTAGTACAAATGTAAATAATAAAAGAGAGAGAGAGAGAGAGAGAAAACTAAAGAAAAATATGTTGGCTCTCCGTTTGTTATGATCTGAAGAAAAAATATTTACCAATAATAAATTCCCATTATAAAAAAAAGTGCAGTTGAATTTTACAACGAAAAGATTAAAATTAAATAACTAAAAAAAAATACACAAATTATTATGTCGGAGAATGTTCAACTTTTAAACAATTACTCATGAAAAAAAATTGTATTATGGTTTTTTCTTAAGTTAAAGCTCTTCTTTCGCCCAGTCTGCCCGACGACTGAATATGGGTTCAGTCGTAGAGAAAATTGTGATGAGGTGATAAAAAGATGAATTCATATTTTTCCGAAATCATTTTAATAAAACCGACTTGAACTCGAACACGGCTTCACTAATTCTCTATCCGAGTCGCTATCCATTACACCACAGGCGAATACGAATTTCCGTATGTTACGAAAATTACGTATTCTCGAGATTTTATAATTAAAGGCAGGTATTATTTCTTTTTCTTTCATTTAAACAAATTAAAAAAATAACAATTTCAAACGCAGAAAATATGTAAAGATAACTTAGAAATATCTTTTTTCTCTATATCTGGATTCATTTTTAATATTTTCAAATAAAAAAAAAAATAAATTAATAGCAACGCAATACAGTGGAACATCGGTGCACGAATTTAATTCGTTCTTGAAGGCCGTTCGTAACCCGAAATGTTCGTAAACCAAAACTATTGTTCCAATAGGAATCAATGTAGAAAAAAAAAAAAAAAAAAGCAAAAAAAAAAGAAGCACGGCACAACACACGAATGTATACAACATGGCGGTCGCCTCAGAAATGATTCCGTTCGTTTTAACTTGTTTCGGCGATGTTGTTCGAGAACCGAAATTTTGTTCGATAACCGAGGTATTTTCATCTCGAATTTTCTGTTTTGTTCGACATGTGAGACGTTCGAGAACCGAAATTTTGTTCGATAACCGAGGTATTTTCATCTCGAATTTTCTGTTTTGTTCGACATGTGAGACGTTCGAGAACCGAAATTTTGTTCGATAACCGAGGTATTTTCATCTCGAATTTTCTGTTTTGTTCGACATGTGAGACGTTCGAGAACCGAAATTTTGTTCGATAACCGAGGTATTTTCATCTCGAATTTTCTGTTTTGTTCGACATGTGAGACGTTCGAGAACCGAAATTTTGTTCGATAACCGAGGTATTTTCCTCTCGAATTTTCTGTTTTGTTCGACATGTGAGACGTTCGAGAACCGAAATTTTGTTCGATAACCGAGGTATTTTCATCTCGAATTTATTGTTCGAAAAAGGATTTGTTCCAGATGTGAGACGTTCGAGAACAGAGCCTCTACTATATTTTTATTTTCTCATTTCTAGTTTGGTTTCGTTATTTAATGCCAACAAGATTTTTATTGCTGGTAATATTATTCTTTCAAAAATGTAATGTTGGTAATAATTTTTTCTTTCTTCCAAATTGTTTTGTTGGTAATATATTTTTTTTAAAATTATTTATTATTTTTTCAAAAATATTTTGCTGATAATATTAAAAAAAAAACGTTTTGCTGGCAATAATTTTTCAAAAATGTATTGCTGGTAATAATTATTTTTCAAAAATGTATTGTTGGTAATAGTTTTTTCTCAAAATTATATTGCTAGTAATAATTGTTTTCAAAAATGTATTACTGGTATTTTTACTATAAAATATTTTTCCACTTTCACAGTATTTTGACCACAGTCGAAGGGTTAACTATTTGCCCATAGCTGGGACCCTAACAGGTGCTACCACCCCGGGTCAGGTTAGACCTAGGAGCAACAGCAATTAAGGGGTGGTTCTACGCTCCTCAAAACCTCCTGACTAGAGGTCTTGCTGCCGGATGTAGTTTATCGGCATACCCAGGACTGTTGTCATTTCTAGTCGGAGTGAATCTGTTTTACTTTTTAGTAAATTAATTTCCTTTTATTTTATTTTTTAGGGTCTGTATATAATTAATTCATTTGGAGAAATCATAAAACAAAATGCTTTTCATCTATTTAGCCATTTATTTTTTATTTGTGCTATTTAAATTTAAAATTTTTCTTTCTATATTTCAGGACTTGTCTCGTCGAAGGGCAAGAAATGAGGCCAAGCGTTTTGTCCGTAATTTTCTTTCTACTCGCCGCCGAACCAAATGAATGTGACAACATCTTATTTCTCAGTCTTCCATATTTCAGTCATATACACCCGATGACTTTGATGGCGAAAGAACTTTGTAAAAAGGGACATAACTCCTATTTCCCTGTTCCTCAAGAACTCTCCAAAATGCTTAAGGCATCAGATGGACTCCATTTTATACACCTACCCGACATAATAAAAATGACTGAATTCAATAAGGTTTCCATAAGTTTTTTTTCTGGACATAGCAAGCATACATTGTTGGACGTGCAAAAACTCCTCTGGGAGGTATGCGATGATTTGCTGTTCGATGTAAAATGGTTTAATTATTTGAAGTCATTCCAAGCAACTTTGGCCGTTGTCGACGGTGTTTTCATGAGCAATTGTCTGACAATAATTCCCTATAAGCTCTCAATTCCATTTGTATTAATCGGATCAATAAATCTACCGACATTTCATCGAACACCGTGGAACTTAGCCGCTTTTCCGTATGTGTTAACCCCTTTTTCCGAACGCATGTCATTCACAGAAAGATTGCAAAATACTTATATACATATGCTAAATTACTTCACTCCCCATATAAGTGCCCCCGGCAAAAGTGTGAAAGCTTACGCACCGAATAAAGCCGATATTCCTTTTAAAGAACTTCTACATAAAGCTGAATTGCATATCGTAGAAACTGATGTCTTGATAGATTATGCATTACCAGCGATGCCGAATGTGGAATATCTAGGAGGTATGGCAACACAGCCTGCAGAACCACTTGAAGGAAATTTGCTTGAATTTGTTAATTCTTCAAAGAATGGAATCATTGTTGTTTCATTTGGTACTTTGGTCAATTCACTTCCGAAAGAACATCTCGATAAAATGGGAGAAACCTTCAAGCAATTAAAATACAATGTTGTCTGGAAATGGTTGGATATGAATTATTCTTCCCTTAATGTATTTCTTACAAAATGGATACCCCAAAACGACTTGCTCGGCCACCCGAAAACGAAACTGTTCATCACTCATTGTGGCAATGGAGGACAGTTTGAAAGTTTGTATCACGGTGTTCCGATGTTAGGCTTCCCAGTTTTTGCTGACCAGCCCCACAACTGTAGAAGAATGGAGTATAAAGGATATGGACTCTCAATGGATTTATATAATTATACTGTGGAAAGTCTTGTTGCAAATATCAAAGAAGTTATTGAGAATCCAAAATACAAGAAGAATATCCAACAGGCGAGTGATATTTTCAAGTCTAGACCAGAACATCCATCTGAAAGAGGAGCGCGTATAGTAGATGACGTCATTAAATATGGCGGTGGTTTTCTTAGGTCTTATTGTCAGGATATGCCATTGTATCAATATTTTATGCTCGATATTTTGGCATTTGTATTGTTGTCGGCTGCTATTGGGATTGCCATTGTTGTTTTTATTCTACGAAAATGTTTTTCATTTTGCTGCCGAATGAAAATAAAAAACGAGTAATATAATATATGAAATCAAATGAATTCTAAATAATGTCGTATAAAATTATATAACAAAGGGTAATAATGGATAATTCAGCTAACAAACCACTCGATAAAGGTGTCACTGAATTTAATTCACCGTATGTTACTTCTATGCTTGATAGACTGATATCCATCTGTTTTCAACTTCTAATCAATCGCAATATTAGCCATATTTTATGAACTGATTAATGATGCATCAATGAAATCAAATCACATGGTGTTCTTTGTTCACAAGTGCCTCTCAAAAACACATGACCTTTTGCCTTTGTTTCCGTGTTTTCAGAGCTAAATTTGTGTTCAGTCTCAGTTCAGAATTTAATTGACATTTTAATCGGTTCTTTTTCATTCAATAAATAAGGTGAATTTTTCTGTATAAGGACTTCTAATACAGATAGAAGCTTACTCTTTTTTTTTATTTTTCAGCGTAGTCTTCCAGCACTGTCACACACTTTTCCCATCTGTGCACAAGCTTCCGTATTCCCTCAGCGTAATAATCTTTGGACTGATGTCTCAGCCAGTCGCTCACAACACTTTTGACTTCATCGTCACTTTTAAACTTGTGAACGCTTCATCGTCACTTTTAAACTTGTGAACGCTCTCGTGAACGCTTTCAAGGGACCAAACAGGTGAAAGTTTGAAGGAGCAAGGTCTGGGCTGTAAGGGGATGAGGGAGCAGTTCCCATCCCAGCTCGTTGATGGTCTGCACCGTTTGGGCTGCTGTGCTGTTTGTGCTCTGCAGTAAGCATCTTTGACACCCACCGACAGCTGACCTTGTGTGCTGTCCCAACAGATAAGCTCAAAGTCCTTGCAATGTCATCCACTATCACCCTTCTGTCAGACTGAATGAGGTCATTGACTGATTCGATCGCCTCAGGAGACCTCACTCTGTAAGCCTACCAGGCCTGTCTTCATTCTCAACACTGCTCCGTCCTTCTTTAAACAATTTAGCCCACTTGTAGACATATTTTTTGGCTGAAACATGTGGCACCATACACGGTTGACATTCTCCTATGAGTTTCAACTGGTTTGCACCCTTCAGCAACCAAAAACTTGATAACTGACCGCTGTACAATCCTGGAGCATGCTTCTTGGTCGGCCATCTTTGTTAATCGCCAAAACTCTGAAAGTTTTTTTAATCTGCAAAAGAAATTAAATCCATGTGAAAAAGAAGTAAAACAAAAAAAATAAAAAAAGTAATATTCTATCTGTATTAGAAGTCCTTATACCGAAAAATTCACCTTATTTATTGAATGAACCTCGTATTATGAAAGTGTCAGATCATTGCAAAAGTTTGTGACTGATTTTCATAATTAGTATAAAATGACCGCAACTTGACACTGGCGTCTGTTTTAGAGCCGATTTCTGGTGAGTTCTAGAGTGAAACCTTTCGTCATTCAGTTAATAATCAGATTTTGTTGAATGTTGACGTTTTGTCCACAAATGAATGCTTTAAAGATGGAGGATGTAAAGCTGTACTTCCGCCGTATTATGCTGTATGGATTTCGGAAAGGAGTAAGCGTTGGAACTGTGATGGAAACATTCAAAAGATTTACATGATTCGTGCTGACGGACGGTCAAAAAATGGCTTCGCAGATTTCGTCAGGGTGATTTTTCGACGTCTCTGAAGACGCTCTGATTGCTATCGTGGAGAATAAAGATTTCGACGGAATAGATTGTTAAGAATTTGAAAATCGATATCTTAAATGACTTTCAACATTTGAATAGAGTTTGGCTTAAAAAAAACGCCGACTTTGTCAAATGGATGCAAGACTGCCTGTTGCAAAACAGACTCTGCAGAATTGAAATAGGAAACCTTCCAGTAAACACTGTATTCTCCTGATTGAGATCCTTCGGATTTTCATTTTTTTCTGTAGATAATGGAACAAAACACGAGAATTCTACGAAAATAGTAACAAGCTTGTAGAACGAGGAAGACAGTTATTAAAAACTATGTAATTGCCTAATAAATCTTTTTTGTCATTATGTAAAATTTTATTTTTAATTTTCTAATCGGGCACGGATATTTGCAATAATCTTTTAGATAAAACTTTCTCTACGCTTTCTTCATGGCTCTGTTCAACCAATTTTGAGATATATAACATTCAACGCCGTCAAGCCTCTCCGTATTTAATCAACCATTACGAATGTGGACATTACCTATCTTATAAAAGTAGACGAACTCGTCATCCCTTGAGTTTTTAAGAATGAAAAAGTACGTCTGAGTGATTCAAACATTTCGCAATTGCTTGTCATTGGAATAACTCATGCAGAAATTATGCAGACGAATGAATTTTCTTTGTTGACATTGTAGTACGACAACTCCTCACTTAACGACATAAATATCCCGGACTTACGACCAGTTATAAAATCACATAAAATAAAAATCTAAAAAGCATCAGCCAGACGGTATTGTATATTATACTTTTGATTGTTTTCTCTTTCTTCGAATAAATAAATAATAAATATAAAAACTAATGTGAAAAATTTACTTGAACTGTAGTTACAGATTATAGTGATGTTTATTTTTAATTTATTTATTACGTTTACTGTAGAGTACACTACTGTATTGTATAAACAATTAGATTTCAATTAGTTTGTTTTGTTTTGTTTGTTTTGTTTGACGGCATATCAACCTTAATGGGTCATTTAATGCCGACAACTTTTTTTTTCCTGGTAATATTTTTGTTTTGTCAAAAATCTATTTCTATAATATTTTTTTCCTCAAAAATGTATAGCTGGTAATATTATTTTTCCAAAAACGTATAGCTGGTAATATTATTTTTTCAAAAACGTATAGCTGGCAATATTATTTTTTTAAAAACGTATTGCTGGTAATATTGCACAGTTCATCACTTAGCGACCTGGTCGTTAAGGGAGGAGAGGCTATATTGCTACATTACGTTGGAAATCGTTAAATTGGTTTTGCTTCTTGTATTTATTGAAAGTTTATAAGGATCTTCTATAAATATAGATGGGCTTATTATCGTATTGCCCGTATGCTACGACGCTGCCAATGTTAAGACGCACCCTATAATAAGCTCGGTACTTTTTAGAAAAAAAACATTTGAGGATTTAGTACTAGCAAGTCCAAGTCGCCGACTTTACCCTTTTTGTTACAATAAATCATATTTTGGACCTATTATTAAATATTTTGGCTATTATTATTATATTTCCATATTTAGAACAATATTGGATAGTAGGTACTTGGAATTGACAATTCATTTAGAATTAGGGGTAGACCTATTGAGCTAATTCGAGGTGTTTCGGTAGTACACAAATTGTGGTAATAAGGTCGGTATTCTTGGTGTAAATATGAAACGGAACCTTCAGGCTGTATTGCGTTGTTGGGGTTGGAATTTGCGAAGATACCGTGCGGTATGCCTAGATGAACGAAAAACTGTACCGGCAGAAAGCTGCCTTATTGTTTACCATTAATACTCGAAAAAAAGAAGCAGTATAGATCGTCTGGATCCAGTTGAATCCATTACATTCACTTACGTGATAATACCATTGGGGAAGGTATGAATCCTCTTCTTCTCCTCCCAAGTATGGATAAATAGCAAGACAGACCGAGTTCTATAGCATTGAATGGCAACTGGTCTACTGCAGAAAGAAATGGCAACCAACTGCCGGAAAAAATCTGTATCGAAAGATACATGATCGCTTAAGCGTGTATCACGCATGGCACATAACGGATATATCGTACAGTACTAACATGATATACGTTATTTATTGCATATGAAGGATAATTGTAGGCTTATATTACATGGCTGGGGTTAATAAATTACTTCTATCTTGTGAATGTGTTCGTCAGGGTTAGCAAACACCTCTCTATAACTTGACCAGGGCGGTTTTTGAGGGCATTTTTCAGGAACAAAAATGAATCTTAATATACGGGAAATATGATAAATATCTAGGAAGTGTTTTAACAGAGGACAGAAAATGCGACAGCGAAATTCGAAGGCGCATAGGGATAGCGTAATGTGCCTTCGAAAAGCTAAGAAAAGTATTAAGAAACATGAAAATTTCGTTAGACACAGAGAAAGGAGTACTGATCTGTTTTGTAATATCATTCCTCCAGTACGACGGTGAATGCTGGAAAACTTCCCACAGAGTGAGAAGAGATTTGACGCAATAGAAATGTGGCTCTACAGGAGGATACTGAGAATACCATGGACTAAAAATGTAGGCAACGACGAAGTTAGAGAAAATGGAAGCAAAACGGACATTTATATTTCGAATCAGAAAAAGACTGTTGAAATTTCTAAGATACATAATGAGGAAAGAAGGCTTAGAAAATTTGATACTGACAGGCCATATTGAATTCAAGAGGATCGAAGAAAAAGCAGCGCGTAACGTACTTAATGAACTTGCGTAAATGGAATTAGGGAAGATAGAAAAAATAAAATTTAGGAGAGATAACAAAAAAGAAAATATTTACAGAGAAGTAGAAAGAAGTGGAAATTATGGAGAGCCACGATCGTTCATGTCCTGAAGGGACATGGCACATAGAAGGACGACCTTTTTTTTAAATAAACAGTTTTATTCTGTAACTTACTTCATACTTGGATCTTTTTAATTTAAACCTGTAGTAATCTATTTGATTGTGTCATGAATAATTTCCTTTTGTTTTTATCAATTTTATTCTTCAAAAAATAAAGTAAAATTAATTTTCATTAAATTATATATTCAGCCTTATTTGCAGTGACCTCTTGCTCCTTAGCAGGAAGCTCTTCGGCACGTTTTGAGTACAATTTTCAAGTTTTAGTATAAGAAAAGCGTTTTCGACGATCTTTAGAATCTGGTTTTAGTTAGAAATATTTTCCTCCATTCTAGCGTTTTGCAGCGATCGACGAAGGTAGTAATCAGCTGGTGCAAGGCCAGATGAAGATCGGGGACAGAGTAGAACAGACCACACGAGTTACAATATATTTTGTGTATTATTCTTGTACGAAGAATATTGTTTTTGTAATTGTTATAATGTAACCCTTAATTGAAAGAAAGAAGGCCATTTTAAATATTTCTCTTCTGTGTTGATTTAAAAATAAAATTTCTGTTTGTCAACCAGTTACTAGTTTCAACCTGTGAAGATTTCTTGATGAATCTCAATTCTTCAGTTAATTACAATATTAATTACATTTACCGACTTGAATGCTCGAGAAATATCGTAGAAAATATGCGTTCCCCGTCAGGAATCGAACCTGCGTCCTAAACAGAAATGTCAATCGATCTGACTTGCTATACCACTCAACTACAGAGAAAGCGCCTTCTTAGCAAAGTCTGAATTACTGTTTGTAAACAACAAATCTTCGACGATAAATCTGAATATTACAAGTAAAACAGCTTGGTCCAAACTCCACAATAATTTCCAATTCAATAGATGCTTAGCTAAACAACAGTTTCAATGCGTTCCGCCTCGTACTCTGTAAAGCAAATGTCAAACATTAAACAAATCTCGTTAGATCAGTCAGTTATATGCCATGCGTGATACACGCTTAGGCGATCATGTACTTTTTGATACATGTGTGAGAAGACAGATTTTTTTCCGCAGTAGGTTGCCATTTCTTTTTGCAGTAGACCAGTTGCCATCCAAGTCTATAGAACCCGGTTTGTTCTGCTATTTACCCATAACTGGTGGGAGAAGAAGAGGATTCATAACTTTCCCAAGGTTATTAGTACGTACATGAATGTAATCTGATTCGACTGGAATTCGAACTCGGCTCTGCGATTCCTCAATCCGAGCCACTACTCCACCGTGCCTTCCGTCGTTAGATAAACATATTAACTGTTTTCCAATATGGACTATTTAATACACAACGGAAACAAAGAACAGTATCGGTAGGTAAACATATATTTCATTGCTTTGTACACTGTATACTGCAATACAAATCGAAACATTTAACAACTGGTCGTTAGGTAAGCATATATTGTCATTGCTTTTCATATTGTACACTGTAATACAAAATGACAAACAATCAACAATTAGTCATTACGTAAGCATATATGTCATTGCTTTTCATATTGTACACTGTAATACAAAATGACAAACAATCAACAATTAGTCATTAGGTAAACATATATGTCATTGCTTTCTATATTGTACACTGACAAACAATCAACAATTAGTCATTACGTAAACATATATGTCATTGCTTTTCATATTGTACACTGTAATACAAATGAAAAACAACCAACAATTAGTCATTAGGTAAACATATATGTCATTGCTTTTCATATTGTACACTGTAATACAAAATGACAAACAATCAACAATTAGTCATTACGTAAACATATATGTCATTGCTTTTCATATTGTACACTGTAATACAAATGACAAACAACCAACAATTAGTCGTTAGGTAAACATATATGTCATTGTTTTCTATATTGTACACTGGCAAACAATCAACAATTAGTCATTAGGTAAACATATATGTCATTGCTTTCTATATTGTACACTGACAAACAATCAAAAATTAGTCATTACGTAAACATATATGTCATTGCTTTTCATATTGTACACTGTAATACAAATGACAAACAATCAACAATTAATGGTTAGGTAAACATATATGTCATTGCTTTCTATATTGTACACTGACAAACAATCAAAAATTAGTCATTACGTAAACATATATGTCATTGCTTTTCATATTGTACACTGTAATACAAATGATAAACAATCAACAATTAGTCATTAGGTAAACATATATGTCATTGCTCTCTATATTGCACACTGACAAACAGTCAACAATTAGTCATTACGTAAACATATATGTCATTGCTTTTCATATTGTACACTGTAATACAAATGATAAACAACCAACAATTAGTCGTTAGGTAAACATATATGTCATTGCTTTCTATATTATACACTGACAAACAATCAACAATTAGTCATTACGTAAACATATATGTCATTGCTTTTCATATTGTACACTGTAATACAAATGACAAACAACCAACAATTAGTCATTAGGTAAACATATATGTCATTGCTTTCTATATTGTACACTGACAAACAATCAACAATTAGTCATTACGTAAACATATATGTCATTGCTTTTCATATTGTACACTGTAATACAAATGACAAACAATCAACAATTAGTCATTAGGTAAACATATATGTCATTGCTTTCTATATTGTACACTGACAAACAATCAACAATTAGTCATTACGTAAACATATATGTCATTGCTTTTCATATTGTACACTGTAATACAAATGACAAACAATCAACAATTAGTCATTAGGTAAACATATATGTCATTGCTCTCTATATTGCACACTGACAAACAATCAACAATTAGTCATTACGTAAACATATATGTCATTGCTTTTCATATTGTACACTGTAATACAAGTGACAAACAATCAACAATTAATCGTTAGGTAAACATATATGTCATTGCTTTCTATATTGTACACTGACAAACAATCAACAATTAGTCATTACGTAAACATATATGTCATTGCTTTTCATATTGTACACTCTAATACAAATGACAAACAATCAACAATTAATCGTTAGGTAAACATATATTGCATAACTTCCCACGTTGTATATTTTAAAAAGAATGGCAAACAATAGGTAAACATTCGTTCGGTAACATAAATTTCATTGCTTTCCCAATTGTAAACGGTTATACAAATGGCAAACAATCACGTGAGAGTCATCAAACAGAAATAGGATACTACACTGTACTAAGCCATTTATATGTTTTCTTTGCTTTCTTTTATCTTCACCCGCGCTCGAGATATAAAAGTACATGTCCACTTAGCAAAGAAACGTGACGTTACAGAATCTGTTCTGACGTTCTTATCATTTCCAAAAGTCATTATCAATTTCATTTTGATTATCTTATTACATAAAACAGAAGTGGCTGTACGCGTGTCTACAGTATGAACTAAGTGAAATATACTTTTGGTCTAGCTGACAAAGACTTCCAAGCAAACAGAAAGGTGGTCAGTATAAAGATTTTTATTCTATGCGTGATTATTTCTTTGTATATAAAATACATGCTGCCTAACGTTTTATGTTTATAAAAAAACTATCGATCTGCAGTACAAAAGATTTCCTAAAAATCTACTAAGACATTACAGTAAATTAATTGAACTATATTCTTAGTTCATAACATATTAACTGAAAACACTTGTAAAAATAGAATACGTGGATTTACCACATCACAAAAAAATTCAAATAAAAATTCTCACTTAAAATTTGAAAAACCTAGCGTTGCGACTTTGCACGTTCCGATATTGTATACAACCGTCAATAATAGCACATTCTTAAAAAACATCTTTCGGTCTACAAACAATTATTTCGTCTCCAAATTTTAATTTTAAAGGAAAAAATATGCCTGAGGATGAATAAAGGATTATTCGAAAGTACTAGCATTTAAAAAAATATATAAACTGGAAACAACTGACAACAGTTTTATGAATGAGGATCACATCATTCTATGGATTAACAGTATTTTAATGCATACATTATATTCTACTAGCGATGTGACATCGCCAATAATCGCATTAATATTGCTGATTGATTCTATGCGCGAATGTTTCTTTGTATATAAAATTCATGCTGCCTAATGTTTTATATATATATATATATATATATATATATATATAATATTATATCATTATTATATTATATTATATTATATTATATATATATATCCTTATTATCATTATTATATTATATTATATTATATTATATATATATATATATATATATATATATATATATATATATATATATATATATATATACCTAAGCTTAGGTTTTTGCTCTACTTAGTGTATTTAGCACTTTACGTAGTTGACTTTTTATTCGTTTTGGGTTTTTTTTTCTTTGGAGCTGAAACTTAAGCATTGACGATTGTTTTCGCCTTGTTTTATGTTCTTGGTTCTTTTTTTTTATTCCCAATTTTTCTTCGGTTACCGATTTGTTTTACTGCAAGTTGAGCTATCCGAGGTTTTTCCAGACGAGTACCACCATTTATATATATATATATATATATATATATATATATATATATATATATATATATATATATATATATATATTCAAAAATACGCTTTTAAGTAGGCGCCCGAGGGGGTCGTCAGTGATGTTTTGACTTGGTTCATCAGGGAGTTTCGGGTCTTTCAACATCATACTCCCCATCACCAAATCGACCCAATCAGGGGAGATCTAACCCTGATTCCCCCTCACTTTTAAAACGCTAACAGTTACTCTGGCCTTTTTAAAGAATTCTACGAAGAAAGACCGCGTATTCCGCACATCCGATTGGCTGTTTGTACAACCAATCAGCAGCGCGAACTATTTTTAAATGGCCCGCAGTGGGGACTAGCTTTTTTTTTTCTTTGGTGGATAGCAGTTTCAATGGATAACCGAGGAGGTAATCTTAATATTCCTAAGTTTAATCCCTTCCCTAAGTGTTGCATCGTTTAAATATTGCCGGTTGTATTTGGGGGGGGGGAATTAAACTCAACCCTTCTATTACATTCATCGTTTAGCCCGATTCTTAAAATTTGTTACAGGTTAACATATATATATATATAAACACATGTACACATAAAGTGCTCCAGACCAGCTGCAATCTTCAGCTGAGCGCTGTGCTTCAGCAAATTTTCAGCCCATTAAGCTCAGTACCTCTATACACGGTGGGCCCGCAAAAGCTGGATGATGTTACGTTTCAACCGGTCTATGTTAGTTGGATGCGACTCGTTAAGAATTTCTGGGTAATCCATGCACTGCCTTCTACCGCTTTTTCACCACAAGTCTTTATCACCTTATTCGGCTTTTGGATACCAGAACACTCGAGGAATCCTTTACAGACATCCTCAAAGGGCACCATATATATATTACACAACAAAATCCCAAATTACCTCATATGGGGGTATTTTATATGATTTTATATGATCTGTTATAATAAATATATTGTGCGCTTTTTGTGGATCAGTTTTAATATTTGATATTACTAGGAAATACTTGGATTATATGCCAACGGATTTATTACCTATACTATATATATCTATATATATATCTATATATATCTATATGTATATATATATATATATATATATATATATATATATATATATATATATATATATATATATATATATAATTTAATTATTCCCAATATCATCATCATCATAATCCCTTTGATATTTGTAATCGTACGGGGAGCCATATTGATTCTCCTCTACAACGCTTTATCAACGGCAGCCATGTTATAGTCGTACTTGTTTATTGTTTGACATTGTCCAACCAGTATTTGCGTTGGTGTCATTTCCGACGTTCATTTTCAACGGTGGTTTTGCACATGCTGTCGTGCCTTGTGACGTTTCCAAATAACTCACATTTTTTCTCCGTTTGACACTCGGGAGAAGAGGTTCCTGGTGGCCCACTAAACTTTCAACCGTTTCCGCATGAAGTCGTTGGTTTTATGTTCCCAATAGAAGATGCCGAGGAGTTTTCTCGTGCAACTGTTCTCAAACACTTTGATCCTTCTCTCTGTTTCTGCCAACAGTGTTCACGTTTCACATCCATATAGAAAAATGACGACCACCAGCGACGGGTTACAGACGGGTCTACCACCGATAGAGATTGAAGGATCAGCGTCGTTCAGGGTTTCTTACATGATTATCTATAGAAATAGGTTGAACAATGTGGAAGAAAGTATGCATCCTTGTCGCACGCCTACAGCTGTCCGGAGGAATACTCTGACTTGTTTTAAAAAGAAATGGCATGATTACCAATATATATATATATATATATATATATATATATATATATATATATATATATATATATATATAAATATTGATAATATTAGTGGTAAATATACACATACATATGCAATCGTATATCTAAAATATATAAATAAATATACATACATACACATACATATGTGTATAAAAAATAATTCCAAGAGGATAGAATCGAGGTAGAACTCAATGCCTAGGACAGAGTAAGGATATGTAGGTAGATGTAGATGTGTTTATATGTGCGTGTGTGTGCTTGTTTAGGTATGTACGTATACATATATATCTGCATATAGACGTATATGTACGTATGTATGCATAGTTAGACGGATAGATAGAGGGATTAATCGTTTACCTGTTTAGATGGGTGGGTGTAGGTATTTGTATGGAGATGTGTAAGATTTTATGTATATATTGTTTATGTACACGTATGTGTATGTCCGTATGTATATATGTGTTTAGATGTATATATGTGTACGAGTGGATGTGTATGGATGTATGTGTATATGTATGTATATGTGTGTATGTATATGCATATATGTGCGTGTATGTGTGTATGTATATATATGTGTGTATGTATTTATACATATATGTATATGTGTGTGTATCAGGGTGTCTCAAAAAATGTACTCAGACTTTGAATGACGAGAAAACCTTTATTTATGAATATAGATTGAAATGGAATAGCTTCGAATACAGAAGAAAAATGTAATTGAAGATTCATGTTCGCAAATGTTCAAATTAATGACCCCCCCCCCAAAAAAAAAACCTGTTACAGACAGTTAAAGTGTGAGAACATTTTTTAGAGACACCCTGTATATATATGTATGTGTGTGGGTATGTACTCATGTTGTTGTGTATGTGTGTATACGTAGGTATTTTTTAACATAGAAATTGAGGTCCTCGCTAGGTTAGATAATCGTTATTTTTATATTTTTATGTTTATATTAGATTTGTAACCTGTTGTCGATATTACCTTTGTCAAATTTTCTTGGTGACGCAGCGGCCCTTTTATAAACGCAATTCGCTTTTTGTTCCCCCACAGCACCTCCACCCACCATTTTTCCTCCTTCTTTTCCTCTATTTCTCTCATCTCTGAACTTTAAGATTATACGGTCTATTGTGTGTGTATGTCACCAAGAAATGTATACACTTTTCCGGTGTATCTTTGGACATTTGAAAATATGCATATTTTTCTCACTTAAATCGTCTTTCACCCCACCCTTTAAAACTTCTCTCTGTTAAATCTTAATCCCCCTTCATCTTTAGACCTTCCTGTTCTTCTCTCGTCTGTTACCCCTCTCTATAGATCTCATTTGCTCTAGCGTTCGTCCCACACTCTCACACATACACTCTCACTAATTTTTATTTTATTTCATTTTTATTTTTTCTCCCGGAGTTGTTTTTTCTGTTTTCTTTTTGAATTTGTAGGTCTGATGAATTGGATCGTTTTCACGATTCCAATGGAATAAATTATGACCATGGAATATTAGTGTTTAAGTTTTTTTATTATATTTTATTTTATATATATATATATATATATATATATATATATATATATATATATATATATATATATATATGGTCTTTATCAAGCTATATATATATATATATATATATATATATATATATATATATATATGTATGTATATATATATATATGGTCTTTAACGTGTTGATAAAATTTTATAAATGAAAAAATACCTGAAAAAGAACAGTATGAAAAAAGACAAAATGAAAACTTTTCTTTACCGACGCGTTTCGTCCTCTGATCGACATTATCAAGGAGGAAAATGTTATAATTTTATTGGCGATGACCAATTTATTTTTAAAATTTTCTAGAGAAGAGTGTTAGAATGTAAGATTATGGAATTTGTGCTGTTGATATGAGAAGTGCCATCGGCGGTGTCCTCAAAATATTAGACATCGCTGATAGCATTTCCAACATCAACAAAGCAAAATTCAGCATCCTACCCTCAAACACTCCATCTACAAAATTTTAAAATAAATTAGTTATCCCCAAAACTTTGCAAACCACCTCCCAGAAAATGGGAGATATTATAATTGGGAAGAAAAATATATCAACTACTACTTTAGATGCCTGTATTTATCAAAGAAAAAGTTTGCAATATTAAAAAAAAAAACACTTATATTGGCGAGACATCCCGAAATCTAAAAGCCCGCATCTATGAAAATCACAAAACGCTCTGCCTGGCTGTTATTTCTAGAATCGTAAGGGGCTATTGTTATGTGTTCTAACACAATTTGCAAAATTCCTTAAATTCTTTCGATGTAAATTGAGTGTCGTTATCTGACACAATTGAATCTGGTACTCCGAACCTCGCAAACTGAATTTAGTGTAGAAACTGAATTACTGCGTGCGTGATTGTCCTTTTTTTTACATCTCTGGCCACTTTGAAAATCTGTCTATTAGACAATTAGATAATACGTCTCATTAAGTGGACCAGGAAAGTCAACATGCAGACGTGACCATGGGCGGTCAGTTTCTGGCCATGGGTTGAACTTAATTGGTGGTGCTTTAGCCGCCAAAGCACAGCCTTTGCATGACTTCACTAAGCATTCAATGTTTCTATCCATGCTACGCCAGTATACGTAACTTCTCATCAAGCTTTTCATTCTGGATATACCAGGATGCCCTGCATGAAGTCCTGTCTTTAAGTTTTGTTTTCATTTCAGTAATAAATTTGTCCTCCAACGCTTTACTTTTTATATCTTCCAACGTCACATGCAGTTCCCGCAAAGTACTTTTTTTATCTCTACTTCCGATTTTAGAGAAGCAATAACCGTGTACACTATTTACATTATTCGGACTATTTTCCTCATCTTTGTCGCCATGTTTATCACAACGTTTCGGCCGTTGTACGCTCCGGCATTCTTCAGGTGTTTGGAATGTCGAACTGAACCCTTTATTTCGCTCACTGGGTAAAAATTGCAATATGAGCACCGATAAAAAATGATTGCTGAAGACATTAGGTTTATAATACCCAGAAATTTATACACAGATGTGCACAGGGACACATGGCACGGTGGATAGAAGCGTTATTTAGATCCAGTGAC
This sequence comes from Acanthosepion esculentum, assembly GCA_964036315.1. Taxonomy (NCBI): domain Eukaryota; kingdom Metazoa; phylum Mollusca; class Cephalopoda; order Sepiida; family Sepiidae; genus Acanthosepion; species Acanthosepion esculentum. The sequence continues at coordinate 33,429,684 of OZ038512.1, forward strand.
AAGACCCAAAAGAGTGTGTTCAATACCTGGTAAGGCAGTGGAGGACTTTCGGAGAGGAATTAACAGATTACTGACATCCATTAGACATGGTACGTGGAACTAGAACAGTCCACCCCTATATATATATATATATATATATATATATATATGTATAGGATTTATGCAAATAAATCTTGTCACTTAGCTGTCACTTAGACCTTATACAACTGGACTTTATAAACAGAGATCATAACATTCATTTAGAGTTTCGAGGTTAATGTATTTTATTAAAAATTGTTTGCGAGAGTGATTTTTGCCATTTATATCATTAACTTCACTATCTGCTTTTTGTATGAATGATTCAGGTAATGTACATTAAACTGCACCACATACTTGATATTTATATATATATATATATATATATATGTGTGTGTGTGTGTGTGTGTGTGTGTGTGTGTGTGTGTGAGTTGTGTATATGTATGTGTGTGTAATGTTTTCTTATATTATAGCAATTTGAGCTTTTTTTTCTTCTTCTGCAGCCCTCCACCACCTTCCTTATTACTTCGTGGATCACCATTTTTTATTTCGCCTATTAACAAAGTAACACTCTTTCTCCCCTCCTACGATAAAATAAACGGGTTCATCTTTCTCGTTAAAATCTACTTTTTGCGAACACCAAACGACTACAAATCAAGCGCTTGGAATTAGAGAACATTTGGACATTTTCTACACACTGTGTCCAAAAAAGAAAACACTCGTTCGAACACAAGAAAAATTAATTAAAAAGCTTAATCTTAGTACCTTGTCTGTCGTTTTTAATGAAACATACATAAATGAAGGATTGCTGCCTAAATACACAATATATATATATATATATATATATATATATATATATATATATATATATATATATAAATATATATATATATATATATATATATATGTGTGTGTGTGTGTGTGTGTGTGTGTGGAGGTATGCAGAAAATAGGAAAGAACACGTTAGGTAAATAATCCGGAGTTCTTTAGTATTTTTGTTTTTATTTTTAAAGACAGTGCTCCATACAGAAGTAGAGCTTATATTATAATATTTAAAAAAAATATGATTCCTTCGTTACATAAGAGTTCTCATGTTTCAAAAACGAGAGCCGAAACCCTCAATATAATTATTGAAATTAAGTTGAATTAAGGTGTCGAGTCCCGTTTCATCCTCAAGCGAAAATTTAAAAGCAAAAAAAAAAAACCAACACTCAATAATATCAACTATGAACATGGACACAATATATTGACCGTGTTTTGAAAATGAAAACTACATAAATACAACAAACTATTTCTTGTTAGTAGTTAATATATTTCAACCTTGAAAATGGCTAAATGTATATCCAAACGCGCTCGGCTAAAAAGAACAATCGGACAGTTTTTTTTATATAATTTAACATCCGAAAAGAAAAAAAAATTAGATCATATGAGAAATTGTATAAAAAAGTAAATCAAAGCACCGTGTCTGTCGTATTCAATGAAAATGTGCATATATATATATATATATATATATATATATATATATATATATATATATCTCCGATGCGATGAGAAAGAAAGTAATATACAAATTCCAAGGTTCACAGCATTAATCCAAAAGAGGGCACGATACCGATAGTAAAGCGATAATTATTTATTTATTATAATTTTATCATATAGAAAAAACCATTTTACTCACTACAAGGATGCAACTACGTTTCAGTGCATTTCAACTGCACTTCGACGGGTGAGAATCGAAAATGGTTATAATATATGATAACCATTTTCGATTCTCACCCGTCGACGTGCAGTTTAAATGCACTGAAACGAAGTTGCATCTTTGTTGTGAGTAAAATGATTTTGTCTATATGATAAAATTATAATATATATATATATATATGTGCAAGCTTCATTAAATATGACAGACGAGGGGGATTTGATTAATTTTTTATATACTTTTTCATATGATGTTATATTTTTTCTTTTCAGTAGATAAATTTTACAAAAACTGTCCAAATGTTTTATTTTTCAGAGCGCTTTCGGTTACACATTTAGCCATTTTCAACGATGGAATATATTTACTGTTAATTGAAATATAATTCACCTTTTAGATCATAATTAAACAGAACAAATTTAAGTGTTCATTAAGGAATCGTATTCATGATCAATCATAGTTTGTAAACAATTATATTGGCCACACCACAACATTTTAACAAGAAGACTCACGCTACATCTATCTGACCATAACTCAATTAGGTCTCATTCAAATTCTCATGGAGACATAGTGGACACTATTAACAACATATTTGTTGATAATACAAATATAATATCATCGTCTAAAAATCGTGTAAAAAGGCTAAAAATAATAGAAGCCTTATTAATAAAAATAAAAAGACCAGCACTCAATAATATCAACTATGAACATGGACACAATATGTTGACCGTGTTTTGAAAATAAAACTTAATATAATACTTAATACATACATACAGCAATCCATTTCCAGTTAACAGTAAATATATTCCATCCTTGAAAATGACCGAAATATACAACCGAAAGGGCTTGAAAAAATAAAACATGTGGACAGGTTTTGTATAATTTATTTACTGAAAAGGAAAAACATTATAAGATCATATGAGAAATTATATAAAAAAACTTAATCAAAGCACCTTGTCTGTCATATCTAATGAAGCTTCCATGAAAGAAGGATTGCTGCCTAATTACACTATATATATATATATATATATATATATATATATATATATATATATATAAAAGTGGACATGGAACAAAAAAACAAGGAAAATAATTTGACATAAATAAATAAACAAATAAGCGACTTCCGGTAAGAGTAACCGCCAAAATAGACTACCCATAATGCACCACTGACCCTTATATATAAATAACCGAGAAAAATAACAGCACTAGTCGCCTGACGATTGCACTAGCATGAAACAGACTGTCGCCTCTAAGTACTGACTTCCATGTCCACTTTTATATTTACACACGCTCTATCTCAGATATTGAGCACTTTATTCCATAAATATAGCACACTTTAAGACTATATTTCTTCATATATATATATATATATATATATATATATATATATGATGAAGCTTAATTAATATTGTAAAATAGTCATTCAAAGAATAAATCAGAAAAATGTATTAACTGTTAATAATAGCACACAAATTTAATTAAACATCTTTCGACAAATATCATATTAATTTTCGTCTTTGAATTTTTCTCGAAATTACTTGAAAAAAATAACATCGATGGTAAATATTTATACCGAAAGTTCTTGTTAGCAATATGGACCGAACATCTAATCCACCGTACGATTAATAAAAGCAAGGATCGTGTCGTTCAGCGATTGGTCAGTGAGTTAACGCCTTCATAATCTGTTAGCAAAGTGAGTTCGCCATTAATTACATTAAATTTATTGATTCATTCTTTGAGTGACTATTTTACAATATCTATCTATCTATCTATCTATCTATCTATATACATATATATATATATATATATATATATATATATATATATATATATATATATATATATTGGCATCTGCCGATGGCGAGAGACTATGAATTTACGCCCGAAGAACTGGGTAGGGTTTTTATGCGAGGTCGACAGTTATCCATCTCCGTGTTGCCCATTTCCCCTCTATACGCCACCAAGGTCGTCCAAGAGAAAATCAGAGGTCAATACACCTTGGCCCCGACGCTGTTGCAGGGGTTGCCAGAACGAAATATGACATGTGAGCATCTTAGGGATTTCGAGTCCGGAGTTGAATTTGAGTTCTCCTTCTAGTCTGTCCTACTATTTAGCCATAAATGGAGATTTTGAATTCAAATTTTTTCTCACTCCTAGACCGGTTGCCACCCAAGGCTATAGAACCCAGTCTATCCTGCTATTTACCCATAGCTGGAGAGATGAATTCATAATTTTGGCAAGGGTATTAGAACGTAAGTGAATGTAATGAACTCGACTGGAATTCGAACTCAGCTCTCTGATTCCTAAATGCAAGTCGCAATCAATTACTCCAAACATGGCTCCATATATTTCCACGAAATTTATCTGATCTTCCCAAAGTTGAGATCCCGTTAAGAGAACCCGATATTATCTCAAATTATAACGTCACCTGACAAATTATACCTTGTAAATTTAACAAGTTTTTCTTGGCTCGTTAGTTTCGTATGTGATATCTAGGTAGATAGGTATCTACGTGGCCGATTGGTTAGAAAGTTCGCTTTCTGACCATGAGATCCGGGTTCGAATCTTATCATTTTACCAGGAAGGTGACTTCCTGGGGTTATCGGTCTAGAGCGGGGTGATCCTATTATGCGCCACATTTGGAAAGTGCTTGAAAACCATACCACGGGTTGACACAAGCCTGATGAGTGAAATTGGGTGGACTGTAGCCCGGGGGGGTCGATAGCTATGCTAGCAAGAAGTCACAAGTCATCGTGCCCGAAGGTTTGAACGGGCTGGCCTTGATCAGATTGTTGATCACGCTAGATAACACGCTCTTTCCCATATACTGTAACTAAGGTGTGCTCAGCATAGTTGCACTATAAACCACAGGTGGGTTCTCTAGGCATTGAACAAACACAAACGCGCCTGAGCAATCGCCAGCAATAGGGATTTGCTAACTGGCCTAGTAAATGGTTTAACTCGAATACAAGTGACCAGCTGTATAGATAGGTATCTAGGAATGCATAACAGTCAGTCTTTTGTGTTCCACTAATATTACTATCACATATTCTACTAATTATTCATTCAACACCTATCAGTCCAAACAAAACAATGCAATTTACTTAAAGAAATGTAATGCAAATATTTTCTGGAAATGGTGGTGGAGGTAGATAAACTGATTGTTACATCTTTATTGAGTTAAACTATTTATTTATTGCTTTAATTTGACGTTCTTTGTACTCACTTTCGTCTACAGAGTTCAGAATTTATTTAGGACCAATTTTTGGAATTCTGAATGCCTATAGAAAGTTTATAACATTTCTACAGATGTAAGAAATTCGTAGAGTTTTTCGAACGTTCTTTAAAAAGCATTTGTAAAAAAACAGAGAACGACTTGAGCAAAGCGTGTATATTATAAACAACTGTTTATTATCCATCTAGTTGTTTACTCCAGATTATTTTTTTATCCTTTGTCTGAATCTAAAATAATTTATTTTCTTAATTGTAGACAAAACCTACAGAATGAAGGCGATTTACCTCCTTTTATCCGGAACAGTCTTTCTACTCATCGCCGAGCCAATCAAAAGCGACAACATCCTCTTTCTCGGTTTGCCTTTTTATAGTCACATACATCCGATGACTTCATTAGCCAAAGAACTTTATGAAAAGGGACACAAATCTTACTTTTTTGTTCCGGAGGAATTATCCAAAATTCTAAAAGTTTCAGAGGGTGTTCATCTTCTACGCCAAAAAGAAATAATTCAAATGCCAGAATTCACTAAAGTTGCAATAAATTATTTTTCGCGAGATGGTACCCACACATTACTTGACATGCAGAAGATCATGTGGGAAATATGTGATGATTTACTGTTTGACGAAGCCTGGTTTAAATTGTTGAAGTCGTTCAATGCGTCTTTAATCGTTATCGACGGTGTTTTTATGAGCAATTGTCTCGCAGTAATTCCTTACAAACTATCAATTCCGTTCATACTGCTTGCATCTATGAACGCGCCTTCAATTCATCGAACCCCCTGGGTCTACTCAGCATTTCCGTTTATTTTCACCCCATTTCCTGAACGAATGTCATTTTTAGAAAGATTGCAAAATACTTATATACATATACTAAATTACATCACTCCTCCTATGGGTACTGTGGCGAAAAGTGTCAAGACATATGCCCCGGATAAACCTGATATACCTTTTGAAGAACTTCTACGTAAAGCCGCTTTGCATATAGTGGAAACAGATGTTTTGATAGATTATGCAATGCCAACACTGCCCAATGTTGAACATTTAGGAGGGATGGGCGCGCAACCTGCACAACCACTTAAAGGAGATTTGCTTAAATTTGTTAATTCTTCAAAAAGGGGGATTATAGTTGTTTCGTTTGGATCTTTGGTAAGTTTACTTCCAAAAGAACATCTAAAGAAAATGGGAGAAGCTTTTAAGCAAATAAAATACGATGTCGTCTGGAAATGGTCAGATGCAAGTTATTCTTCCCCTAATGTATTTCTTACGAAGTGGATGCCACAAAATGACTTATTAGGCCATCCGAAAACGAAACTCTTCATCACTCATTGCGGAAATGGAGGGCAGTTTGAAAGTTTGTATCACGCAGTTCCTATGTTAGGGTTTCCTGTTTTCGCTGACCAACCCCACAATGGCATCAGAATGGAAGACAAAGGTTATGGTATCTCGATGGATATGTTTAATTACTCTTTGGAAAATCTTGTTGCAAATATCAAGGAAATTATCGAGAATCCGAAATATAAAAATAATATCCAAATGGCAAGTGATATTTTCAAGTCTCGACCAGAACGCCCGGCTGTAAGAGCAGCTCGTCTTGTAAATGACGTCATCAAATATGGCGGCGGCTTTCTGCGATCGTACTGTCAAGATATGCCTTTATACCAATATTTTATGTTAGATATTTTGGCTTTTGTATTGTCGTCTGCTGTCATTGGAATTTTAATTGCTGCCTTTATTTTCCGAAAATGTTTGTTGTTTATCGGGCGAACTAAATCAAAGAACGATTGATATTATAAACTGACGCCAATTAAAATATATTTAACATCCGGTAGAGTTTAGAAAACAAATCTATCAATCAATTGCTCAATTAAGATTTTAGTAAATTTATTCCGATTGAGGTTTCGTTAGTGCTACCATATAATTCGGTCTACCACGGTATCAATGACTATAGCATGCGGTATACCACGTTTAATACTATAGCATGCAGTCTACCACAGTAACAATGACTATAGCATGCGGTCTACCTCATTTAATACTATAGTATTCGGTCTACCACAGTATCAATGTCTATAGCATGCGGTCTACCTCGTTTAATGCTATTGTATGTGGTCTAACGCGCTATCTAACACTATAGCGTATCTAGCATATTGTTCTTTCGTAAAAAGGCGACTGCTGCTTCCTCGGTCAAAAAAAAAAAAATCTTTCAGCAGCATTTTAATCAAAAGGAGAATATACAGCTGATGTTAACAGTTTCACACCTAAGGGATTCTGATGTGGGAGCCCCATTTTATTCCTTTTATGTAGTCTGGACACACTAGAGGTGAGGTGAGGTGAGGTGAGGTGAGGCGATGGTAGAATTCATCGTGGTAGACCGCAGCTGGACGGTGCGAGTACAATAGATAGTGCGGTAGACGGCATACCTTAGCATTAAATGAGGTACAATTAATGGATTTTTATCTTTTATCTAACATTTTTAGGTGAAACAACATTATGCAGTCTACCAGGGTATCAAACATTATAGCATGCGGTCTACCTCATTTAATACTATAGTATTCTGTCTACCACGGTATCAAACATTATAGCATGCAGTCTACCTCATTTAATACTATAGTATTCTGTCTACCACGGTATCAAACATTATAGCATGCGGTCTACCTCATTTAATACTATAGTATTCTGTCTACCACGGTATCAAACATTATAGCATGCGGTCTACCTCATTTAATACTATAGTATTCTGTCTACCACGATATCAAACATTATAGCATGCGGTCTACCTCATTTAATACTATAGTATGCGGTCTACTGCACTATCTAACACTATAGCGTATCTAGCAGATTGTTTTCTCGTAAAAAGCTGACTGCTCTCTCCTCGGTCAAGATGACATGTCTATAAAAATCTTTCGGCAACATTTTAATCTGAGGGAGGTCATCCAGCTGATGTTAACGGTTTAGGATCTAGGGATATTCTGATGTGGGAGCTTCTTTTCCTTACTTTTGTGGACAGGACACACGAGATGTGAGGTTAGGTGATAGTAGAATTCATCGTGTAGACCGCAGGTGGACGGTACGAGAGGTGAGGTGAGATCACGGTATAATTCGTAGCGCTGTAGACTGCAAATAAGGTAGACCGTATACTATAGTAGCACTCATTTTTATTACTTCAATTGTTATTATAATAGACATTGCTTATTTAAAATAGACGTCCTATTTTTATTTATTAATAGATGAAACAATAGTATGCGGTCTACCACGGTATGAAACACTATAGCATGCGGTCTACCTCATTTAATATTATAGTATGCTGTCTACCGCGTTATCTAACACTATAGCGTATCTAGCAGATTTCTCTCTTGTAAAAAGGCGACTGCTATTTCCTCGGTCAAGATGACACGTCTATAAAAATCTTTCGAAAACATTTTAATCTGAAGCTGATGTTAATGATTTCAGACGTAGGGCGATTTTTTTCTTTTATGTGGACAGGACACACAAGAGGTGAGGTGAGGTGAGGTGAGGTGAGGTGAGGTGAGGTGATGGTAGAATTAATCGTGGTAGTCCGCAGGTGGATGGCACGAGAGGTGAGGTCACGGTAGAATTCATACTGTGGTAGACGGCATACTATAGTAGCACTGTTTCGTTTATATTTGCACTCTTGATAGTTTTCGTTTTTTCAACAAGTAGAATAACTATATAAATTCAAGTACACACTAAAAACAACGTACGAAGTAATAAAAGTATATCGGATTAAAAATATAAAATAATTTAATTCTTCATATATATCACTTGTTTTTTGGAACCCTATAAATAAAAAAATTAAGTTGGCAGTTATTTTTCATATTTTTCATAAATTAATATACTATAACTATGTGACAAACTAAATTGTTTTGTACAGGGCTTGGCCTGTTTTGTAAATTCTGTTTCGTTTCCTTGTGCGTTCTCGTGTGACAGGTGAGACTGGAGCGGTTTCTACATGTTTTCTGTCACATGTTAATGTGAAGTTCTTTCCAACCTATTACTGTTCGTAATTTGTTAAACATTTACCAATTTGACTCTTCTTGTGGCTAACGAGGCCAGAATTTGAAGGACATGCTTGATCATATTCAGCACATGTAGATTTCTGGATCAGTTATTCCTCTTTTCCTAGCTTCACGCTTGTCATGTCCCAAACTCATTGCATGTTATTGGGACACTGGGTTTCTGTATCAAGTTCTGGATAAGAACGGCGAATCTCGAGCTGTGTCTCTAGATATCTCGAAAGCTTTCGACAGGCATGCTGGCCATCTTCGCAAGTTCCAGAGCCACGGTGTCACAAGACGAATATTTGAATTAATCGGATAATTCCTTTTAAATCGTGAAATGAAGGTTGCTTTGAACGTAGTCATTTCCAGATACTTTTTCAATTACTCGGGTGTGTCTCCCAAGGATCTATCATTGGTCCTACGCGATTTCTGATCTTCATCGATGAGCTCACCTATGTCATCAGTTCCCAAGTAGAACGGGTTGAACCAAACCTGGTGAGTGAAATTGGGTGAACGGTAGCCCTGGGGGCCGTCGATAGCTATGCTAGCAAGAAGTCACAAGTCATCGTGCCCGAGGGTTTGATCGGGCTGACCTTGATCAGAATGTTGATCACGCTAGATAACACATTCTTTCCCAGAAACTGTAACTAAAGTCTTCTCTGCATAGTTGCACTATAAACCACAGGTGGGTTCTGTGTGCATTGAACAAGCACAAAATGTACCTGAGCAAGCGTCTGCAATAGTGAACGTAATGAACTCGACTGGAATTCGAACTCAGCTCTCTGATTCCTAAATGCAAGTCGCAATCAATTACTCCAAACATGGCTCCATATATTTCCATGAAATTTATCTGATCCTCCCAAAGTTGAGATCCCGTTATGAGAACCAAGTTTTTCTTGGCTCGTTAGTTTCGTATGTGATATCTAGGTAGATAATTATCTACGTGGCCGATTGGTTAGAAAGTTCGCTTTCTGACCATGAAACCCGGGTTCGAATCTTGTCTTTTTGTCAGGAAGATGACTTCGTGAGTTTATCTACTCAAAATCAGGAAAAACAACTGAGAGAAAGGTGAAGGCAGCGAGCCACTTAAATGACGAGCTGGTGTGAATAGATGGCGGAACAGAGGGCGGGGGAGATAGCAAAGGGAGAAAAACTGCTAAGAGTCACACGGGATAGGAAGTTTTGGAGAGCCATGATCGCTTATACCCTGAAGGGACGCGGGACAGAAGAAGTCAACTCAACATGAAAATATTAAAAGTTAATTTTAAAAAAATAATATATTCCCATAAAAGGCAATAAAGCCACTAAGACACAAGGGTTTACTGAGTGTGAAAGAATAAGAAAACAGAGAAAGGGGTGAGAACAATAGAAGAGTAATCAAGATGACGGTAAATAACGATTGACATTATATTTAAATTTTTGAACATCAAAGTTGGCTGGAAAGCGTGGAGCCGAGAGTTTCAACAGTGGTAAGTGTGTGAGAAGATACTTTTAACATGGAACTTACGGTTACATCTATCCAATTCAATCGTGAACTGATGAAACCTTGGAAGTTTAGATTTTTATCTTTGAGAATAATACTAATCTGTTATCTCGGACAGCCAATAAAAGATTGAAGTTTCGAAATAAAATATGTAGAATTTGAATGCAAAGCAAATGTAGCACGGACTTTTGCCGCTACTCTTTATGAGAAGCACTTCTTATGTGTTTTTTTTAATATTTTGATCGTTTCACCCCAAGCAAGACAACAATGCCACTAGATCGCAGGGCGAGTGTGTGGGGTGTATGTAGAGATTGAACGTGAAAGACAATGAGATGACAGGGAATTGTTGGGACACAAAAGATGAACGGGGGATCAATATGGCGATTGTTGATGCATTTAAGTCTTTGAAGATTGTAGTTATCAGGACCCCCCCAAAAAAAAAAAATTAAAAATGTAAGTATTATTTTCATGGTCGAATTTCAAGAACATCTGGGTAGAATTGTGTATGAGATGATACAATATTTCAAATGCTTCATTTGAATTGAAATTATCCTTTTTCTATAAATCGACGATAAATAAATAAAATAAAATAAATAAATATGTATAGCTGGCCACTCATATTCAAGGATACCCGTCTAATAGGGTGGCTAGCCAATCCCTGTTGCAGACGCTAGCTCAGGCGCATTTCAACACTCGCAGAGCCCACCTGTGGTTTATACTGTAACTATGCTGAGCAGACCTTAGTTACAATTTCAGGGAAAGAGTGCGTTATCTAGCGTGATCAACAATTTGAACAAGTACAGATTTCGAACAATCCCGTATACACAATTTGAATAAAAAAGAGCCTCAAAATAATTTGTCTAGACGAACGTTAAGTTCGTCTAGGCAAATGAAACAACAGAGATAGAATTAATATATAATCCCATAGATCAACCCCCGGCCATATTTCTCAGCCACACCAGACAGACATGCTTGCAAAGGTGTTGAAGTCTCCCCCATACTCACACAAATATATGCACATACACAGATCACACAGACGACCAAAAGTCTAAAAGATAACATACACTTAACACACACATCCCCTTTCTAGCAATGAATTAAACTGTCAAAATGCCCAAGAAGGGAATTCTGAGACTCAGAAATCTTCCAGCCTCTATTTTAAACACAACTTTAAAGGGGCCGTTTAACCAATACAAGAACTGACCAAGATTAACGATAAAAAAAACAAATGAAAACTACAGACAATGTTCACTTTCTTCAAAGACAGTCATTCATTTCTCTAGTTCACTGCTACTAACAAACAGGGATTTTTCTCTACTGGTGATGTTCATGCTAGCCGAAACTAGTCGAGGAACCTAATTTAAGTAATAAAACAGAAATATTAATATACAACACAGTGTGTCTGAAATTTTAATTTCCCTTTCCACACTGTTTGCTCCTGCATTGCTCTCCCCAGGTCCCCAATGTCCAACCTTGAGTAGCGCGCCATGGTGTCTACGAAAGTCAATTTTCGTGATAAGACACTTTCAGAAGGATGCCATAAGTAAGGGTGAGACGATTTCGCTGTCCGCTCGGTGGCAGTGGCCGGCAAACTATAATTGTTTTTGTTTGAGCTTAAGATAGATTGGTCTCAGTTCTCTGCAAATTGTGTTAAGTGTCGTATGGGATCTTCAACTTATGTTTTGGAATTTTCTAAACAGATTTGTACATGTTCCTCCCAAGACGAACAGATAATGTCCAAGTTTCTGATCTATACAGTAGGACTATCTATTTCTGATCTATATCAGTATTCGAAAATTTTTGACTTTTAAAGAGGATTGAAGGTTCGAGCGCCATATCTTGTATAGTTTTTTACACGCATCCCATGCAAGGGCTTTGCGGATGCTGTAGTCTTTTGGGGAATCTATTTTGTGAGATCTAATATATTTGAAGTCCTCAATTCTCTTGATGGATGTATTATTGAGTGACTTCAACTCAGATGGTTCAGTGGTGGTTGTGATATATTCAGTCTTACTCATGTTGCAATAGAGACCTATCTGCTTCACTACTTGCGCAAGTAGTGAAGCAGATAGGTTATGTTATGACATACATATAATTTTTACTTTCTTTCATCTTATCCAAGCCACGGGATATGTCGTGTAGGTTCACTAAGCCAGGAAATGACGTTAAACAAGCTGCCCTATTTTTTGTATCGTTAAACAAGTCAGTTTTCAGTTCAATTTAATTATCAAGTGTCAGAAAATGCGCATTAAGAAATTTCCTGTGCGTCTACAGATTTATGCTGACGAAATCTAATCTCAGTATATCTGACAGGGTTTTTCAAGTAAACACATTTGTGGTCAGTATGAAAATTAATATTATTTTAGCCCGAATTATAAATATTTTCTTGCTTTGTCTATTTCAGATCTCAGACTGCCTAGGGGGTCCTGTAATTTCCTTACTGTGACCGCTATCAACACAGTGTCATCTGCGTATCTTATATTAAGATTACGTCTGCCGAAAATACATCCTGGTACGGTCTCCAGTTCACTTAGGATGGCTTCGCTATAGAGGTTGAATAAATCTGGGTAGAAGACGCATACTTATCTCACGCCCCTTTCAAATAAATCGAGTTCTCCTCGCAGTTCAAATAGGTCCTTGAGCCTTACCTTGTCAAATAATCTATAAAACATAAATGCACATACTTCTATATTTGTATAGCTCTCAATGCTATTAGTCTGATCATGAACAACACATATCTTGTTCCAGTGTCCTTGTCAAAGCTGAACTGTTCTTGTCCTATTTCCGGTCTAATTCTGCTTCGCGCTTTATTCATCCGGATTGGCATTGATATGTCATGTTTGTTGTGTTCAGCCTCGACTATTTATATATGCTGCTCAGGAGTGCATTATGGGTAGGTCTGTTGTGTTACTCTAACGGTTATTTGGTGGGCGGTAACACTTATGTTTCAAATTATTCTGGTGGAGAAAATATGTATAATTACCTCCCGAGACCAACAGAGATTACTAAATAAACGACTCGAACTCATCCCAAAATGCAAACAGGAAAACAAATTTTTGCTACGTTACTTAAAACTCGGAAAATAATCACGAATAAAAGAAAAAATTGTAAAAATTAAATAATAAATAAATAAATGAAATAAATTAATCCAAATCAATAAATAAGTAATTAAATTAAGTAAATAGTAAAAAGACTAACATACTCCGAATAAACACAACTAAACATGACAATAACAATCAAGAACAAATAATAAAATAATCAATAATAATGAGTAAAAAGATGTTGACAAATAACATTATAAAATAGCCAGAAAACTGTATTCGGATCCACAATTATTTCCACTCAATAGTCCCTAGAATAATAGGTGTTGACGGCAATGTCAACTTTTATATTTAAATACATATTTATATGTCTCTGATATGGATCACTTTAACTCATAAATATAGCACACCTTAAAACTATATATATATATATATATATATATATATATATATATATATATATATTAAATTAAAAATATGGTTTCATCAGTTAATATAAAATATTTATGCTCTATAAATTTACATTGAGCACTGTTTTGTAAAAATAAAAATATCAATAAGAACACCGGATTACATATCTTCCTGTTCTTCCTTTTTTTAGTATAATATATATATATATATATATATATATATATATATATATATATATATATATATATATATATATGTATAACGTTATCTTCATAACTGTTTTTCTGACATTTTACGTTAATATATCTCACTGCCTTTCGTTCTATGCTGCAACATCTATCTATCTATCTATCTATCTATCTATCTATCTATCTATCCCAGTCTGTTTATATATGTCCATCCCAGTCTGTTTATATCTATCTATCTATCTATCTATCTATCTATCTATCTATCTATCTATCTATCTATCCCAGTCTGTTTATATCTGTCCATCCCAGTCTGTTTCTATCTATCTATCTATCTATCTATCTATCTATCTATCCCAGTCTGTTTATATCTGTCCATCCCAGTCTGTTTCTATCTATCTATCTATCTATCTATCTATCTATCTATCTATCATGAACTTCTCTTATCTCAAGCCATGTCCTAAAATAAATTCATCAAATATAAAATTGGAAGGAAAAGCAATGATGGCACATACCCTGTATCTATCATGAAAATTGTGGATGTGGAGTTAGTAGATACTAAACACTTAATATCTTGGTATATAGATCAATTATAACAAAGTTAGTATAGGAGATAAGAATATTGTACAGAAAGTTGGCTGTTCGAGGGATTGTTTCTTCGTACATAGCAACCTGCTATAAAGCCAAAACATTAATCTGAATACTCGATTAAGGTTCTTAAATATCCTTGTCAGATCGACACTTTCGAATGGATGTCATCCATGGCGCCAAAATCCATTCAGAAATATCTAAACTATCTGCTGTAAACTGGATGCGATGGGTAAATTGTCGGTATTTTATATTTTTAATTTCACGCATGCGCGTTGTTTCTTTTTGATGTTGTCAATTGCACAGCACAGTCGAGTAAGTTGGGCACCGCTTGTGAGGTAAAAAGCATAATGTCGCAATTCCATAAATTTGGAAACAGCATACTGTAATGCTTTCGCGTCAGAAACTCCAATACGAACAGTTCAGTGATTGGGCATTAATCTGAGTACAGTGCAGAGGATTAAGCAAGAGTTGGGTGAGTCTAATGGTGATGACGAAGGTACGACAGCTCGCAAAACTCACTCTGATCGTTCTGATAAGAAAAGAACTCCCGAATGTGTTGGTGAGGCCCTCGGACAAAACACGGAGGCCTACATCAAGTGCCTTGTGGAGGTAGTGCTGCCCTGGGTCAAGATACTAGATACTTGGTTAAAGAATACTCAATATTTCCTTATAAGGAAATGGCTTATATTACCATTCATTACTGAAAGGGGCGATAAAAGTTACTGGACTTGAGAAACCTATTTTATCGAAAAATTATTTTAATAAAGATTTTATAAGTTTCAGTCGACAGTAAAATTGGATGCTCGGTCAATGAATGCTGAATGTTTCCTTATAAAAAAAAATCAGGCAAAATACATGTATAAACCAGATTTCCATTTTGGAAATCGTAAAGATGCGTTGCATATTGTGCAAACTGATGTGTAATAGATTAGGCAATGCCAACAATGCGGAACGTAGAACATTGTAACAATAATGGACATTTAGAAAGTTTTCATCACGTAGTTCCTATGTTAGGCTTTCTAATGTTTTCTTATGTTTTGGAATTTTCTAAACAGATTTGTACATGTTCCTCCCAAGACGAACAGATAATGTCCAAGTTTCTGATCTATACAGTAGTACTATCTATTTCTGATCTATATCAGTATTCGAAAATTTTTGACTTTTAATGAGGATTGAAGGTTCGAGCGCCATATCTTGTATAGTTTTTTACACGCATCCCATGCAAGGGCTTTGCGGATGCTGTAGTCTTTTGGGGAATCTATTTTGTGAGATCTAATATATTTTAAGTCCTCAATTCTCTTGATGGATGTATTATTGAGTGTCTTCAACTCAGATGGATCAGTGGTGGTTGTGATATATTCAGTCTTACTCACGTTGCAATAGAGATCTATCTGCTTCACTACTTGCGCAAGTAGTGAAGCAGATAGGTTATGTTATGACATACATATAATTTTTACTTTCTTTCATCTTATCCAAGCCACGGGATATGTCGTGTAGGTTCACTAAGCCAGGAAATGACGTTAAACAAGCTGCCCTATTTTTTGTATCGTTAAACAAGTCAGTTTTCAGTTCAATTTAATTATCAAGTGTCAGAAAATGCGCATTAAGAAATTGCCTGTGCGTCTACAGATTTATGCTGACGAAATCTAATCTCAATATATCTGACAGGGTTTTTCAAGTAAACACATTTGTGTTCAGTATGAAAATTAATATTATTTTAGCCCGAATTATAAATATTTTCTTGCTTTGTCTGTTTCAGATCTCAGACTGCCTAGGGGGTCCTGTAATTTCCTTACTGTGACCGCTATCAACACAGTGTCATCTGCGTATCTTATATTAAGATTACGTCTGCCGATAATACATCCTGGTACGGTCTCCAGTTCACTTAGGATGGCTTCGCTATAGAGGTTGAATAAATCTGGGTAGAAGACGCATACTTATCTCACGCCCCTTTCAAATAAATCGAGTTCTCCTCGCAGTTCAAATAGGTCCTTGAGCCTTACCTTGTCAAATAATCTATAAAACATAAATGCACATACTTCTATATTTGTATAGCTCTCAATGCTATTATTCTGATCATGAACAACACATATCTTGTTCCAGTGTCCTTGTCAAAGCTGAACTGTTCTTGTCCTATTTCCGGTCTAATTCTGCTTCGCGCTTTATTCATCCGGATTGGCATTGTTATGTCATGTTTGTTGTGTTCAGCCTCGACTATTTATATATGCTGCTCAGGGGTGCATTATGGGTAGGTCTGTTGTGTTACTCTAACGGTTATTTGGTGGGCGGTAACACTTATGTTTCAAATTATTCTGGTGGAGAAAATATGTATAATTACCTCCCGAGACCAACAGAGATTACTAAATAAAGGACTCGAACTCATCCCAAAATGCAAACAGGAAAACAAATTTTTGCTACGTTACTTAAAACTCGGAAAATAATCACGAATAAAAGAAAAAATTGTAAAAATTAAATAATAAATAAATCAATGAAATAAATTAATCCAAATCAATAAATAAGTAAATAAATTAAGTAAATAGTAAAAAGACTAACATACTCCGAATAAACACAACTAAACACGACAATAACAATCAAGAACAAATAATAAAGTAATCAATAATAATAAGTAAAAAGATGTTGACAAATAACATTATAAAATAGCCAGAAAACTGTATTCGGATCCACAATTATTTCCACTCAATAGTCCCTAGAATAATAGGTGTTGACGGCAATGTCAACTTTTATATTTAAATACATATTTATATGTCTCTGATATGGATCACTTTAACTCATAAATATAGCACACCTTAAAACTATATATATATATATATATATATATATATATATATATATATATATATATATATATATATATATATATTAAATTAAAAATATGGTTTAATCAGTTAATTTAAAATATTTATGCTCTATAAATTTACATTGAGCACTGTTTTGTAAAAATAAAAATATCAATAAGAACACCGGATTACATATCTTCCTGTTCTTCCTTTTTTTAGTATAATATATATATATATATATATATATATATATATATATATATATATATATATATATATATATATATATATATATATAACGTTATCTTCATAACTGTTTTTCTGACATTTTACGTTAATATATCTCACTGCCTTTCGTTCTATGCTGCAGCATCTATCTATCTATCTATCTATCTATCTATCTATCTATCTATCTATCTATCTATCTATCCCAGTCTGTTTATATCTGTCCATCCCAGTCTGTTTCTATCTATCTATCTATCTATCT